>WOXC01009050.1:0-600000 GCA_011680675.1 Gymnobelideus leadbeateri
ACCCCAATTGCCCTCCAAAAAAAAAAAAAAACCAAAGATTAAAGTAAAGTAACCAAAGAAACACAATACTGTGTTTACAGGAGGAAAGAGGGGGGAAAATCATAACTTGAAAAAAATTTTAGAGATAGATGGAGGACTTAAAATGAAACTCTTATAATTTTAAATGTGAATGGATTAAACAATCCAATAAGATGAAAAAGAATGACAGACTGGATAAGAAAACAAAATCCTACACTCTGTCACTTACAAGAAATACATTTGAAAACAAAGGCACATATAAAGTAAAACAGAGGGGATGGAAAAAATTTACTATGCAGCAAGTGAATCCCAAAAAATGTAGGAGTTGCCATCACTGTGTTAGAGAAACAAAAACAACCATTCAAAGGAATAAAAAAAGAAAACACGTTATGCTAAATGGAACCATAGACAACAAACCGATATCAGTAATAAACTTATATGCTCCAAATGCCTTAGTATTAGGCAAAGGAAACATCTAACCTCTAAATAATGAAATAGTGACAGGAGACTTCAAGATTCCTCTATCAGTTTTGGATAAGTCTAACACTGAAAGATAAAGAAAAGGGAAAATATACAACTGAACAAATGTCTAAAGAAACTAGAGTTAAAAAAAAAAACTTATATCATCTTCTAAATGGAATAGTACAACTATATATGTGTGTGTACGTGTGTGTGTATATATATAGATATATATATAGATATATATTCCTCTGTACTCCATGGAACATTTACAAAAATTTACCATGTACTAGGGCACAGAGATATTGCAAACAAATGTAAAAAGGAAGGAGTAAGTAATACATCACTATGCAGTAAGAGACCACAAAGAAAAGACACAGATCCCAATGGAGACTTAACAATGAAATCTTAAATAATGAATGAGTCAAAGAATAAATCATAGAAACAGTAACTATTTAAAAGAAAACAATAACAATTAAACAACATACCAAAAATTTTAGGATGCAGATAGAGTAGTCCTGTGGTGGGACAGGAATGATATCCTTTAATCATACATTAACAAAATAGAAAAAGAGAATATTAATGAGATTAATTAGGAGAAGATACATTTTTTAATTAGTGAATAAACAAATAAACCTCAAATAAGCACAAAAGAAGAGATATTAAAAATAGGGGAAATAGGTAAATTAGAAACAAAAAATAGAAAAAATAATTTTTAAAGCTGGGTTTTTTCAAACTAATATAACTAATAATATAGTAACCCCCCCCATTTTGTGAACATCCCCCATCTCTCCCCATCATAGGAGAGCTATCTAGGAAACCTGCCCAAACCCAACAAAGCCTACCTAGGCAGAAAACCTGCTAAGTAAATCTGCCCAAACCTGCTACCTGAAGCCCATAGCACACACACCCCCTTCTGTTAAGTTCTCAAAATAGATTTGGGAACTTTCCAGTTGGGCAACAAACTGACCACTGGGCAACAATAGCTAAGCAACGCTATCTTTTGGCTTCTGTGTCTTCCCTGCTTGCTCCCATTGGTGACATTTCTGTTGTGACTTTTGTCTATGTATACCCCGAGATGTATATGCTCTCAGCTGCCTGATTTGGGTACATGACCCCCCTGGCAGTCCCTGGATTAATTATGCTCCACAATTAAAACTTCATTTAAAATGACTGATGGTCCCACTCTCTGTCATTCACGATACAGCAAAAAATCCCTTAACCAATCTAGGAAGAAGAGGGCCAAAATCAGGTCAAAAAAAACGCAAATGAGCAAGATGAAGCCAGCAAATCCAGAAGAAATAAAAAGAACAGTCAGAGCATATCACACATGGCTACATGCTAACAAACCAGGGACGCAAAAGAAATAGGGGAATGTCTCCAAAAATATAGATTATCCAATCTAGCAGAAGACCAGACAGACATGTTAAATAACTCAATGTCAGATACATCTGTAAAGGAACTACCAAAGAAGACCCTGATGGATTCACAGGAAAATTCTGTCAAACTTTTAAAGAACAATTAGTACCCACATTTCACAAATCATTTTCCAAAACTGAGAAAGAAAAAACCCTACCAGAATCCTTTTATGAAACAAATTCTGTTGTAATGTCTAAAGATTAAACACAGAAGAAAACTCTAGACCTATATCATTAATGAACATTGACTTGATAATGTTAAACAAAATCATGAATTTCAGCAATTTATTCAAGAAATCATTCATTATGATCACATGGAATTTATACCAGGGATGCAAGAATGGTTCAACATTAGGAAAACAATCAATATAATTAATCTTATTAAAAATGAAAACATTTTGCTCTTTCCCGTCTCTCAAGACAGACCAAAAGCCACCCAAGGAAAAGAAGGTCAAAAAGGAAAAAAAAGAGGGAAAAAAAAGGAATATGTAGCTGAAAAGGCCAAAAAGCCTCGAAAGCATTGCAGTCGGAACCCCGTCCTGGCCCAAGGGATCGGTAGATACTCCAGGTCTGCCATGGATTCCCGGAGAGCCATGTACAAGCAGAAATACGCTGCCCCCAAAACCCAGATTGAAAGAAGAAAGTCAAAGTGCCTGCTACTATCTCAAAGCCTGTTGGTGGGGTTAAGAACGGAGGAACTCGAGTGGTAAAGATTCACAAAATGCCTCGGTATTACCCTACTGAGGATGTGCCTAGAAAGCTGCTAAGTCATGGCAAAAAGCCCTTTAGCCAGCATGTGAGGAGACTTCGAGCTAGCATCAAGCCCGGCACGGTTCTGATCATGCTCACTGGCCGCCACAGGGGCAAGCGAGTGGTTTTCCTAAAGCAACTGGCTAGTGGCTTGCTACTGGTGACTGGACCTCTGACCATCAACCGTGTTCCTCTGAGAAGGACCCATCAGAAATTTGTCATTGCCACTTCTACCCGAGTTAACCTTTCAGGTGTGAAAATTCCAAATCATCTTACTGATGCTTACTTCAAGAAGAAGAGGCTCCGTAAACCTAGACACCAAGAAGGAGAGATTTTTGACACAGAAAAAGAGAAATACGAGATTACAGAGCAGCGCAAGGCTGATCAGAAAACAGCAGACTCTCAGATCCTACCCCAAATCAAGAAAATTCCTCAGCTCCGTGGCTACCTGCGTTCTGTCTTCTCTCTCTCCAATGGAGTTTATCCTCACAAACTGGTGTTTTAAATGCCTTGCAGAGAACACTTATTAAAATATTTGCAATAGTTAAAAAAAAAAAACCAAAACATTTTAAACCACATGATCATCTCAATAGATGCAGAAAAAGCCTTTGACAAAGTACAACACTCTTATGCTAAATCCTACAAAGTATAGGCATAGAAGGACCTTTTTTATTATCATAAAATAATTTATCTAAAACCAAAAGTAAGCATCATACATAATGGGGATGCATTGTAACGTTTTCTAATAAATACAGAAGTGAAGTAAAGATGCTCACTCTCCCCACTATCACTTGACATAATTCTGGAAATGTTAGCAGAAACAATAAGACAAGAGAAAAAGGAAGTAAAGGAATACAGATAAGTAAAGAAGAGATTAAATTATCCCTGTTTGCTTATGATTACCTGGAAAACTCCAAAGAATCCACATAAATAATAGTTTCAGCAAAGTTGCAGGCTACAAAATAAAGCCTTGAAAAATCAATAGAATTTTTATATAGTAACAAAACAATAACAGTAAAGGGGAATCCCATTACAAATAATACAAAATGTATAAACTATTTGGGGATCAACATCCCAAAGCACAAAAAAAATCTTCATACATTAAATTACTAAGTACTCCTTAAAGAATTAAAGGACCACCTAAATAGCTGGAAGAATATTCAGTGCTCCTGGATAGGCCATGCCAATATAATAAAAATAACAATGCTACCAAAATTAATTTATATTTTTAATGCTATATCAATCTAATTACTAAGAAGATGCTTTACAGAGCTTGATAAAAATAACAAATTTCATTTGAAAAAACAAAAGATCTAGAATATCAAAGGAAAAATTTTAAAAAGTATGGAGGAATAATATTCCCAGACCCCAAACTATATTATAAAGCTGCAGTCATTATAACCATCTAGTATTGGTTAAAAAATAGAGAGATAGGGGTGGCTAGGTGGCGCAGTAAGAGCGCCGGCCTCGGAGTTTGGATGACCCGAGATCAGATCCAGCCTCAGAAAATGAGCACCCACGCATAAATAATAATGACTAGCCGTGTAACCTTGAGCAAGTTACTTAACCCCAATTGCTTTAAAAAAAAAAGAGAGATGGAACAGAGTAGACAAGGGAAATTCAGAAACAATGGAACTCAATAACCTAGTGTCTGATAAAGTGGAAAGCATGGGTTACCTAGGAAAACATTTTCTATTTGAATGAAAAAAAAATTCAGAGAAAACTGGAAGCAGTCTAGCAGAAATTAAAGCAACACTTCACGCCATCCACCCCACAATACATTCTAAATGAACATGTGACCTTAATATTAGAGGTTATACTATAAGAAAAATTAGAAGAGAAATAGATCAGGTGCCTCTCACAGCTATGGGTAAGAAATATATTCTTAACTAAACAAGAGACAGAGGCAATTAATAAAGTTAAAATAGTTAACTTTGATAACTTAAAACTGAAAAGCTTCTGTACAGACAACATTAATGCATTGAAGGTATAACAGGAAGTGGTCAAAATAGGGGAGAAAAATCATATCCAATATCTCTGATAAGGATTTGGTACATAAACACACAGATACATATATGTATATGTTGGGGCAACTAGAAGGCTCAGTGGATAGAGAATTTGGAATGGAGTCAAAGCCAGCTTCAGATACTTAATAACTGTGTGACCCTGGGCAAGTCACTTAACCTCTTCTTGCCTTAATCTACTGGAGAAGGAAATGGCAAACCATTCAGTATCTTTGCCAAGAAAACCCCACAGACATAGTTCATGGAGTCACAAAAAGTCAAACATAACTGAATGATTCAACAAAACAACAACTCTGTGTGTGTGTGTGTGTGTGTGTGTGTGTGTGTGTGTGTAATAGCCATTTCCCAATAGATGGCCAAAGGATATAAATAAAAGTTCTTAAAAGAACTGCTAAGTATTTACAACCACATGGAAAAAAAATGCTCCAAATCATGAATAGTAATAAATGCAAATTAAAACAACCCTGAGGTTTCACCTCACACCCTACAAATTGGCAATAATGACCAAAAAAAAGCCAATAGTCATGTTGGAGGGGATATGGGAAGATAGGCACACTAATACATTGTTGGTGGAACTGTCAAATGATACAACCATTTTGGAAACAAATCTAAATAAAGTGACTAAAATGTCCATATTCATTGAACCAAAGATTATTTCCCCAAGGAAACAACTGACAGGAAAAAAAAATTGAAAGTCCCTGTATATTCCAAAATATTTATGGCAGCTCTTTTTGTGATAACTAAGAATTAGAAACAAAGTAGATTCCCATCAATTGGGGAATGGCTAAACAAAGTGTGGTATGTGAATGTGATGGAATATTCCTGTGCTATAAGAAATTACACATGTGATGAATTCAGAGAAGCATGGAAAAATCTTCATGAACTGATGCAGAGTGAAGTCAGCAGAGCCAAGGAAAAAAATAGTCACAGTAACTACAACACTATAAATGGAAAGAATATTGACACACCAAAAATTCAAAAGTAAATGTAACAAAATTATAAAGATCAAGTGGGGCTCAAATGAAGAAAGATGAGAAGATACCCCCAACCCACCCTCTGTGAAGGTGGGAGGTCAACAGGTGTCACACATCGCACACGTTTTTGGATTTTCTCAATGGATTAATCGATTATGCTCTTTTTTTCCTCTCTCTAAAAAAACGCAACATTTGTCATATGGGATGGTTCTTGGGAAGGGGCAAAGAGAGTTATACACGAGATATTATGGTAATGTAAGAAACAGAAAACATCAAAAAGAATTATTTTGAAAGATAAACTGGGGGGAAATATCTTTCTTAAATATCTCTGATAAAAGCTATATATCCAAAATCTATAAGAAGTGGACACAAATCTATACTACTAAGAGCCATTACCCAATAGAGAAACCATCAAAGGATATGAAGTTTTCAAAAGAAAAAATACAAACTACTTATAGTCACTTTAAAAAAGTTCATATTAATAATCAGAGAAAATTAAAACAAGTCTGTGAAAAGGGACCGCAGATGGGAAAACTCATTTCTGGAGGGGTTGCAGGAACACAAGCACACTAATTAACTGCTGGCAAACCTATGAATTGGCTCAACTACTCTGGAAAACAATTTAGAATTATTCAATAAAAGTTACTAAATTGTTCATATCTTTGATGCCAGTCTATGTATACCCCAAGGAGGTTATTAAAGTGAAAAGAGACCCATATGTACTAAAATTTTCCTGGCTGCATTAGTTGTAATAATAAACATCTGGAAGCAAAATAAAAGCTCAAAGATTGGAGGATTGCTAAATGAGCAATAGTATTGGAATGCAATGGAATATTACTGCATTGTAAGGAAGAACTATGGGAGCTCCAGAGAAACGTGGGGAGCCTTGAATGAAGTTATACAGAATAGAGAGAGCTTGAAAGAGCACTAGAAACGTTTGAAACATAAAGAAAAGTCACACAGCACAAGGTCACAAGAGAAGTCAAACAGAACACTCAATGGTGGCGCCATCTTGTCCTCCAGGAATGTACTTTCTGAGAAGGTGTTGTGGTCCAGTGGTTCAAGCTTGGAATCAAAATAAAATGACACACTTGTAGATCGTCCAAAACTTAAATAATAAAAATAGCTACCATTTCTATAGTGCTTACTACGTGCCAGGCACTATGCTAAGCTCAGTTATCTCATCTGGGAGATAGGTACTGTTATTATCCCCATTTGCCAGATGAAGCAACTGAGGCAAACAGAGATTAAGTGACTTGCCCAGGGACACACAGTATCTGAGGGAGGATTTGAACTCAGGTGTTCCTGAGTCCAATAATAGCACTTATGTAGCATTTTAAGCTTATAAATGTTATCTCATTTATAGCACTGGTTCAAGGAAGCACAGCCCCACTTTGCCTCCATATGGAAATGCCCCTATTCAAAGGGTCCAATGGGTATGATGATTCACATGGCAGTGGGGTGTTTCTCAAGAGTGAGGAAAACTGACTCCTAGGGAGCTATGTTTTGATGTCCCAGGAGACCAGGAAGCCCCAGGACCAATAAAATCTTGCCTTTTATGCCCCCATGTCAGGGACTCTAGTAGATGTAATTCTTACTGCACTCCACCCTTTGGTGGCAAAGTCCCAAACATCTTCTACAGGACTTTTCACTACTTAGACAACTTTAGGGATGATACTGAACAACTGTGACTTCAAGGATATGAAAAGTCTGGCCAACGCAAGGCTAAAAATGGATCCTGATACATGTGGGGGAGGTGAGGGGACTCAGAAAGACAAGGGGAAAAGGCAAGCAGTACAGTATGAGGACAACAGGATGTGGAGGAGAATGAAGACCAGATATCCCAAGATTCACCTCCAATATCTGTCATGCAGCAGGAGACAGGGTAGGGGCTGGTTCTTCTGATATCAAGCAATAAATGATAAGCAAAAACAACTCCAGGAATGTCAGGATCACAGCAGAGATAGTGTGTCTGACACAGACACCAATCTCCATCATGGATTGGGCTCATCTGGGGTAAGGTAGCAAAGAGAACTTTACCTTCTTGCATGCATCTTGTCTCTATGTCAAGGTTAATATAAGACTTACCTTGTACTTGTACCCTTCAGTGTTCTCTAGTCAAGCCACTAGATCCTCCCCTCCCCTCAAAACCCATGAGTGATTGGGAGGTGGAGATGGGAATACTAAGCCTTAGAGTGTAGGACCTAGAATATCAGAGGTGGGGGGTCCATCAGAACACAGGCGTTGGACATGAAACAGAATATCAGAGCTGGAAGGTCCATTAGGACATAGGACGTCAAAGCTGGGAGGGTCCTTAGAACATAAAATATCAGGCCTGGGAGAGGCCACAGAACAGAGAATGACAAAGCTAGGAAGCACATTAGACATCATCTATTGACTAGATTCTAGTCTAACCTTCCCATTGAGTAAACAGACACCCAGAGAGGTTAAGTAATTTGCCCAAGGTCACACAGCCAGCCAGTGACAAACCAGGACTCAAAGACAGGTCTCCTTACACTCATCCAGTGCAATGCCAACCAGAATTTGGAGAGTCTCCTGCTGAGGACCTGTCCTTCTTTGACACATATTCCAGGAGGCTCACAAACTTGGGGCCTTCTTAGTCTTGGCAGATTGTTTGCAAACATCCATCCTCACCCCAGTCCTTTTTGGAAAAAAAAATGCATCTTCTTTTAAACAGCCAAAATTAGCATATCCCAGGATCACCCTGGGATGCTTTCAGATCAGACAGAAACATTAATTACTGCTCATCCAAATAGTAATTAACTCAGTTGGATAAGGATTTTTCAAAAGGAAATTTCATTGAACAACTTTCAGCAGTACCACAAGCCACCACCAGGCAGGATGTTTGATAGACAGAAGAGAGGTAAAGATGGGTGCATGAGAAAGAGTGAAAACACACATGCCAGTCACACTCATACACGCTTAAGTCTCACACACACTCACACTCATTTGCATACACACACATACACTCACACTTACACACTCACATAAATACACACTCTTCAGTAGTTCCAAAAGCTGTGAATCTCCTCCATCAATGCTGGTTACAGAGCTCCCCTGCCTTAGACGACATAGTAATGAGTTGCTGTGGACATCCATTCCCCCATGGAGAGCACTCTCTGGTCAATGAGTTTCTCTGAACTCACTGAGGCCTGGGTGACCCAAGAGTGCCAAGCCCAATGAGTCTAGTCCTACCCCAACTGGTACTCCATGCTGCTATCACCACTGAGACCTCAGAGTCCATGATTTTGTACAAGTGATTGCCCCATGTCTGGACTGTGCCTCCTGCTCCCCCAGCAGGCTACCTTCCTTGCCAGACCTGTCTGTTCAGCCTCCTTCCCATCTGTTAATGCTCTTTCCCCTTGAAATTCCTTTGTGTTAACAAGACTAATCAACAGAAATTAGTTAACTAGTTAACAGAAATATCTTTCCATGATGGCACATGTATAGCCTATATCAGATTGCTTGCCTTCTTGGAGAGGGGCGGAGGGAGGGAGAAAAAATTTGGAACGCAAAATCTTCTAAGAATGAATGCTAAAAGCCATCTTTACATGTAATTGGAAAGTGTAGACACTATTTTTAAAAAGCAAAATCAATAACAACAACAACAACAAAGCCATTTCTTTGTATTGACCTGCTTGCTTGTGTAAGAGAGGAAAGAGCTTTGGTTATAGAGTCAGCAGGCTTGGCTTCCCCCACCTCTGTCACTAACAGCTGTGTGACCTTGGGCAAGTCACTTCCTTCTAGGGCTGTCTGCTCATCTGTGAAACGAGGGGGTTGAACTGGATCACAGAATCTTGGAGCTGGAAGTGATGGGTCTCCAGAGACGGAGGGCAGAGATTGGTCGCACACCTAGGTGTAGAGCCTGCAATTTGCAGGACAAACGCTTCCAGGAAGATGAGGCACAGAAGGAAGACTCTTGGGACATCTACTACTGGATAGCTTTGAGATGGCTGCTCAAGGCAGAGAAGGCAAGGAAACACCCAGCTTTCAAAAGGGATGAGAAATGAGAGAGGGATAGCCAGGACTGAGAGGAGGAGGAGGGGAAGGGAAAGAGGAGGAAAAAAAGAAGAGGAGGAAGAGTAGGGGTGGCTAGGTGGGGCAGTGAATAGAGCACCAGCTCTGGAGTCAGGAGGACCTGAGTTCAAATCCAACCTCAGACACTTAACACAAAACTAGGTGTGTGACCTTGGGCAAGTCACTTAACTCCAATTGCCCTGCCTTCCCCCTCCAAAAAGCAGGAAAAAAAAAAGAAAAGAAGAGGAGACAGAGGGGAAGGAAAAGAAGCAGAGACAGCCAACATTTATTCAGCACCTGATACAGACCCTGCCCTCAGGGCTCACAGAGACACAAGCCCCTGGAGCCCTGCTTCGAGCTTCCTTGAGAGATAGAAGCAGCAAGGAGGCAAGAAAGAAGACAGATCTTAGAACCTCAGCCTGACCTCAGAAGGCATCTTGTCCAAACCTGTATTGAACAAGAATCCTCTCTCCAACAGCCCTGCTCAGTGGGCTTCAAGACCTACAGTCACAGCAAGGGCCCCTCCAAGGTTAGCCATCCAACAGGAATCACCCCTTGGGACTTCCTGCTGTCCCTCACACTCTCAACCCCCATTGCTCCTGGGGCCAAGCAGCCCTTCAAAAGCATGAACATCCTTATCACATCTTCTCTGGGGTAAACACCTTGACTTTAGAGCATGGAATATTAGAGCCGGAAAGTCCATTAGGACATAGGAGGTCAGAGCCTCCATGTAGAACATGGTGTTTACCTGCTGTCTGTGAAATATCCTCTGGCCAGCTGGGTCCTGAAACCCCAGTCCTGATCATTGGGCCTGATCAGTCCTGCCCCAGAGGTCAGAGTAGCACATGAAGCCTCTTGCTGGGGGCTAGATGGCAGGCCAGACTTTTCTGAACCAAAAGATTTTCCTGGGCTGCATCCCAACCTCCCCAGCTATACCTGCACTACTAGAACTTCTGGGTAAGACCAGCAGCAGAGGATAAAGGTGCCTGCTTGGTGATAAGCAGGGTAATGGAGACTGGGACAACAGAGGCATCAGCTAGGAGGTGTGGGCAGTGTTAGCAGGGTAAAATCAGGAAGGTCAGAGAAACTGAGAGAGCAGATGCTGATCAGGAACACCCAGGGATGTTGGGGGCTCAGAAAACTCTCGACACCTTCTTAGGGCTATACAGAGCTGCCCTAGGAGTCACACACACTGTTTGCTCTAAGCCCTATTCTGAGTTCGGTTGGCTTTTCTTTGACCTGAAAACAAACCTGTTCCTTCTTTGAATCTTGTGAATCATGGGAGCCGGTGACAAGCTCCTACACCATGGTCCAGGTTTTCTGGGTGGAGGCGATAAGACAAAGAGATGCTACCCCCCCCAAAAAATGTAGTTGGGCCTTTTGCGGTCACAGGAGTAGCTTCAACACAAATCAAAGTCAATGGTTTGCGGGCTTTTTCTTCCAGACGGTAAAATGTCTGAATACTATGAGTACCTCCTTCCCTCTGTAGCCACACGCAGTCATGACAGGGATAAACACATCTCTTTTGGCCCCAGCTGGTCCTTGCAAACATTCATTTCATTTCTATAACTCTTGTTTTTCTAAAATTCCCAGAGTTAGAAAGTGATTTCCTTATAACAAGCCTATGAGGTGGACCCCACTCCACAGAAGAGGAAACACCACCATGAAGAGGGAATAGTTTGCCCAAGGCCCCACAAACAGCACATGGCAGAGCTAGGACTAGAACCCAGGGCTGCTGAGCCCTCTTTCCCTGGGATCTTCTTCAAGGACTAAAAGACTCTGTCAGGGGAGAGGGAGATGGGAGGTGGGAAGTTGCTGGAGGCCAACTGGAGACCACAGACAATGGTGGGCCAGGCCAGTTCAAGGGTGGATAGATTTTTTGATAGGTGGGAAGTCCAGTAAGTGAGACTTGGGCTCAGCCACAAAGCAAGGCTTATGGCCTCATGCAAATGCCTCACCAAATGGGATGATTTAATCAAGAATCCCAGGGAGGTTCCCAGAGTCTGTACCTCAAGGACTCTAGGAGAGCTGGAGGGGACTCCTACTACAGCCCCTACTCCATTTCTGTTCTGAAAAGAATATGTTGTTATTGTTTTGCCCAAACTGTAAAACACATAACTCTCATTGGAGTTTCTTTTAATCCTTTGGGAAATCTTTGATCCCAGATTTGGCCATTAATACAACATACCTTCCTAGTCATCCAAAGGCTCTGATCAGATCCCAAGCCAAGCAGGGAGGGGCTGCCCCTCCAAGACCGAGAAACAGCAGGCTATTCCGAGAAGTCTTGCCACCTCCCTCCAATACATCCTGATATTCTATCCAGCTAAGACCTATTTAAATATCCAGAAAACTCTGAGGGCCTTTCTTAACATAGCTCTACTCTGTCTCTCTTCTCTCTCCTCTCTCTCTTTCCTTACTTTCACTGCCTCTCCCCCCTCTTCCTCTGTGTACGTCTCTCTTCTCTCTCTTTCCTCTCAAATCCCGCCAGTGGGCGGGACTCTCGGCCACGTGCGGCAGTTTATCCCGGCCGAGCCCCGGGACTGGGCGGGGGAAGAATGGCGGGGGCAGGCTTCCTCCTGACGGGGGGAAGTTTCCCAGAAGTCTTGCTTGCTGTAAATCTGGGGTCCCGGCCGGGGTCCCGTCCCGCGCTCCCTCCAGGCAGGCGCACGCTCGTGCCCGGTCCGCCTTCCTGCATAAAGCGCTCGGTGGCCGGTATCGGAGGAGAGGCCGTCAGATTCCGGAGCGGAGAGATCGTCTGTGTGCCTGGCCCGCTGAGGTCCGAGGCGGGATCACCGGGGGCGGAGAAGTGAGGACAGATCAGAGCAGAGATGGAGGAAGAGTTCGCGGGGAAGCCACGAGCCGGGGAGCAGAGGGAGGGGGCGACCCCAGAGGCCGGCTGAGATCCCAGCAGCGGAGGCGTTGTGGGGGCGCCCCCCAGCTGGGGCTCTCGCGGAGGTGGGAGGGGCGGGGGGAGCGGACCCCCGGAGATACAAGGAGGCCACTGAACGCTTTATGCAGGCACCGCGGACTGATGCACGAGCGTGCGCCCGCCTGGAGGGAGCGCGGGACGGAACCCCTGCCGGGACCCCAGATTTATAACTAGAAACTGTTCCCCCCCATCAAGAGGAAGCCTGTCCCTCCTCCTTTCTTCCCCCCGCCAGCCCCAGGGCCAATCCCGGCAGAGATAAACAGCCGCACGTGGCCGCGAGTCCCGCCCACCGGCGGGGGCGTGGCCTGCAGTAAAGGGGGGGGGGAGTTTCCTCTATCCCCTTGGGAAGCCCCGGAGAAAGGGAGCTGGAGGCGGGGCAGGCCTCGGGGCAGTGGACCGCATGGGCCTAAATCCTGAGAAGTCGAGGAAGCGGGGACGGTGGCGAAGGGGATCTTCCTAGGACGTGAGGTCGGGCCTTGTCCCTCGGGGCTGAGCTTCCGCTTCCCCTCGCTGCGGGGTCCGCTCTGGAAATGGGCGGGGCCTCCTCCTTCGGCGTTGCTCACAGGCTCGCTCGAGGGTGGGCGGGGCTAACTCTCCTCCACCCACCTCCACCCACCCGCCCCCACCCCCCTGCTCGGCTCACTGGCTGGTCTCCGCCGGGGGTGGGGCCTCGTCCCCAGGGGCGGGGCCAGTGGCCCAATAAAGGGCCGCGGCCAGGCGGCGTCCCAGCTACGCCTGGCGCCCCGCTATGGCCTTTAGGTCCCTCGCGCCCGCACTGCTGCGCTCCCCCGCCCTTCGGCGCACCCCAGCCCCGCTCTCGTCGGCGGCGGCCGCTGCCCCCCGCGAGCAGCCCCCCGACACCCCCCAGGCCGGCTCTGAGCCGCCCCGGCCCGCGCCCGTGCCCCCTGTGGACTTCGCCGACCCTGCGGCGGCGTACCGCAGCCGCACCAGCTGGGAGCTGCTCCGCAGCCTGCTCGTGCTCCGTCTGTGCGCCGTGGAGCCGCTGCTGCAGAGACACCAACAGGTGCGTGTGCCCGCTGGCCCGTGCGCATGTGCGCAGGGGCCGGGTGGAGGCGGGGCCTCCGCGTGACGTCATGCGGGGGGGGTCCCGGGCCAAAGAGGGAGCTGCCCGGTGCCAAGCTCCCGGCTCCGAGGGACCCCTGCCCTCCGGGAGCTTTCAGTCTAATGCGGGAGATGAGCGTGCAAAGCACGTGGTGGGGGGTGGGGCGTGCGGACCAAGGGGAGACAGGCGTGGTCGGGGGTGGAGGCGCTAAGGGGGCGGGGGAGGGAGTGGGGGGGAGACCAGAGTCTCGGCTTTGGCCACCCAGAGATGTGGGGAGCAGCAGGCGGTGGTGCTGAGGTGGACAGCTCCGGAGCAAGGCGACCACCTCCGTGTGCAGGCAGGAGCGGGGGCGCCCAGGGAAAGGTGGGAGGGGGGGATAAGTAGGGCCCCTGGGGAGTGGCTTCATGTGGAAGGGGGAAGGATGGGGGGTGCAGTAGGTGCTTAATGCATGGAGGGGCGTATACAGTAGGTGCTCGCTACGTGCTTGTGGACGGAGATCGAGGAGCACCCCCAGGAGGAGGGGTCTCAGGTGGTGGGCTGTGGATGACGGGGGCGGGGGGGGGCGGGGAGGCAGGAAGCAGGCAGCTAATCCCAAGTCCCGAGACTTAACCTTTCGCAGAGAATATCCGGAAGGATTTGGGGGACCCTGCTCGGGGTGCCCTCGGGTGGCATGGCCACCCAGCACCCACCCCTGTGCACAGACACCCGTGGGCATCAGGGGCAGGTGCTTGTTGGTAGACCAATGGTCAGGTTCCCACCACTCTTCCGCTGCTCTGGGTGCTGGGAGGGAGGAGGAGGCTGCCCTGTGTACCCAGGACAGAACCCGTGCTACAGTGGGAACGGGGCTGGGTTTGGAGTCACAGGACCTGGGCTCAAATCCTGTTTCCTCCTCTGTAAAATGGGAATTTGAACCAAATGACTCTTTCTTCCAGCTCTGAGTGTGTGGTTGTCTTGACTCTGTGACCTCCTGATGTCACCGTAGTCCAGGGGAAAAGGCTCAGGCATTGGGGGAAGCACTCCGGGGGGGGGGGGTCACCTGGATTCAGTCAGGGAGAAGATTCTCAAATCTGTGGGCCAACATCCCCCATAGGAAGTGGGGGGAGAGGGAGGGGGAGATTTGGATGGGCACAGCCAGGGCCAAAGGCTGGGTGGAAGGCAGACAGATGTGGTGCACATGGGTGCCTAGGAGGTCACCTCCCTGTGCTTTCTTTTTAGTATTCAGATGGGGAGCCAGGCCTTTCCCACGGGCAGCCCCGGTGTCACTGAATCAGATTGGCCCAGGGCAGGGGGTGGGTCCTGGCCTCCCCACCCACCCGAGGAAGGGGACTGATGGGGGAGGGGGGGCTCTTTCTTTGGTACACTGTGCCCTGCTCGTTCTGTGTTCCCTTGAAGTCTCTGCAAGTCTAAGGGAAAAATTTTTCCCACGGGCTAGAATAGATAGAGGAGGAGAAGGGACCCCGGGGGCCAGGATGCAGGCAGCCAACAGCAGCAAAAGCCAGGAGCTCTGGAGTCAAGAACAGTCAGGAACCCAAGCCTCCTACCGACCTGTGAGATTGGACTCCCAGCTTTACAGATGAGGTAACTGAGGCACAGAGAGGTCAGCCCCACTTCAGAAGAGCAGTGTCTAGAAGGTAAATGAGCCCGGGAGACTCTCAGCATGCAAAGGGAGAAAATATATGTTTGTTCTAAAGGGCTGATGGCTCAAAGCCTCCCTGGGAGTGGAGGACAGTTTAGGGAAGAGGGGCAGCAATGAGGGCCATCCTATAGAGCGGTGAAAAGAGATATATTGGAGACCAGCTCTTGGGAACTCTGTGGTGCTAAGGGGCTGCCTCCCCTCCCTAGAGGCAGCTGATGACACCTTGGACAGGGCACTGAGCTTAGAGTCAGGAAGACCTAGTTCCAATTTGTCCTGGGCCATAGTAGTAGTGTGTGATCCTAAGCAAGTCTTCTCCTCAGCCTGCTTCAGTTCCCTCATCTGTAAAATGGGGGTAATAATGGCACCACCTAGGACTAAATGAGATGATTTTTGTAAGGAGCTCAGCCCAGCGCCCTGGTGCTTTATAAATGCTCAGTCCCTCCTGTTTCAAGTCATCTTCTTGGCTCAGGATTGAGCTGCAGTCAGAGGACCTAGGTTCACACTCTAAAGGCTTTAGATTCTTAGTACTCACTCATGCCAAGCATTGTGCTAAGCGCTGGGGATGGACAGAAGAGGAGACAGGATGGTCCTTGGCCTCCAGGTGCTTACACTCTAATTGGGAAAAGTAGCAGTGCATCCCTGGGTGTTTCTGACACTCCCTGTGTGGCCCTGAGCCTCAGTTTCCTCCTCTAGGGCCTGATCCTTCTCCTAGGACAGTCCTTCAAATACTGAAACAGTCATCACTTCCATCCGCATCCCCCCCAACTAGTTTCTCTTTTCCTGTTTTCCCACCAGTAACTGCCCTTCTGTGGATGCTGGCCTAGTCCCCCTCTTTACAATGGGCAATGTTTGGACTCTGTGACCTCTGCTGATTTAGCCCTGATTTCCCCCAGGCCCATAGAGGATGAAAGGAAGGGCCAGGGAGCCTGGAGGAGGCTAGAGAACATGGATGTGTCAGTTACACCTGGGGGACTTTCTTGGGCAGAGCAATCAGTTTGGCAGAAGTGAGTGATGCTTACAAAGTGTCGATAGCATCAGGCTCCATGCCAGGAGACATTTCAGGTACAGTGAGTGTCACGTCCCAGGGTCTGGCAGGCAGCCCCACCCTCAACCCTAGCACCTTTAAGCAGAGACCCAGTGACTGCCTGGAAAAGAGATCACTGGTCCCTACACTCCCTCGAAGGGCAGAGATTCTTATTTCTGCGACCTCCAAAGACATCTCACATCCAAAGGGTGAACCTTAGATCCCTCTGAATCCTGTTGGGCATACAGGAAGCTGTGTTCTGTGTCCACTGAAAGAATTTCCCACCTTCATTATATTGAAAGGGATTCCCTCCCCACCACCAAAATCCTTTTGAGAAGGATTTTGTTCTGGCTAAAGGATTTCCCACATTCATTGTATCTAAAGGGTTTGCTCGCCAGAATCAATTTTCTCCCGTGAAGTGAGACCCTTGGTGGCCAGTGAACAGTCTGGGAGACAGTGATAAATCCTGCTAGTCCCCTCAGTCAGCTCTCCTCGGAGAGGGGCATCCCTCCTGCCTTTTCTCTGTATCTGCTGGGATAACCAGCCTGGTCACCCTCCTCAAAAATTGTCCAGCTCCTCTGTCTGTGGCTGTCCTACCGAGTCTAGACACCAAGAGGTTGTGGCAAACACCCTGTGCTGGTTCCTCTTTGGGATCACGATTAGTGGGAAAGCTTGTCCAGCCGTAGGAGGCCGAGGAAGAGCAAGGAGCTTTTTGGGAGACCCCTACACTCCCCACACACACACACCCCTTGTTTACAGAGGGAGATAGGAATTCCTGGTAGAAGCTGAATTACCACCCTGAACCCCGATACAATGGCCTTTCTTCATCCAGGCCCTCATGCCAGGTACTGTAAGCACTAAGGGCAGAGAAGGGCCTTCATTTTGGTGGGTCCGTCTCCTTGGTGCCCAGAGAGGGGCATGCTTCCTATGGCTTATGGAGTCTCCCCAGATGAAGTGGGCTTTCTCCTGAGGTGGTTGGTTCTGCCTCCCTGGAGAACTTTGGGCAGAGGTAGGCTCCTATTCTGGACAAGAAGCCTCTAAGGCCCCTTCCCCAGCCTGGAGAGGGTGGATTCACAACAGAATTTGACCCTGAACTCCCTGGCTCCCTGCCGTATGATGAGGACAGGCAAAAAAGGTATCTCTGGACTAGCACGTGCCCAGGTGGGCACTGCCTTCCAGAGGGCTGGAAATGGGATCCTGCAGACTGAAGGGTGGTTCTGGCCAAGAGAGCTTTAACCATGTGCTCTCTCCATGCCCCAGGCCCATGGAAGCCTGTCTAAAGTCAGGGAATTCTCTTCCCAGGACAGATCAAGTCTCGGGGCATAGTCCCCTCCACTTGCTCTGGAGCCTGGCCACTGAGGGGCCCAGTTCTCTATTGGGAACCTGGCAGGGGCTCCCCAGACTCAGTGCCCACATTTGGACCTGCCTCGCTTGCACACTGTTTCACCAAATCCCCTTCATACCTCCATTGTGTAACTATGCCCAGTGTAAACAGTTTTAGAAAGAGAAAGGAAGGAAAACCTTCCCTCTGTCTTTTACTTTTGAGAAGAATCAGCTCATTTTCCAGAGGAAGACACCAGCATTCCTTCACTGCAGGGGTCAGGAGAGGTGGGGATTTGTAGAGCTTGACAAAGAGATTCTGAGCTGTCTCAACAGGCTCCTGAGGGGCAGGAACTGGGATCTCAATGCCTCCTGGCATCACTAGGAACAACCCAGCAATGAACTCTGTCTGCCTAGGGAAACTGAGGCTCAGGGGGGCCCAGGATGGCCCCATCTTTGCTGGGATCCTTCTGCCAGTTTTGTCACTTTTCTGTCCCCAGTTCCAAGGTTGGGCCCATAATCAATCTTCTTAGAAGTTAGAATTGAAATGGCACCAGCTCTCCATCTTAGAGGAGGGCTAATATAAATTGACTTTCTAATCAGTCATCAAACCTAGAAATAATAGGGAGCCTGGAGTTTATCCCTATGGAAGTTTATGGGAGGTCAGACCTTTGAGTTAAAAGACTGCCCAAGGGGACAGTTGAATAGTCTATGGCCCCACTGTGGGTTGTGTCAATTATCTAGATTTGAGTGGAATCTTGAAAGAAGCCAGGGGGTTAAAGTAAGGCCGGAGAATGTTCCAGGTGGGGGGCACAGCTGAAGAAAACACTTGGAGTCTGCAGATAGAGCACCATTATGTCCAAGAAAGAGCCAGGAGCCTGGCCAGAGCCACTGCCC
This sequence comes from Gymnobelideus leadbeateri, assembly GCA_011680675.1. Taxonomy (NCBI): domain Eukaryota; kingdom Metazoa; phylum Chordata; class Mammalia; order Diprotodontia; family Petauridae; genus Gymnobelideus; species Gymnobelideus leadbeateri. The sequence goes on from WOXC01009050.1 coordinate 18,551, forward strand.
CTCAGGGCTGGCAGAGAGCTGGAGAGCTATAGGAACCTAGGAAAGGGGAAGGGGAGGGCCTAGATCACAGGTACCAAACCCCAGGCCACCAGATCGAAATGCAATCTGGAAATGTTTAACAAAATACATTCTAAAGTAATAAAATAGAACATGTTAATTTGTGGGCTTTGAAATCAGTCTGCAGGCAGCATGAGCTGTTTCTGGCTGAGTCTGATCATCTCCAAGACCCTTTCAGCATCGTCCTTTAGCCTTGTGAACATAGCTGTCATGGGGAGAGGTGGGGAAGGGGATGCGGGGCGGCAAACTGGATTGAATGAGGAAGACCACAGACAGTCTGACCATGTCTCACACCAGCACTCAGTAAACCCCAGTGGCTCCCGATGGCCTCCAGGAACAATACAACCTTCTCTGCTGGGCGTTCAGAGCTCTTCCTAACCAAGCACCTGCCCCCACTTCCACTCTTCTGAGACCTTGCAGAGGGGCCTGGGGGGGAGGGGCAAGGAAAGGTCATATTGTGTCAGTGGTCTCCAATTGTTTCACTCCAATTGTGGGGAGGGGAAAGGCTTTAAAAGCCAAACAGAGGGCTTTCTGTTTGATCCTAGAGATAATAGGGAGCCCTGGAGTTTATCCCTATGGAAGTTTGTGGGAGGTCAGACCTTTGAATTAAAAGATCCTTGGATAGTTGAATAGTCTACACCACCCCATCTCCCACCCCAGCAGTGGGCTATGTCAATAGTCTAGGCATGAGGAGGGTCTGCACCAGGGGGTAGCAGTGTCCCAGGATGGAAGGGGGCATGTTCAAGAGAGAGTGAGAGGATACATCCAGGACCAGGCCTGGGCACCAGATTGGGGGGAGGGGAAAGGACAGTGAGGAGTCCAAGATGCTTCCCCGGTTGTGAGCCTGGGGGCCTAGGAAGACGGTGATGCCCCTCGACAGGAAGGGGGAAGGTAGGAGGGTTTGCGTGAGAGTTAATGAGTCTGGGATATATTGAGTCAAGGGGCCTTGTTCAGTCATATCTGCCCCTTCATGGTCCCATTTGGAGTTTTCTTGGCAAAGATACTGGAGTGGTTTGCCTTTTCCTTCTCCGGCTCATTTTACAGATGAGGAAACTGAGGCAAACAGGGTAAAGTGACTTGCCCAGGGTCACATAGCTAGTAAGTGTCTGAAGTCAGATTTGAACTTGGGAAGATGAGTCTTCCTGACTCCAGGCCAGGTGCTCATCCACTGTGCTGCCCTGCTGGCCTTAAGATGTCTACTGGATATTTACTGGAAGAGAAGGTGGGGCTGGGACAACTAGGTTTGAGACTCCTCCACATAGAGATGATCATTGAATCACTGGAAGCTGATGAAATCACCCAGGGCAGGAGGATGGGGGGAGAGCAGAGGCCCTGTGAGGTGTGGCTTGGATGAGAACCCAGCCCAGGAGACCAGGAGGAGCCCTCCGACTGGCAGGAAGAGAAGCAGGACAGGAAGAGAAGCAGGGCATAGGAGGCCACCTCCTTCCCCATTTTACAGAAGATTAAGCAAGGGCCTTGCCTGAGGTCTCCCAGGTGTGAACAGCTGAGATTCCCAAGATCCCTCTGGCCAGAAACCCAGCCTTGATTGTGTAGGCTTTGGCACTTGGCACACCTCTACATGCTTGGGTGGGGATTTAAAGAGATCTGCCCCTGAGCCTTTCCTGGGTAGAACTTGCTGGCTTGGGTCCAGGTGGGTGGAGCTGTGGGGCCTCCATAGGTGCCTGAGATGATAGCTTGAACTTGAGCGGCCTGCCCCCTGCTTATTTTAGTGGGGAGGACTCAGAAGCCTAAGGGGCCAAATGACTCAAGGATGCGGTACTTAGGGATAGCTATCCCTGAGAGGAGGAGACTGGGATTGTCCCAGTACACAGAGCTGGACCAAGGGGTCGGGAAGTCATGTGAACCCTGGACGTGTGCTCGGGTTAGATGACTCCCTAACTCACTCAAGTACAGATGCTCCAGGCAGATGGGAACAGTTTGTCCCACCAGTCATCATGGAGGCGGCAGCAGGCACCAGGAGCCTTAGAACTTGACAGAGGTAGAGGATGCCAAGGCCAGCCACTGCATCCTGGCCATCGCCCTGCGTGCTGGCTTGTGTCCTGCCAATGGGGGTCAGTGACTCAGGAAGAGACAGGGAAGCTGACACGTTGGCACCATTGGGTCTCACTCTAGTCCAACTCACACAAGTCAAAGCAACAGTCCCAGGCAAGCATGTTCACTTGTGTCTGCCACGTTCCTTGACATTGTCTGCATGTTGTCCCTCCTTTGGGTTCTTTGGGCTTCTCCAAGGCGGGGTCTATCTCCTAACCTCGGTTTTTGTATACCTAGTGCTGAGCACAGTGTACGTAGTGGTGCTTAATAAATGCTGATTGATTGACTTTGGTTTTCTCACCTGTAGAATAACTATAACCATAACCGCTAGCCCTCAGGATTGTTGTGAGGGTCAAATGGGATGGCACATACACTCTCAGTCCAAACCCTAGAGTGCTTTACAAATGCAGCTGCCGTGGGAAGGGATGGATTGTTCTCGAGAGCAGGGGAGGGGCAGCAGCCAGGGTTGTTGGTGATTTCAGCAGTGACTGAGAAGCTGGAGGGGGGACCTGGTATGGCTGGGGAGGGAACTAGGCCGGCATCTACAGAAGGGCAGTTATGGATGGGGGATGACTATGTTTCAGTATTTGAAGGATTGTCCTAGGAGAAGAATCAGGCCCCAGAGGGTAGAACCAGGAGGAACGGAGGTGATTGTACCAGAACGCTAATGGCTGCTCTTCCCAACCAGCATGGCAGCCCAAATGGGATGGACTGGACTGCTAGAGCTGAGGGCTAAGCTCTGTGAGCCACCAGATGGGACACTTGAGAGGCCTCCCAGCTCTCAGGCTCTGCTGGATCAGAGCCCAGGATGATAGATTTGGAATTGGTCTGCAAAGAGGGATTGTTGAAACTGGAGGCATGGAAGAGAGCCCCTAAAGAAGAAGTGCTGAGAGGGGAAGAATAGACTTTATGTCTGCCTCTGAGGGCAAGAAGGTGCCAGCCCCCCTCTGCTGAGGAAAATGAGATTGAGTGAGTGCCCAGGGTCAGTCAGCAAGCCAATGACAGAGGCAGAAAGGCCCTTCCCTGCCCCTGTCTCCTGGGAAGCTTCCCATCTAACCAGGGAGCCAGCATGCAGATGATGAGGTACCCAGGGTGGGGTGGCAGTGATCAGAGGGAGGTGCTGCCCCAGGGGCATCGGGAAGAGATCTGGGCATATCCTTCTATTCCCCTCCCTTACCTCCACCACTGGAGGTCTTGGTCCGCCATCAGGGCAGGGCAGGGCGACCCCACTCACCCTCCCTGTGATGGTCCTGACTAGAGTTTCCCTCACTGGCTGCTCCCACCCTCTGGGAGCTGTTCCCCATCCCTACACCCTGCCCCCCATCAGAGCATAAGCTCCTTGAGGCTTTGGCTTTACTTTTGCTTTTGCATTAGGGCTTGACACCTATTAAGTTCTGTGAAATGCCTTCTCACCCACTCTAAAGGAGAGCAGGAGGATGAGGGGCCATTGGAGTAAGTTGATCCAGTCCCCCCAGGAACAGTGGCAGTTTTGTGGGGAGGAGGAAGCAGTCAGAGAGTGCCTGGCTTCTCTAGGGAAGGGTGAAGCCAGGGCTGAGAGCCAGGCTTTCCAGCTGCCTCTGGGCTGCCCTCCACAGTGCTCCTGGCTTGTCCCTTCATGGGCTTCCTGTGTCTATGCTGTGATTACCCCAGGCCTAGCAATCGCAGGTGCTGCCTTCCAGAGGACAGGCCCAGAGCCTAGCCTGGGCTCCTGCCCACCTGCTCCGTGGGAAAGGAGCCAAATGACCTTTTCCTAAACTCTTTCTGCAGCTGAAAACTGGGTGACCTGAGCTAGCCTTCAAGAGGTGACAGAGGCTCCAGGGGAGGCCCAGGACAGAGGCAGTGAGCACGGGGCCGAGTATGCCTGTGCACCATGGGGAACTGAGTGACCCTGGCTAGGTCACCCTAGTTCTAGTGGCCTCAGTTTCCTCATTTGTGAAATGAAGGCCAGTCTCCATGACCTCAGGCCCCTTCCAGCTCTTCACTGGTGACCCTGTTCATGAGAATAGTTGTATTCAGAAAAGATACAGGCACTTCCCCCCGGGGGGAGGCAGATGCTGCTATAGCCTCATTTCTCAGATGCAGCCCCTGCTGCCTCCAGCATGGGCTGGATTACATGTCTGGATTACATGCTCAGTGCTGGGGCTACAAAGACAAATCCACCCAAAGTATCTCTGCCCTGGGGAGCTCATGGGGACTAAGGGGATAAGGCCTGCAGGCATGGATATGTGGATAAGGAATGACGCCCAGAGGCCTTTGGGGACCCAGGCAGGGGGAAGAGCCATGAGCTTACCTGCCTCTGTGCCACCCACCTCTGTCCATTGTCCCCCCCCCCACATCTCCAGAGTGGGGGAGGGAATGGCACCAAGCCCCTGGTGGAGTCTAGGTGACCCCTCTGCCCCTGAGCAGTGGCTGGAGGCCCCAGCAGGCATCATGACCCCATGGCGGGCTTCATGGCCCGGTGGCTGACCCGGCCAGGGCCTGAAGCTGCATTGTTTGTGTCCTGCAGCTGCTCGAGATCTCCCAGAAGCTGCTGGGCCAGTGGCTGTTTAACCGTCTGATGAAGATGACCTTCTATGGGCAATTTGTGGCTGGCGAGGACCAGGAAGCCATCAAGCCTCTGATTCGTCACAACCAGGCATTTGGGGTCAGCTCAATCCTGGATTACAGCGTCGAGGAGGATCTCAGCCACGAGGAGGCCGAGGAAAAGGAGATAGAGTAAGACCTGGGGCTGACCCATCCCGCCCTGGTCACAGCCCCCTCATCCTCACCAGGCCCATGGGGGTGGTCGACTCACCCAAAGCCACCAGACCATTGAACTAGAAATCCAGAGCTGGAAGGCTCTCATGGACCTTCCATGCCAACTTCTTTGTTTTACAGAATGGGAAACTGAGGCCTAGCAGGTGCATGCCTTCTTAGGTTTCCCAGGTGGTGGGTCCCATTGCCCCAGGCTGCATCCTCTTCCTCCTCCCCTTCCTCCTCCTCTTCCCCTCCTTCTCCTCCTCCTGTCCACACAGAGCCCCACCTCCTTCTGCTGTGACCCCACATGATCCCACAGTCATCCATTAAATAGGGAAATCCCAGGGACCTTGAGGGAAAGCCTGGGTCCTGCTGCCCTCCTAGAGCAGGAACCTTGGTCTGACCCTGATCCCCAGCTGGCCTGGGTGGCCTTGGGGCCCTCCTCCCTCTCCCTCCTCATCTCCCCATAATGCTTTCTGCTCTCCCTACCTGGGAGGTCTCCCAGCCGGCATCCTTTGATTCCTTCTCCCTTCTCTCCCTTGGCCAGTAGATGGTAGCTGATGGGTGCAACAGTTACAAATTGAAAGAGTGAAAAAATCCAAGGCTTCCCAAGTGGAAACTGCCCTAATATTGGCCTTTTCACGGGAGCAATTTGGAGGGAAGGGCCCTTAAAGTTCCCCAAGACACCCCCACCCCATTGTAGGGAAAAGGAAACTGAGGCACAGTGCCCATGGCCTCCTGAGAGCCCAGAGCACATGACGAACATTACAATGCCCCTCAAGCAATAAGGAGTGAGTCCCTGGATTGTGGAATAACGGTGATAACTATGGACTTCTCTAAGGTTTTCAAGGGGAAAGAAAGAAGCATTCATTGTGCCTACTGTGTGCCAGGTGTTGGGCCCAGAGCTTCCCAGATGTTCTCTCCCCAGGAGGGAGGGGCCATCCTTATTCCATTATTTCCAGTCCCAGAGAAGGTTGAGTGTTGGGTTCCCACCCACCTGAGGTCACCCAGCCCAGGCTGCCCGGGCCTCCTTCAAAGAGATTCAGGGAAGGCTTCTGGGAGGAAGCGGGCCTGAGCTGGGTCAGACAGGGCTGAGTATTTATGGCCTGCAGTTGAGGCCCCTGGAGGCCTCAGGGGGCTGGAAGGGAAGGAAGGTGCCTAGAGCCCAGCGGGCTGGAAAGGACACAAAAGGCCAGACTGTAGAGGGCATCTGGTGCCAGCCACACAGGTGGAAGGGGTGCTGCTGCAGGAGCAGGAGCCTGGGCACCTGGTGGAGGACAGGATCATTTGGCTTACTTTATTAGGCCATTGCTTTGAACTAATATGCCCTCCAATGAAATGAGCAAAGAGGAACCAGATGGGTTGGGGGCAGTGCCCCCTAGGCAGGCCCCTTGGGCTCTGCAGTTGGAGGACCTGAAGGCTTCTGCACTGCCTGTGACCCCTCAGAGCCTGTGAAATAAGGGTCCAGCTGAGTTCTTATGGAGTGGGGCTTTAATGTATGGGGCACTGTATTTCTCTGCCATGGGTTTCCTTTGTGTTCCATTTGTGGTATTTAGGAGTGTGGAGTCTATGGTGGGGGCTGGGGGTCCAGGCAGCCCACAGCCACCAGAGCAGCCCGTGGTGGAGGCTGCTGCCCGTCCCTGGGAGGTGGCAACACATGTTGGTCTCACATTGGGCCTTCCAGGGAGAGCATGTACTCTGGCTTCCGGCCATTGGCCAGCAGAGCCCGGCCTCCTTCTTGTGATTGGCCAAGCCAGAGGCGGGGTTCTGCCCCCTCCCCCCAGGCCTGCTGGGCCAGAGAACTGGGCTAATGGTGCTGCTGTTGAGTGACCATTGCCCAGGGAAGGTGGCTGGTACCTGATTGAACCACCCCATGGGTGGTGCTGTCCCCAAACAAAGCCTTTGCTTATCTGCATTTCCCTCCTATGATTGGCTTCTTTGGTTACTGGGCTCAGCCCCCACCCCAGGCCGGCTGGGCCATGGCCCAGGGATAGCCTGGCCCAGCCTGAGGGTCAGCCAGGCCCTGCACAGCCCTCCCTTCCCCCTTGTTTGTGCTGGTCTCTGTCCATACACAGTCAGAACTGGCTCTCCCACCCACAGCTTTTACTAGTGGGTAAAATAATCCCGGAATTTTAGAGCTTGTCCAATTTAACCCAAGACCCAGAGGGAAGAGACTGCCCAGAGTCACCCAGGTGGCAAGGCCCTTCTCCGAGCCTCAGTTTCCCTCTCTGTAAGATCTGGGGTTTGGGTTAAATGAGGAGCCCATGAAGTGCTGGAGCCCAGACTCCCTCCTCCCCTAATGCTTGAAGAGGGTTCCAAAGGTTAGTGACACAGCCCTTATAGGCCTTGGGTCTCCCCCCACCCCAGATCTGGCACTCACGGAGCCCATCTTACAGATGGAGAAAGTGAGGCTCAGAAGGTGACTCCATCATCTCAGTGAGAATCCCCCCGGGGTAGGGGGGGCCCAGAGCCGGTGCTTCAGTTATCCACAGGATGGGAGGGGCCAGGAAAGGACTGCAGCTGGCACCAACGGGGGGCCAGGGAGGGGCAGTGGGTGCTGATGGGGGCTGGGGAGGGACAGCGGGCACTGATAGAGGCAGTAGTTGCTGATGCCCAGCCTGAAGGGGCAGCTGCCACTGAGGGGGGCCAGGGAGGGGCGGGCTCATGGTGTGAGATGGGGAGGGGAGTGGGTGTCCTCCCTGGCATCCCAGGCTTCCTGTCACTCATCGGGGCTCCTATCCGTCTCTGCTTCCCCCAACCCCCAGACCTCTTGGCCTCCAAACTTCACAGAACACATCCCCTCAATTAAAGGATTTGTTCTGTAAACCTTGGACTGGGTCAGATGCCACACCCAAGGCCCTAGAAGGCTGCAGGTTCCCCACCCTGTGACATGGACATTTTCCTGAGGGGCTGGGGGCACAAGACCATAGAGAGGGGGCATCAGGTAGAAGGTGCTAGTCGAGGGTGTCTGCAGTGCAGGTGAGGAGGAGGCATTCCAGGCCTACTTGCCAAAGGCTTGGAGGCTGGAAATGGAGTCTCTCATGGGAAAAACAGCCACAGACCCTTTTGGCTGAATGTAGAGGGTGAGGAGGATAGTGGTGAGGGTGGAGCCATGTGGTGAGGGGCTGACTTGTCCTGGGGATAATAGGGAGCCAAAGCAGTTCACTGAGTAGGGAAGGGAGGTCTGCATTGAGAAGGGGCCCCAGGGTGCTTGGTGAAGGGCAAATTGGAGCAAGGAGAGACCAAAGGCCGGGCAGGAATCAGGGGGCTCTCCAAAAAGGGGAGGGGAGGCAAGAAGGATGGTGGGGGTGAGCCTGCACAACTGATGGAGAAGCTCCTGGAGCACGTAACATAAGCTCCAGAGTCAGGGGCTGGCTGCCACCCAGAAAACCCAGGTTCAAATCCTGCCCCTCAGCCACACCTGTTGTGTGACTCTGGGTCAGGCAGTCAACTTCTCTGTGCTAGGAGCACCTCTGGGAGGTTACAGCATTGGGAAAGGGAGTTCCTCCCCCTCCAGGTGAAGTCCTGGTCCTGCCCCTTCACCAATCAGTGACCATTTATTAAGCACCACTCTGTAGAGGAAGGTCCCTTGATCCTCCCATAACTGAGAGAGTCCTGGTCAAGGTGTCATTTTACCTTTGTCCCCAGGAGGAAACTGAGGCTCAGAGGGGCCCTCCCATGGCTGCACAGCTGGTACACATGGGGTCTGCTACCTCCTGACTCCCTGACCCCACCTGGGGCCTAAGGGATTAGCCCATCAAGAATTGGGTTACAGCCATAGTCTGGGCTGTGTGTCTCTGTCTGTCTGTCTGTCTATGTGTCTGTGTTGAGTGCTAGGGGAGCTCCCTTTCCCCCCTGGGCCACAGCCTATAGATGCAGGGGGCCTAAGTCTTCCGGGACAGCAAAGCTGGGGCCTCCCAGCTAAAGCGCCAGCCTTTGAGGGAGTAATTAGCAATTCATTCAACAAGCATCCTTTAAACACAGAGTGGATACCCCTCTGTTCTTGTAGCTTTCATTTCCGATTACGCCTCCCCACCACCACCTCAGCCGTCTCCAGAAAACCAACACACACACACACACACACACACACACACACACACACACACACACACACACACACACACACACACACCCACCCCACCTCCCGCTGAGCCCTATGCTCTCATCCGACCTTCAGGGGCCAAACTTGCTGAAAGGCATCCCTTGAGCACCTACTGTGTCCATGCCTCTCCAAGTACTGTTCACTCACACACACACACACACACACACACACACACACACACACACACACACTCCCTCCTCAAGAAGGCCACACTCTGTGGAGCCCTACACCCTCCAGGGAAAAGGGAAGGGACATCTGTGCTGTCTCAGTCCCTGTGGGGCATGGAGGTGTGGCCCAGAGCCTCCCTCTGGAGGGGTCTGCTGCAGAGATAAAGGCCACCAGGCAGCAGAGGGGCAGATGGGACAGTGGGAGCAGCCAGAGGACATTCCCATCCAAAGGCCTTGCCCCTTGGAGGTCTGGGTGCCCGTGTGGGCTTTGCATATAGCCCAGAATAGATGGGCCACCCTGGCCAGCTCTAGTCCCCCCTGTGTCCCTGGCTGCAGGAAGATGGTGAGAGGAATGGGCAGGGTGGGGCCTATGGAGAACCATGCAGATGAAAGGGGCTTCCTGGGCTGCTGCCCTTCCTGCCTTCATTCTTAACTCAGGGCCTCCTGCAGCTTTGGGGGGAAGGGCAGGGCACTTGCAGGGGAGCACAGGGGGATGTTGGCCGGGAAAAGGCAGGTTCTAAAGGATGTGGGCCGGGCAGTAGTGAGAGAAAACCCGTGGGCCGCATGGGCCCTCAGCATGGGGCAAAAAGACATGGAAGAGAGAGGGCTGCGATCTGCTCTGGGGGAGGGGACACCCCCAGGAGGAAGAGCCCATCCAGTGACGGGCCAGGCCTGGCTACTCTGACCCTTTTTGCCCTAAGCCAGGAGGGCTGTGCCAAGGTTTGCCTACGTCACTAAGGGTTGAGTTTGTTGGCTTTGCCCATAGCAAAGCATTGTCTTTCTGGAGTGAATGGTATTTGGAGATTGAGACAAAGATCATACGCATTTTATTGAGATTTTTCTGTTTGATGGTCTGTCTTAGCCCTCATATTGCTGTCAGATTAGTCTGTTAGGAAAGCCTGTAGTTCTGGGGAAGTAGAGACAGAGGGGGGGAGCAGTTTAGGGGCCAGAGAAGAGTGGCATCCACAACCACAGGCAAGCTACCCTCCTGGGCCTGTTTCCTCATCTGTAAAACTAAAGAGCTCTAAGGATCCCCTGCAGCTCCAATGTGTCGGGCTCTGTGCTAAGCTTTCCGTCCCATGGACAGCTGGTAAGCACCTACTATGTGCAAAGAGTGCAGAGACCAAAGTGAAGCAGGTGGGCCCCAGGGAGCCTGTCCTTTGACAGGGTGATTTGGAGGGGAAGCCTTCAGTAGGAGGGGTGATCTCTCCCTTGCCTGTGAAGAAGCCAGCTGATAATTCATTCTGACTGAGCCTGAGGCAGGGACCCCCTCCACCATCCCTGAGCTGTGGCCATCCCACCTTTGTTTGAATACCTCCAGTGACACTGAGCTCATTCCCTACTGCTGGAGGCAGCCTCCACCTCCCGAGTGAAACCTGGTGAGTGGAAGGGCCAGGATGATGCCCAGTACTGCCTGCTCATTTCTGCATTAGACAGAGGTGCCCCAGCTCCCTCTCAGGGGCCCTGCCAGGGCCTCTCTCCAGGTCCCAGCCAGAGGTCCCCCAGGGTGCAGAGGGCCAGCCTGGCTCTCACGTTGGAGGCCTTTCCTTGAAGTTCTGAGATTTGTTCTGGATGAGGCTCAGACTTGCCCAGGGTTAACCCTCAGGAGAGCCAAGGGTCCTGACTCAGGGCCCAGCATTCTTGCTGAAGCCCTGACTGATCCAGCCAGATGGGTTTCAGGGCCCATGAATGCCTTGCTGGCAGCAGCTGCCATTCCTTGGGGCCCCTGGGCCGCCCATTTGGAGCTGGCTCCAGAGCCCTCTGCAGGGAATCTAGCCAAGCCTGTGAGCCCAGAGCAGGAAAGGGCCTCCAGAGGCCTGCTGGGCAGCTGGGGGGGGGGGGGGGAGGGGAGGATGTTTCTTTGCCCTGGAAGGATGAGGCAGCACTAGTCATTGTATTCAGTACTGCTGCTGCTGATAATAGGGATAGGAGGGAGGGGCTTCCAGGCATGGGGGGCCCACACCAAGGTTACCCATTTCCCTAGACACTGGGGTGCCTGGAGGAGAGGAAAGGCATCAGGAGGCTGGAAAGGTCTGGGGTCGGGGTAGGTCAGGAAGGACTTTTCAGTGCCGAATGGAAGCGAGTTGATGGAATGAGAAGGGAATGATGGTGGGCTCTCCGGGCTGAGAGGAGAGAGGCTGGAATCCTGGGGAGCCCGTCCTCCCCCGACTGGGGCTCAGAGCTGGAGAGGGCCCCACTTCAGTGGATGCTCTTCACCTTCCCCCACATCTGAGACCCAGTTAAATACACACTCAACCACCACCAAACGAAACAATCAGCAGAGATTTCTGCAGTGCCAGCTTGGTTCCAGGCTCTGTGCCAAGCACTGGGGATAAAAAGATGGAAAAGGAGCCAGTCCCTGCCCCACAAGGAGCTTATGGTCTAGGGGTCGGTATTGAATCTGTTGAGTCCTTCCCAATCCCCCAGCAAGTTGGCAGTGGGCATGGGCTGGGCAGAGGCCTTGGGAGTCCTCCAGATGAAGGTTTGTGGCCCGTGATCTCATGGGTGATTGTTAAGGGAGAGGTGGTCTGGCAGCTGGGCCCCTGCGCAGCTATGGGCTTGGTGCTGGTTCTGATCCTGCCCCCTACCTACATTAGCAAGTCAAAAGCTCTGGAAACCTTGGTTTGATGCTCTGGATAAGAGGGCCTGATGGTGTGCCGTCATCAACCCAGAGCATTGTGAGGCCCCAGTGAGATAAGGGTGGGCCTGGGGAGCCTGGCCACCCCAGGAGCTGGTGGCTGGGCTCAGGCTTTATCAGGATTCCTGCTCAGCCCTGATAAAAGGCTGGGAGATGGCTAGAGGCTCTAGAGAACGGGGGAGGGGAGTTGTTTGGGCTGGGGAGCCTCCCCACCTTGGCCAGCAGATCCTATGTGTGCACTCTCTATTCATGGCTTCCTCATCACTCTGTGAGTGCTTAGCACACAGTAGGTAATTAAGGAGGAGTGCTTTTTGATTTGGTAAAAGCCCCAGGTGAATGTCCAGCTGATAAATGGTGGCCTCTGTTCCTCCCACAGCAGCCTGATCTAGTGGGAAAAGACAGGTAGTGAGTTTCTTGTGGGCCTTTGGGCCATGATAAGAACTGAGATGTATCTGGCATCATAAGGTTTGCAGAAACAGCCCTGGGAGGCCAGGACTGTGGGCACCATCACCCCCAGGTTCCGTGGCTTAGTGGCCCAGCACCTCATGATGGGAAGGGAATCTGACCACTAGCTGGCCAGTGATAGCCTCCCCATGGGCAGCCCCAAGGAAATAACCTGTAATTCTCTTTCTGTAGCTTTGAGCCCCCAGCCTGAAAACTGCTCTGGCAAAAATAGACCATCTGCAGAATGTCCTTCTGTCCCTTCCCACTGTTGTCTCAGCTGCATTTGAGCCGTAATGCTCCTAGTATATGGTGCCATTATCATCACATGGGCTTGTCAGGCAAGTGGCCCAATGGAAATGACTCCTGGGCCCCCTGCCAGAAGGCCACCGTGTGACCTTGGCCAAGTCACAACCTCCCTAGCCATGTCTTGGCATCCTCATCTGGAAAATGGGGGAATTGGGTGGGCCCCAGTAAAATGAAACACACTTGATTTAGTGGATTGGGGAAGTGAGGCCCAGACTAGAAGGGGTCCTGTCTGTCCCCTGTGCAGGGGCTCCCCCTCAGTACAGCCCTCTCTCTCCACACCCTTCCTGGGATCGAGCCACTAGCCTTTACCCTTCTCTGTGTCTTGCAGATCCTGTACAGCAGCCGCAGAGAAAGATGGCAGTGGTAAGTAGGAAGCTGGCCTGGGTCCCCAGACCCAGACAGAGGTGGACCAGCCCCTGCCAGCAATGGGTCCAGCACCCCTAGGTAGAGAGACACTGGGTTTGACCCGGGATCGGATCAGATCCCAGGTTAGAATGGATAAGTCCCAGCATGTCCAGGACAGGGCCTGTCCAGAGGGGACCTGGGGGGGGGGGGGGGCACTAGGGAGCTCACCAGAAAGGAGCTGGGAGGTACTGGGGGGACTTGCCAAAGGGGAACTTAGGGGTACTGGATGGGCTCAGGGAGCTGGGGGCACCATGGGGGGCACTCTGGGGACCTTTCTAGTTTTTTAAGCCAGTGTTCCTGGCTAGCATGGGGCCAAGCTCTGTGGTTTCTCTGCAGCTTTTCCCCAGAGCCCTCCCCTCCTGCCCTCTAGGTACATTGGGGTGGGGCTGGGGAACCTTCCTGGGCTCAGCCCTGGCTGCTTTCCCCAGAGCATGACTCAGCCCCTATGCCTCACCTTCCCTCTCAGCTCCAAACCTTGGCCAAAGGTTGCTCTCCAAGGCCTAGAGGCCTGGCTGAGGCTAACCTTGCCCTGGCTCAGGTGTGTAGGCTCCTCCCTGCCACCTGGCTGCCAGGAAAGGGGGACGACACACCCTTCCCAGGCTTTCACCAAATCTGTGGCTTGTCTGAGAGCTGGGAGGGTAAGCCACAGAGACAGAGACAGGGAGAAAGAAAAGGAGAGAGAGATGGAGAAGAGGGAGGAAAGAGAGATACAGAGAGAAGGGGGAGAGACCCAGACAAATGGCCTCTGAGGCCCAGGGAGCCCCACTGGTAGAAGGGCAGCAGAGGCCATTCCCTCCATTGCATCAGAGGCACAGTCCTGGGGGACCTTCAAAGGGGCTCACTACCTCTGAGCATTTCACTTCCCTTGGGTCCCTGGTGCTGGCACTTTCCTGGCCAGTATGGAATTGGATTGGATTCAGACAGACCCAGTTATGGGGAGCCTGCAGTGAAAGGGTTAGCCCGGACGGACCCCCAGGCTCCTCAGCTGTCAGTCTGTGACCAACCTAGTGGCTTCTGACACAGTGGCCCTCTCCCCATCAGGTTCAGAAATGTTCCCTGAGTTGAAGGAATGAGTTCTCCTTGGGGCTGCATCCGAGGCCAGGGAAGGGCTGAGGAAAGGGGCCAGTACTGATGAGTTCATGGATTTAGAGCCAGAAGGGACCCCTCATCTTATGGAGGAGGAAACTGAGGCCCCGAGTAGGGCTTTCTTAAGACCTAACCAACAAGCCCTGTCCTTGGTGCAGAAGCCAGTAAGAGAGAGAAGCAGTTCCAGGTCCATCGGGCCTTTGGGGACCGGAGGGATGGCGTCATCAGTGCCCGTACCTACTTCTATGCCAACGAGGCCAAGTGTGACCATCACATGGAAACCTTTCTGCGGTGTGTCGATGCTTCTGGTGAGTGGCCTTGAGCCGTGGTGCCCTTCCAGGTGCCTAGGCCTCCCCTACCCACCAATGGCCCTAAGAGATGGGTAGCACAGAAGTTACAACCTCACCCTGTCACCTGTGAGTTTTAGTAGTCCATGACTGGAATGAGGAGGAGCAGGGACCACAGGGGTGGGCACCAGCTCAAGCATGATAGTAGAACATCAGAGCTGGACAGGACCTAGTCCATCCCATTTTATAGACGGGAAAATCAAAGTCCAGAGACACAAAAAGTGACTGCCTCACAGTCACAGTAAGTGTCCAAGGTAGGACTGAAAGTGGTTCAAGTCAACAGATTTGGCCAATATTTATTAAGCCCCTACTGTATACAGAGCTCTGTGCTGGTCTAAAAGAAAAGCAGAGTTTTAAGATAGAGCCCCAGCCCTCCTGGAGATGCCCACTAAAGGTGAGCTAGAGCACAGACACCCACACCGTTCCACCAAGCAGGCCATGGCAAGCCAGGCACTGGCTGAAGATCCAGGGAAGGCTGCTCCAACTAGGCAGAGAAGACAGGGTTTGGATGAAGGAGGGGGAAGCAGAGGCTTGGAGGTGGGAGCTACAGGGCATGTGTACAGAGGGCAGCAATAGCCAGCCTCGGTGACCCTGGGCACGCCTCAGTTCCCACATCTATAAATCAGGGGTAATCGCAGCCCCTCCTGCCCAGGAGATCACATTTATAAAGTGCATCATGTCCATGCCAGACCCTGATCACAAGGACTTACAGAGCAAGAAGGCTTCTGCGGGCCTCGTGGGGCACAGCCTGCATGAGTTTGCTTTTCAGGAATTCGGGGTGGTCCCTTAGGATGTTCAGGGTAAGAGTGGTTTGGCCAATTTCCTCAGGCCGTCCTCCCCAGGACAAGCTCGGCTCTGCGGTCAGTCACAAAATGGCCACCGCAATTGAAGCCAGGGCCGGAAGATCTCTCCTCTCGGCCCCCCAGACCCATCAGATTCACAAGAAGGTCAGAGCCAAGCCCTGGAGATTCAGACTAGAAAGAAGCTGCCAACAGACAGATGCTCCAGACAACGTCAGAGAAACCTGACCTGCCCCCAAAGACCCCATTCAATAAATGCATTCCAGGCCCTTTGGGAGGGAGGGCCTGGCAGTCAAGGGGCCCAGGACAGACTTCCTGCAGAAGGTTTCCCTGCGTCATGAAGGAAGTGAGAGTCTGAGAGGCAGAGGTGAGGAGGGAGTGCATTCCAGGCATGGTACACAGCTTGTGCAAAGGCATGGAGGTGGGAGACAAGAACAGAGAAAAAAGCCAGTGTAACTGCAGTTCAGAAGGTGTAGATGATGAGCCTGGAAAAAGGAAGCTGGAGCCAGGCCGTGAGGGCCTTTGAAAGCTCAACAGGGGAGTTGATGCTGGCACTGGGGAGCCACCAGAGGGCATTGAGGAAGGGAGGGATGTGGTCAGACCTGGGCTTTAGGAATATTCTTTGGGCAAAGTGCAGCATTCATCTAGGGTCACCTCCAGTGTGACCCCAGGAGAGGAGGGCCCTGCAAAGGTCTCCTGGGCCCCACATCCCCACCAGGCTGCATCAGGGAGGAGGGAGGGAAATGACCGGGCTGATGCCCCAGGGGGTCAGTGTCCCTGACTCCCTGACAAGGAAGACTGTAAAAACTGGAGGTCACAGGGCGGGTGTTCCTGAGGACAGACAGCATTTCTGCAATGGCTCGCCACACACTTCCCAGTGGGCTCTCACTAGATTCTCAGCATGGGGAGGGCAGCACTGCTATTTTTCTGTTTTCTAAGACAGCCTGACTTTTAGCTCAGTGACTCGGGAATAGTCTGAAGCCTAATTGGAATTGAAGCTTCCTGACTCCAGTGGCGGTGAAGGGGACGGTGGTAGGAGCCCAGCAACCCCCAGAGGCGCCTAATCAGCTGACCACGTGGTAATCATGGTGGTGATGCATGGGCTGCCATACCAATGAGCATGGGACTAGGGCAAACCCAGGATTCCGGCTCAGGGAGGGCAGGACCCTGAAGTTGTGTGGCAGCACCATCGAGGCCCCCAGGAGGCAGTCCTCTGAGAAGAGGCCAGCTTCTCCAGGCGGCCGCAGTGCTGGGAGCCCAGCCCAGACAAGGGCAGCACCTTGACCGAGGCAGGGTCCCAGCCCCATCGGCCCTTCTGGGAAAAGGCCCTGATGGCAGCTCCTGTCGGCTTCTTGGCAGGCAGTGCCACCGAGGAAGGCTTCTGTGCCATCAAGCTCACTGCTCTGGGTCGGCCCCAGTTCTTGGTAGGTGACCCGGCCCCTTGGCAGCCCCCACCTGGGCCTCCAGTGGAGGGGATCCATCCATCTGTGCTGGGCCCTGGGGCCATCCCTGCCCTCTCGCCCAGGCCAGATGGAAAAGAGGCTGGGGGGGGCGGGGAGGGATCCAGGGGGCAGTGGCCCCTTTATTCACACCCCAACCCCTCCCCAGCTGCAGTTCTCCGAAGTGCTGACCAAGTGGAGGCGGTTCTTCCACCAGATCGCAGCTGAGCAGGGCCAAGCAGGGCTTCCCGCCATGGAGACCAAGCTGGAGGTGGCGAAGCTGCAGGTGGGAGATCAAGCTCCCTGGGGCCCCTGGGAGGCAGCCAGTACCCTGCATGAGGAGGTCTGGCTTCAAATCCTGCCTGGCCTGGGTAGACTTGGGCAGACCCCTCCATTTCCTCATCCAAGAAAGGAAAGGCTGGCCTCAAGGCCCTTCCAGCTCTAAAATGTCATATGACTTGGGTGGCCCGGGCACTGGCATGGGCAGCCTTTTGGGTGCAGGGGGTGGCTTGGATGCTGCTGTGGGCAGCTGGGTACTGGTATGGGCAGCCTTTTAGTTGTCTTGGGAGGCCCAGGCGCTGGTGTGGGCAGCCTGGGCCTTATGTGGATGCCAGCTCCCATTTCCCTTGTGCCCTGTGGGCAATAGGATTACTGATACCACCTGGGAGGAGAGCAGGGCTCAGGCGGAGGCCACTGGCCCAGGGTCCCCAGCCCATGAGCTCTGTCAGGTGGGGCCCGAGGGTCAGGGCTCCAGTGACCAGAGAAGCCTGTCTCTCCTCTCCCAAGCCACCCAAATGGCCGGCAGAGGCCAGATCGTCCGACTTTGGTTGGCCAGCTGAGGAGTCCAAGGAATTCGTCCACCAGGGCCCTGTGGCCAGCCCAGCCAGTTGTGGCCTCTGCTGTGCAGGGTTCAGCCTGGTCATGCCCAGGGTCCCATGAGAGGCAGTGTGACATGAGGAAGGGATCCTCCTGTACTGACTAGGGGGTAACCCTGCCCCTCTGAGCTTCAGTTTCCTCCTCTGTAAAAGGCAGCTGATCCTCCCTGCCAAGGCTTGGCCTCCTCAGATGTGTGAGGGGCAGGAGAGGAGGTGAAGGGATTTCCTGGAGTCCCAGGCTGAGGGCCAGCGTCCTGGGCCAGGCTACACCCCTGCTCTTACTTTGCCCGTCAGGTCTCTTTATTTCTATGACAAGGGTGGGGTACCATCTTCTCCAGAGGCACCAGTTAGAGAGGGCCCTGCCCTGCCACCCCACCCCTCCCTAGCAGCAAGTTCCTGTGTGCACCCTTAGGATGTGAGGTCACCTGCCCACAATCCCCCTATGCTCCTGTTGTAGGAGAGCCTGGAGAACATGGGCATCTCCACTAAGTCGGACATCCAGGGCTGGTTCACCGGGGAGATGCTGGGGCTATCAGGGTGAGTGGGCAGAGGACCTGCCCCATCCAGGAGCCATGGCGGGGTGCCCACAGGGAAGATGAACCTGCTTCCTGCCCCTCAGTGTCCCCATCTGTAACCTGGGTGAGGAGCAGGAGGCTTGAGGCCCCTATACAACCCTGCAGGCTGAGGCTGGGAGGATCTACCATCTCCCCCAGTGGTGTCCACACTGGGTGCAGCCCCTCCTTGGCCTAGCACCAGGGGCACTGCTAGAGGTGCCTGAGTGTAGACAGATGCAGCCCCTGGGGACTGGAGGAGCCCAGGAAGGGGGCCTGGGTGGGCAGGGGAGGGGCTGTCACACCCTGGCCCAATGGCCACCTCTCTCTGCTCAGCACCGTGGACCTGCTGGACTGGAACAGCCTCATCGACCACCGGACCAAGCTCTCCAAGCTGCTGCTTGTGCCCAACATGCAGGTACAGGGTGGGCAGGTGGGTGGCCACCTGGATGGGCCCTGCCCCTCCCCCTCCCTCTTTTTCTCCTTCCTCCCTCCTCTTCTTCCTCCCCCACATCCTTCTTCCTCTTTCTCCCCCACCCCCTCTTTTTCTTCCCCTTCCCCCCTCCTTCTTCTTCTCCCTTTCGCTCTTCCTCCCTCTTCTTCCTCTTCCTTCTTCCCCCTCCCCCTCCTCCCTCTTCTTCCTCTTTCTCCCCCTTCCTCCCTCCCCCTCTTCCTCTTTCTCCCCTTTACTCCCTCCCCATCCCCCTTTCCCGTCCCCCACAGCAGGGCCCTGTTGCTGTATTGATGAGTGAGGGTCTCCATGTTTGGTCACCCCCACAGTGATGGGCTCTCTACCCCAAGCTGCCTACCCAGCCCAGGGGCTCTTCCCCAGCTCCCTCTGGGGTGCTACCCCCACAGAGCATCCAGGCAGTGTGCTTGGCCCTCCCAGGGCTGCAGGACCCCTCCCTACTGGGCACTTCTTAAGCCATGACCTGGCTTAACAGCAGCCCTACGAGGACACTGGCTGAGGCGCAGTGGTCAGTCGTGATGCCTCCTCCTGCCCCCCTGTGGCCAGACGCTCTAGTTGCTGGGCATCGGGATGGAGAAGGCTGCCCGGGGCTGCAGCCCCAAGCTCTGCCAGCTGCCGTCCTCCCACAGGCAGAGGGCCAGGCTGTCACAAGGCCTTGCCCTAGGCATCTGTGGGCTTCTGGAGGGGCCCCCAGGTCTCACACACATCCCTGAAAGGTGCCCTGTTGGGGGCCTCCACCTTGAAATCACCCTGATGGGGACCCCTGCGGATCCTGACTGAACAGACATGGGCCTGGGCGTCAGTCACCTCCTCCTGGGGGCAGCCTGGCCCATCTCCGTGCCTGTGCTGAGTATGAAGCACCTGCTGAGTACCAGGCCCTGAGAAGAGCACACGCCACCCCTGCCCCAGGAGGGCTTCTGCAGGAGGGAGACCTAGAGCTGAGCAGGGAAACCAGAGTTGTGGGGCCTGGGTGCGAGTCCTGCCTCTGATGCCCAAACCCTTTTCTGAACTAAAGGAAGGCTCTTCCCCTCCCTGGGCCTCAGTAAATGGAGGGACTGGACTGGTGACCTCTGAGGTCCCTCCCAGGCCTGGATCGCTGACCCTGTCCTGGCCACACACAGCAGTCTGGGGAAGATACCATGGCATTCCTTGTTTTGGCTGATTGCTAACAGCCATGCAACCACACAAAATGACCCGGCTTCTGAGCCTCAGTTTCACCCCGGGCTCGCAGGCCTCCATTCAGGGCCTGCTAGGAGCAGGAAAGACAGGCAGACACATATTGGCCCCACTGTCCTCCTGGGCTAAGGCAGGAGGTGGGGACTGGATGGCCTTCTGGGACAGCGTGGCCCAGCAGTGCCGCTTCTGACCACTGAAGGCAGCTGATGGGGATGGGGAAAGGGCTGGGCCTGGACCATTCTGGGCTGGGTCCGGTGCTGCAGACTTCCCGAGGGCCACAGCCCCGCAGGCAGCCCAGGTTCTAATAAGGAGGCCCGACTCCTGGAGCGGGCACCCACCAGGGCTTACAGGCTGGGGGGCCTCAGTTTCCCCCTTTTCTCCAAGAGTGTGGAGGGAGGCAAAAGCACAGCGTTTGGAGTCGGGAGAGTGCCTCTGCATGACCTTGGGCAGGTCCCCTCTCCTCTCTATCCTGAGCTCTCTCTCACCCCCTGCCATTCTCCCTGCAGACTGGCCAGCTGGAGCCCCTCCTGTCTCACTTCACAGAGGAGGAGGACCTTCAGATGAAGAGGATGCTGCAGAGGATAGACATCTTAGCCAAGGTCAGCACTGCTGACCACCCCATAGGGTGGGGAGGGGGCCAAGGAAGGGCCCAAAGAACTGAATTAGAATCTTGCCTGCACACTTCCCAGATTGTGTCTGAATGACAGTTCTCCCCATCCAAGCCTCAGTTTCCCCATCTGTCACATGAGTGCTGAACTAGATGGTCTCTTAGGGCCTTCTCACAGAGGGAGGGGGCTAAGGGGGACAGCAGCTCCAGGAGCGACTCTGGGCTGGGGGTACCTGGCCAGGCAGACCCCACCCAATATCCCTGTTTTGTTCTGTGGAAGCACATTAGATGGAGCAAGTGGAGGGACTAGCGCAGGGAGACGGTGTCCAGGGGACCACGGTATAGACGGGAGGGCTGCTCCCAGGGGGCCCGAGAGAGGGAGGAATAGGGGGAGGAGATGAGGCCTCCTCTAGCACCCACCCAAGGGCCCTGGAGAACCAGAGCCCGGTCCAAGGCATGGGCCAGGAGCAGACCTCACTGAGTGATGAGGGAGGCAGCAAGGGGCAGTGACAGGCTGCCAGGGATGGCAGGCGGCCCATAGTAGTATCATGGCCAGAGCCCACGGTGACCCTGGGCCATGCCCTCCCTTCCCCCAGAGGGCCATGGAGGTCAAGGTGCGCCTGATGGTGGATGCCGAGCAGACATACTTCCAGCCCGCCATCAGCCGTCTCACCCTGGAGATGCAGCGAAAATTTAACACTGAGAAGCCGCTCATCTTCGGCACATACCAGTGCTACTTGAAGGTAAGACCGCCAGCCTGGCCAGGAGAAGGCCGGGCCCTTGGCAGGGGCCAGGGCCTGCTGGGGAGCCAGAAGCTTGGAGTCAGACCCTTCCCCTCCCTGGGCCTCAGTTTCCTCACCTGTAAGAAGGAGGGGTCGGGCTGGAGGGCCTCTCGGGACCTGCCCAGCCCCACTTGGCTAGTTCCAGAGGCACCTTTGGGCAACGCCCCCCTGACCCCAACTCTGAAATGAGGTGCAGAAGACCCTGCGGGGGCTGGAGATGGTCTCACTCGGGCCTCGGGCCAACACCCCCACACCCCCTCTGCTCCGTCCCCTCCCTCTGCAGCCTCTGCCCACAGTCCAGGCCCTCATCACCTCTCCCTAGCCACAGTCCCACCCAGCCACACAGGTCTGCTCCCAAGCCTTCTTAGTGTCTAAAGACCTCAGAGATCCCTGGTGACAGAGTGTTGTGCTTTTGATTAATCTATTGATTAAGGAAATTCCTGATTGCAAAAAACCTCTAGTGGATTCAGGAAAACCATTAAATCCATTCATAAGCATTATTAAGTACCTACTGCTTACCAGGAACTGTGCTAGGAATAGAAGAACCAGCAAGCCAGAGAGCCCTGCCCTCAAGAGCCTGCTCTCCTCAGGGAGACCCCACAAAAGGGAGAGAGAAGAGGGAAGGTGGGGGGAGAGCTCAGGCCCAGCAGGAGGGAGAGAGGGAGGCCAGAGCTCAGGCCCTTTGATCTGGAGCTGTCCAGCATGACCAGATAAGGGGAGGGGCCCAAGGTCCCAGGGCTGGGAATCCGGGGGCCAGTGGGAGAGGAGGGAGGCAAGAGACAAAGGAGGCCCAGGGGATGGTAAGGTGCTGGCCAGGCCTTCCTTCCCTCCTTCCCCCACATAGCTGCCACTGCCCTTTCCAGCCTGCTCACTGTCTTTATACGCACACACACGCGCGCACACACACACACACACACACACACACACACACACACACACACACATTCCCCCACCCCTTTCCATTCAGCTTGGTCTCTGCTCTGTAACTGCTCGGCCACTCCAGTCATCCCCTCTGTCCATCCGGCATCTCTGAGGCCCCACTTCGGGCTTTCGCCTCCTTCAGGACGCCTATGATAATGTGTCGCTGGACATTGAGTTGGCCCGTCGGGAAGGCTGGTGTTTCGGCGCCAAGCTGGTGAGGGGGGCCTACATGACTCAGGAGCGTGAGCGTGCAGCAGCCGTGGGTTACGAGGACCCCATCAACCCAACCTATGAGGCCACCAACTGGATGTATCACAGGTGGGGGGCCCCTGGCCTGCGGCCAAGGACGGGAAGGGCAAGGGCTGGGGGGTGCCTGCCCTCAGGGCAGGAAGTTCTCCTTCCCTTTCTCAATGACAGTGTCCATAGAAACGGCCTGTCAGGATGACGGGTTCAGACCCTTCCCTGGACACTTGCCCGCTCAGCAGAGTGACCCTGGCCAGGTCACTTAACACCTCTGGGCCTCATCTGTAAAATAAGGGGATTGGACCCAATGGCCCCTGAGATCTCTGTGACCTTTGATGCCCCTCCAGAAAATGGGGGCCTTTGTGGGTCCTTGAGGTCACTCTCCTCCCTCCAGGTGCCTCAACTACGTTCTGGAGGAGATCAAGCATCACGGCCGGGCCAGTGTAATGGTGGCCTCTCACAACGAGGAAACAGTCAAGTTCACCATTCAGAGGTGAGGGCCCTCCCACAGGCAGGCCAGGCCAGCTACACGTCTGCCCTGTGTCCCCTTCCTCTGTCTCGTGCGGGCTGGGGTCACATGTGGTACCCCCACTTCTTCCGCTGTGAAAAAGGGGGCACGTGCTGTCGTTAAAAGAACCCAGAATTTGGAACTGAGGTGTTTTCCCCTATTCCCCAAACTGGCTGCTTTGGAGATGGCACTTTGTCTGGCTTTGTGTGAAGGAGAGGGGTCCTGTCCATCCCTGAGGCTCCATGAGGCCCTAGGCATCCCTGGGCAGAGGTGTCCACCTGAGCACCAGCGCCCTCCAGATTCAGTCTGTTCCTCCACTGAGGTCCCGACCCTTCATTTGGCCCACAGTGATTAGGTACCTGCTGCATGCAAGGAGGCAACTTTGATGAGCCCCTGCCCATCCTCGGGGCTTCCTTTCTAACAGGGATGAGAGCCATGGGCAGGAGGGGAAGGAGCCCTGGGTCCCCCACTTCTGACCAGGCCCTGACAAGTTTCATTCCTGGGCTCCCCCAGAAAATGAGGGTGACTATTGCTGTCCTTCCACACCCTCGCAGCCTGACTAGAGCAACAGGCACCATTAAGGGCGGCGCTGAGGGTCTTCTGGGCCTCTCACTGGCTCTGCTGGCCTAGGGCTTCTTCCAAGGGGAGCCCCTCTGCCCCCCATCCCTGGGCCTTAAAATGGGGGAAGCATCCAGGAAGAAAACCTGGGTCCAGGGACAAGCCTTCTGGGAGCTGACCAGGACACCACCAGGGCTGCAGGGGCAGCTGCAGAGGGGGTGGTGATCTGCACTGAGAGGTAGGGCCTCACCAGGAGCTCCCTGCCTCCTGAGGCCAGGCTGCAGTGCCTGCCCCTGCTGCCTCTCGGACCTTTAGTTTCTGAATTCCCAGACTGGGGTGGACATCCTGCCTCATGGTTTGTCAAACATTGGGCTGAGTCAGGGACCCTCCGCCCAGCCCCCTCCTTTATGGGAAGGCAGGATTCAAACTCCAATTCCACACTGGGTCCAGAGGCAGGAGCATTGGCCGGCCCAGGAAGATCAGGTCACCCCCCGATTGTGCATGGGCCCGAGGCTGGTGCGTGAGAGTGGGTGGGATTTGTTCTGCTTTGGCCCCCCATGGAAGGATATTGGGGCTTGGTATAAAGGAGACCTTACTGCTTATTAGTGCTGACCCCCTACCCCCAATGGGGCAGGCTGCTCCTCGGGCATGGTAGTAAGCTCTCTGCCCCTGGCTGCCCCCCCAGTGGGGCGGGCAGCTCATCAGGCATGGTAGTGAGCTCTCTGCCCCTGGAGACTCCGTGGAGACCCTTAGGCAGGCGCTGGCAGAAGCCCCCAGGGCACTGCAGAAGGGAGTCCTGGGCAGCCTGGTTGGGTTAGATTGGTCTGGTTCTTACTACCCCTGGCCTTTGGTTTGCAGGATGAAAGAGCTTGGCCTGCATCCCTCAGAGAAGAAGATTTCCTTTGGTCAGCTCCTAGGCATGTGTGACCAGATCAGCTTCCCCCTGGGTGAGTGGTGCACACTCCCCTCCCCGCTCCATCTGTGCAGCTGAGGCCCCCTCCTCAGAGGTTAGGTCAGGAGGCTGACTACCAGCATCAGGGAGGAGTCTCTACCCTGGGGAGTGCCCCCACCATGGCCCTAGGGCTTCCCTTGGGGGGCCCTTGTCTCTCTGAGCTTCAGTGTTGGCCTGAGGGCATTGAGACCGGGCAGATGAACCCGTAGCTTATGAGGGCACTGAGGGGGCTTCAGAGGGGGAAGGAACACCCAGAGCAGACTCGGGTTCTCCCCACAGAGCTGGGAATCCTGGCCTGTCGGCTGCCAGGTCAGCTAGGCATGGAGTGGCACAGGCAGAATTTGAACACAGGCTGTTGGGCAGAACAGGGGCAGAGCTGGAGGCAGCGACATCCTGCCCCTCCACATGGAGGTTCAGGGGCCACTTGCTGGGTACATGAGCCTCATTTTCCCTGTCTGTTAAATGGGGATGACAGTACGTCACCTCACAAGACATCCTTTATAGCCCTTAAAGTGAAATAGAGATGTGGGTCATCCCAGAGGAGTGAATGTAAAGCCGGACCCCTGGGTGCCTTCTACAAGGTGGCCGGTGTGTCACCGGGCAGCCGCTCATTAAATTCAGAGGCAGGAAGCTGGGGCTGGGTCAGGCCAGAGGTGGCAGCCGGAAGAGCCGCCGTGACCGCAGGGTGCCCAAGTGCTCCTCTGTCCTCGCCCCAGCCGGGCCACCAAGTCCCAGACAGATGCTGGGGGAGAAAAGCGTTTATGAGAGGGACTGAGGAAGAGGAGGCTGGGGGCACAGGGAGGAGGAATCCAACGAGTTCTGCTCAGCCCCCAGAGCAGAGCTGGGGGGGGGGGGGCTTGGAAGGAGGTCCCATGAGGCCCGATCTAAAGAGTGCGCTGACCGTCCAGGGGCTCCAAGCCCCATTTGTTTGGGATGGAGCAGCTTAGCCTGGATGGTCTCAGAGCCCAGGTGCTTCTAGGAGGTTTCCCCAGGGGACCAGCCTTCCCTCCCCAGAGATGGTCTGGAGTGGGGAGTAATTGGCTTTTTGGGGCCTGGCAGGTCAAGCAGGCTTTCCAGTCTACAAATATGTCCCGTTCGGCCCCGTGAAGGAAGTGCTGCCCTACCTGTCCCGCCGAGCCCTAGAGAACCGCGGGATGATGAAGGGGGCCCAGCGGGAGCGGGAGCTGATGAGAAAGGAACTAAAACGCAGGTTGCTCAGTGGCCAGTTCTTCTACCGCCCGGCGGCCTGCTGAGGCCCCCCTGGGCCTGGAGCTGGCACCCCACCCCTCCCCCGGCCATCAGGCAGTCAATCAACAAGCATTGGTTAAGCTGTACTAAGTGCCAAGCCCTCCAGGGGCTCCCAGTCTGATGGGGGAGACAACACGGAAGTAACTGGGTGTAGACAAGAGATGTCCGTCCAAGTGTTTCCTGAGCATTAGACTCTGAGCCCTGGGGCTCCTGCCCTCAGTGAGCCTGCACTCTAAGGGGGAGTCCTGGAAATGACTGGGTCTGTCCTGGGCAGAGGAGGGCAAGGGGCAGGGGGCCCAGCAGGGCAGGGCTGGGGCAGCCCTGGGGTCTGCACAGCTTGCTTACTAAGACCTGGGTTCCTATGGGGCCATCAGTGTCCCCACCCACCACAGCCCCCATACCAGCCTGAAGGCCTGCATTCCCCCTGAGCCTGGCAACTCCCCTCCTTTTTCCCTCCCTCCCTCTATCCCTTCTCTCTCTGTGTGCCTTCTCTCTCCCTCTTTCCCTTCTCTTTCCTCCTTTCTCTCCATCCCTTCTTTCCCTCCCTCCGTTCTCTCTTTCCTCTCTCTCTCTTCATTCTCTCTCCTTCCTCCATCCCTTCTTTCCCTCTCTCTTTCCTTCCTCCTCCTCTCCCTCCCTTCTCCCTCCTGTGGCCAAGGGTCCCTCAGGGCTGTGGAAGCGGAGTGATTTCCCCTCACCCTCCCGGGTGTCAGAAGTGCCATTCACAGCATGCTCAGCCCCCTTCCAGGACAGAGAGTTGGGGGGCAGGGCTGCTGTATGCTGCATGGCTCCTGTCTCTGGCTCTCCACGCTCCCACTTCCCATAAAGCATGGAGGTCATTCCATCTCCCAAAGGCTTCCAAGCATTCCTGGGTTCATGAGGAGTCTATCTAAAGAGCCCAGCTGTGCCGCTGTGTTTGGGGGTGGGGGCAGTTGCTGGGTGAGGAGGTCCATCCTTGGGGAGGTGGGCAGATGTCCTTGGAGGCAGGGCTGGTCAGAGATGGTAGACCAGAGAAACCACAGAAAGAGCATCCTGTCATCTCAGGGGAAGGTGCAAGATAAGGTCCACTCTGACCCCATGCTTGCCATTGGGTTAGGGTATGGGGTGGGAGGCAGCCTGACTATTGTGGGGCATTCATGCTTGACCTGTGGCAGGCTTAGAAGCCCAGGCGTGGCCAGGGCGACTCTCCTTAGGAATGGGGGCGGGGGTGAGCAAGAGGCTATGTGCATCTCCTGGCCAAGCTCCTAACTCCTGATGAACAGACTGCCCTGTCAAACCTAAGCTGAAACAGCCCCATTAAAAGTGTTGTTACCCCTTCTCCAAGGCTTCTGAGCACTCAGTAACACAGGGCAAAAGTGGCAGAGCTAGGGGCCTGAGATCACGGCTGGGAGGGGCCCAAGAACAGGGGATGGCAGGGCTGGGAGGGAGCTTAGTGTCCTGAGGCTTTACAGACTCTCCCATGATTATTTTGTAGGGAGAAACTTAACGAGGATTGCCATACCAGAGTGGAGGGGCCTGCCTCTGTGGTCAGCTCTCTGTTATTGTATGTCTCTAAACAAAGGCAGTTTGGCCACTTGTTGGGCAGGTGGTACAGGTCCCTTCCAGCATTAATTCTGATGTCTGAACAGGCCCCCCTTTGAGATTCTCTCTCTCTCTCTCTCTCTCTCTCTCTCTCTCTCTCTCTCTCTCTCTCTCTCTCTCTCTCTCTCTCTCTCTCCTCAATAAGTCACAGGGCTCAGGAATCTATTTTCTCATTATTGCAGGGGCCAGGGTAGCCTGAGAAGTAGAGCAGGCAGATTTCAAGCCCCAAAGTCAGAGGTAGATGAAGGGGCCCAGAAGGCCTGTGGACAGAGGTCAGAGCCTTTGGGGGTGCTCCAGAGGAGTTCAGGGGCCATCAGGTCTGAGTCCTTATTTAACAGATAAGGAAACTGAGGCCCAGAGTGAAGCATGTCCCAGTCCATTCCATGATTCAAGCCCACTGAATGGGAGCCCCAAGAAAGGAACTTAGGTCACTGTTTCCCAGAACCGTGCACGTTTGGCTGTCCGGTCGCAGGATCCTGTCCTAGGGCTCTTTCAGCAAAGTCAGTGATGAAGGAATCACAGCCCTGGGGCCGCAGAGGCATAGACATGGTATTGGCTGGGGTCCTTTGGGTGGCCCTAGGATAGGCCATGCCAGCCTCCAGGCCCTCCTTCCCAGTGGTGAGATCAGAATCCATGGCTAGGATCGAGTGCAACTGAGAGTCTTCGGGCTCCTTGTGATCCCCAGCTGCCGAGGCCGGCTCTGGCTCCCCTCTGCTCTTGGGGGCCTTTACCTACAGGCAAAGGGATGGCTCAGGCGCTGGTGCCTGGTCCAAATGGCATCAGGGATGACAGGCATGGGCCTGGGCAGAAGCCACCAACACCTTTGCTGTTGGGTGACTCGTTGGAGCCCCCAGACCACTGGTGTGGGGTGCAAGGGAGTCAGGGAGCCTGAACTTCAGCCACCCACTGGATGTATCGGTGAGGGGGTCGGACTAGATCTCCCCTCCAGCTTCAGACGAAGCCCCCAGCCTTCCCCAGGGCCCCTGCAGGGCCTTGCCCCTAGGAGCAGATGGACCCTTGGGCTGTGCTCAAAGGACAAGGAGCAGAGGGGAAGGAGCCCTTCACCTCCTCATACTTCTTCCCCCAATAGAAAGGAGCTTCTCCATCCACATAAAGCAAGAGCAGGTCACAGAGGAATGTAACCTGGGGGGGGGGGGGGGGGGAAACAGCGTTAGTCTGGCAGAGCACCCCCCCCAGGGCATCAGTAGAAAGGGTTCCAATCAATCTCCAGGGGCCAAAAGGGGGCATCTCCCATCCTCCCTTTCCTCCTCCCCCAGTAGTACATACGCCTCTCCAGTGGTCTCTTGTCCCACACCACCCCCAACACACATACCTAGTGACACCAGAGAGAAAGGTTAGCAACAGACTCACCACCCCCAGCAGGGCCATGCCCGTGCCCAGCGTGATCCCTGTGGAGATGACACTGAACTTCCCAGCCTGGGAGAGGCAGACAGTGAAATTCGAGCCTAGGGTACTCTGGCCTCTTCGCCCCCATCTCCCCCTGTCCTTACCCCGCTCTTTCCCAAAGGTCATCTGGTCCAGTCCCCTGCCAGTGAAGGGGATGCTTCCCCAGATAACTATCATGGAGAGGGAACTCAGGACCTGACTGGACCTGGCCCAGAGGAGACGCCCCTGACCCGTTCCATGTACTTGTGGGCTGTCCTGCTTCCACCCCACCGTGCACCTGGTCAAAGCCCCTACCTGCCCAGCCACGAGGATTTCAAATCGAATCCCAAAGAGTTTGAACAGGCTTCGGGCTTCCATCCCTGGGTGCTTCCACCAGTGAGAAGCTGTCCTGGAGAACGGGCACAATGGGACCCTGGATGACCAGAGCTGGAGGGAGGGGCTGCTTCAGGACCTTAGATGGTCTCTTATTTTACAGAAAAGGAGACAGGCCCTGGGTGGAAAGGGGGGTGGCTAGGAGACCTGGAAGGAACCCTCAAACAGCCCGCAGCAGGGTGCACCGCAGCCCTTCAGCCCCCTCCCCAGCAGTGAATAAGCATACATGCACACACACCCTATGTTCCCTCCAAGGATGGGGGGGTCCGGACCTTTACCTGAAGTTGTAGCCTTTCTCCTGCAGCCAGAAAGAGTAACAGGGCTGGCATTCGGTGCCAGGGCGATCCAAGTCACAGTCCCAGCTGATCTGAATCCTCACAACTCCCCCCTGCCAAGGGCAGCAACCCACTGGTCACTGCAAACAGGGGCTCCCAGCTGGGGCTGGGGACAGGACCCAGAGTCCCCAGAACACCAAGGATTCACAGCACAGTAGAATGGAAGGAGAGACGGAGGCCCAGAGGGGGCATTTCACACCCCCATGGCACAGGTGTCCATGGCTAAAACCGGGAGCTTCTACCTAACCTAATCTCAGAGGCCGCCTCCTCCAACCCCCCTGTTTTACAGATAAGGAAATTAAGGTTTAGAACAGTGCGGTGAGCCTGCCCAAGGTCCACCAGGTAGGTAGTGATAGGATTCGACCTCAAGTCCTTTGAGTTTCCATGCAGCGCTCTCTGCTGCCCCCACTTTTTGTCCCTGCCGTTCAAAGAAGTGGGGTCAGGGGCCCATGCAGCCCAGTCATGGGGACCCTCTGAGAGTGGGTATAGCAGACAGACTGGGCTTCACAGGACTGGAGCCAAGGACAAGAGCAGGGAGCTTGTGCCACCCCCCCACCCCCGGTCCTTACCAAGAGGGCCAGGTCCTCAAAGTTGCCTCCAGCTGCCTCCACCATATCTCCCACCCGGAAGACTGGACAGAAAGGGCTGGAAAGGGCATCATACCTGCAGCCCTTGAAGTAGGTGTCATCCCATGTCTCCAAAGTGTTGGTCCTGAGGGACAAGAACCCACCTGTGTGTCCAGCAGGGGCTTTGTAAAAGGGAGCCAATGTGCCCAAACAAGTTAGAAGGTGGCTTCCAACCCCAGATTTCTACAGAGCTCCTAGAGTGGTGGGCCCATGGCAGAGCTGGGAGGGGCCTGAGAACATGGGATGCCAGGGCTGGAAGGAACCTTAGAACAGGGGATGTCGGAGCTGGGAGGGGCCTGAGAACATGATGTCCCCACTTGGGTGGAGAGCCTCAGAGCTCCAGAAGTCCAGCTCCCTCACTCAGCCCCGGGAGAGGCTCTTTCCCCCTCCCACAACAGCCACTTACTTGAAGAAGTTGAATTTGGGGAAGGTGATGGAGTTCTTGATAAAGAGGGTGAAGTTTTCCGATTCCAGCAGCTGGGGTTGCCTTTGGGAGGGGGAGCCGGAGACAACTGAGGAGCTGCCCCCCAGCACATGGCAGCTGAACCCCCGCAAACCAGTGGCCTCCCGGAGCTACACCGAGAGCCCAGGGAGGGGACAAAGCCAGGCTACCTCCTCTCCTTTCATAGAGGAGGCTTCCCCAGGCTCACCAGAGATTAGCCACAGAGCTAAGACTCAAACCCAGCCCTGCTGCACCGCCCCCCCACCCCAGGATTTCTCCCCTTCCTTCACACTTTCCTCAGGGAGGTGGGCAGCAATGAGTATTAACATCCCATTTTACAAATGAGGAAAATGAGGCTCAGAGGACTGCTGTGGTGTGGCCAGCCACCCCTCCAGGACTTGATCCCAGGGCTCCCCACTCCCAGGCAGAGCAGGGGCAGCCAGACCTGGCCGGACTGCCGCTCTCCACGGGGCACCAGCCCCAGATCTCGCAGGTCTGGTAGCTTGAGTTAAACGGGACACATTTTCCAGTCTTGATTCCTGGAATAGAAGCCAGCCCAGAGACCTTTCTCTCCAAGCTTGGGCCCCCAGGGCTCCAGCCTGGGCCAGGACCAAGGCCAAGCATCTCAATTGTGGGATCACGGGGTTTGGGGCTGCGAGAGGCCTTGGAGACCAAACCCCCAGAAGAGGAGACTGAGGCCTGAGGAATTCAAGGGTAACCCAAGGTCACACAGGCGTCCTCTGACTTAGTGAATGCCCTGATGTTCAGGGGAGGAGCCCAGGGTAAGAAGGACGCCCAGCTGCCCCCAGGGGTACCCCCAGCCTTCAGTGCCCAGCACCTTGGGAGATCCCTACCGTGGCTGTGACTAAGCATTTCTCCAGCAGGACAGTCTTCATCAGCCAGGCAGAGAGCCAGGGGAACAGAGGGGTGCTGGGGTGGGGGGAGGGAAGGGAGAGGGTGAGTCACCCCCAAAGAAAGAGGTCTCCCCAGAATCCCAGAGGGCATTGGGAAAGCATCTAGTTCACCCCCCATCATACCAGGGAGAGGGGGAGAGGGGATTCAGGAGGTCAGAGCCAAGCAGAGGACAGGGAGAAGAGGGCCTGGCCCACCTGAGGGAGGGGCCGATGCTCCACGCTCCGGGGGCACGTTCCTTTTATCCCTTCTCCTACAGCACCTGTCGATTTTCCTTCACTCAAAGTTTTTGACAGCCCAACCTCTCAAGCCTGAGAGAGAATGCTCAACCCCCTGAACTCCTCCTACTAGAATATATCAGTCCCCAAGCCCCTATCAGAGCAGTAAGGAAAACCATCCTAACAATGGAGTGGGCTGCCGTGACAGGTGGTGAGCTCCCAATCACTGCAGGTATGACTCTGTCATAGGGAAGATGCAGAAGATATGCTTGTTCTCTCTGCCTCTGATATTCTCGGTGTCTAAGAACTGGGTGTTTGGAACCCTTGTACATATGTCCACAGGTCATACACATGGGACTCACACCATGAGTGAGAGGTCCCTCCACTGAGGCAGATCACAGCCCATCTGGAGAGTTGTCTGAGGTTTAGAGGGGCCTGAGTGATTGTCTGAGACCACCCACTAGTGTCAGGAGTGGAAGTGAGCCCAGGTCTCTCTGACCAACCTGTCCAGCACTCCCACCACCACACCAGGCTTTCCACGGCTTAATCAGTGTTGTTGGATGTATCGTTCAGTGGTATTGGCCTTTGTGCTTTGGAATTGTTTCCGAAGCCCAGGAGTTTCTGTGATGTGGGCACCAGCAGGCCCTCTTTCACAAGGCCTTGGGAGCCTGGCCCCCTCAGGGTGAGAGCCCAGGGAGACTCAGGGCCCTCCAGGTCTCCTCCCTGGGCTGGGGGCAGGGGAGGGAGGCTGGGGCTCAGGCTATGCCTCCTTCCCAGGACAGGGGCTGGGGAGAAGCAAACCCCAGGCTGGGGCTCTGACCTCAGTCCCAGCGTGCCCAAGACCCCAGGGTGCAGGGTGGGCCCGAAGAAGGGACTCACCTCTGGGCACGACCCCTGCACTTGTTCTGGTGTGGCAAGGAAATTAGTTACCAGGAAAAAGACGTTTTCTCCCTAAGAGACAAGAGCCCTGGGTTAGGACTTCTCAGAGGTCCCAGAGTAACCTCAGAGCTTGTATCTAGACATGGCCTCAGAGGCAAAACTAAGGCAGGGCAACCAGAATCTTGTCCCCAAGAGCAAAATCTAAAGGGTGCCAAAGTAGCCTTGACTAGGGCTGTGCTTTCTGATCACAACCCAGACCAGCTGCTGTCTGGTCCCCACTTGGTGACAGTGGCCTCTTCCTGAGGGGTCTGTCCTCCCCAACATCCCCAGCCCCCAGAACACTCCCAAGACCAGTATACACACACACACACACTCACAGGCACAGAAACCACTCACACACATACACAAACCACACACACTAAGATACACACATTCATACACACACACTCACAAACCACACACTCACACATAAACACACAAACCACACACACACCAAGCAGAACCACCCCAAGCCCTTTCACATATTTAAAGACATCTACGATCCCCACTCACATCCCCAGCAATTTCTTCAAGGGACTGAACACCCTCAATTCTTGCAAATGATGCTTGTATGATGTGGACACCAGGCCCTTCCCCATCCCAAATGGCCTCCTCAGCTGAAGCTCCTTCCCCACCTCCCCTTATCCTGCCCTCCCCCCACCCCCGGGCACGATTTCTATTTCAACATCCCTTCCACAAAGTATTTATTAGATACCTACT
Organism: Gymnobelideus leadbeateri; assembly: GCA_011680675.1. Classification (NCBI taxonomy): domain Eukaryota; kingdom Metazoa; phylum Chordata; class Mammalia; order Diprotodontia; family Petauridae; genus Gymnobelideus; species Gymnobelideus leadbeateri. The sequence goes on from WOXC01009050.1 coordinate 51,551, forward strand.
GTTTACGGAGTCCTGTGTTGGGAAGCTGAGAGGCTTAGACAAGGCACAGTCCTTTCCCTGATGGAGCTTAAGTTTCTAATCCCTAAAGCTTAGGTCTGACCACATTTTATCTGGCCTGAGATTCCCCCTTTTTCAGCCTTATTATCATGTATGGCTCCCCTTCAGGTGCTCTAGAACCCAGCCAAAACTAACTTTCTTGCTGTTCCTCACATGAGACACTCCCTCTCCCACCTCCCCACCTTTGCCCAGGCTGTACCTGATGCCAGACGTACATATTCTCCTCACCTTTGCTCAGTCAAATCCCCAGTTTCCCTCAAGGCTGTGATCGAGCACCACATCCTACAAGAGCGGGTTTTTCTGGTCCCCCCCCCCCCTTCCCTCACTGGCTGCTAGTACCTCTTCTTCAGGATTACCTTGACTTTTACCTCTGCATCTATTTATTTGGGGACAGGTTGTCTTCCCTCACTTAAAGGGAATCTCTTTGAGAGCAGGCACTTTTTTTGTCTCTAGCCCCACTACAGTATCTGTCATGTAAAAAAAAAAAAGGCGCTTTTAAAAATGCCTGTTGATTGACTGAAAGCCCAGCCACCGGCATCTGTGGCCAGGATGTGCATATTCCCCAACGTGCCAGGTGAGTCTGGGGGAAGTTTGTCACCCATAGAAGGACCAGGAAATGCTTCCTGGAGGAGGTGGCATTGGAGATCGTCTCTGAGGGATGGAAAAGGATCCAGTAGGTGAACCAGGAAAGGTATGTGAGGGGCGGAGGCAGCCAGGAGCGAGGCCTGCGCTGGACACGTTCACAGTGGCCGGTGATGGAGCCCTGCGCCCGGGGGTCTAGATCTGACTCCTCCGCCCGTGTGAGCACGAGAGGGAGGGAGCCAGTGGGAGCCAGCGTCCTCACCCGGGAAGGAGACACTCACCTGGGGGGGCTTCGTGTAATCGGCCACATCCCACAGCCTGTTTCCCAGCGCCTCAATCTGGCTGACGGAGACGCCTTTGAGCTTGGTGATGACAGATACCTGGGGATCGGACTCCTTCTCCTGGTAACCCCTCCTGAAGAGAAGGGACCACCTGCCAGGGAATAACAGACCTCGGTAACAACAGAAAGGCCGAAGTTCCTTCATCTACCCCTCCGTCCCGCCCTCCTTCATTGGGTCAGCTGCCGGTCCATCTGCCTGCCAGTGGGGCACTCGGGGTGGGGGACGGGGCAGGCCTCCCCACAGAGATCATGGCTGTCTTGGGTTTTCCGCACACATCGTCTCAGAGCGGGACAGAAGTCTGGGTCCCCTGGGAGCACCCTTAGTGCAGTTGGCTGTGTCCCGGGGGTCTTGCACACACCCCGTCCCCCACTGCGGGCAGGTAGAACGACTCTGCTCCCCTCCCCTCCACCCGGACCACTATCCCCACCTCCCAGATGGCCTCGCTCCCTGCCTGCGACTCTCCCATCTCCCACCCATCGTAAGGCACAGAAAGGTCTCCTGATCAAGGGCTCCCTGCTGGCTCCCGGAATGCACAGAAGACTCCCCTGGCTGCCCTGAAGACCCTCGGCATAGACTCCCAGCCCACCTCGAAGCCTTCTTTGCCACACTTACGACCGTTCCCACCCAAGCTGGACACTAGAGTGTTTCTCAAATGTGGGAAGCATTTTCCCACCTCAGAGGCCAATCTCGTTTTACAGAAGGATAAACTGAGTCCCAGAGAAGGGAAGTGACTTGCCCAAGGTCACACCGGTAGTAATTGATAAAGCCAAGCTAAACTAAACCACACCAGCCTCTCCCATAGCTTTGCTACTGATTCTGCAGGAGGATCCAAGCTGGACCCCGTGAGGCACCGGCTTGCATGCAATTAACAGTAATCGCAGCTGGCTGGCGATGTTTATAAAGTGCTTTGAGGTTTTTATTAGCACGTTTGTGCTTCACAGCCGCGGGGAGGAACTTATTATTAATAATTATTATCGTTCCCATTCTATGGATGGAAAAGCTGAGCTAGGCAGCTGTTGTCTTGCCCAGGGAAGTACAGCTAGTGTGTGTCTGGAGCAGGACTTGAACTTGGATCTTGCTGTCTCTCACTCCAACGCTATCCGCGGACCACTCACCAGCCATATGGGGGCTTTTTAGTCAAAAGACCCTCCCACAAAGCACCCTGACCCAGAATCCCAACTCTGGCCTGTGAAGCCCAATGCAGGACCCTCCTCTCCAACCTGCCAGTTCAAGGATCTCACAGCCGGTGCTTGAACACCTTGGGGGACAGGGAGCTCACTCCCCAGAGGGGCAGCTTCTTCCCTCCGAGGCGGAAGGCAAAGGAGACCCTCAGCATCCAACCCTGACTTCGTAGTAGGAGGGAGAGGGAGAGACAGGGCCCCGATGCCTGCTGTCCATGTGATCCGGCCAAAGTGACTGAACCTCTCCCGGCCTCAGTTTCCTCCCTTGTAAAATGGAAACGGTGGGGTGGGGGTGGGGAGGCTAAATCACCGCTGAAGTCCCTTCTCGATATGAATCTACTGAGATCCTAGAATCACAGGGTCAGAGCTGGAAGCTCAAATGGGGCCCATCAACAGGAGGGGACTTGCCCAAGGTCACCTGGCTCGTGGCAAAGTCTGTTCCCAATTCCTTTTCCCAGGGAACTGGAGCCGAGGCTGCTGTCCCTTCTCATGACCTCTACCTCAACCCCACAGGGACCCCTCCTCTCTCACCCCACCCCCACAAGGACCCCTCTTCTCTGACCCCCCTACAAGGACCCCTCCTCTCACTCCACCCCCCACAAGGACCTCCCCCACCCCACCCCCAAGGACCCCTTCTCTTTCACCCCACCTCCACAAGGACCACTCCTCTCACCCCTCCACAAGGACCCCTCCTCTCTTACCCCACCCCTCAAGGACCCCTCCTCTTTCACTCCATCCCCCGCAAGGACTCCTCCTCTCTCACCCAATTATGTATCCAAAGATGCCAAGCTGCAAGACTCTCTGGAGAGCACCCACCCTCCGATTCCTGGTAAGGACATATTTCTCTGTCTTGTAGTCCAGAAGCCCCCATCCATGCAGGGACCCCAGCACCCCCATGCTCATCCCTATGAGTCAGCACAGGGAGCAATGCTCTGGTCTACCCAGGGCAGCCTGCCCACTTGGCAAGAAGCAATTAAAGACACAGCGGCCCCTGGCTGGAGATGGGAGGTGAAGGAACCAGTAGCAGCTTCACTCACTCAGCCCAGCAAGCCTGCTCAGCCCCCTGGGTCCAGAGAGAGAGGGAAGGAGGAACTAGGAGACCTGGGGAGGCACAGCCTTTGACCTTGAGGAGGCTGCAAGGTCTTTAAGATTCCAGAGTGCCACGGCCCTGGCCATCTGACTTTAGGCAGGCTACTTTTCTTGCCAGAGACTCAGTTTCCCCATCTGTAAATGAGGGATTTAGATTACAGGGCTCTCCTTAGGGACTTTAGGGACCTTTCCAATTAAGAATCTGACATCCCCTGTTCTAAGGCCCCTCCCAGCTCTGACATCCCCTGTTCTAAGGCTTCTCCCAGCTCTGACATTCTGCTCTAAAGTCTCTCTCAGTCCTATGAGTCATAGAAAAAGAAAAGATTCCTTGTCATAGAAAAAATACCTGTGTGGAGATCCAGGAGTCCTGGGTTTAGCTTCCAGCATAAGCACCCATCAACTCAGTGCCTGTGGACATCCCCTAACCACACACACACGCCCCCCCCTCCCCCTGTGGACATCCCCTAACCACACACACACACACACACACACACACACACACACACACACACGCCCTCCCTTCCCCTCTGAATCTGCTTCCTCGGCAGTATAATGATGACTCTGCCTGCCCTATTCCTCCCAGAGCTGTTAGTAAGAAAGTGCTTTGTAACTTTTAACAAGCAAGAGGAAAAAGCAGCTCCTCCCATGTCTGAGCTGGGAGGAAGCTTGGGCATCAGCAAGGCCAGCGCCCTCCCCTACTTTCTTTCCTTTTTTAAAATTCAATTTTGTTCTGTTTTCATGGTTCAAATTCTCTTCCTCCTCCCCCCGCCCCCACTGAGAAGACAAGAAAACAAAACCTATTAAAAATAGGTATAGGGGTGGCTAGGTGGCACAGTGAGTAGAGTGCCAGCCCTGGAGGCAGGAGGACCTGAGTTCAAATCCAGCCTCTTGACACTTGACACTTGACACACTTACTAGCCATGTGACCATGGGCAAGTCACTTAACCCCAATTGCTCTCCAAAAAGCAAAAAGATAAAATTTTTTTAAAAGTCCACTTACAAAACTTAAAAAAAATAGGTATAGACATTCAAAGCAAATTTCCACATTAGCCATATCAGGGGGAAAAGAGAGAAAAGAAATCTGCTTCGATCTGCACTGGCTCCATCAGTTCTTGCTCTTTTTCATCATGTGGTCTTCAGAATTGTCTTGGATCATTGTGTTTCTGAGAAGAGTTAAGTCATTCACAACTGATCATCTGACACTGTGGCTGTTACCGTGTACAATGTTCTCTTGTTTCTGCTCATTGCACTTTGCATCAGTTTATATAAATCTTCTGAAAGCATCCTGCTCTTCATTTCTTATACTACGATAATATTCCATCACAATCACAGACCACAGTGTTCAGCCATTCCCCAATGGATGGGCAGCTCCCTCAACTTCTAATTCTTTACCACCCCCAAAAAGAGCTGCTATAAGTATTTTTTTTTTTACAAATAGGCTCTTTTCCTTTTTCATTGATCTCTTTGGGATACAGACCTAGTAGTGGCATTGCTGGGTCAAAGGGTATGCACATTTTTATAACCCTTTGGGCATAGTTCCTAATTGCTCTGCAGAATGGTAGAATGAGTTCACAATTCCCCCAACAGTGCATTAGTGTCCCAGCTTTTCCACATCTTCTACAACAGTTGTTATTTTCCCTTTCTATCATATTAGCCAATCTGATAGGAATTAACTCGTATCTCAGAGTTGTTTTAGTGTGCATTTTTCTGATCAGTAGTGATTTAGAGATTTAGATGACTGCATAGAGCTTTGATTTCTTCATCTGAATACTGCCTATTCATATCCTTTGACGATTTATTAATTGGGGCATGGCTCCTATTGTTATAAATTTGCTCGGCTCCATATAGATGTGAGAAATGAGGTCTTCATCAGAGAAACTTGCTGCAAAGATATTTTTCTCCAGTTTCCTGCTCTTCTTATCATTTTAGCTGCATTGATCCAAGACAATTCTGGGGGGAAAAACCGTGATGAAAAATGCTGTGCACCTATAGAAAGAAATGAACCCTGAATAGAGATTGAAGCAAACCTTTTTAAAATGTCTTTATTCTCTTTTTTGTCTGTGTTTTCTTTTATAACATGGAAAATACAGAAATCTCTTCTGCATGACTTTGAATGTAAAATTAATATCAAATTATCATTTGTATAATCAATATCAAATTGTTTGCCTTCTCAAGAGGGGGGAGGGGCAAGATGAAGAGAGAGAATTAAAAACTTAAAATTTTTTAAATAAATGTTAAAATTTATTTATATGTAATGAAATAAATGAAAATATATTTTTAAAATAATAATTTTAGCTGCATTTATGTTGTTTGTGCAAAAACTTTTAATTTTATGTGATCAAAATTATCCATTTTACTCTTGAGAAACTCTTGAATTCTTGTATGGCCATGACGTCTTCCCCTACCTATAGATCTAACAGATAGTTTCTTCCATGTTCTACTAATTTACTTATGATATCACCCCATGTGTCTAAATCATGTACCCATTTTGAGCTTATCCTAATATAAGCAGGGTATCAGATGTTGGTCTATACCTAGTTTCTACCCAGCTGATTTCTAGTTTTCCTGACAGTTTTTGTCAAATAGTGCCTTCTTTCCCAGTTGTTCTAAGTAGAATTTCTCCTTCTATCTCTTCCTGCTGAGTTTTGTTTGTAGTTATAGAAATGCTAACGATTTACATGAGCTTATTTTCCATCTGAATACCCGGATGCTGATATTGGTCATTGTTTCAATGACTTTTTTAGTTCGTCCCCTGGGATCCTTGAAGTATATACCATCAGATGCTCTATGAACAGTAATCATTCTGTTTCCTTATTGTCTATTCTGATTCCTTCCCCTTCTTTTTTTTGGCTTATTGCTAGAGCGAGCATTCCTAGTACAATATGAAACAGTGATGGTGATGATGGACATCCTTGGCTCTCTCTCAGCCCTCTTAGCTGAGAATGTTACCTTACATTATACAGAAATAATTGCAACCACCTGCTGTGAGCACCCTCTCCTCCCCATCTCCTATCCCTCAGGTGCCTTGTGCCACCTTCTCCTCCACTGTCTCACAGGATGAAGTGGCCAAGCCCCTTACCAAGGCCGACCCCAATTCCATCTCCTCTCCCCCATCCCCACTTTGCCACTTTCTCTTCAATCTCTCCCTCTCTACTGGCTCATTTCCTATTGACTGCAAACCTGCCCAGGTCTTCCCCATCCTGAAAAACCCCACACTTGATCCCTCCATCCCTGCTAACTATCATTCCATATCTCTTCTGCCCTTGGTGGTGAACCTCCTTGAAAAGCTGCCTCCACTTTCTCTCCTCTCCCTCTTTTCTTAACCCCTACAATCTAGCTTCCTATTTCATCATTCCACAGAAGCTGCTCTCTCCAAAGTCGTCAAATCCAACAGCCTGTTCTCCATCCTCCTCTTCCTTGGCCTCTCTGCAGCCTCAGACACTGCCTGGCATTCTCTTTCCTGTTATTCCCTCCTCTCTGGGTGTTCAGGACACACACACACACACACACACACACACACACACACACACACCCCTTCCTGGTTCTCCTCCTCCCTCTCTGACCGCTCCTCCTCTGTCTCCTTTGCTGGCTCAACTCCGGATCACACCCTAGATGTGCCCCGGGACTCTGTCCCAGGCCCCCTACTTTTCTCCCCCATACTACTCCACTTGGTGATCTCATCAGCTCCCATGGAATTAATGACCATCACTGTGCTGATAATTCTCGAAATCAACTTTCCTGCCCCAAACTCAAATCCCCAACTGCCCAACTGGATGTCCAGCAGACATCTTAAACTGTGTGTCTGAAACAGAACCCATCATCTTCCTCCCTAAACCCTCCCACCTTCCCTGTTACTGTAGAGGCCACCACCCTCCTCCTCCTCGAAGTCCCTCAGGCTCCAACCCAGGAATCATGGGCTCTTCAATGTTTCTCCCGCACACACACCACATGTCCAATATGGTGCCAGGCCTGTCAACATCACCTCTGTTATGTCTCTCAAATACACCTCCTTCTCTCCTCTGCCCCCACCCTGATGCAACCATTGTCTCAAGCCTGGACTATTGCAATAACCGGGGGTGGGGAGGTCCTACCTGCCTCAAGTCCCTCCTTTTCAATCCATCTTCCATTCAGCCACTAAAGTGATTTTTCTAACACTCAGGTCCGACAATGTTGCTTGCCCTACTCAGTAAACTCCAGTGGCCCCCTGTAGCCTCTGGGAGCAAACACAAAATGCTCCCGTTGGCATGCGAAGCCCTCTGTAACCTAACCCCCTCTTCCCTTTCTAATTTTCTTGCATCTTAAGCCTCAGCACATACTCTTCAACCCAGTGCCCCCGGCCTCCTGGCCCTTCCACAAACAAGACCCTCCATCTCTGGCTCTGGGAATTCCCCCTGGCCATCCCCCATACCTGAAATGCCCTTCTCCCCTCCTCTGCTCCAGCGACTGACTTCCCAGATTCCTGAAGTCCCAGCTAAAATCCTGCCTTCATCTGAAGACTTCCCCAACCCCTCTTGATTCCAGGGCCTTGCCTCTGTTAATTATCTACTATTTTCCTACTGTACATAGCTTGCTATGTATATATATTGTCTGCATGTTGTATCATTAGATTGTAAGCACCTCGAGAACAGGAGCTTGTGGCCTTTTTTATATCCCCAGTGCTTAGTGCACTGACTGGCACATAGTAGGTACTTAACACATATTTGTTGATTGATTGATCTTGACTGGTCCCTGATCTTACTGGAAAGGCTTCTAGCACATGACCATTACAGATAATGCTTTTGGTCTTAGATTTATGAAGTTGTAATCAGTTATTTGCTTTTAATCAGTTTACATTGTCATAGGGGTGTGTGTGTGTGTGTGTGTGTGTGTGTGTGTGTGTGTGTGTGTGTGTGTGTGATTATGTACAGGCCAGCAGGGCACTGGTACCAGCCAACTCCCCTCTGAGTAAAACCAAGCTCCTGCAAAGCACAGCTGATGAGCTAAGTTCCTCCGTCCTAGGAAAAGCCTTATTCCAGATTATAAATCATAATTGCGTGGGGCTGGGAATGTCCACACCCTGAGTGCTGCTAATCTGTTCAAATTCCCTATTCCTGGGCAGTTTCCTGATTCTTATCAGAGATACTCGCACAAGACAGATCCCATGACGTTCCTGGGAACTCCCTGAATGCCCTGGCCCATCCGAAATCACCAATGCCCATGCTAATCAAGGTCACACTCCTCAATCTTCGACCAACATCCTTCCCTTATTGCTTGTGCTCCCCATTTTAACATTCCCCAAATACACCCCTAAAAACGCCCTGTAAGCTGCCAACGAGGTCCTTGTGCCAACCGAGGCAGCTTTGGACCCGCTTTATCGGCAAACAGCCATTACCGATAAGCCAATCTTGCTCGGAATATTTTTGTCTCAGTTTCTCTTATTCTCAGATTTCAGGCTTGACAATTGGTGGCTACAACAGGACTCTAGTATGAGACTCTGATCTTCAGGATGACTCTTTGAAAAAAATTCCCCGGAGCACACTCTGGTTGATGTCTCTGAGGGCTTCTCTTCAGGGGACCATCTCCAGAGACTCAACTCCCCCCTTAAATCTGATCCAGATTTTCTCTGAACTCAGGTGAGCCCTAGGAAAGTCCTTTCATCTTGTCGGATTGGGGAAACCTAGGGGAGTCCCTTTGTCTTGCTTGGGGAACTTTTTTGTCTCTTTATCTGCTTTGGCTGGAGATCTTTTCACAGGGGAAGCCCCTCTGCTACCAGAGAAGTACCTCTTAGAGACAGAGGAATCTCTCCTACCGATAGAGCAGTCCTTGGTGGAAATCGGAATTAAGTCCTTGCCATCAGAAGACTGCTCAGACAGCATTTTTTCTGAGATTTAAAGAATCTTTGTTGCAGAGAAAAAAAAAACAACCCTTTTGGAAGTAAGATGAATTCTGTCTTCTGCAAATAATCAGGAATCCTGAATGCAGGTGGAAAAGCTCTAGAGTTTGGTTTGTGCTTTTGTTTTTCTTGTGGCAACTGGCAAAGTCTAGAGGGATGAAATGTTGGTGACTTCTCCCAGCTTAAGCATCTTGGCTTCCACATCTTGGATGAAAGTCAGGGAGACTGCTAAATACATGTGTGTGTGTGTGCATTTTATGCACATGTGTGTGTCTGGGTGTAGGTGTGTGTATGTATATGTGTGTATGGGGGTGCATGTGTGTGTATGCTGTATGGGGGGGTGTGTGCCTGTGTGTAGGTGTGAGTATGTATATGTGTGTATGAGGGTGCATGTGTGTGTGCATGTATTGTGTGTGTGTTCACATGTGTATGTGCGAGTATGCACGTGTGTGCTGTATGGGTATGTGTGTGCCTGGGTGTAGGTATGTGTATGTATATATGTGTATGGAGGTGCATGTGTGTGTGTGTGTATTGTGCACGTATGCACGTGTGTGCTGTATGAGTATGTGTGCCTGGCTGTCGGTGTGTGTGTGTATGTGTGTATGGGGGTGCATGTGTGTGTTGTGTGTATGCACGTGTGTGCGTGTATGCACATGTGTGTGCTGTATGGGTGTGTGTCTGTGTGTAGGTGTGTGTGCAGTGAGTATGGGTGTATGTGTATTGTGTGTATTATGCGTGTGTGTATGCACGTGTGTGTGCTGTATGGGTGTGGGGGGTGTAGGTGTGTGTATGTATATGTGGGTATGGGGGATGTATTTGTGTATATGTGTGTGCCTACACATGTGTGTGTCTGGGTGTAGGTGTGTGTACGTATATGTGTGTGTATGGGTGTGCTGCAAGTATGGGTGTATATGCATATGTGTGTGTGCATGCGCACGTGGGGGGGGGTGTAGGTGTGTGTTTTGAGTATCCAGTTATCCCTTCCACATCGAGACTTTCCCCTTCATGTTTCCGATGTCACAGGTCGGCATACGAAATTAAATGGCAATCTGGGGGGAGTTTTGCAGAAGCTGCAGACGACAGGTGAAGGTCAGCAGACGAGCAGCTTAGAAACTCAGAAATGCATAAAAATATGTATAGTGTAATATAACAGCAGCGGACTTTATCTTAACACAATTTCTTTTTTAAAGTTAAAATAAGTAAAAAGTTAGTTTGCAAAAAGAATGCCAATCCCCCATACACACATGCCAGCAGGCACACCAGGTCAGTAACACTGACCTATGACACGGTTTACAATAAGGTGCTGTAAACAGCTCATAAATAAAGAGGAAATCCAGACTTCTCTGGTACAGAGGGCAGGCCAAACAATTTTATGTGGATTTTCCAGACTGAGAGGGGACTTCACCCCTAACATTCCCCCCAAGCCCCAAAATGTGGAAAGGATAATTGTAGCAAACTGACTTTTGCGAGTGAGATGTCTCAGGAAATAGAGTGGCACCCAGAATGGAGGAGCCTCATTTGCAAGCTCGAGATTCCCTGCACCAAAGAGGAAATTTCTGAATATAGGCTACTCCCTGTTACAGACCACAGCCTCTTCTTCCCCAAGCTACAGGGGAAGCATTCCTCCTACAGGTGCAGGAAACCTCCTTACATGGAGAAACACATTTGGGGAAGGAGAGAAGAACGAGCCCCAGGAGACCCCAGGGAGACTGAAGGCTTTTTTGTCTTCATGACCTCTTCTTGTCTATATTTTCTGAATCTGATTTTCTGGGGATGCTTTACCAGTTTTAGAAAGCAGAATTTGGAGTTCTTCCAATTAACAGAGCTGACTGTCAATCTATGTTCCCGAGCACTTGTTTATTTTCCAATAGAGCAGAGGGGGCAAGCCCTGGTACAGCTAGGAGAAGCTTTGGTACCTGCAGAGAAACTTCTCCTGGGGAAAGAGAGGGAAAGAGACAGAGAGACAGAGAGAGAGAGAGAGAGACAGAGAGACAGAGAGACAGAGAGACAGAGACGGAGAGAGTCAGAGAAAGAGACAGACAGACAGACAGAGAAGAGACAGAAAGACACACAGAGAGAGGATTTAATCCTCTAGAAAGCGAAGGGCTTGCTCATGCAAGCAGAACAGACTCTTCTACGAGTAGAAAAACCTCTGTGTCTCTTAGAGGAAGAACTTGACAACAAGTCCGTGAATTTTATTTTTGTCTTTAAAAGGTGTATGGATCAGCTCTGATTTTGATTGGCAACAAACAGGAAAACCTCTCTGGCTCAAAGATAGCTCTAATTATTGGAAAATAAGACTTGATCTAAATAACACCATATAATTATGGGAAATACAAAGTGTTCCTGCTGGAACTCCCTTAAAAATTCTTAAAATCTTGGGACCAAGAGAAGCTCCTGGTCCAGGCTGGTATAACAGAAGCCCGCCTGCCGCAAGGGTATGTAGAGAGGCCCCGACCTCTTCTCTCAAGATTCTACAGCAGGATTTAGCTTCCATCCTCCTAAAAAGCTCCACTCTGGTTCAGAATGTGGACAATGTCCTTCAAACCTCAACCACTGGCAGAGTCAGCCAAGAAGGCAGCACCACCTTCTTCCCCAGCTTCATCAGAGAGGCTGGGAGGTGCCTTTCTCAGGTGGAATATCTTGGTTTCATTCTGTCTGCTGGCGTCCATGTTGTTTCTCTGAAACACAGACAAGCCCACTAGTTGTCCACACCTAACACAGCTTTGTTCCTTCTCAGGTTCCTCAGGCTGAGGCCAACAGATGATGCCATCTTTGGTGAGATCCCCCAAGCCTTTAATCACTCTTACCAAAGACCTTTCAGAATGCTTGCAGCCTGAACCAGGACACTTCGCAGCTGTTGCCACCCCTGAGAAGCTTTACTTGGCTTCCCAGGTGAATCCTTTTCTCTTTTGGTGCATGAACGTAAGGGAGCGTCATCAAGGGTGCTCACCCAAGCCTTGACATCCTCTTCCCCAGTGGGGCTCTGAGTTCCCGTGCTTGAGAGCCATAGCAGCTACTGTCCTTTTTGTGGAAGCAGCCTCTCAACTTGGTTTGAGGGCCCCACTTGTCAGTCAGTGCCCCCTCCAGGTCGAGGCGCCTTTGCTGAGACCCCAGAGGCTTTTCAGATCAGAGATTTGCTAGCATGAAGTGACTGTTGGGAAAGGGAAATGTGATCCTCAAGTGGGGTTCAGTCCTCAAGCCCAGCACGCAGCACCCCCATTTACTGACATTCTGTTGTGGTTGGTGTGGCCAAGTGAGGACCTTACCGATGTTCCTCTGCAGGACCTGATCTGCTTTTTTACATTGATGGTGCCTCTTTTATAAGGGATGGAATTCAGGACTTGAGTGCTCCCATGGTCTCTACTCATAGTACTCAGTGGTCTTCTCTTCCATGCAATCTCAGTGTTCAGGATGTCCAGCTCATCGGCCTTGCTCAAGTTTTTTGGGCACAGAATGCAGCATATACACTCTATGCCTTTGGAGTCTACCAGGCTGGGGGTTTTAACTTCCACCAGTAAGGCTGCTTCAAATGCTGACTTTGTCAAAGACCTTCTAACCATTATCCAGCTACTCAAGGCCCTAGGCATTATACACAGCTCTGCCCACACCAATGGCACCAATCCGGAGAGACCTGCCAAGCTAATTCAGCAAAACTGACCCACTCCCTTACAACCAACAGCAAAGACTTCTCCATTCTTCTCTATGACAACATTGACTTAGTCCATCATGAAACCAGGGTCTAGAGATGGAAACAGAGGGATAAGGTAAAATGGGTTTCTGGGCTCTGGAGGAGCCTATGGAAGGTAAACCATCCCTCCCCTGGAGCTTCCATCACCAGGTAGGTCTTTTTATTCGTGGGGGGAGCACTTTGATCCTCAAGGAGCAGTGGACACAGTAAGGTGGTCTTGGGTTTCACCCCTGAGGTGATTCATATTTGTTCTGCCTCCCCAAATTACCAAGCATTTAAGCAGCACACCTTCTGTACCATTGAATCCAGTGGGCACCCCTTGACATACACTTCATTTGAACATTTATGAATGACTAAGGCTGGTCATTATAAAATCTGTCTTGTTACTGTAGACTAGCTCATTCATTAGGCTGTTTTTTTCTGGTTCTAAGGTCATAGCTGCCTTTGTTGCTAAAGTACTTCTCAAAGAAATTGTTCCTTCCTTTGATCACCCAGCTCATGATTTTGATCAAGGGTCTCATCTCCCAAATACAAGGTCACTGCTAAGTCCCATGCCCCTCAGAGTTTGGGTCAAGTCGAGCACAAGATCCTCTTCCCCTAGCCTTGCTCCATCCACAGAAGACCAAGGGGGAATTACTTATTGCACCCTCTGAAATGCTGTTTGGTTGCCCTCTTATTAAGACAAAGCCTTTCTCCCCTGGTATATACATCCTTCCTAGCAGGAGACACATACAAGGACAACAAAATAGATTGACAAGGGCTACAGTACAGACAGGACCTTTGGACTTTTCACTGCACGATTTTCAACCTGGTTATAAGGTTGACATCAAGAACTTCCAACAAACTAGCAGAATTCAACCTGCCTGGGAAGGCCCTTATCAGATACTGCTGCCCAGTTGAGCTGTGATGGAGATTGGAGATCAGGACCTTTGGGCGCTGCCCCTAGATTCAGAGCCCCATGTGCCAATAAAGGACAAGGTAGTTAAGCATTGTGGTTATCCCAAGTAACTCTCCACACCAGTCAATGCCTCTGAGAAGGCAAAAAGCCCAGCACCTAGAGGAGAATAGTTCTTTGTGGTTCACTTTGGGCTCTATCATCTTCTGTGTACACATAACCCTGTCTGCACTGCCCTCCTGATTCTGATAACACTGCGCATTGCCCTCTCCAGCCTAACCAGCTGAAAGGGCAGGGGATGAAGGCTTCTCTCCCTGACTCTGGGAGATAACCCAGCATGGGAAGGTGGCCCTGTTCACGTGGCCTGCTATGTGGCTTGCCTTCTTCCTGCTTATTCAGATTTGCACCAGAATCTCTTGTGGCTGCCTTATGACTCCCTTAGCTAGGTTAGTTACCCTTTGCCTTTGGATTTTTTGTGGCAGAGAGGACTCACACAACTCAGACAGACTCTGTCTGGAAGCCAGACCCGCTTAGGCTCAGCCGGCCCCTCCTCTGCTCCACATCCATCAGGCACCTCCCTGCACCCCTGGAGTGGCCAAAGAGGTGGCAGTTTATGGTGGTATAGTTTTGGTTCTTGTTCCAGCCAACAGCTCCCTGGGAAAAGCAGAGAATGACTGGCTCCGCATCAGAATCTTGCATTTCTGGAAACTCAGTGACGTCTGTAGGAGCAGGGTCTAAGGAAGGATTGTCCCCAGCTTTGGCTTTTTTCTTAACTATCGTCTCTTTTTCAGATCTCCCTGTTCTTATTTAATGACAGCCATAACATTCTTAAGTCCTGTCTGACTCTCTGTGACCCCATTCGGGGCTTTCTCAGCAAAGATTCTTGGACTAGTTTGCCATTTCCTTCTCCAGCTCATTTGAGAGATGGAGAAACTGAGGCAAACAGCCTTTAGTACCTTGCCCACGGTCACCCGACTAGTAAGCATGTGAGGCCAGATTTGAACTCAGAAAGATGAGTCTTCCTGATCCTCCTCATCATCCAGCTGCCCTTTTCCTTTCAGTTTTACACCTTCCTGGTAATGTCTGGCTAAGGAATAATGTCATCATTAAAACTCCAAGTCAGACAGGGCCCAGCTTAGGAGATGCTGGGATTATTGTACCCCTGCTGGGTTCATTATCACATCCACCAGAGCCCCTGTGACCCCTGGGGCCCCATTCCAGCAGAGTGCAGTGATATTATACTATTTTACCAGCAGGTAAAAGTGAGGGGGCCATCCCCTCAATGTCATCTCCTTCCTTTGCTCCATTCCTACTTTGCCAGCTGTAAAAATGTTGCTGTTACTGTGTGCAATGTCCTCTTGGATCTGCTCATTTCACCCAGCATCAGTTCACATAAGTCTTTCCAGGTTTTTCTGAAGTCTGCCTGCTCATCATTTCTTACAGAACAATAATATCCCATTACGTTCATATACCACAACTTGTTCATCTATTCCCCAATTGATGGACATCCCCTCAGTTTCCAATTCTTGGTCACCACAAAAAAAGCTGCTAGAAATATTTTTGTACATGTGGGTCCTTTTCCCATTTTTATCATCTCTTTGGGATACAGACCTAGAAAGTGCTCTTGTGGGATCAATCAATTACTTTTAATCAATATTCTGTTTCCTCTTTTCTTAATCTGGGCAATTTATGTTTTTGTAAATATTCATTCATTTCATTTAGCTTACCAATTTTATTTGAATATAATTGGGCAAAATAGTTCCTAATAATTGCCTTTATTTCATCTTCATTGGTTGTGAATTCACCCTTTTTTATTTTTGGTACTGGTAATTTGGTTTTCTCCTTTTCTAAAATCAAATTAGCCATAGGTTCGTCAATTTTATTGTTTTGTTTTATTTTGTTTGTCAGTTTTACTTTTAACTCAATTTTTAAAAACTTTAATTTTATTAATCTCTCCTTTGCTTTTCAGGATTCCTATTTTGGTGTTTAATTGAAGGTTTAAATTTATTATTTTTCTAGGGTTTTTTTTTTGCATGCCCAATTCATTGACCTGCTATTTCTCTCTCTTACTGATGTAAGCATTTAGAGATATAAATTTTCCCCTAACTACTGTATTGATGGCATCCCGCAAATTTTGGTATATTTGATATATTGTCAGCATATTTGATATATTGTCAGTTTCTAATAATAATATGTTGTCAGTATTGCTAATGAAAGTATTGATTGTTCCTATAATTTATTCTTTGACTCATTCTTTAAGATTAGGTTAATTTTTAATTTCCACTAATTTAAAATTTTATTAATTTTAATTAATTTTAATGTGTATTTCCAAGGTCATTTATCATATGTAATTTTTATTGGATTATGTTCAGAAAAATATACATTTAATATTTCTGCTTTTCTTGGTTGTTTGTGAGGTTTTTATGCCCTAATACATGACCAGCTTTTGTGAAGGTGCCATGTATAAATATGTATATTCCTTTTTATTTCTATTCAGTACTCTCCAGAGGCCTATCATACCTAACTTTTCTAAAATTTTACTCATCTCCTTAACTTCTTTCATGTTATATGATTAGGTTTATCTAGGTCTGAGAGGGTAAGTTGAGATACCCTTAATAGAAGAATTTTACTGTATATTTCTTCCTGGTGATTCATATAACTTTTCCTTCAAGTATGTGAATGCTGAGAGGCCCAGAAGATGACCATGGGCAGAGCAGAGGCCCGGACACTGTGGCACACAAAGGCCTGATCAACGTGGTGGCAAGTTGACCCAACAACCACAAGGGCCACTGCCAGGCCTATCACCGAAGGGCTGGGACTAGACGGAGCAGGGTAAGAGTCAAATTCAGGGCCCCTGGCAGGGGCAGCAGCTACTCCTGGGCCTACCAATCCACGGCCTAGAAATTTAAAAAGCCCCTATCTGGACCTCCAGGGATCAGAATGGCAGAGTGAACCCTGGCTGCTCCAATCCCCCACTCTGACTCTGAAAACATAGTAATTATTGCCCCAGAGTAAAACCTTAAACAGTAAAGGCTTGGGAACCCTAGAGGAACGGTGTGGCTAGGGCCCTGCCTCAAAATGGGTAGAAAGTCCTACTATTGAGAGAGGGAGGAACCAAATTCAGAGGGAGACAGTGTTGACTCTTCACCCACAGCTGAAGCCTCAGCAGGGAATTGGTCTCAAGCACAGAAAGCATTCTCAGATGAGCTCAAAAGGAACTTGGAAAACCAAATGAGAGAGATAGAAGATAAAATGAATAGTTCTTTTAAAATCAAAATTGCAAAATTAGAAAAACATTACAATGAAGAAAACAGCTCCTTAAAAAGAAAAATATGTGATATGGAAAAGGAGCTTCAGAAACTAACAAAGGAAAATAATTTGCTAAAAACTAGAATTAACCAAATTGAAGCAAATAACTCTATGAGGAACCAAAAATTAGTCAAACAAAACATCAAGAAGGAAAAATTAGAAAAAGAGGTAAAATATCTCAATGGAAAAATAACTGACCTGGAAAACAGATCCAGGAGAGATAAGCTGAGAATCATAGCTGGAAAATTATGATAAAAAAATGAACCTGGACAACATCTTCCAAGAACTCATCCAGGAAAACTGCCCTGAGATCCTAGAACCAGAGGGTAAAATAGAAATCGAGAGAATCCACCGGACACTTCCTGAAAGAGATCCCAAATTGAAAAGTCTGCAAAGTGTTGTGGCCAAACTCCAGAACTACCAGGTAAAGGAAAAAATACTACAAGCAGCCAGAAAGAAACAATTCAAATATCAAGGAACCACTGGGAGGAACGCACAGGATCTGGCAGCCTCCACATTGAAAGATCGGAGGCAGTGGAATACAATTTTTCACAAGGCAAAAGAGCTCAGGTTACAACCAAGGATCACCTACCCAGCAAGACTGAACATAGTCTTCCAGGCAAGGAGATGGTTATTCAATGATATAACAGATTTCCAGACCTTCCTGATGAAAAAGCCAGAGCTCAATGGAAAATTCAACCTCCAATTATGAGACACAAGAGAGACATAGAAAAGTAAACAAGGAAAACACACACACACACAAACACACCACACACACACACACACACACATACTGTTATTTAATAAGAGCAAACTGTTTATAGAAAGTAGAGGGTATGAGTATAAATTACACAAAATGACAATTTGTGGTGAGCCAAAGAGGCCTGAGCCAGGACTTCAGATAATTACCCTGATATCAGTGGACCTGAACAACAAAGACCTCTTCGAGATGCGACTTTTCACTAAGTCAGCTCTGGAGTTCTTTTGATATGGGTTACACTTATAAGGATGGTATTTGAGTTCTGAGGCTAAGAGGCTCTGCCCCAAAACTTTGGTTGTCCAAAACATTTGCAGGAAGTCAGTTCTTATGCAGATGTTCTTGATGATGGGGCCTTGGCTATTAGGCTTTGAGGCCAGCTCTCAAGAGCATCCTTTCTGATGTAACTGACTGAGATAAGGGATAACTGCCCAAGACTCTATGGCACCTAGGAAACAATGGGCCTTATTACCATGCTACTTCCAGGATACAACAGACTAAGATAATGATTTCTCTTCCTTCCCATCCTTTGTCTCTTTGCTCTATAAAAACCTTTCCCTGAGTATCAATAAATGGAGTTCATGGTTCTTCCTTGAGCTACCCAATGGCCTGGTCTTCGTTTCTTATTCACGTCTTCGAATCATGCTAAGTGCTGGACACTGAGCAGCCCACGGCAAATGGCGCCCACACGGGACACATAGGAACCTGAAAGGAAGGTCCACAGCGGAGATGGCCCTTACAAGCAGAAGGAGCTCCAAAAATCACAAGTCACAGGGTAAGGGAACTTTTTTCAATCAATTTTTAGTCATTCTATCCCACCAGGCTGATACAGGGATTTTCAAGCTTTCTATCACCATGGGTCAAATGCACAGGGTACAGTTCAAAGTTCAGGAACAATATTTTCAAGTATTAAAGGAAGTAATGAAAGAAAGAGAGTTTGTTATTATGAAGGAACAGTTAGAGGAATTTTATTTAGTGTGTTTGGAATAGTGTAGCCCTGGGTTTCCAAAGGGTGTTATAATAGAATGGGAAACAGAAGGAAAACATAACTAAGAAACTAGGAAAAGAAGGAAACCCAGCATTTCCCAATTTCTGCTTTTTTTCCTATGGAATATATTAAAGATATGTTTAACATCAGGAATGAAAGCACCAAAGGTGGCACAAACAATTAAGTGTAATGCAGCTGTCTTTATACAGTATTTATAGCAAGTCAAAAAAGTATAAAAAAAATATCAGGATAAAAATTAGAAAAAATAAATTTGCATAAAAATGTGAACAGAAGTTTTAAGGTTTAAGGGCCTCCTTTCCTCCAATCCAACTCTGGCCAAGTTTGATTGTGGGAAAGGCTGTTAAAAAATAATATTGATCAAAATAATAAAAAGTAAAAAGAGGATTTTTTCTCTCAGATTAAAGAGGCAAAACTACCAAGCATTTAACCATCCTCCTGCCTCATCTCAAAAGAGAAAAGTGTTGTGTATCAGGATTCAACCAAAGGTTAATTTTATTTGGCACTAAGGCAAAATTAGAACATATAAAGATCTGAAAAACTTTAGGAGTAAAGGATTTTAACTCTAATATAGTCTGGAAAATTGGCGCCACTGGACTTTGTCCAGCTTTTCCATACTGTACATGGACGTTAAAAGCCTTTTACTTTCAAAAAAAAATAGACATCATTGAAGTTCACAGTATAGGTTATATTAGTTCAAAACTTTCTTTAAAAGTCATCTCTAGAGGAGAGAGTGCTGAAGGATTTTAAATCACCCTCCTCAATCTAGATAAAGGGAGGATGCGTGATAAAGGGCTCTGCAAACAGCAGCCCTGTGGCAGAGCATGCTGCCCCACACTTATTAGGCAACCTGAATTCCCAATTCAGACTTTGCAACTCTGAAAAAGAGGAGAAAAAACCTCTGCAACTCTAAAAAGAGGGTTAAAATGCCTAAATTCTCTATCAATTTTGCATGTGATGATTTGAAAATTCAACTAATACCATAACGTCATTGTGTTATTGTGGTCTTTCTGAGTTGTGGTAAAATTCTATCATATAGTAAAGATTTGTTAGCCAGAAATAGTGTTAGATAAAACAAAAATTTTATCTGATTTTTGTTGAAACTAAGAAGATAAAGGAAAGAAATTTGTGTAGAAACAGTCATGTTACTTTGTTAGTTCTGCTAAACTCTGTCTCATAATGTTTTTATTTGCCATATAGAAAACCAGGTAGTCACAAATTTGCCTGTAATTACAAAAGGAGGTTAGTCCCTCCCCCCTCGAGTCTAGGTACCTCAATACAATTGTATTAACTTCTTTCATCCTAGATTAGATTAGGAAAAGAGAATTCCACCTTTCCCCCACACTTACAAATTTACCTTCCCCCACTGGGCAAAGGAAGGAGGGGAAAGGGACCTCAGTTACCTTGGGGTAACTCAGGTACAGTAGGGGCTGTTAAAAGTTCTGAGCCCTGCCACTGATAAGAAAACAATAGCTGTCTGTACTGGATAAGACAATCCATCCTTTTATCAATGATTTTATATGATCTAGGAATACAACTGACTTCATCTGAAGTTTAATGTTTTTGCTACATCTAAAATAATTTGGCTGTCACTTATGGAACTTGTAAAATTGACCATTTTAGGGTCGATGTTAAAACCTAGAATTGTTCATTGATTACTATATGCAGAAAAGAGGAAACTAGGTAAAAACTTTATTACATTCCTCAAGCATGTATGAGATTTAGCAAAGCAGGAGCACCACTTAAAGCCCCTGGTCTATATCAATTCTTATTTTTTAATAATGTCAAGACTCCTGAAAACTATCTCAATAGGAAAAATCATCAGACTAGGTTAGGAACTTGTTTTAGTACTGCAATTCTTAACTAATCAACCTAACTTGCTAAAAAGTTGCAAAAGATTAATAAGGATTGGCTATTACACCAGGATAAGTTAATTTTGAGAAAGAAAAATGTTAAATAATATTCTTTATGTATTAAAAGACCTTGTAGATCTTTATTGTTTATTACAGCTATATGAGAATAAAATTAACTGTAATTAGCTCTAAGCTGGGATTGGTAAAAATTGCTGTTTAAGATAAAAAGCATTTAAGACCATATTCACATAATTCTACTTTTTCTCTGCTTAGGCCTGATTCCTAGGATCAGACTAAGTCATCAGTAAAGGATATGAACTCTTTTATGTTAGCTTATCGGAAAATTTAATATTTTTACCTAAAATTAGAAAATGTACAGAAGTTTATAAAAACCACTTAAAATTCACCTTAAGAGATTCCCATTGACTAAGGTAATTTTGGAACTAATAGCTTTAAAAAAAAATGGTGATCAGCTTTTAATCATTTGAGATGCAATTATTATATATTTTTTCTTCTCTCCTTTGGCTAAAACAGTTTGTGATACTTAAATAAGTTTTGTTAAGTAATAAGTCAAGAAAATAGAGAATGCTCACTGACCTCTGATAATCATTTAATATCTTATTTTGACTAAAATCTGAATTAATCAAACAGGCTACTCTGCCTCATTTTACCAAAAAAGCTCTTTCTAGGTCAGCCACTCCAGAGCCCAGATAAGGCTGGGAGTAGGATTTAACACAGGCATCCAGAGATCATAAATTCCAAAAAGACCTAGCTTTGTCTCTGAGAATACCTGTCCTCAGGTTAACAAAGCCTACTTTATATCCCTTAAGGATAGGACCTTCAATTTGAGGTACTAACTTAAGTAATGAGACTTTTCTTATCTTATGATTTTCTGGGCATATACCATGTTATGGGTTGTTAATGATAAGGAAAATACAGATATTCTGGATCACAATTTCAATCGACACTTTGTCATCTTTCTTGTTTTATTGTATTTACCATTTATCCAATTAGGAAAATTTCTTTCTCATATAATGATTAGACTATTATGGGAATCATAAATTTGTGTAACCCAGCTACCCCTAATTGGGATGTTCTTGGGATGTACTTAAGCTCTCTCATCCTTTTGTTCCCCAGTCAGGACTCTAGTCCTGCACTTCAGATACAACTAGTAAAGCTAGCAATAAATACTTCAAGCCACTCAGGTTAGTTTATCTTAATACGGGTCAGTCATAAAATTTAGTTGTCACCCCATACAGTTATTTAGGACATAAAATAAGAGAAAAAATTATTGAGCCTCAAAAATAGAGTAATTCAAAGAGATAATGTGAAAACTTTAAATGATTTTCAAAAATTATTAAGAGATATAAATTGGGTAAAGAATACATCAGCTCACTCACTTATTTAACACCCTAAGGGGAGAACCAAACCTTCATTCTCTTTGAACTTTTACAAAATAAACAATAGAACAACTTAAAATTATTGAAAATGCCATTCAGCAGTGCCAAGTCTATAGGATAGAGAGTAATAGCCCTATAGAAATCAGTGTACTGAGGACACCTGAATTCCCTTTGGTGCCATACATAGGCAACAAAACATCTTAAAGAGTGTACTTATCTCCCTCATCAAAGCCAAAAAAAAAAAAAAAATCAGTGTTGCCTACAATTAGTAGCTATGTTAATGTATAACAACCTACAGGCTCCCTCCCTGTACATATTCAGTCACCTTATGTTGAAGCCCAAATTGAAATGCTAATTAAGGCAGACCCTTCCTGGCCTGATCCTATAGACAGTGTATGGAGGAAGTAGGGGATATTACAATTCTACATTCCAATTAACAATGAGTCATTTCCAAAATAACATCTTTTTCTCCTTTCTTATAAGCAGATAAGGCTTTTTACTGAGGCCTAAAACAAACAGATAGCTAACAGAAGTTATTTCTATTCTTTCTCATTTACCCAAAAGAATGAAATGTTTTTTATATATCTTTTTAAGGGACAATTTCAACCTCAACATTTTTATGGATAGTACAAATTTCAATAATCAAAAGTTATATGAATTATTTTTTTTTCTCAGTTGCAATAAGTGGTTAGAGGTGGAGAAGGTCCTTTTTGGATTTCTCATGTTTACTCTCATATATTTTTGCCTGAGCCCATTCAACAAGGCAATGCTTTACCTGATAAATTAACAATACAAACTTAAGAACATTTCTTCTTCCTTTATCTGCATTCAAAATTTAAGGATATTCACATTTACTAGAGAACAGGCCAGGCGAATAGTTAAATCATACACAAAATGCCTTCTTCACATACCTTCTCCCTCTTCCACCTCTATTAATCCTACAAGTTTAAAACCTAATTTGGCAAATGGATGTCACTTCTTTAGAAACTTACAATATATCCAAGTGACAACGAACATTTTTTTTTCTCATACACTTTTGTTTTGGTAACTTTAAAGGTTGGAAAATCTTTGCTGTTTAAAGCTAAATAAGAACTGAGAATATCAACTACCAAATATTTTCATTCATAAGAATTTGTACATACTGATATTCGGAGTGAAATAAGTAATATCAAGCACAGTTTAAATTTCTGATCTAACCAATTGGAACATGAAGGTTGAGTTTTCTTAAATCTAAAACTTAAATTTAATTTTTTGAGTCATATGTCAGCATTACAGTTCTTTTTAGTTTGAAAGTTAACAATTTATCATAACTATGACTCACATACCTATTTAAGGTGAGTGAGAAATGGGAAAGAAAACTTTCAGTGTATTACTAGAAGCCTCTAATCTAATTTTTATTGTTGCCATTTCTTCAAGAATTGACTTTTTTAGAATGATATTTTTCCCTGATATAAGATACTATATAATTGTGTATTTAAATAATGGAGAGGCCTCTCTCCATAACATCCCTCAGAAATGAAAAGGCAACAGTCAATGACTATATTTCCATTCAAAAAATTTAAAACTTAAAAACATTTTTATCATTTTCTGTAACTGTGGAACCTCCCATTCATTTAACTTAATAAAGCTACATTATAAGGACAGAGCAAAATTATTGTCCTTCAATTTTATATGATTACATCTCTAGCTGTACTTCAATAAGGAGAATCATTGTTTTTTCACTCCATTTCCATTGTTCTTCGTTTCTTAGATACTCCTAAAGAAACAAAAACTGATAATGTTCTTGTCTACACTGGCAAATCATTTCAATCTTTCTATAAAACCTACTGATAAAAATGATAAGGCAATTTGGATTTGGACCAATATATCACAAGGGCAATTAGCTACTGCTTTATATACCCTAAAAAATTTTAATCATCACTAAAAAAGGGTATAAACCAGAAGAATAACAATTTGAAAAAGTACATATTCCCAAATAAAGTAATGGAAAAGACTTGCCCCTTAATTATGTAGAGGCGAGGTTGTGCTTATATTTTTTTTAGATGCTGATGAATGACCACTGAAGATGCCAACACAGAATGTCCAGGCGTGTTCCAGCAGATGCAGAAACAGAGAAGAGGATCAGAGGATTCCTCACAAGGACAACCCCAGAAGAAATGACTTGGCATCCCATCTTTTCACAGAATGATACAGCTTTCTAATAGAACATTACACAATGACAGACTTCAGAGAAGCCTGCACTTCAAGAAATATCTGATTTTCTAATAAGAACTGACTTTTGGACTTTTTAAATCACAGGACTAATTGCCTCCCTCTTAACGTCAACGACTGTGTCTTCTATTTTAACGGGGATACAAACTGCTCCATTTGTGAATGAATTTGCAAGGAATGCTACCTTGCCTTTGAAAACTCAAGACCAGACTCCCTCTCCAATGTAATTGTGGATACACCTATGTATGAACTTTTAATTGCATTGATTTTACTTTTGCTCAATGTACATCTAGTAGAGATCTTGTTGAACAATCTTTATTTTGCTTTTTTTCCAACTAATTTCACTTATGCTTGATATCAAACATTGAGGGTATATATATATATATATATAGTTGATGTCTTTAAAAAGGGGGAAAAAGGTTTGTCAAATTTCCTGTTACTATATTCACTGTCCTAATATTGTTAATGGTTCCAACTGCTGTGTTTGCAATCTAAACTGCACAATAGGTTAATGAATTATAAAAAAAAAGTTTCTGCAGCCTTTAAGACACAAAATGATATAGATAAGGATCTATTGTATAAGATCAATTTATGACAATTAATATTATGCTTAGGTATGAGTTAAAACCATTAAAAACTCAACTGTTACTCAGATGTGATTATAAATACACATCTATTTGTGTTACCACTAGCTTATACAATTCCTCTCATCCCAGTATCACATGGGAGAGGATCAGAGTCTGCTTATTGGGAGCATGGCATAATTTCAATATCACCTTAGAAATAAAAAGCTTTCAATCAAATTATTAAGATATTGAACATAATGAGATTCCTGGGATTGACCCAGTAGGAGCTACGAAAACAATTATTGATACATTGAAAAGTCTCTATGCACCTACTTCCCATATTGATCATTATAATAGTCTGTTGTATATTTGGACCTTGCATTATAAAAATTATGAGGCACCGAATTACATGCCTTTAAGCTTCTCCTTAAAAAAGGGGGAATATGTGGTGAGCCAAAGAGGCCTGAGCCTCTTCAGATAATTACCCTGATATCAGTGGACCTGAACAACATAGACCTCTTCGAGATGCAACTTTTCACTAAGTCAGCTCTGGAGTTCTTTTGATATGGGTTACACTTATAAGGATGGTATTTGAGTTCTGAGGCTAAGAGGCTCTGCCCCAAAACTTTGGTTGTCCAAAACATTTGCAGGAAGTCAGTTCTTATGCAGATGTTCTTGATGATGGGGCCTTGGCCATTAGGCTTTGAGGCCAGCTCTCAAGAGCATCCTTTCTGATGTAACTGACTGAGATAAGAGATAACTGTCCAAGACTCTATGGCACCTAGGAAACAATGGGCCTTATTACCATGCTACTTCCAGGATACAACAGACTAAGATAATGATTTCTCTTCCTTCCTGTCCTTTGTCTCTTTGCTCTATAAAAACCTTTCCCTGAGTATCAATAAATGGAGTTCATGGTTCTTCCTTGAGCTACCCAATGGCCTGGTCTTCGTTTCTTATTCACGTCTCCGAATCATGCTAAGTGCTGGACACTGAGCAGCCCACAGCAACAATTAAAAAAAAACTTTATTAAGGGCTGCAAAGGGATTGCAATAGAAGAAGAGGAAAGAATGAAGCAGAAAAGGATAAATTACGCTACACAAAGAAGCATAAAAACAATATAGCAGAGGGAAAGAAGGGAGGGAGATGAGCATTATATGAGCTTTTCCCTCATTGGTTCTGGTGTAAGGAGGGAATAACACAACCAGTTAAGATTAGGACTCTATGCAGAAGAGACACAAAACGGATCATAATAGAGGGAAAGAGGGGAGGGAGAGGAGCTTTGCATGAGATCTGTTCCTGTCAATTTTGGTTCAAAGAAGAAATAACATACTATATTAAGTATAAAAATCTATCATATCCTACAGGCAGTAGGAGGGGGGAAGGGCTAACAAGGGAGGGTGGTTAGAAGGGAGAGAAGAAGTAAGGGGGAAGGGGAGAAAAAGGGAGGGGGGCTGATAAGAAGGGAGTACTGAGGGAGGCAGTGGTCAAAAGGAAAACTTAAGGAGGGGGAGGGAGAAGGGGAGAAAAATAAAAGCATAAACAGGGAGGGAATAGGATGAAGGGAAAGAGACAGAGGGTAATCATAACTGAATGTGAATGGGATGAACCCTCCCATAAAACAGAGTCAGATAGAATGGATTAAAAACCATAATCCTACAATATGCTGTCTACAAGAAACACATCTGAAACAGAGGGATACACACAGGGTAAAGGTAAAAGGCTGGAGTAAAGTATATCATGCCTCAGCTAAAGTAAAAAACAGCAGGGGTAGCAACCCTTATCTCAGATAAAGCAAAGCAAAAATGGATCTAATTAAAAGAAATAAGGAAGGAAACTATATCCTGATAAAAGGCACCGTCGAGAACATATATGCACCAAGTGCATCCAGATTACTAGAGGAGAAGTTAAGGGAATTAAAGGGAGAAATAGATAGCAAAACTATACTAGTGGGGGTCCTTAATTTCCCCCTCTCTGAACTTGATAAATCCAACCACAAAATAAAGAAGAAAGAAGTTAAGGAGGTGAACAGAATTTTAGAGAGGGTAGGTATGATAGATCTCTGGAGAAAACTGAATAAGGATAAAAAAGAATATACCTTCTTCTCAGCAGTACATGGCACATACACAAAAATTGACCATAAAAACCTCACAATTCAGGGCAGAAAGGCAGAAATATTAAATGTGTCATTCTCAGATCATGATGCAATAAAAATCATATGCAATAAAGGTCCATGAAAGAATAGACTGAAAACTAACTGGAAACTAAACAATTTAATCCTAAAGAATGAGTGGGTCAAAAAAGAAATTATAGAATCAGTCAGTAACTTCATTCAAAAGAATGACAACAATGAGACAACATACAAAAATTTGTGGGATGCAGCAAAGGCAGTTCTTAGGGGGAGTTTTATATCCCTGAGTGCATACATGAATAAGTTAGAGAAAAGGGAGGTCAATGAATTGGGCATGTGATTGTAAAAGCTAGAAAAAGAACAAATTGAAAATCTGCAATTAAATACTAAATTAAAAATAATGAAAACCAAAGGAGAGATTAATAAAATTTAAATTAAGAAAACTATTGAATTAATAAATAAAACTAAGAGCTGGTTTTATGAAAAAAAATAAAATTGACAGACCCTTAGCCAATATGATAAAAAAAAGAAAGAAAGAAGAAAACCAGGGGTGGCTAGGTGGTGCAGTGAGTAGAGCTTCGACCCTGGAATCAGAAGGACCTGAGTTCGGATCCGGCCTCAGACACTTAACACACACACAAACAAAAACCTAGCCGTGTGACCTTGGGCAAGTTACTTAACCCCAATTGCCCTCAAAAAAAAAAAGAAGAAAACCAAATTATGAGCATCAAAAATGAAAAGGGTGACTCTGCCTCCAATGAAGAGGAAATTAAAACAATAACTAGGAATTATTTTGCCCAATTGTATGTACATAAATTTGACAATCTTAGTGAAATGGATGAATATTTACAAAAATATAAGCTGCCCAGATTAACTGAAGAGGAAGTAAATTATTTAAATAACCCCATCTCAGAAAAAGAAATTGAACAAGCCATCAGTGAGCTCCCTAGGAAATAATCTCCAGGGCCAGATGGATTTACTAGCAAATTCTATCAAACATTTAAAGAACAATTGACTCCAGTACTCTACAAACTATTTGGGAAAATTAGTGAAGGAGTCCTACCAAATTCTTTTTATGACACAAGCATGGTACTGAT
The DNA here is from genome assembly GCA_011680675.1 of Gymnobelideus leadbeateri. Classification (NCBI taxonomy): domain Eukaryota; kingdom Metazoa; phylum Chordata; class Mammalia; order Diprotodontia; family Petauridae; genus Gymnobelideus; species Gymnobelideus leadbeateri. The sequence goes on from WOXC01009050.1 coordinate 79,589, forward strand.
ACCTAAATCAGGAAGAGATAAAAACAGAAAAAGAAAAATTTAGACCAATTTCCCTCATGAATATAGATGCAAAAATTCTAAATAAAATATTAGCAAAAAGACTACAGTAACTTATCACAAGAATAATACACTTTGATCAGGTAAGATTTATTCCAAGAATGCAAAGGTGGTTTAATATTAGGAAACCCATCAGTATAATTGATCATATGAACAATAAAACTAGCAGAAACCATATGATTATCTCAATAGATGCAGAAAAGGCTTTTGACAAAGTACAGAATCCATTCCTATTTAAAAAACACACTAGAAAGTATAGGAATAAATGGAATCTTCCTTAAAATAATAAGCAGCATCTATCTAAAACCATCAGCAAGTATTATATGTAATGGGGATAAGTCAGAAGCATTTCCAATAAGATCAGGAGTAAAACAAGGGTGTCCACTATCATCCCTCTTATTCAATCTGGTACTAGAAATGTTAGCAGTGGCAATGAGAGAAGAAAAAAAAATCAAAGCAATAAAATTAGGCAAAGAAGAGATCAAGTTATTGATGGGGTCCTTGTGATGTATATATGTCTGTAGTATCAATCTGTAACATCAGTTTGTAAATGGGGTGCTTAGGGATCTATGTCTGTAAAATCAAGTTGTAAAACCAGTCTGTAAGATCACATTTCCACCCCCCCAGCCTCAGGGCATTGACTCTGCCCCTTCCCCCTTCCAGCGCTCTGCCCAGCAACAACTCATGACCTGTTTATCTCTGTTTGAAACAATAAGTTATGTAAATGTTATCTCCCTTAGTTACAGTGGCCAGCCCCACCATAAATTCTTCAATACCTTATCTATAGGGTAACTCCTTAGTCAATTATATACCCACACTGTCTCTGATGACCTTGGTGGGTGACAGGCTGGGCACTCTTTTTGTTGTTTTTTTTTTTTTGAGCAATTGGGGTTAAGTAACTTGCTCAAGGTTACACGGCTAGTCATTTGATTTATGCGTGGGTGCTCATTTTCTGAGGCCGGATCTGATCTCGGGTCATCCCAACTCCGAGGCCGGCGCTCTTACTCACTGCGCCACCTAGCCACCCCTTTAGGGCAATTGGGGTTAAGTAACTTGCCCAAGGTTACACGGCTAATTCACTGCGCCACCTAGCCGCCCCCTGGGCACTCTTTAGTGATGTATCAGGCCTAAAACCACACCTCCAGCTAGACCCCCTCTTGAGCTATTTCCCAGTGAATCATGGGCAATACACCTGCGCAGTTGATATTAAAAGTGTACGGTCCTGGGGCGGCTAGGTGTCGCAGTGAATAGAGCACCGGCCCTGGAGTCAGAAGGACCTGAGTTCGGAGCCAGCCTCCAACACTTAATCCACACAAACAAAAAAAAAAAAACCTAGCCATGTGACCTTGGGCAAGTTACTTAACCCCAATTGCCCTAAAGGGGCGGCTAGGTGGCGCAGTGAGTAAGAGCGCCGGCCTCGGAGTTTGGATGACCAGAGATCAGATCCGGCCTCAGAAAATGAGCACCCACGCATAAATCAAATGACTAGCCGTGTAACCTTGAGCAAGTTACTTAACCCCAATTGCTTAAAAAAAAAAAAAGTGTACGGTCCTTTGAACACTGACCACTCCTTAACTCCTCCCTGATCCCACCTAGTTAGCATAATTGACACCTTAAAACTATGCCTGCAGTCTCTGCGAGTTTGCAGGTTCCATAAGAATCTTTGCCCGCTGTTCTCTACAGCGTAACAATAAACTTTACAATTTCAGCTTCAAAGTTTGCTTGAGCCTGGTGAATTCCTTCCAGACTGGATGCCAGGGTGGATCCCGGGCAGAACCTCCTACCCTCACCCCCTACTCATCACCCTTCCCTCTTCAGTTATCACTCTTTTTTCTGATAATATGATGATATACTTAGAGAATCCTAAAGAATCAAGTAAAAAACTAGTTGAGACAATAAATGCATTTGGCAAAGTTGCAGGATATAAAATAAACCCACATAAATCCTTGACATTCCTGTATATTTTTCATGAATCCAACAGCAAGAGATAGAAAGAGAAATCCCATTTAAAGTCACTGTAGACATTATAAAATATTTGGGAATCTATCTGCCAAAGCAAACTCAGGACTTATATGAACACAACTACAAAACACTTTTCACACAAATAAAGTCAGATCTAACTAATTGGAAAAACATCAATTGCTCATGGCTGGTCGAGCTCATATAATAAAAATGACAATTTTACCTAAATTAAATTACATATTTAGTGCCATACCAATCAATTTACCAAAAACTTACTTTGTAGAACTACAAAAAATAGTAACAAAATTTCATTTGTAAGAACAAAAGGTCCAGAATATCAAGGGAATTAATGAAGAGAAATGCTAGGGAAGGTGGCCTAGCTATACCAGATTTTAATCTGTATTATAAAGCAGCAATCATCAAAACTACTTGGTACTGGCTGAGGAATAGAGCAGTGGATCAATGGAATAGATTGGGTACAGGAGACTCAGTAGTCAATGACCATAATAATCTACTCTTTGATAAACCCAAAGACCCCAGTTTTGGGGATAAGAACACACTATCTGACAAAAACTGCTGGGAAAACTGGAACATAGTATGGCAGAAACTGAGCATAAACCATTATTTAACCCTGTATAACAAAATTAAGTCAAATGGGTGCATGATCTAGGTATAAAGGATGATACTGTAAACAATCTGGGAAAGCAAGGAATAGTTTATCTGTCAGATTTATGGAGAGGGGAAGACTTCATGATGAAACAAGAGTTAAAGAGCATTATAAAATGCAAAATAGATAATTTTGATTACATTAAATTGAAAAGCTTCTGTACAAACAAAGCCAATGTAACCAAGATTAAGAGGGAAGTGGGAAATTGGGAAAGAATTTTTACAACCAGTGTCTCTGATAAAGGCCTCATTTCTAAAATATACAGAGAACTGAGTTAAATCTATAAGAATACAAGTCATTCCCCAATTGATAAATGGTCAAAGGATATGAACAGGCAGTTCTCAGAGGAAGAAATTAAAGATATCTATAAAGCATATGAAAAAATGCTCTAAATCCTTATTGATTAGAGAAATGCAAATCAAAACAACGCTGAGGTACCACATCTCACTGGCCAGATTGGCTTAAGATGACAAAACAGGAAATGATAAATGCTGGAGAGGATGTGGAAAAATTGGAACACTAATACATTGCTGGTGGAGTTTCGAACTGCTCCAACCATTCTGGAAAGCAATGGGGGACTATGCCCAAAGGGCTATAAGTAATTTCATGTCCTTTGACCCAGCAATACCACTTCTAGGGTTGTATCCCAAAGAGATCATAGAAGCAAGAGGAAGACCCACATGTGCAAAAATATTTATAGCAGCTCTTTTTGTGGTGGCAAAGAACTGGAAATTAAGGGGATGCCCATCCATTGGGGAATGGCTGAACAAGTTGTGGTATATGCATGTAATGGAATACTATTGCACCACAGGAAACGAAGAATAGATGGCCTTCATATTTACCTGGAGAGGCTTATACGAACTGATGCTGAGTGAGAAGAACAGAACCAGGAAAAATCTGTACGTAATTACAGACACAACATATGTGTGACGACCAACTTTGATAGACTGGGCTCCTCTCAGCAATGCAGGGTTATAAGACAGCTCCAAAAGACTCGTGATGGAGAGAGATGTGACATCCAGAGAAAGAACCAGAAAGAGCAGAGTTTGAATCCTGATTGAAGCAAATGACCTGCTCTCTGTCTTCTTTGGTTTTGTTTCCTCTTTCCCATTGTTCATTCCATCGATACAATCCTTTATAACCTGAAAAAAAATAAAGTAAAAGAAATCTCCCAAAAAACCCCAATAAACAAAAAAATGTGAATGCTATGCCATTAGGTTCACATATGTTTGGTATTGCTATTAATCATTACCTAGGTTTCCTTTTAGCAAAACGTAGTTTCCCTGTATGTTTTAATTAGATGGGTTTTTGCTTTTACTTTGTCTGAGACATGATTGACATTCCTGCCTTTTTTACTTCGGCTGAAGCATAATAGATTCTGCTCCAGCTCCTCTCTGTTTCAAGTGTGTTTCTTGAAGTGAACAACATATTATTGTGTTCTGGCTTCAATTCCATTCTGACATCTTCTTCCCACAAATATTATGGCTAACTGTGTATCCCCCCATTTTCTTATATTTTTCCTTTTTTCCACCCTGTCCCTTCCTCAGGAGTTTGCTTCTGACCACTGCCTCCCTTAATCTTATCTCCCTCCCCTTCTCGTAAGCCCTTTCCTTTCTATTTCCTTATTGGGTTAGATGAGTCACTGCACTCTACTGTCTCTCCTTAAAACAGTTCAGATGAGAGTAAGGTTCAGATGTTGCCCCTTCCCCCTCCCCTGCCCCTCCCTTGTATACATATACATATACACCCAATTTATGAAGTAATTTTCTCCATTATTCCTCTCCCTTCCTCTCTCCCTCTCACACTGCATCCCTCTTTCTCACCCTTCCATTTTTCTTTTGAGGTCATCACAACACAATAGGACCCAGGCCCTCCATTTTAAACTTCCTCTAAGACCTGTTGATGATAAAGTTTTGAGGAGTTACATGTATCATCCTTATCAATACGATAAACAGCTTAACCTTGTTTAGTTCCTTATTTCTAGCTAATGTTTACCTTTTATGCTTATATTGAGTCTTGTATTTGAATGTCAACTTTTCTCTTTATCTCCAGCCTTTTCATCAGGAATACCTGAAAGTACTCTATTTCATTAAATATTCATTTTCCCTTGTAAGATTCCTCTCAGTTTTGCCAAGTTGCTTATAGTAACTTGTAGTCCTAGCTCCTTTGCTTTCCAGAATATCTTATTCCAAGCCCTTTGTCCTTTCTAGTTGTAGCTGCTAAATCTTGTGCATCCTGACCATAGCTTGCTATCATGGTAGTTTAATTTTCTCTGGCTGCTTACAGTATTTTCTCCATGACCTATAAGCTCTGGATTTGGGTTATAATATTTCTGGCAGTTTTCATTTTAGAATTTTTTCAAGAGATGAATGGTGAATTCTTTCCATTTCTGCTTTGCCCTCTTGTCCTAAGATATCTGGGCACTTTTCCTTTATATTTTGCTGAAATATGATGTGTAAAGGGGCGGCTAGGTGGCGCAGTGAATAGAGCGCCGGCCCTGGAATCAGAAGGACCTGAGTTCGGAGCCGGCCTCAGACACTTAATCCACACAAACAAAACAAAAAAAAAAAAACCTAGCCATGTAACCTTGGGCAAGTTACTTAACCCCAATTGCCCTAAAGGGGCGGCTAGGTGGCGCAGTGAGTAAGAGCGCCGGCCTCGGAGTTGGGATGACCAGAGATCAGATCCGGCCTCAGAAAATGAGCACCCACGCATAAATCAAATGACTAGCCGTGTAACCTTGAGCAAGTTACTTAACCCCAATTGCTTTAAAAAAAAAAAAAAAGAAATATGATGTGTATACATTTTTTTGTCAATGATTTTCAGGTAGTCTAACGAGCCTTTTTAAAATTTTATTTATTTTTGTTACATTTTAAGTTCCAAATTACCTTCCCTCCCTCCCCACCCCACACTAGAGAAGGCCACTATTTGATGCAGATTTATAAATATGTATAAAATCATACTATGCCTACTTCTGTTTATCAGTTCTTTCTCTGGAGGTGGATAGCATCTTCCTGCATAGGGCCTTTATAGTTGATTTCAATACTTATAGTAGTCAGAATAACTTCAGTGGTCACAACTATTCTTTGAACAATATTGCTGTTACTGTATACAATGTTCTCTTGGTTTTGCTCACTTCACTTTTCACTATTTCATGCATGTCTTTTCATGTTTTTCTAAAATCAATCAGCTCATCATTTTTTACAGCCAAGTAGTATTCCATCACCATCATAGATCACAACTTGTTTAGTCAGTCCCCCTCAATTTCCACTTCTTTGCCACCACAAAGAGAGTCGCTATATTTTAGAACATGTGGGTTCTTTTCCCTTTTCTCTGATCACCTTGGGATACAGACCTAATAGAGGTATTGTTGGGTCAAAAGGGTATACACAGCATTGTAACTCTTTGGACATAATTCCAGATTGCTCTCAAAAATGGTGGGATCAGTTCACAATTCCCCCAACAGTGTATTCATGTCCCAATTTTTCCACTTCTCCAACATTTGTCAGTTTTCCTTTCTATCATTTTGGCCAATCTGATAGGTATGAGATGATATCTTAAAGGTGTCATCATTTGCATTTCTCTAATCAATAATGATTTAGAGCATTTTTGCATGATTATGTATAGTTTTGATTTCTTCATTGAAAAACTGCCCGTTCAGCAGTTTCCAGAGGACAAAATTAAAGCTATCTATAGTTATATGAAAAAATGCTCTAAATCACTATTGATTAGAGAGATATAAATCAAAATAACTCTGAGGTACCACATCTCACCTATCAGATTGGCCAACATGGCAAAAGAGAAAAATGATAAATGTTGGAGAGGATGTGGGAACATTAGATATTGATTCATTGTTGGTGGAGCTGTGAGCTGATCCAACCATTCTAGATAGCATTTTGGAACTATGCCCAAAGGGCTATAAGAATGTGCATACTCGGGGTGGCTAGGTGGCACAGTGGATAGAGCACAGGCCCTGGAGTCAGAAGGACCTGAGTTCAAATCTGGCCTCAGACACTTGACACACTTACTAGCCATGTGACCTTGGGCAAGTCACTTAACTCCAAATGCCCTGCCTTTCCCCCTCCAAAAAGAAAAAAAAAGTTCTTACTCTTTGACCCAGCAACACCACTTCTAGGGCTGTATCCCAAAGAGATCATACAGGTGGGAAAAGAACCCATATGTACAAAAAAAATTATATGGTTTTGTGGTGACCAAGAAATGGAAATCAAGGAGATGCCAATCAGCTGGGGAATGGCTAAATAAATTGTAGTATATGAATGTAAGGTAATACTATAGTACTATAAGAAATGATGAACAGGCAGACTTCAGAGAAACCTAAAAAGACTTATATGAACTGATGCTGAGTGAGGGGAGCAGAACTGGGAGAACATTGTACACAGTAACAGCCACAGTGACTGATTTTGATAGACTTAGCCCGTCTCAGCAATGCAAAGACCTAAAACAATCCCAAACAACACACAATGGAAAATGCCAGTCACATCCAGAAAAAGAACTATGGAGTTGAAATGCAGAACAAAGCAGACTATATTCTGCTTTGTTTTGTTTTATTTTCTTTCTCATGGTTTTTCCCATTTGTTATAATTCTTCTATGCAACATGACTAATGTGAAAATGTGTTTAATAGGAACGTATGTGTAGAGCCCATGTCAGATTGCAAGCCGTATTGGAGAGGGAGAATAGAGGGAAGGGAAAAAAATTAAAACTTATGGAAGTGACTGCTGAAGACTAAAAATAAATAATTTAATTTTTTAAATTGCCTGCTCATATCCTTTGACCATTTAACAATTGGGACATGACTCTTATTCTTATAAATTTGACAAGTTCTCTATATATTTGAGATTTGACAACTTTATCTGAGAAAGTGTCTATTAAAATCTCATTTTCCAATTTTCTGCTTTCCTTCTAAAGGAAAGCAGACTACATTGGTTTTATTTGAACAATTTTTTTAATTTAATATAAATTATCCATTTTACATCTCACATTGCTCTCTTATTTATTCATAAAGTCTTCTACTTATAGGTCTGATAGGTAATGTGTTCCATGTTCTTCCCGTTTTTCTTCTGATATCCCTCCTTTCTATCAAGGTCATGTATCCTCTCTACAGCCCCTGCACACTCTGGCTCACTAGTCACACATCCCAGGACCACCACTCAAGACTGCAGTCCAGATCCAAGCAGGTCAAAACAAAAGTGATTATCCTCTGAATGGTTTCCTGGTCCCCCTGCAATCTGCAGGCCAGGAGCTCTGAAGCAGCCATGTGAGCCAGAGTGTGCAGGGGCTGTAGAGAGGGCACCCTCCTAATAGCTCCAGCATCCGCAAAAACCCCAGCAATTTGGGACAAAGCTCTCTTCACTCTGGAAGCAGAGTTCTACTGTGACAAAGAGCTCAAAAGTCAAGTAATTGGTTGCCAATATGAGCAAGCCAAGGAAGCACAAACAGACCATAGAATCCTTTTTTGGGACAAAAAGGATCAAGGCATGGAGTGGGAGGAAGACACTGAAGTCAGAACTCCTGCATCAAAAGCCTCCAAGAAAAATATGAGCTAGTTACAGGCCATGAAGGAGCTCAAGAAGGATTTTGAAAATCAAGTAAGAGAAGTGGAGGAAAAATTGGGAAGAGAAATGAGAATGATGCAAGAAAATCATGAAAAGCAAGTCAACAGCCTGCTAAAGACCAAAAAAATACACTGAAGAAAATAACACCTTAAAAAATAGACTAACTCAAATGGCAAAAGAGGCCCAAAAAGCCAATGAGGAGAAGAATGCTTTAAAAAGTCGAATTTGCCAAATGGAAAAGGAATTTCAAAAACTCACTGAAGAGAATAACTCCTTCAAAATAAGATTGGAGCATTTGGAAGCTAATGACTTTATGAAAAATCAAGATACTATAAAACAAATCCAAACAAATGAAAAAAATAGAAGGCAATGTGAAATGACTCATTGGAAAAACCAATGACCTGGAAAATAGATCCAGAAGAGATCATTTTTAAATTATTGGTCTTCCTGAAAGCCATGATAAAAAAAAGAGTCTAGACACCATCTTTCAAGAAATTATCAAGCAAAATTACCCTGATATTCTAGAACCAGAGAGCAAAATAGAAATTGAAAGAATTCACTGATCATCTCTTGAAAAAGATCCCAAAAAGAAAACTCCTAGCAATATTATAGCTAAATTCCAGAGTCCCCAGGTCAAGGAGAAAATACTGCAAGCAGTCAGGAAGGAAAATATGGTCATTCAATGAAACAGAGGACTTTCAAACATTCTTGATGAAAAAACCTGAGCTGAACAGAAAATTTGACTTTCAAATACAAGAAGCAAGAGAAGCATGAGAAGGTAAACAGGAAAAAGAAATCATAAGGAACTTATTCAAGTTGAGCTATTTACATTCCTACATGGAAAAATGATAATTGTAACTTATAAGACTTTTCTCAGTATGAGGATAGCTGAAGGGAATATATGTGTGTATGTATGTATACATATATGTGTATGTATGTATACATGTATGTATGTGTGTATGTATGTATACATATGTGTGTATACATATCTGTGTGTCTATATATGTATACATATATGTGTCTGTGTAGGAGGGTGTATGTGTATATAAATATATATGTGAGTGTGTGTATATATGTGTACATGTACACATAGACAGAGGGCACAGGATCAGTTGAATAAGAAGGGATGATATCTAAAAAACAAAATTAAGAGGTGGGAGAGGAATATAATGAGAGAAGAAAGGGAGTGATAGATTAAGGTAAATTGTCTCATATAAAAGAGGCAAGAGAAAATTATTACAATGGAGGGGAAGAGAAGGAAGGTGAAAGGGAATGGGTCAACCTTATTTTCACTGAATTTGGCTTAAGGAGAGAATAACATATACACTCATTTAGATATCTAACCCTACAGGACAATGGGGCTGGGGGGGTTAGGGGATAAGAGGAGGGAGGAAAGAAGGGAGGGCAGATTGGGGGAGAGGGTAGTTAGAAGCAAACATTTCTGAAAAGGGACAGGGTCAAAGGAGAAAACAGAATAAGTGGGAGGCAGGATAGGATGGAGGGAAATATAGTTAGTCTTTCACAATATAACTACTATGGAAATGATTTGGGTAACTACACATGTACAATCTATATTGAATTGCTTATCTTCCCAGTGGGGGTGGGTGAGGAGGGAAGAAGGGGGAAAATCTGGAAATCAAAGTTGTAAAAACAAATGTTAAAAAATTGGTTTTTTCCATGCAACTGGGAAATAAGATATACAGGTACTGGGGGACAAAAATCCATCTTGCCCTATTAGAAAGTTAGGGAGGTTGAAGGGGGAGGATATAAGAGAGAATAGATTGGGAAAAGGGGTATTCAGTAGGCTTGCTATTTTGGGGTAGCGTAGGGGAAAGATGGGGAGAGAGGAAAAATTGTACCTCAAAATCTTGTGGAAATGAATGTTGAAAACTAAAAATAAATAAATAAATAATTTGAAAAATAAAACAAAACCAGGTGCTATGCAGGAATATCTTGATTTATTTACAAGCAGCCTGCAGGGAGCTTCCTGGTCCATGGTGCCCCAAGAGCACTGGGGACCAGACAGGGCCAGACAGCATACAATGTCATTCTCTAGGCTGGCATTGGGAGGTGAACACCGGTGTTTGGAGGTTGCCCCAAGGACCCTTGAGATACCTCCAGAACTGTGCAGAAAGCACGTGATGGCAGGGCTACGAGGTCCTTGTTGGGCCACACATTCCCCAGCCATGGACCTAGAATAAGCCATCTCTTCCTGCACTCTACCTGGGGGACTTTGAAGCCTGCTGAGTTTGCTTTCATAGTAACCATGGGCTTTACCTGTAACAATAATAAAAAAGTTTGCAGCGTATTTTACAAATATTAACTCATTGATCCTCAGAGCACCCCTGGGAGGGCAGTGTTATGATGACCTCCGTTTACAGGTGGGGAAACTGAGGCACACGGCAGGGTCACTTATGAGTGTGGCAGGGACAGGGACACAGATACGTGTCTGAGGCCAGGGTTGAACTCAAGTCTTCCTGCCTCTAGGCCTGGGGCTGTCTCCACTGCCCTCCCAAGCTGCCCCTGCAAAAGAGATCTAAACACATTTAGAGGACTGTCTTCGGCAAAGTTCTTGGCAAACCTTAAAGTTCCAGAAAAACAAGAGTTGCCGTTGTTGTTGCCGTGTGTTCTTGAGTTCGACACCTCCGCGCCTCAGTTTCCTCATCAGTAAAACAGTTAGACTAAACGGTGCCTCTGTCTTCCGACCCTAATCCTGCTGTGAGTCCGTGATGTGCGCACTCGGCCGTAGACGGCTCTCAGCAAATTCACCTCGATGCTAACCTGCAAGGCCAGCTTCTGAAAGTCTTCTTGGTAGGCTAGAGCATTGAACGGGAAATTCCATGGGAGGAAGCGTGAAGGCCTTACACCAGCTTTCCAAGGATGAGACTGGAGAGGCGAGGTTGGGTAGCGAGGCGTCGGGACAAAGAGCTCAGGGTCTCAGCGGACCACAAACTCGATGTGGGTCATCAAGAGATAATGCGATCTGCGCGGCGTCCATAGAGGAGGTGGCTCCGATGCCCTGCTCAGAGCTCATCCAGAGGGTGGTGGTCTGTTCTTTTAGGAAGGACTCTGAAAAGGGTGTGGAGGAAGCTTTGTTCTGCTGGACCCCAGAGGACAGAACCAGGGGAGGGGCGAGGCCTGGCAAAGCATCTGCCTTGGTGGGGAGTGAGCTCCCCGTGATTCTGACGCTCCCCCACCCCACCACCCCATGCCCAGCAGGACGGGAGAGCATCCTCCAACTCTTCTCCACGTCCCTCCCTGCGGCCTGCTGTTGGTAGTTCCCATGGCAACGGAGGACGCGCGGGCTCCTATTGGCTGCAGGGCACGCCCGTCAGCTCGGTCGCCACCCGGGTTGATCCTCACAGGCCGCCGCCCCGCCTCCAGCCTCCTTGAAGCCCCAACTCCAGACGCCTGCCCGGCAGCTTCGGGTGATGAGCGGCCGGAGCCTTGGCCACGGGATCTGCCCGCTGAGGGCCGAGCGGAAGCCGGGCCCGTGGCGTGACCCCTCAATGGCCATGGTGGACCAGCGCCCAGGGCCGTGGGGCCTGGCCGCCGCCTCCAGGCTGCCCTCCGCGATTGCGCCTGTAGAGGAGGAAGAGGAGGAGGAGACAGAGCAGAACTCTAGGATTCAGAAGTGGAAGGAGACGGGGCTGGAAGCTGTGCTCAAGGTCCACGAGGATGTATGACTGGGGAAACTGAGTCCAGGCGGGGGAGGGACCCTGTAAGCCAAGGACTGTTTGCCTCAGTGGGGGTGGGGGGTCCACAGACCCTGGGAGGGGCTTTAAAGCCCCCGAGTCCAACCCCCTCCTTTGACAGCGAAGGTCACTAAGGCCCAGAGAGGAGAGGGATGTGCTTAAAGTCAGACAGGCGGTAAGTGGGTGGGTCTCTGGCTCCACTGAGGGGGAAGCTGAGAACAAATCATCCGGGGCTGGATGTGGGCTAGAGAAGGTCAGCCCTTCCATTTTACAGATGGGGAAACTGAGACCCAGAAAGCAGCCAGCTACTAAGAGCTTCTGGCCTTCAGGTTCCCCATCTGTAAAATGGGACCCCTGCCTCACCGAGCCACCCCGAGACCCATCTCCAAGGTTTCCCTGACTGGATGGTGGATAAATGTCCTGGGGCCACCTCAGTCCTGGACACCTTCTTCTTGCCTTTCCAGAGCCCACCCAAGACCCCCTACAGTGACTTCAGCACTAATCTTTCTCTGAATTGTTTCTTGCTGCAGACCAAGGTGGAGGAGGAGGAGGAGGAGGCCACCAGTGAGCCGGGAGGTCATCCTGAGGGGGCTTATCAGACAGACAGTGAGAGAGACTCTGACTCTGACCTAGAAAGGGAAGGTAACCAAGGCAGGAGCCCCTGCCCACCTCCGCAAACCTCCCAGCCCTCAGCTCCTGTCCAGGAACCCCCAAGGCCTGGCCTCACGACCCCCATATCCCCAACTGGAGGCTGCTCTTAGAGGGCCTAGAGGAAACTTGGGGTGGGGATGGGAAACATGGGGTGGCAGAAACAGCCACATCTTCATTGTACAGATGGAGAAACTGAGGCCCCAGGAAGGGAAGGGCTTTCTCATGGTTGCACAGGGGGTAGATTGCATCCCTCCTGAGTTTAAGCTCAACCCTCTGACCCCAAACCCAGAGTTTATTCCTCCTTGCTATAATCCAACCACTGTCCTGGTACCTACCCATTCCTCTGTGACCTTATTAGTTCCCGTGGATCCAATTATTGTCTCTATGAAAATGATTCCCATATTTCTATATCCAGCCTAGTCATTCTCCTGAGCTCCAGTCACCAATTTCCTATTGGACAGGTTTTTTTAAATTAAATTTTATTATTTCTAATCAGCAAAAATCTACCTTCTCTTCCTCTCCTTCCCCTCCCCCCCAAAAAGGAACCAAAAGAAAAAAAAAAAACCTTTGTTACAAACATGTACACTCAAGCAAAATAGATTTCTATATTGGCTCCATTCAGAAGGAATATATATCTAATATATTTAATATATATGTTATATATAATTGTATATAAATAATATAATGCAATATAATTTATTGTATAGTAATATGACATGTAATATAATATAGTATTAGAATATAATATATTTTATATATTATAACACTATATGTTTCATATAACATCTTAATTATATTCTCAGAGTACAGATTTACTATAACTGTAAAATAATATATAATCATTCTGTACTCTTGAGCCTTTCATCTCTCAATCAGGAGGTAGGTAGCAGGTTTCACCATTAATTCTCTGGGACTGTAGCTGGCCGTTATCAGACTTCCTCATCCCTTCCAAGTTGTTTGACTTTACGATATCATTGTTACTATGTACATTGTTCTCCTGGTTCTTCTCTCTTCCCTCTGCATCAATTCATACAAGTCTTCCCAGGTTTGTCGGAAACCATCCCCTTCATCATTTCATACAACATTATAGTACTCCATTATATTCAGAGACTACAGATTCCTATTCTTTGCCACCTTGAAAAAAACTAATATTTTTGTCTATCCTTACTTATTTTGCTTACAAATACTCTCCCTTAATCTACTCTCCCTCTGTTTCCCCCTTCTCCCCTTTCCCTGCTATTTCCCTGATGTTATTGTTCAGTCATATCTGACTCTCCATGACCCAATTTGGGGTTTTCTTGGCAAAGAAACTGGAGTGGTTTGCCATCACACAGCCAGTAAATATCTGAGGGTGAATTTGAACTCAAGTCTTCCTAACTCCAGCCCCAGCTCTCTATTCATTGCACCACCTGTTTCCATTTCCCTGTTGAGGGAAATATATTTCTAACCCCAACTGTATGTACATGTGTGTGGATTCTTCCTTCTTTTGACTTGTTCAGGTGAGAGGGGGTTGAAATGTCAGCCATCCCCAACCTTCCTCTTTGTTTGAACAGACTTCTACTTGAGCACCTCAATTATGTAAGATAATGTTCGATAACCTTCTTTCCCTGCCCCTGTCTCAGTGTAATCCTCTTCCCCTCCCTTTCCATTCTTTTCTTAAGAACATCAAGACATAACAGAACCAGTCCCAGGCCTGGTCTAATCAGATTCCCTCTATGATCCCTGATGATGTTAGGGTTCTGAGGGACACAAGTATCACCTCCTTCTCAAGAGTAGTTTATACTTGTTTAGTCATTTACCATTGTTCATTGGTGTTTACATTTTTATGTTTCTCCTAACTCCTGTGTTTGCACTTCGAAGTTTCTGTGCTCTTCTGGTCTTCATCAGAAATACCTGAAAGTCCTCTTATTTCCTTAAAGGTCCATTTCCCCTTCCCCAGTAGGATCATATTCAGTTTTGATGGGTAAATTGGCAACAGTTGGCTGTAGGGCCATATCTTTTGTCTTCTAGAATATTGTATTCTAAGCTTTCTTTATAGTGATCACTGCCAAATCTTGTGTGATCCTGACTGTGGATCCTCAATACTTGAATTATTTCTTTCTGGCTGTCTGCAGTATTTTTTCTTTGACCAAAAGCTCTGGAGTTTGTCTATAATATTCCTGGGAATTTTCATTTTTGAGTTTCAGGAGATGATCAATGTATTCTTTCAATTTCTACTTTGTCCTCTGGTTTCAAGAGATGTGGCTAATTTTTTTTAATTATTGAAATATAATATCTAAGCTCATTTTTTGATCATGACTTTCAGGTAACCAATGATTCTTAAATTATTTTTCTTCAGTTTGTTTTCCAGGTCAGTTTGCTATAAAATGCCTTACATTTTCTTCTATTTTTTCAGTCTTTTGACTTTTTTCTCTTGCAATTTCATGTTTGATAGTGGTTCCAAATTCTCTCTCTCCTTATGCCACCCACCCACTGAAAAAGCAAGAAATGCTATACCCATCATACCCATCATGAAGTTTTGACTTTGTTTTAATATTTCTTGTCTCAGGGAGTCCTGGCCAGACCCCATCCCCAGTGTCCACAGATCTCTCTGCCTTTGTGTCAACCAGGGCTGAAAAAATGACTCATCATGAATTTTTTCCCTTAGATTTCCCCATAAAGCTTGATCTGGTACATTCTCTAGATCTTTTTAGAGGAGATTTTCTGGGAATCTTGCTGCTTCCTATTATTCTCAGTTCTGGCTGTTGAACATTTTGAAGTGGATATTCCAACAAGCACGGAAAACTCAAGATGTGCAAAACTGAACTCATTCTTCCCCTCAAATCCTCTCCTCTTCCTAACTTCCCTATTACTGTCAATGACTCCACCATCCTCTCCATCCCGCAGGCCCACAACCTAGGAGACATCCCTGGACTCCTCACTCTCTCAAACCTCACCAAACTGGGGCCAAGGCCTGTTGATTTCCCCTCTTGTCCATTTCACCTTTGCAACATGTCTAAATGGTTTCACCCCTCCAGCATCTCTTGTCCATTTCACTTTTGTAACATCTCTGGTTCATACCACCTTTGCAGTATCTCTCCAATACACCCCCTTCTCTCCTCTGATACTACCAGTGCCGTGGTGCAGACCCTCCTCACTTCACCCCTGAACTACTGCAGTAGCTGCAGGGGGGTCTGCCTGCCTCCTCTCTCCCCACTCTAGTCCATCCTTTATTTAGCCACTATGATCCCAGATCTGCTGGTTTGCTCTGTGACCTTAGGCTAAGTCCCTGCCCCCACTGGGTCTGTTTTCTCCTTTGTAGTAGGGGATGGAAGCACTAGCTAATGTCCAGCTCTGAATCTATGACACTCAGAGCAGGTATGAAGCCAAGTCTGATCAGGAGAGTGTACCAAGCAAGGACCAAGGAGGCTTTCCTGGAGAAGGATGCAGGGGAGTAGGGTTTTTAAGTATGGAGAGAATTTCAAAAGACAAGGGAGAAAGAGGGAAGGCATGCAGAGCATAGTGAGGTAAGAGCTGGGAAAGTGTGGAGCAACCAGACCCACCATCATCAGCTATGAAAAATTGTTGTTGGGCTGGAGTGTCAGGCTGCTGAAGGGTAGTCCTATACAATAGTGGTTTTCTTAATCACTCAGACTCATCACTTTTGTCTGGCCTCTTCCAATACCCTCCTCCTTCTTCCCAAGGTCACTTCCTGACTCCACAACCTTCCACAACTTCCTAGAATGTGTACTCTCCAAGGGCAGAAACTCTAGAGGGAGTTGCTTCTTTGTGGCCCCAGAGCCAGGCCCAAGGCCTTACACACAGTAGGTGCTTAATAAATGTTCCTGATCTTGAATGGAGGATAGGTTAAAGAGAGAATTCTCCGGGGGTTTTTAAGAGGGGGCCTCAAACATCAAACCACTGATAAGAAGGGCTCTTTCATTCACTCTGACCACCTTATATTTCTCTCCCACAGTGCCCCATGGGCCATATCACCTCACTGGCAGGTCCCAATACCTGTCGGCCTGTGAGGCCTTCGGAGTGGTGCCCATCTCCTACTTCCTTCACCACATGCATGACCCTGAGCTCACACTGATGCACCGTGGCCTGGGGCCTCAGGTAGAGACACATTCACTGCCTTCTGGGTCCTGCAGGGTGTGAGCCTCTGGAGGGTGGGAACTTCTAGTTTCTGGTTCTGTGTTCCCAGCACATAGTGCAGTGCCTGGCTCTGGCTGTCAGCTCTGTGACCAACCTCAGTTTCCCCCTTATCTCTGAGCACCACAAGGACACTGTGTCACGGAGGATGGAGCCCTGGCCTTGGTGAGAGGAGACAGCAGCTCCAGGCAGGGTTCTCCTCTTAATTCAGTCTGACCCAGGCCCAGGTGATAAAATCAGCACACTCTGGGTTCCAGTCCCAGCTTCCTCATTCACTAACCGTGTGACCTTAGACAAATCCCTCCCTGTCTCTGGGCCTGCCTCAGTCTCCTCCCCTGAAAAATGAGGACAAGATGATTCTCCCATTCCCTTCTCTGGGCCTCAGTTTCCCTGCCTACAAAATGAGGATATAGGGCTGGGGGACTGATAAGATTCTACCTATTCTAACAAGTAGCACCTCTCTGGGTCTCCCCAGAGGGGGTCAAGAAATGATCTGTCCAAGGCCACATAGCCAGCAAGTGCCTGTGTCAGAACTTGAACCCAGGTCTCCCACCCTCCATCTCTCTGACCCCTCTGCTATCCCCTGTGACAGGCCTGTGTTGTGTTACAGGGGGCCCGGGCCCTGGCCTCGGCCTTGATGTCCAACACGTCCATTCTGAAACTGAATCTGAGTGACAACTGGCTGAATGAGGAAGGGGCCACAGCGATCGCTGGAATGCTGAAGGAAAACTGTTTTATCACAGGTGGGTGCTCCAGCCTACACCAGAGCTGGTGAGCAGCCCAACCTGGGGGAGTGCAGGGCTCATTATAGCCATTCTGCAGATGGGAAAGCTGAGGCTCATCTGAGGGGACACATGGCTGAGCTAGGCCTGGAGTTCCACTCTCTCCCCCTGGCTGGGTGGCCGTCCCCAGAGGCCACTTGGGCTGAGCCCCAGATGCTCTAAGTTTCTGTTGACTTATAATGTCCTTATAATGTCATCAGTGGCCCTCCCTGTTCTGGCCTAGCCCTGCATATGCCCACTCCAAGCTGAGGAGGGGCTGTCCTCCTCCCGCTATCTGAGGGTGGTATCTCTACTTATCCTCTGATGACCTCAGGGGACCATAGATCCAGACCTGGAAGGGACGTCACAGCTCACTGAGTCCCTTTTACAAACAAGGAAACTAAGGCCCTAGAGTTTAAGTGAATTAAGGTCATGGGCTCATACAACGAGATCTGGATGGAGGCCTAGAGACAATCAAGTCCAGACCCCAACTATTTTTTTTTTTTTTTTGCTTTTTGGAGGGCAATTAGGGTTAAGTAACTTGCCCAAGGTCACACGGCTAGGTTTTTATTTGTGTGTGCATTGTGTCTGAGGCCGAATCTGAACTCAGGTCCTTCTGACTCCAGGGCCGACACTCTACTCACTGTGCCACCTAGCCGCCCCAGACCCCAACTATTATAGAAAAGCTAAATTTGGGAGCAGTAATCATTAGGGGTGAGGTTTGCCTCTTACTCCAGAACTAAGGCTCTCTCCCACTGTACAACATTGTCTTCTGCTGGCTCCTTCCTGCAGGGAGGGGGCCTGCTTCCTGCTGAAGGGCCAGGAATCCTGCTGAGCCCAGGGGGACACACATTGCCCATGAGGAAAGGGGGCACAAGCTTAGAGCACAATGTTAGTAAGGCACATACGTAGCAAAGACATGTGGCCAAGACCACTTGTAACTCCAGTACTACAGGGCCCCAACATCCTTTCTGCCCTCATGGAGTCCTCACCAAGCTCTACCCCTTCCCCCGAGGCACAACATCTCCACTAGGTTACTCAAATAGGCCCCCAGAATTTACACCTCTCCACAGCTTGACTCAACTTCCAGGGCCAGCTCTCTTCAATTCTTCTTCCAAAGGTTCCACACCTTGAAACTGCTTCTGGTCTAGCTACTGCCTCTACATACTTGTGTCTGAAATGTGTGCCTCTATTTCTGAAACTATCTTTTAAGGATCGTCTGGAAGCAAGGCCATCTTTCTTCAGTTATTGGGGTTGCCCATTTCAAATCCCTCAGAGAAGGTGTTCACACTTTGTAAAGGGATGGCCAGGTATTAGCATATTAAGCACTGTCATCTGAGATTATATAAGGGTAAGGAGAACTAAACTCCTCTTTACAGATGAGGGAACTGAGATGCAGAGCCGTTAGGTGATCCTTCCAAGGTAACACACACTCACACACTCAGACCTTAAAGCCAGGACTTGAACCCAGGTCTGCCTGGCTCTGTCCACAACCTCTGATGTCCATCCCCTGGATCTTTCACATCAGATCTTGATCTGTCTGATAACAAACTGGGGATCAAAGGCGCCAAGGCCCTGTGTGCTGCCCTTAAGGAGAACGCCTCTGTGCGGCGACTTCGGATGTCTGGGAGTGACCTAGGTACACAAGCCGCCAAGGACATCGCTGATGCCCTTATGGTCAACACCAAGATGGAGCTGCTGGACTTAAGTCACAACTTGCTGGACGAGGAAGCTGGTAGGAGGCCCTGGCCAGAGGGGAGGGGCTTTGCCTGGGTTTGGCTCTCTGAGGGCAGGTGGGTGAAGGAGTGACCTCCAAGGGGTAGGGGTTAGTCCTAGACCACAGAGCAGAGGCAGTGGAGACAGCATGGACAACGGTTCAAATCCTTATGAGCTCTGGGCTACCCTTTTCCTCCAACTCACCCCAGGCATCAGACTCACACCCTGAGGAGGGATCAAACTGGCTTTGCATTGCTCCAGAGAGAAGAGGGTTGAGGGCAAGCTCCAAAGAGACAAATACAGCCTTTGTGTCTAGAAAGACATCTTAGCAATTAAAGTTCTCCCCAAATGGGAAGGCTTCCTCAAGAGGTAGTGAGCTTCCGTCACTGGAGGCCTTCGAGCAGAGGCTAGGGGTGAGACTAAACAGCCAGATGTGGTGATTCCATAGGATTCTTCCAAGAAGTCCACGCACTGTCTCTAGCACACCCTATTTTCTTAGGAGCCCTCTGTCCCCTCAGGAATGGCTGCACAGTGACCCCAGGCCCACAGGTGCCGGGGGCCTTATCTACGGCACCGGCGGTGGGTTGATCTGTAACTATTATATCCCCGTCCTCTCTACTCACCTATCCCCATGGTGAGTCTTCGATCGTCACCGGCCTCCGAAGAGGAATTAACCCAGACAGAGCACCCGAGGTTTCAGGGGTTGTTTATTCACGGCTGGTCACATCCCGAGAGAGAGATGCTTCCGCATACAGCATCTTATATACATTAAACCACGCCCTCATATGGAAATTAGCACAGTAAAAGCAAAGCCTATCCCCGCCCCCAACATCTCCCCCTTTTTGTTTTATCAGGGCTGTGGTGCCCGGTGCAGCCTTGCTAAACATTACGCATCATCTAAGCTTATAGCTTCGCCGGGAGCGGGGTGCCCTGGCTTGGGTCGTCTCCTCAATCCCTGAAACCTTACCCGTCCTAGGGACCCAACACCTTCGGGCCCTGTCTTAGGTGGCTGGGTGGGAGAAGTTGCCCGTCATGGGGCTTGCCCCGTCTTACCCCAAGGTGTTACATGTCTTCCATGGCGGCGAGCCAAACTGAAGGATCTTGTCCTTCTCTTATAGCAAAGATGGCTTGTTGGGTAAGTAACATATAGCCCTTATTCCGGGTGGATGCACGGCATATGCACCAAAATAAAAGCCCAATAAGTAATAAGAGGAGACACAGAGAGGCACCCAACCCGCCCCAAGAGGCCCCCATCGAGGCGTCGAGAGTCCGGGGGTGGGGTGTTCTATCGCCGTTCCACACATCAGGATTCCCAGGATGGTGGGCCATGTCCCTGCAAATGAAAAGAGAGGGAACTCCTCATCCCGATAATCGGGTTGGGTTCATTCAAGATCTCTAGCTCTATGTACAGGTATCCATTTTTCGGGGAGACTAGAATTCTCATTTGGATAAAAGGATAAATGGCCTGGTCTCCTTGCAACCACTGTGACCGGCCCATGCCACTTTCCTTCTTCATCACTCCACATTATCTTAGTTCCTGGTAGGGCCCTTGTGGGGGGTGGCAACTCTATGTGTTTGGTCGCAGTTTTTCCAAAAAATCTCTGTGCGGCCGAGGTTCCATCATCTCTAAATTG
Source organism: Gymnobelideus leadbeateri (assembly GCA_011680675.1). Taxonomy (NCBI): domain Eukaryota; kingdom Metazoa; phylum Chordata; class Mammalia; order Diprotodontia; family Petauridae; genus Gymnobelideus; species Gymnobelideus leadbeateri. The sequence goes on from WOXC01009050.1 coordinate 100,441, forward strand.
GAGAAAGTTCATGGTAAAAACGGCTTGTGCCAATTCCTTTTGGGTTATTCCCCTGCATACTCCCCCTTTTTGTTTATAGAGGGTTGTTTTCAGGTTGCGATTTGCTCGCTCCACCATGGCTTGACCTGTGGGGTTATAGGGGATACCCGTAGTATGATTGATAGAAAATTCTAGGCAGAATTCTGTAAAGGCCCTAGAGGTATATGCCGGCCCATTATCAGTCTTTAGGGCTTCTGGCACACCTAAGGTGGCCATTAGAGTGTACAAATGTGATATTACATGTCTTACAGTCTCGCCGGGTTGCAACGTAGCAAAGGTAAAGGAAGAAAAGGTATCTACTGATACATGTATATGTTTCTGTCCTAAATGTGTGACATCCATTTGCCAGAGGGCATTAGGCAAATTGCCCCTGGGATTGATGCCTTCTGGCTGGGGGCGCGGCCGGAAGGGTGCACAAGCAGTGCATGAGCGTACAATGGAGCGTGCTTCTATCTTAGGAATGCCATAGAGGCGTCTGAGGGATCTAGCTGAAATATGATACTTACCGTGTGCCTGCTGGGCCGGATCAGGATCTTGGTGGGCTATATATAGGGCACTATCGGCTTCATCATTGCCTTGAAAAATAGGTCCCGAGATAGATATATGGGACCGCACATGTAGGACATAAATGGAATGTCTCCTACCCTTTATTCTATGTTGAAGTTGTAATAAAAGATCGGCTATGGTGGATCCTGGAGACACATAGGCATGTTCCAAGCAGGGAAGCAATAGTGCACAATACATACTATCTGTAATTAAATTTATGGGTATAGTATCAAACAACTCTACAGCTTTAATAATGGCAAATAACTCATTCTTCTGGGTGGAGGTATATGGGGTATCAAATACCCACGTGGCTGGTTGTGATGGGTTGTGAACTACAGCACGGCCATTCTTAGTGGCATCTGTAAATATATTTGGTCCGGCCACTGGATCGGATACCACTACAGGCGTGTGGCGTTTGAGAATGAATTCACTATACATCCGGACCACTGGGGGAGGTGTGACTTTCACAATATTCATACTAGTCAACACCGTGGCCCACAGCAGGGAATTTTCTGCAAGTGTATGACTGAGCTCTCCTGATAGATCTAAGTTAAGAAAAGGTTTGCACCCAAATGCGCGTTGACAGCGCTCAGAGGCTTGCAAACAAAACCAAGCTAGGGTCTCCCATTTATCTTGTATAATCTTTTTTTGGAATTTTTGGATATAACCATTCTAAACATCCATGTCTTTGAAAGAGGCATCCCCAAAATCGCCCTGTATCTCTTAATATTTGAAAATATATAGGTTCATCTGGGGCTTGGCGACTCAAAACAGAGGCTTTTTGCAAAATCTGTTCCAATGCCTGTTCTGCCTTGGGGGTCCATGTCCTCGGGGAGGTCAACTGTGACGCCCCTTTTAGAATCTCATATAATGGCTGCATAAGTGACTGTGGTATAGGGATTGCCGAGCGAATCCACTGAATTGCTCCCACCAACCTTTGAAAATCATTCAATGTCCTATATTGGGACTTATCAATGCCAGGAATATCTTTAACAATCTGTTCGGGAAGAACCTTTTGACCTAAATATTCATAAGGATATGACTTTTGCACCTTCTCAGGGGCTAGCAGCAATCCTTTACCTTGCAACAACTCAATTATTAGGGCCAAACAACTCTCTGCCAGCTGCAGCTGTGGTGCAGCGATCAATATATCATCCATATAATGTATAATCATAAGACTGTTATATTTTTCCCTAGCTGGCATTAACAACTCTGCCACATATAACTGACACAAGGTTGGGCTATTTGCCATTCCCTGGGGCAAAACCCTAAACTGATATCTCTCGGAAGGTGCCTGGAAGTTAACACTGGGAACAGAAAAGGCAAACTTCTCTTTATCATTTGGGTGAAGAGGGATACTGTAAAAACAATCCTTAATATCAATCACTATTATCTCCCAATTCCTTGGGATGGCTACCGGCGTGGGTAGTCCAGGTTGGAGGGCTCCCATTGGTAACATGGCAGCGTTAACTGCTCTAAGATCAATCAACATTCTCCACTTTCCACTCTTCTTTTTTATAACAAACACTGGGGAATTATAAGGGCTAAGAGATCTCTCTATTTTCCCCTCTAATAATAAAGTATCCACAATCATCCTAATCGCTGTGAGCTTCTCTTGGGACAGGGGCCACTGTTCTACCCATATTGGTTTCTTATCAATCCAAGTGATCTGCGGGGAGAAGCTCCCTTCGGCAGTGGCCCCCACTAATTTCCCAGCAGACTGTCTGGAGTGGCCAAAGAAAGATTCAATTGGGAGAGGAGATCACGCCCCCAGAGGGCGTATGGGAACCCTGGTAGGAAGAGAGGTTTAAACAGTCCTGTCTTGCCTTTCACGGCCCACTTCAGGGCCCTTGCTGCCTTAGGGGCAGTCTGTCTCCCTCCTACCCCCGTTACTGGCTGCCCTCCCGCCGACAGTGGCCATTCAGGCTTCCACTGGCCTCCATTTATCACGGAGCAATCCGCCCCAGTATCCATAAATGGCACTGGGGTGTACTGCCACTGCCCCGTAAGGGGGTCGGCGATCAGCGGATATATTCCCCAGTCATCCCAGTCTACTGTCTCCCCCTGCTCAAAGGTTCGGATGGCACTGGCTGCGACCAGACCTGTTGCCCCTGGTCTGGGTCCTCTCCCCCCGTCCCTGAATGCTGCCAATCTGCATGGGGGAGGCTCAGCCATGGCCGTTGGGGCGGCTAGCCAAGCTTCTGGGCAACTCGGGGAAACTCCGCCCCAGGCCTCCGGGTGTCTAGAAGAGGCCCCGCCCCATCCTGTCTTTTCCTGTCTAGGCCCGCTGGGCATCTGAGCTGCGTCACACCCACTATCCTTCCGGTCAGTGTCCCATGAAGAATGCGGAAGTGTCGTGTCTCCGCCATCTTTTTCGCGGCTTTCCCCTCTAGCCCTCCTTAACTCTTCCCAGGGGTACATGGGAGGGGGGCCCTCATCCTCCCCCCCATCCTCCCCTTCATCCTCCTCTTGTGGCCCCACACCGTGACTTTCCTCCTCTTCACCCGACCCTTCTATGAATGCTCGGCAGGTTTTTAGGGGGATTTTATAACCCCTCTTAGCGCACAGCTTATACAGCTGGGCGGCTACAACCCCCTTCTCCTCGGGTCGAAATTCAGGTATGCTATTCAATCCTCCCATCTCGTCCTTCTTATGAGATGAGGCTGTCTGGGGGGAGTCCGTCCAGCGGACTCAGACGGTCCCTACAGATCTCAATCCCTATTCAGGCGCCACTTGCCGGGGGCCTTATCTACGGCACCGGCGGTGGGTTGATCTGTAACTATTATATCCCCGTCCTCTCTACTCACCTATCCCCATGGTGAGTCTTCGATCGTCACCGGCCTCCAAAGAGGAATTAACCCAGACAGAGCACCCGAGGTTTCAGGGGTTGTTTATTCACGGCTGGTCACATCCCGAGAGAGAGATGCTTCCGCATACAGCATCTTATATACATTAAACCACGCCCTCATATGGAAATTAGCACAGTAAAAGCAAAGCCTATCCCCGCCCCCAACACACAGGGAGTCTGGGCTTCCTTCAGGCTCCCACTCTCTCCTCTGGCGGTGAGTCTCCACACTGACACCCCAGAGCCCAGGCCTGTGGGTCAAGGTGCCTCTCATCCAAGCGTGGCAGAGCCTGTGCCTGGGCCTCACAAAGCCTCGGTTTCCTCATCTGTAAGATGGAAGCAGACTGCTCACACTGCCTACTGAGCCTCACAGGGGTGACCTGAGGAAAAAGCTTAACAGGTCTTTCACTGTGTGTGGGGCTTGCTCAGCCAGAACCAGAAGACTGGAGAGCATGGCTGTGAGAACATAAATATTCTGTGTGGAATATATGTCACTGATTACGATGAGAGGTGAAGGAAAAGAAAGAGCCTTGAGATCAGGCCTGATTTATAGATAGAAGGGTGTAACTGCAAGACCTTCATCCTCCCACACTTCCCCCTGAGGCAGGGCACTGGCCCGGGTCCTGCAGGAGCGACTGCAGAGGCCCAATCCTGGGGCCAGTCGTCCTCTGGCCTTTACAGTACAGCAGACAGCCCTTGTCCCCGATTTTCCTTGAGCTACCCACCCTCATCTCCCTTGGCAAAAGTGAACTAAAGACCCCACAGGACCAACACTGGGACTTTGTTTCTTCTTAAGGAGAGAAACTCGGGCCCGCCCTGGCAGAAAATGTCTACATAAAAGAGCTTAATCTCAGCTGGAACCACCTACGAAGTTCGGGAGCTGTGATCTTCGCCCGAGGAGTTGGGGTACAACCCTCCCCTGACACCTGCTCTGGGCCCACAGTGTGGGCCTTGGGAAAGAGAAATGCATCTTGGCTATATTTCTAATACAGTCTCTAAGATGACAGGGACAATGGGATAGGGCAGGGACAATGTCAGTGACTCACGGTACCAACCACTGGACCTCAGGTCCAGGTCCCAGATAGCAGAGAGGGCCAAAGACTCCCAGAACCTCATTTATACTTGACACAAGGAAAATCTGCCCCTGAGCCGAGCTGCCCAAATCTCCACAGGTGGGCTTGGGGAGGGTATAGGCTCCCCCTCACTAGGGGATCCATGTAGAGCCTGGATGGCCATTTGTGTCCTGGGTCCAAATGGGCATTCTTGAACCAGCAGCCTCTGGGATCTGTGTACTCAGCAGCCTCTGCCCCCCACCCCAACTCAGGCATCCTCTGAAGTGGCAACCCTGCTTTTCGACCTGGCCCCAGGAGCACCCCTTAAGCAGCAAGAGATGAGGATGCAAAGCCACCCTCTAGCTGCCCTCACCCTCTTTCCAGGGCTTAGTGAAAGATGAAGCTTTAATGCATTTGCCACATCCCCATCTTCCTCTTCCTCTTTTTCCTCCTCCTCCTCTCCTCTCTCCCTCCTCTCCTTCCTCCTTCTTCCTCCTCAGCATCATCACCATCCAGTCTGTCCTGTCTAATTCCACAGGCCAACATCTACCTCAAAGTGCTGGACCTCTCCTACAACGGCTTTGGTGACCAAGGAGCAGCAGCCATGGGGGAGGCTCTGAAAGTCAACAGCGCACTTGAGGAACTCAACATTAGGTGAGCACCCCAGTCCCTCCTGGCCCCACCCCTCCTGATCCTGCCCCTTCTCCCTCCTTCAGGGCAGGGTCTGACCTTTGTCTTGTATCCCCTGGAGACAACATGCAAATCCCTTGGCAGACAGGACAGAATAGATGGAAGTAGATGGAAACTGAGGCATCTCCATAATAACAGGGTTTGTGGGGCACTAAACCTGGAATTAGGACCATCTGAGTTCAAATCCAGCCTCAGACACTTACTAGGGAACTCACTTCTGTTTGCTTCCTTTTCCTCAGCTGCAAAATCACCTCCCTCTCAGGGATGTTGTGAGGCTCCAATGAGATGAAGGGCAAACTTTAAAACCCCTTTGTAAATCTGGGCTGTTATTATTAAGGTAATCTCAGAGGGGAAGACACAAGCATGGTGGGAAGAAGAAGCCTTCAGTCAATGTTTATGAATCCCCTCCTATGTGCCTGGCACTGGGTGAGCTTGGCACTAGGCATGTAGAGACGGAAATGCCTTGACTTTTATGTAGCAGTCTGTTTCTATTGACTTCGTAGCATGTCCCTGTCCTCAGAGAGCTTACAATCTGCTGCCTTTCTGCATACTTTAGTACATAGGAGTAGCTTCTTGCCCCACCCCCTTTGGGGCACAAAGCCGGTATGAAAGGGAATATGAGATTCTGTGAATCTGGCATCTTTTGTGGTGCGGGGCCTCCCACCCCTCCTCTGCCACCTGACTGTGAACAACCCCCTGCCCCTCTGGGCCTCAGTTTCCCCATCTGTAAAAGGAGGGAATAAAACTGAGATGTGTGTGTGTTCCAGGGCCTCTTTACAAAGCCTGTCCACCAGCCTCTCAGCTGGACTCCATGACTCTGACCCCAATAAGAGGACAGAGACAAAGGAGCTGTTTTAAGCCATCAGCAATGACCATCTTCTTTCTTAAGTAACAACCGCATTTCACTGCCCGGAGCCCTCCGCTTCTCCAGTGGACTGAGGGAAAACCGAACTCTGAGGATCCTCTCGGTGAGTGGCGCTCCTGACTATGAGGGATGTGCACTGAGGAAAGGGCCAGGCAGGGGAGAAGACCAGGGCCTTTCCAGCCCTGTGCTTTCTAGGAGACAATCAGAGAAGGGGAGAGCCTGACACAGGCTGGGTAACCCTGATCAAGTCACTTGACCACCATCTGCCTCAGTTTCCTTATCTGTAAAGTGAGAATCGTGATGGCGCCTTGCTTGGTGTCGTTGGGAGACAACATGTGAAGTGCTTTTAAGCCTTGAAGAGCCACATAAATGCAAATAAATAAAGAACAGTAGCCAGTGTTCCTATAACCATCACCAGCATTTCCCATTATTATCTCATTTGGTCCTCAGCAGCCCCGGGAGGGAGGGGCTGTTATCACTTCCATTATACCCGTGAGGAAACCATAGAGTGATTTACCCAGGCAGAATTTGAACTCAGGTCCTCCTGACTCCAGGCCCAGCGCTCTGGTCACTGCACCCCCTAGAGGCTATCTTTAATGATTAGGAAGGTGATGGAGGAGGGGGATCAGCTTCCTTTTTCCTTCTCCCCACAGAGCACAGCTAGGAGCAAGGGTGAGGCAGGTGTGTGCCAGGACAGGCAGTGAGGCCCGTTCTCTTGAGGGCCTCCCTTGCGGGGGCGGTGATCCCTGCCCTGTGGGACCCCCGAGGTCCCTCCCCAATCTAAGAGCTCCGTATCGGGGCGCTGTGGGACTGTGAAGAGGCAGAAACCAGCCTCCCTAGAGCTCTTGAGCCCCATAACAAGTCAACGAGGCGGGTTCGCTGGTGGATGGAGGACTAGCTGAGGCTCACTCGAATTACAAAGTAGCTCGCCTGTGGTCCCACAGCAGACGAGTCCAAGAGGAATTTGGACCCCAGTCCCCCTGTCTGATTGCTCCCTCCTGTCCCTCTGCAGATGGGCAGGAACCCCATGAGAAGCGAGGGCTGCCTCGGCCTCCTCAGGGCGGTCCAGATGAACCCAGACTCGAGGCTGGAGGTTTTGGACTTCTCGGTACGTCGGAGGTGGGCACGGGACTGTGAACAATTCCCTAATTCAATCGAAAGGCCTCATTAAAAGCGCCTACTCGGTGCGGGCCACTGTGCGGTGCGCCGCGACCCTCGGGGAGCTGTCCTCGCTTCTGTTCCAGGAGACAGCGGTGGTTGGAGCCGGGAGCACGGCACCCACTGTCTGGGAACCCCAGGGGGCCGGGGCGGGCCCTTCGGAAGGAAGAGTGGGCGTGGTCCAGGAGCATCTGTGCAAAAAGTGAGGGGGTGGGGCCAGAATCCCCGAAAGTCACACCTTAAAGCCTGCGACCAGAGCCTGGAGAGCCCTTTCCCAGCCCTTCCCCTCCTCTCCCCTCCCATAACATTGCAGAGATGGAGCTGCCCCTCTTCCGGAGTCATTCCTTCATTTACTTATCCAACAAATGTATTCATGAAGCACATACTGTGTGCACTGTGCTGAGCGCTGAAGTTACAAAAAGAGGCAAAAGGCAGGTCTCCCTTAGTCTAATGGGGGATGACAACACAAGCTATAGACAGGCTGAATCCTCAGGCATTTTCCGGTTGTGTCACTCTCTGTGACCCCATTTGGGGTTTTCTTCACAAAGATCCTGAACTGGTTTCCCATTTCCTTCTCCAGCCCATTTTACAGATAAGGAGACTGAGGCAGACAGGGTGCAATGACTTGCCCAGACTCACACAGCTAGGAAGTGTCGGAGGCCAGATTTGAACCTGAGAAGATGAGACTTACTGACTCCAGGACCCCTCTGTGCACTGTGGTAGACCCTTGCTGCCCCAGCTCTAGACAGCAGAAGCTATAGACAAGAAATAGAGGAAATAATTACCTAAGGGAAGGCACCAGAATTAAGAGGGATGATTGGGAAAGGCTTCCTGTCTGAGAACAGGCCATGACTTAGGAGTTGGTCTTGGAAAGCTACCCTGGCCAAAAGTCTACTCGGCAAAGGCCCAGCGGCAGGGAGCCTTCCTGAGCTTAGCCGTGCCTCAGATGGCTACCTCCATCTGTGGGGGACCCAGCCAGGAGACCTCTTCAGCTTGGGTTAAAGTGGGCACCCTCCATGCCACATACTAACCACTGAACTATTCTCCCCTCCAGAACATCCACCTAAACAAAGACTTTGATGACCTGGCTTGTTCCATGAAAGAGGGCTTCCCGAGGCTCTGTATCAGGCATGGCATCCCTATGACATAGGCTGACTGCCTTGGATCATGGCTGCTGACACCATTTGCCGCCCAGGATTCAAGTCTGCCTTCCTAGAGGGCTCAGCAGCAGCATCCCACAGCCTCTGCTTCCAGGTCCTAGAATCATGGACTGAGCTTCCCCGGTCTCCCACGGAGCCCCCATCTGAATTGGGGTACCCTATGCAAGGACTCTGGACAAGTAGCCTGCCATTGGAGGCTCTCCAATCCCTGGGGACTCACCACCTGCCCAGGTGGCCCGTTCTGTTTTGGGGCAGCTCTCCTGGCCAGGAAATCGTGCTTTCTGGCCAACCACAACCTGACCCCCATAACTCCCACCCCCTGCTCCTAGTTTGGTGGGCTGTGACTCTCTGGGCTCCTTGTTCCCCAGGTCACTCACCCTTCACAGGCAAAAGCCTCCATATCCTTTGGTACCTTTCTCACTAAGCCTTAACAGTTATTTCCACTAACTTCAGTGACTACTGTGTTAACTGCCTGAGTTCTCACAAGGTGACACTTCTCCCTCCTCCCTGAACGTACCCTCTTCCTTCCCATGGCACTTTTCTCACTCCACAGATCCTGCTCAAACTGCTTCTCCCTAGAGACAGGGTGGGCAGTTAGGAAGTCTAGGCCTGAGGCCAGAGTCCAGGACAGTGCTGAGAAATCCACCCCTATTGCTCACCCACCCTGGGAAAGATCCAAAGATCAGTGGGCTCCCCCTTCTCAGAACCCAGGCAGGGGAGGGCAGAGGAAGGTGTGGGTTTCGCCAGGCAGGTGAGAACCTGAGGGATGGTCAGGCCTTCAGAAGCCCAGAAACAAGCAGGGAGTGGGGGGGGGGGGGAGGCCAGAAACCAGCCAGAAGGAACCAGCCCTCTACCAGCCTTTGGGCTTCCATGGGATAAGGGGCTGGGGGGAGGTAGAAAGGGGGCTGTGTCATGGTGGGCTACTCCCCCTCCCCCCTCAGCCACTCATTGGCCCATCATCCTCTCATCCCTATTTGCCAGCACTGCTGCCAATACCCCATGATTCCCCCTGGGATCCCGAGGACCTCCAAGTGGGCTGAAACCATCCCTGTCCCCTGAGCCTACCCTGTGCCTGGACTGATCACACTCCCTTTTGTCACCACCTCCAAGGGCCACCCTGATGTCACCTCACCTGGAATATCTTTATCATGAAATTCCACAAATCATCCCTTCACAGACTGTGACCTCCATAAGGGCCAGAGCCATGACTTGGCCAAACCCAGCGCCTACAATGTTCTGTATGCAGTAGACACTTAATATTTGCTGGATGATGGTTGGACCCTCTGGAGCTACTCAACCTCCAGGCAGCCTATTCAATTGAGAGAATATGGGCTCTGGAGTCTGAAATGACCTAGGTTTGAATCCTGGCTTCCTGTAACTCAGAACAAGTCACTCTCCCCCTATCTCTGGGCCTTGGTTTTCCTCACTTCTAAAATGGGGGTGGCCAAGATCATCAGGAAGGATTCTTCTGCTTAGAAATCCTAACCCCCAGGCCTGAAAGCTTCTCTACATATTTGTCTTTCCCTCCCTCTGACTGCCCAAACTCCCCACCACCCCACCCCCGCTTTTTTTGTGAGGGAATCAGGATTAAGTGACTCGCCCAGGATCACACATCTAGTAAGTGTCAAGTGTCTAAGGCTTCACTTGAATTCAGGTCCCCTGACTCCTAAGCCAGTGTTCTCTCCACTGTGCTGCTCGCCCCCCACCCCAAGCCCATTTTCAAGGCCTGCTGATATTGTACAGGTTAACTCCTACCCTAAGACCTGCGCAATGAGTAGCCCCTGTGTTACCAGTGGGTTCACAAACCCTCAAAGAAGGATGGGAACTCTCAAGAACCTAGGTCTGGCCTATCCTCAGAGGCCCTTTCCTGGTGGTGCTTTTCTGGCCTCTACTTAAATACCTCTAGGGATGGGGAGCTCACTACTTGTCAAAGGAGCCTGTTTCACTTTGGGTCAGCTCCAAGTTGGGAAGTTTTCCCTTCCATGTAAACTAAACCTGCCAATCTCATTTTCCCCTGCTGCTTCTGGTCCATCTTTTGGTGGTCTGTTTGTTTTTTAATTTAAATTGGTTTGTTTATTTACTTTTAGTTTACAACATTCAGTTCCACAATCCCTTGAGTTTCAAATTTTCTCCCCTTCCCTCTCCTCCTCCCCTATCGTGGCAGCATGCACTCAAATATAGGATCTACAAATATCTTCACATTAATCATTAGTTGTAAAGAAGGATTATAATTGATGGAATGATCAGTGGGAAAGAGGAAACAAAACAAGAGAAAGAAACACAGCAAGTGGATTGTTTCGATCTTCGTTCAGGCTCCACATCTCTTTCCCTGGATGTGGACATCTCTTTCGATCATGAGTCTTTTGGAGCTGTTTTATAACCTTACGTTGCCAAGAGGAGCCCAGGCTATTGAAGTTAGTCATCACACATATGTTGTGTCTGTGATTGTGTACAGATTTCTCCTGGTTCTGCTCTCCTCACTTGGCATCAGTTTATATAAGTCTCTCCAGGTTATTATGAAGTCTGTCTGCTCCTCATTTCTTATGTCACAATAGTATTCCATTACATTCAAACACCACAACTTGTTCAGCCATTCCCCAATGGATGGACATCCCCTTGATTTCCAGTTCTCGGCCACCACAAAAAGAGCTGCTATAAATATTTTTGTACATACGGGTCCTCCTCCCACTTCTCTGATCTCTTTGGGATATAACCCTAGAGGTAGTATTGCTGGATCAAAGGGTATGCCCTTATTTATAACCCTTTGGGCATAGTTCCACATAGCTCTCCAGAATGGTTAGATCAGTCCACAACTCCACCAACAATGCATTAGTGTTCCAATTTTTCCACATCCTCACCAGCGTTTATCATTTTCTTGTTTTTTCATCTTAAGCTGTAATGGAAATGCAGATGTAAAGATCTTCCCTGCCCCTAGGCCCTTTGATTGGCTTAAGAGACCCTGATTGGCTTTAAGAGACTCTGAAAACCTTCCTTGACTTGAAAATATGCTCTGCCTCCTAATAGGCTGAATGTGGTCACATGGAGCCTGTGGTGGGAGGCTTGGTTTTCAGGAATGACCACACCTTGATGCTGTATGATTGGGCAGTGGGTCAAGGAGGTTGTTACAATCTTTGAGCCAGGAGAAGGCTATATAAACTCTGATGAGGGGCTTTGCTTTGGGGCTCACTTTGAGAAGTGTTGTGTGATTTGACCAGATGAGACTCTGGGAAGCCGTTGTTGAGAGCCCCCCGGCTTTGAAAACCCAGATGTTGATGCTTCCCTCTCTGGTAACTGTGATTTGGTATTGATATAATGTTTGGACAGTTTGGAAGCCTGTCTGTTTGATCTGTAAGTTCTGTAACTGAAGTTTGGGGTGCTGACCTTTTTCCCCTGAACTAGGTAATGTATGTTTGTTTGATTAAAGTAAGCTTGTTAACCCATTTTGAGTTGCTTTCCTTTTGAAAAGCAGATCTAAGAACCTATGTTGGCAGTCACCCTGGGGATATTGGGGTGCTTGCTGCTACATAAGCCAATATGGCTAGTGAGATGTGGCACCTCAGAGTTGTTTTGATTTGCATTTCTCTAATCACTAGTGATTTAGAACATTTTTTCATATGCTTATGGATATCTTTAATTTCATCTTCTGAGAACTGCCTGTTCATATCCTTGAACCATTTGTCAATTGGGAAGTGGCTTGTATTCTTATAGATTCGACTCAATTCTTTGTATATTTAGAAATGAGGCTTTTATCAGAGACACTGTTGTAAAAATTCTTTCCCAACTTTCCACTCCCCTCTTAATCTTCATAATATCAGCTTTATTTGTACAGAAGCTTTTCAATTTAATGTAACCAAAATTATCCATTTTGCATTTTATAATGCTCTCTAACTCTTGTTTCATCATAAAGTCTTCCCCTCTCCATACATCTAACAGGTAAACTATCCCTTGCTCAGATTGCTTACAGGATCAGCCTTTATACCTAGATCATGCACCCATTTAGACTTTATTTTGGTGTATGGTGTTAGATATTGGTCTATGCCCAATTTCTGCCATACTATATTCCAGTTTTCCCAGCAGTTTTTGTCAAATAGTGTGTTCTTATCCCCAAAACTGGGGTCTTTGGGTTTAATAAACAATAGATTACTATAGTCATTGGCTGCTGAGTCTTGTGAACACAATCTGTTCCATTGATCCACTACTCTATTCCTAAGCCAGTACCAACTAGTTTTGATGACTGCTGCTTTATAATACAGATTAAAATCTGGTAAGGCTAGACCACTTTCCCTAGCATTTCTTTTCATTAATTGTCTTGATATGCTGGACCTTTTGTTCTTCCAAATGAATTTTGCCATTATTTTTTCTAGCTCTACAAAGTAATTTTTTGGTAGATTGATTGGTATGGCACTAAATACGTAATTTAATTTAAGTAAAATTGTCATTTTGATTATATTAGCTCAACCCAGCCATGAGCAGTTGATGTTTTCCCAATTAGTTAGATCTGACTTTATTTGTGTGAAAAGTGTTTTATAATTGTGTTCCTGGGTTTGTTTTGGCAGGAAGATTCCCAAATATTTTATAGTGTCTACAGAAACTTTAAATGGGATTTCTCTTTTTATCTCTTGCTGTTGTATTTTGTTAGAGATATATAGGAATGCTGGGGACCTATGTGGGTTTATTTTATATCCTGCAACTTTGCCAAATTTGTTTATTATCTCAAGTAGTTTTTATACTTGATTCTCTAGGATTCTCTAAGTATATCATCATATCATCTGCAAAGAGTGATAGCTTGGTCTCTTCTTTGCCTAATTTGATTCCTTCCATTTCTTTTTCTTCTCTAATTGCTACTGCTAACATTTCTAGTAGCAAACTGAATAAAAGGGGTGGGTCATAGTCATCCTTGTTTCACCCCTGATCTTATTAGAAATGTTTCTAGCTTATCCCCATTATGTATAATACTTGCTGGAGGTTTTAGATAGATGCTACCTATTATTTTAAGGAAGACTCCATTTATTCCTATACTTTCTAGTGTTTTTACTAGGAATGGATGTTGTACTGCTGTATTCTTTCTGATACCAGACTATTTTGTCCCTTCTCCCCCTCCACTCAGAGGTTTGGAGAGGCAAGGGATGAGAATTCGGGGATTTAGTCTCAGGTCTTGGGTTCCAATGCTGGCCCTCCTTCTTGGCCCCTCCTCCCCACCAGTTCCCTCATCTGTAAATGGAGCAGGTCAGGCTGGGTGGTCTGGCACTTTGCTCTCTGGGCCTCTTTTCTCCTGCATGAAATGAGGGGGCCGGACCACTAATGGCAGCATCTCTGGGGCACCTTAAGGTTGTCCTTACCACAAGCCTGTGAGGCCAGTGCCTATGATCCCCATTTTACAGATGAGGAAACTGAGGCGACTTGCTGAGGGTCACAGAGCTAGCAAGTGTCCGTAGCAGGATTTGAACCCAAGGCTCCCTGAGGCTCAGACCAGGGCTCTGTCCCCGGTACCAGCAGCTCGCTGGCCTTTAAAGTCCCTCTGGGGCCCAGGGGCTCTGGGCATCCCCCCAAGCGGAGCCTCCACAGCCATGCCCCTTAAACCAGCCTGGCACCCCACGTGGGGAGGCCTCCTCGGGCCTCAGTTTGCTCATCTGTAAGGGGAGAAGGGTGGACTGGAACGGGGCAGCCAATGATTCCCACATGCCCCATCAGGAGGTTGAAGCCCCGGCCAGCTTCCTAAGGCCCTTCCATGATGGGAGGCTCAGGCCCTCTGCCTGTTGTGGGCACACTGCTCCCCTGCTCTCCCAGGAGTGAGCAGCCATCCCTCCACCCCAGGGGGGCTCCTTTGCAGCCAGGTCAATGATCAATCGATCTAATCAATACAGATCAAGCCCTCCGCCGTGCCGCCCCCCCCCCCAGTGACCTGAGATCAGAGGGGAGGGGCCTGGGCCGGAGTCACATGCCCAGCTCCAGGGATCCCCGGGCTAGCAGGGCTGGAAGGACCCTCATGTTACAGGGGGGAAACTGAGGAAGGAATGTGGGGGGGGTCCTGTCCTCTCCAGGAGGTGCCACCCAGGACAGAGAGCCCCGCCTCTCAGGCCCAGGGAAAGCCAAGCTGACCATCGCTGCTTTCCTCTGGGGAGCATGTACCCATTTTATAGAGGAGGAAAATCGAGGCTCTTGGGGGAGGGGGAGGGGCCGGGCCCGGCTTTCTACTCAGCGTTTGCTCTCTTGCGCAAGCGCAGAAGTCAGTAACGTCCATTTCCACCCAGTAATGCCTATCCACAACTTCCACCCAGCCCTTTCCAACCTGGGGAACGTGGACGCAGGCGCAGAAGCCTCGCTCCTTGCTCCTCGCGCTTCACGTTCCGCGCCTCGTGCCTCGTGGCACCCTGCCTGCGCGCGCATCTCAGCCCGGGCTCAGCCAATGGGCGGCAGCGCCCGGGCGGCTCGGCCAATCAGAGGGCGGTGCTCCGTGGGCGGTGCGACCAAGAGCCTAGCGCTCCCTCAGTCGGTCGTTGGTCGTTGAGGGCTGGGGTGTTGGATTCCGTGTCGGCGTCTTATCATGGTAGGGGGCGGCTGGGGACCCCCGAGGACCCTGGGGCCCAACCCGCCCCCCTCCTCCCTCCCTCCCCACCTCCGGGCCTCTGCCCGACCCACCCGGGGCGCGGGTGGGGCAGGGGAGCCGTGTTGGGCAGCGCCCTACCCCCACCTCTCCCCAGACTCAGTTTGCCAGTCCAGGCCTCGATGATGGTCTCGGGCCTCGAGCCGCCTCCGGGCCTGTGTACCCCGCCCCCACCCCCGGCAGAGCCGGGCACACAGTAGGGCTGCCTGAAGGCCTGGGAAGGTCGGGCTTGACGCTCCCCTCCCCCTCCCCCCAGCGCGAGTGCATCTCCATCCACGTGGGGCAGGCGGGCGTGCAGATCGGCAATGCGTGCTGGGAGCTGTACTGCCTGGAGCATGGCATCCAGCCCGACGGGCAGATGCCCAGCGACAAGACCATCGGCGGCGGCGACGACTCGTTCAACACGTTCTTCAGCGAGACGGGCGCGGGCAAGCACGTGCCACGCGCCGTGTTCGTGGACCTGGAGCCCACGGTGGTGGGTGCGTGCACGTGCGTGACGGGGTGCAGGGGGAGTCGGGCTCAGGACCTGGGGGAGGGGCCCCTTCCTCACCCCAGCCCCCTCTCTTGCAGACGAGGTCCGCACGGGCACATATAGGCAGCTCTTCCATCCTGAGCAGCTGATAACCGGGAAGGAGGACGCAGCCAACAACTATGCCCGAGGCCACTACACCATCGGCAAGGAGATTGTGGACCTGGTCCTGGACCGGATTCGCAAACTGGTGAGGCTGGGGGGGGCGGGGCGGGCTGCACAGGACCTTGGCCGGTGTTGAAGATTAAACCCCGACAAAGGGCCCATTTCTGTACAAGCCTTTGCACCGCAAAGGGGAGGCCTTGCACTCAGGCAGCTTGTATTTGGCCATACTGGGAGGTTCTCGACTCAGGATTCTAAAGGTTTTTTGGCAAGAGTGACCCATTAAGCCAGTAGAAAGGCAGGCTGGCAACCACCCTGTGAGGGCCCATGGGAAAGGAGGCAGACACCAAAAAAATAGCTTTTGGACCCACCATGAACATGAGCTGTTCAGCTGACTCCACACCTTTTTTTAGGGGGGGAGTCAGTGGGGGGTAAGTGATTTGCCCAGAGTCACACAACTAGTAAGTATCTGAGGTCAGATTTGAACTCAGGTCCTCCTGGCTCCAGGGCTGGTGTTGTGTCCAGTGTACCATCTAGCTGCTTCTGAGTCCATCCCTATTTGCATGAGATGTTAGGCTCTGGGAACACAAGGAGAAAACCAGAAGTCCCCGACCCTCAAAGAGACCCTTTGCATGGGGGAAGGCAGCAGGATCAAATTTGAGAAGGGGGAGAGATGAGGGAGGCTCCCCAGAAGTAACATCCCAACTGGGCCTTGCAGGAACAGAGACTTGATGGGCAAGACTTTCCAGTGGGGTCACATACAGAGGCCAGAGAATCTGGTCCCACAGCTCAAGAGGGGTGGGCACAGCCAGGCAGGAGGCCAAGGAGGAGCCACAGCACACCTGTCTTTGGGTGAAGAAGGAGCAACAGCGTTAGTGTAATGATGAGCCCCAGACAGAGCCCTAAGTGAGCGAGATTTATATTCATCACAGACATCTGGTGCAATCCCAGGCTCTTAAGAGGGGAGAATTTGGGAGCTCCTGATGGGGTGGGGGTGGGCCCCCAGGTTTTGTGCTCATGCCCTTGCTGAGTGACCTTGATCCAGGCAGCACATGGAGCACAGAGCTGAAGATGAGTGTCAAACTTAGGGCACCCTAGAAACAGGCTGTTTTCTGCTATCACAGAGGGGTATTAGGTGCCACAGGTGGTGGTCTCAGAGTACCAGGGTTGGAGGAATGACCAGCGTTTAGCCACTGGGTGAGGAGGTCTGGGAGCCCACTAGTGCCCTTGCTGTCCCTGGGACTGACAGGGTTTGTCCCCCTTCCTCCCTCAGGCGGATTTGTGCACTGGGCTGCAGGGCTTCCTCATCTTCCATAGCTTTGGAGGAGGCACCGGCTCCGGCTTTGCCTCCCTGCTCATGGAGAGGCTCTCCGTTGACTACGGCAAGAAGTCCAAGCTTGAATTTGCCATTTACCCAGCACCCCAGGTTTCCACGGCGGTTGTGGAGCCCTACAACTCCATCCTCACCACTCACACGACCCTGGAACACTCCGACTGTGCCTTCATGGTCGACAACGAAGCCATATATGACATATGTCGGCGTAACCTCGATATTGAGCGGCCCACGTACACCAACCTGAATCGTCTGATTGGGCAGATCGTCTCCTCTATCACAGCTTCCTTGCGCTTTGATGGGGCACTGAATGTCGACCTGACAGAATTCCAGACCAACCTGGTGCCTTATCCCCGTATCCACTTTCCCCTGGCGACCTACGCTCCTGTCATATCAGCCGAGAAGGCATATCACGAGCAGTTGTCTGTGGCAGAGATCACCAACGCCTGCTTTGAGCCGGCCAACCAGATGGTCAAGTGTGACCCCCGCCATGGCAAGTACATGGCCTGCTGTATGTTGTACCGAGGGGACGTGGTCCCCAAAGATGTGAACGCTGCCATTGCCACCATTAAGACGAAGCGTACGATTCAATTTGTGGATTGGTGCCCCACTGGATTCAAGGTAATCTGGGCTCCCTGGGGTCATGTTTGAGGGGCATGAAGCCACAGAGCCTCTAATGCAGCAGTGGTTTGTGACCAGACCCCAAATTTAGTGCCACAAGGAGCAGTGGAGGTCCCCTAGTCGAGTTCCATCAGGTTACTGATGACAAACACTCTGGGGAGGGTGGGGGAGAGCTAGCATGTCCTGAGACTCCAGATGCTCTAGAACTGTCTCTGTACCACATGTGAGTTGGGGTAAAAGTCGGGTTTCCTTTTTTTGGCCCATCTGCTAAAGGCCAGCATGTGCCCCCAATGGCACTGTGTTAGAGCAGGAAGGAACTTCCTGTCACCTGGTCTAACTATGTCACCTTGGAGGAGTCAGTGGCAGAGCTGCTGCCCCCCAAAAAAGCACATCAGTTTGAGGCTTCAGCATTCAGATACACCAGGGGATTTGATGCTTAAAAATGGCAGCTCGTTCTATACTAGGGGAATTGTCTGAAGAAATTCTCAAATGTATCATCTTGAAAATCCACTTTCTGAAGAGGATTCTTCAAGGTGGTTTTCTCAAAAGAATACAGCTACAGAGGCTCTTTATCTTGCTGATATGAGTCCTGGGCTCAGAGGGGCTGTCGCCCTGCAGGACCCTCCCCCAGTGTCTCATTTGCAGCTTTGGCCACTCCGCTGTTTGCTGAGGCTGCAGAGGGTGCTGCCATTTTGGGGGCTCAGCCTATGGCTTCCAGAACTAAGCCCAGTCCTGCCAGGGAGACTGACCAGAGCATGGGGCTATGGCCACTTCCCATACCCAACTCACACAACGCTAACCATCCACTCAACTCTTGGGAGCTCTGGGTCTGAGCTAGAACAGGGGGTTGGAGTTTTCTATTCTCAGCGGGCTTTTGAGGATGTTGGTCACGAAGAGGCTGTCTCCCCATCCTTAGCTGTGCCCGGACATGAGCTCTGCCCTTGGTGATGCCTCCCTCTAGGGGCAGGCACACAGCAGCGTGATTAGTCCTTGCTTCCTCCTCAGGGTCACTAACCCTCCTCCTCCCTTTATAAAATCTGTAGTGACAGGGAACAGCCTGGTCCACTTTGGAAACCTCTTTGGGGCTAAGCCAGGTTGGGCCAGTCCTTCTGTACTGTGACCTTTCAGATACTTAGAATAAGCACCATGTCTTTCCGGCACCTTATTGTTGTCAAAATGGGGTGCTTCTGACCTCCATAAGAGGCAGCTGTATCAATGCAGTCTCAGTTTGGGGGCTGCCCTGCCCGCCAGGCAAGTGATTCCACCTCAGTGTCATCAAATGGGTGACAGCACTGGGGAGGGGAGTGTGCTTATCTGAGAGTTGTCTGAGCCACAGCCTGCAATTTACACTTAGCCTTCCCTCTCCTTGACCAGGTGGGCATCAACTACCAGCCCCCCACCGTGGTGCCCGGTGGCGATCTGGCCAAGGTGCAGCGGGCCGTGTGCATGCTGAGCAATACCACGGCGATCGCAGAGGCATGGGCACGGCTGGACCACAAGTTCGACCTGATGTACGCCAAGCGGGCCTTTGTCCACTGGTACGTGGGGGAGGGCATGGAGGAAGGCGAGTTCTCAGAGGCCCGGGAGGATCTGGCGGCTCTGGAGAAAGATTATGAAGAGGTGGGCGTCGACTCAGTGGAGGCCGAGGCCGAGGAAGGGGAAGAGTACTAGGGGCGAGCTTCGCTCCCCACCCTCATGAGTATACCTGGTTACATAATTTATGAGTAAAGGTTTCCGTATTAAAGCAGGGTTTGGCTTCTGTCCATCAACGTCACTTCACTGGGATCCCAAGGCCATAGATGCTCCTCTTCAGGAGAGGAGGCACCCTGCTGGGTGGCAGTGAGGGGCAGAGGGAGGCCCTGCTTGGACCAGTGAGACTGCTGGGCCTGGTGACTGCATCAATGACCTTCCCTTGACAAACCCCTTGTAAAGATAGGGGCTTCACACTAGTCATCTGCTCAAGCTTTTGGATGTGCTTTTCTGCCCCTGCCTAAGGCCACTGGAGAGAAAGGGAAACAGGAGGCCAAGACATCTGCTGGCAAGGAAACCCCAGTAGTCCCCAGGGCTGAGGCTAGCCTGCTCCCCCAGCCCCCTCCCAGGATTGGACTGGAGACTGAGCAGCTTGGCTCCATGCAGTCGTGGTCAGACCCAGCAGAGGGCACCCCTGCCTCAGAAGTGAGAGCAAAGGAGGCCTTGTGAGCCCAGGGTAAGGGCACAGGACCTGGCCTGAGCCACCCGCTTCACCTTGGCACTGACCAAGTGGTAGGAAGAGCTCAAGGTCAAATCTTGGCTTTGCCGCTTGTTGCACCTTGGGCAAGGACCCTTCTCTAGGCTGTCAGAGCCATGATCCCTAGGGCTCCTGCACTCTGACGCTCAAAGAGAAACTCCCAAGTATAAAATGCTTTAAACAATTCAGTGGGAAAAGGAAGTCTCCTAAAGCTTTTGGCAGCCATGAGGCCTATAGAGATATGTGAAACAAGATTCCAAAGGAAACCAGTTAGAAGGCAATCAACTTTATTTTTAAGTTTTCCAGATCCAAGTTAAGATCCCCATGGAGATGTGCAGGAATTTAACAAGTAGAATGCAAGTTCCTTGAGGGCAGGCAGGAGCTTTTGGTTTTTGTCTTGTGAGTGCTCAGAGCTTCTGTCAGGGAGTCAGGCTGTCTCCCCTTCAGGGGGCCTCCACTCTGCCACTGGCTGAAGGCTTCCCCAGCTTTGTAGACACACACACACACACACACACACACACACACACACACACACACACACACACACACACACACACACACACACACACACACCCCACCCCCACCTGTTAGGGGACGGTGACTATTTAAAAACAACTAACATTGATTTGTTTAGTTGTTTCAGTCATATCCAACTATTTCTGGCCCCATTTGGTGTTTTCTTGGCAGAGATAACTGGAGTGACTTGCCATTTCCCTCTCCAGCTCCTTTTACAGATGAGGAAACTGAGGCAAATGGTGAAGGGACTAGGCAGTGTCTGAGGTCCCATCTGAACTCAGGTCTTCCTTCATCTACCTCCAGTGTTCTCTACACTGCAGCACCACCCAGCGGCCCTAACATGAATTAAAGGATTTTTACTTCTAATTTAGGCAGGACAAACCTACCAACAATTCCCTGACTTCTGTAGGCCACGCTTTCCTCGTCCCACCTGGGTCCATGGACAACGTCTGTCTCCTCTGGTTCATGTCCAACGGTGTTGTCTCTGCCAGAGGAGTCTGTCTCCCTTCCCATTGGTGGAAGTCCTGCACTGATGCTGACCTAGCAGCAATGCTGGGGTCCTTGGTACTCGCTTCCCAACCTTCTGAGACTCCCCTCCCTGCATGGGATGCCACAAGGGAAGGAGTCACAGGTCCCTCCAGAAGCGAGTGAGGCTAGCTGACCAGAAGCAGCTCCCCAGATTCTCCCTGGGGGTGGTGCCATCTGGAGTGATCTGGGCATACTCTGGACTCCGCTAAATAGGCATTGAGTGACTAGACTGGTATTTTAAGAGGTGAAGCAGAAGCCAGGTGAAGGCACAAGTATAGCTGGGTGAGGTTGCTTGTGTCTTCCTGGAATGACCAAAAAATGGCTAAGAGGCCTGGTAGGCGAGAGTAGCAGGGAGGCCCAGAGTCAGGCAGGCCTGAGACTCCTCGTAGCTGGGTGACTTGCACAAGGCGTTTCATTCTGTCTGCCTCAGTTTCCTCTTCTGTAACATGAGCTGGAGAATGAATCAATAACCCACTCTGCCAAGAACACTCTAAACAGGGTCACATGTTAGGCAGGACTGAAGAATGACTAAACAAAACAAGGACCCGAGCTGCTAGTTACTGGCCCCTTGAAGTTGGGGACCGGGTAAGAAGAACTGCAAGGCCAGGCCCTGGGAGAAAGGGGCCAGGAGAGGAAGCGGCATGGGCCGAGCACTAGCCAAGGCGCCTTCATCCAGGCCACGATGGCCCCGAGGGGCAGGAGGCCTACAGTGGTTAAAAGGATTCTCCATCTTCTGAGAGAATGGTGGGAGGAGGAGGAAAAGAGGGTAACTGAAGCATTAGGACATGCCCAAGCAGAGCCACGGAGGGGCCCAGGGGCCTCGGGATCCACGTTTTACAGCCAAGGAAACTGAGGCACAGAGAGCCAGTCCCGCTGCCCCCAAAGACCGGCTAGCAGCATCTGGGTGCAGACAGGCTAGGCCTCCTGCCGTGTGCTGACTGCCCCTGCCAGGCTGCGCTCAGCATAAACCCTGGCGTAGGGCAGCTTGATAAAGGTGACCCTGAGCAGGTCACAGCGCCTCTCTGCCTCAGTTTCCTCAACTGTAAAATGGGGGAAATCACCTGCCCTGCAGAGTGAAGACTGCCTGGTACACAGGAGGCACTTAATAAATGCCTGCCCCTCTCCCTTCCTCTCTACAGAGTTGCCCCAAGTCCAAATCAGAACTAAGAATTTCCCCAGGGGGAGGGGTTTACACTATCAGAGCCCCGCCCCAGCCCCTATGATTGGCAGTGCCCTTTCCCCTCCCGCCCTATCATTACGCGGCCCCGCCTCCTCCCAGCCTTTCCGCTGCCGCGGTATCCAGGGCCAGCCCAGCCTCACTGCGCAGGCGCAAGCTCCGCCCCTGCCCGCCT
The DNA here is from genome assembly GCA_011680675.1 of Gymnobelideus leadbeateri. Taxonomy (NCBI): domain Eukaryota; kingdom Metazoa; phylum Chordata; class Mammalia; order Diprotodontia; family Petauridae; genus Gymnobelideus; species Gymnobelideus leadbeateri. The sequence goes on from WOXC01009050.1 coordinate 122,608, forward strand.
TATAACGGGGGGTAAGCTCTCGCGAGACCACGTCCGCGACGTCGCGATGGAGGAGCCGTGAGTACGGCCGAGGGGGAGAGGGGCCGGGGGCGGACCCGGGCGGGGAGGAAGGGGGCGAGGCCGGGCGGAGGGGAGGGGCGGCAGAAGGCGGAGGGAGGATTCACCCCCCACCCCCCGCGTCGCCTGAGGCTACTCCCGTCCTTCCTCCCGCAGATGCCCCGGCACTGCTCGGCCGCGGGCTGCTGCACCCGCGACACACGCGAGACCCGGACCCGCGGGATCTCCTTCCACAGGTGAGCGCGCCCCCGCCCGACGGGCGCCTGCCTGCCGCGTGCGAGCTGCGCCTGCGCGGGGCGGGGCCGCCGGCCCGGGCGCCTTCTGCGCGTGGGCGGCCGGCCTCACATCCAGCAGGGGGCGATGGAGTGTCCGGGGTCTGCCCGCCTGTCCTCGGGGAGCTTCCTCTGGGGCCCCGGGCGGGCAAGAGGAGCCCAGGCTGGTCCGGGGTAAAGGGAGGCCAGCCAGCAGCCATTCATTAGGCGCCTACTGTGTGCCAGGCCTGGGGCAGTCTGACAGTGGGTAAGCTCGGGGGTCCCCGAGGAGAAAGATGACCTGCGCTCTGATAGGCCGGCCGGCCCCCCTACGGCCCAGCCCTTGGGTTTACTGCATTAGGGGCCACAGAGCTGAGCCCTGCTGAGGGCGCAGGGGACCCCTGCGGGCAGTCGGGGAGCCAGGGGCCCAGCACTGAGCCTGGGGACACGCGCGTGCCCCCCAGTCACCCCTCTTCTGCAGCCGCTGCCCCCCCATTCCTTGCCAAGCCTCATGGTTTCTTCCTCCACCCCACGCTGGCCCAGAGCCCTTCTGACCACGTGGCCGCCAGTGCAGGGGTCGCACCTAAGCATCATCTAGGGCGCTGCCACCCAGTGCCCAGTAAGGGCCCACAGCACCCCAGGACCACTCCCCTTCCCGCCACCTGCCCAGTGTCCATACCCAGGCGCTCTCTGTTTCTCATCTCCAGCCTCCGAGCCTTTGCCCTGCCTCTCCCAACTTCGAATGCCCACTCTCAGTTGTCCTTTCTGCCCCACCTCTCCCAGACTCCAGGAAGGAGGCACTCCCCGGCCCCCTCCCACAGGTGCCTGGTGTGGGCGGACTCCCTGTTCTTCGTGTTTCCCCCAGACTGATCCTGGCAGCCTGGGCTGCCCATGCCAGGAGGAAGGTGCTGCCATTGTCCCCATTGTGACCCTGAGGCTCACAGTTTGGCGGGTCTGGAACCTGTCCCAGGCCTTGGCACACAGCTGGAGAAGCTTGTGTCCCGGCCTCGTGCCTCAGGCTCTCAGCACCATGCCCCCTGGTGGGTTTCAGTGGACTCTGGCTTCCTCTCCCAGATGAGGAGGTTGGGGTGCGGCCCCTCTGGCTGTCCTGCTTCATGTACTTCAGGGGGTTCAGAATCTGGAGGGGGTGGGAGACCAGAGCAGGCCCACCTATGGCTGCCTTCCTAAGGGCCATGGGGGTGGGGCTCCCCTCAGGCTGCCCAAGAAGGACAACCCTCGTCGTGGACTCTGGCTGGCCAACTGCCGGCGGCTGGACCCCAGCGGGCAGGGGCTCTGGGACCCTGCGTCTGAGTACATCTACTTCTGCTCCAAGCACTTTGAGGAAAACTGCTTTGAGCTGGTGGGGATCAGGTAGGAACCAAGGGCTGCCGGGCGGGGGCAGGGCTGCCCACATGGGCTGCATCCTCATCCTCCCCTCCCTGTAGTGGGTATCATCGGCTGAAGGAAGGGGCTGTCCCCACCATCTTTGAGTCCTTCTCCAAGCTACGCCGGACCTCGAAGGCCAAGACGCACAGCTACCACCCAGGCTCTCCCGATCTCAGCCGACTCAGGAGACGCAGGCGCCGGTACGTCTCCCGTGATTGTTTCCCTTTAGGGTCCCTGGGGAGGGACCAGAGAGGAGAAACAGGGTGGTACAGTGGCAGACCCCAGGGTCCTAGGCCTGCATCTGCCCTGACGGGATTCATGACCTTGAGCAAGTCCTTTCCCTTCTGGGCCTCAGTCTCCCTGTCTGTGAAATGAAAGCATCGGGCAAGTCAGTCTCCCGGGCTCTTTGGGCAGGGATGATCCTCTGGCTCTCAGGGAGCCTGGGGGAAGAGAGTCCTTGGATCTGTGCCCTGACATTTTCCTCCACAGCTGTTCCACGGGTCGGGCACCCCTTCCCCCTGTGAATAACACCCTGGTGGACGGGCCCACTCCCATCGATGTCCCCTGCTTCCCTGGGGAGGAGCTGCCTGCCCCTGAAGGCCCCACTCCCCCAGTGAGCCTGCCGGCTCTGCCTCCCTCACCAGCCCCCAGCGGCCTCGTGAGCCCCTTCTCCGACCTCCTGGAGCCCTTGGAGCCTCACGGGGATGAAGCCAGCTGTGGGAGCCCGCCATCCCCAGAGCGGGAGCCCTCCCCATCAGCAGCCCGGCCCGTCTCCCCTTCGGCCTACATGCTGCGGCTTCCGCCCCCGGCCGGGGCCTACATCCAGAATGAGCACAGCTACCAGGTGGGCAGCGCGTTGCTGTGGAAGCGGCGGGCAGAGGCGGCCCTGGATGCCCTGGACAAAGCCCAGCGCCAGCTGCAGGCCTGCAAGCGACGGGAACAGCGGCTGCGGCTGCGGATCGCGAGGCTGCAGCAGGAGCGGGTGCGGGAAAAGCGGACCCAGGCAGATGCAAGGCAGGCCCTGAAGGAGCAGCTTCAGGACCTCGAGCTGCAGTGAAGGGGCCACATCCTTTCTGCTCTCCTAGGAGCCTGCCCTGCTCTGAACTGAGGACCCAGCTTGAGGCCGCCTGGGCACTGCCAGTGACCACTTCGGGCCTTTGGCTCCATAGTTTTTCTGGGGTTTTCTTGTGATCTTAATCTCTCGTTCTGCTCACCTCCCTCAGGCATGGTCTGGTTGCCCCTGCCTGGGTGCAGGCTGAGGGAGCCCAGGGGTGCCAGTTGTGGGGCCTCTTCTGCGGATGGCAGAAGGGAAAACCCAGCTGGAAGCTGGGGCTTTGTTCATTCATTCTCATGTCAAACCATTCTATGATGGTGAGTAAACATGCTGGAGCCCCAGCTCTCCCTGAGTTACTGAGTGCCCAGTCAGCAGGGCTAGGCCACTTCTAGGAGAGGCAGCTCCAATGGCAGGTGGGAGTACCTACCATCAAGCCTCCTGGGCAGATTTCTTTCTGAGAACAGCCATTGGTTAGCCAGAGGTGCTTCACTCAGGATCCTGAACAATTCAAACACGTTTATATGTTTTCTGACTAGTTCAGAAGCCTCAATGACAGGTAAATGGGCCAATAAGAATGATATTTGCTAGTTTGTCTGTGCTAAAACCTGGTAATCCAGTTACACCTTTCCCCTGTGTAGTTAATGGTATAGTTTCAAAATTATGCACTTAACAACGATTAACAACAATTTGCCGAACAGTCGGCCAGCTTAGCCCAAATATGTGGCCTTTAGAAGCAGAACTGAACCAGTAAAGAAGGCCCCAGCCCTGCAGGGGGCAGTGCCAAGCAGAGGCCAGCTAGGGAAAGCCTGCCGTACGGCCCGGCGTCATGAGAGGGGCCCCTGGGCAGAGGATAACTGGCCTAGTGACCACCCCTTCCTTCTCAGAGTGGGGTTTTTCCCCTCCAACTTAGCTCCTTTGGGAGAAAGTTTTATAAAACACAAAGTTCTCATGAAGTGTGAGGTGCTGTCAGAAGGCAGGATAGCCACTGGGAGCCCAAGGGCCCCTCCTGACTGAGGCCTCTTCCACCACCTCTCCAGGTCTCAGCAGCCTAGGAGCCCTGGGGCTCTGACTGGCCTAGGTCCTTAGAAGGCCCACTAGGGACAGGGGCAACAGCAGTACCTCTGCTTGATCAGTTGGTGGAGTGTCCCCACGTGGACCCTCCCCTGCCTCGTGCCTAGGGGTTACATAGGGTTTGTGAAGGCTGGGTCTCCCAAGGTGGTGCTGCATGTGCCCATCAGCCATGGAACTAACACATAGAGGGCCCTGGTCACCCAGGGCAGTGACAGTAGCCAGGTTCATACTGAAGGAGGTCACCCTGCCCCAAATGCTAGGTTCTGGTGAGGAGGGCCAGCCAGACCTTCATCCTTGACTATGGGGAAGGGGTCCAAGGGCACCACAGGCCTCCCTCCATGCTAGCTGGCCCAGGCTCACTCGCTGGCTGACGGATGCCAAGGTACAAAACTGGGACAAAGTTTACTCCTCTCAATTGTCTTTAAAATTACTGACTTCTGGTCTCTTAAAATGCCTCTACCTAATATCTGGGCAAAGGCTGAGTTCAGTCCCAGGAGGCCCGAGGCCTGGTACCCAGGGCTCCCCAAAGCTCTAGAAGCAGGAGGACATTCCCTCCAGGACAGCTGGACCCCCAGTCAAGGGTCTTCTCCGCGTTGCCATGGTCCCATCCAGTGTCCATCTGTGCTTCTGCCCAGGCTGCTCTAGCAGATGGAATTCCCCAGAGTTGCAGAGGCCACTGAACGGCCCAGGGAGTTCTCTGGGGGCATCATATGTCGGAGCCCAGCTCGGCGCACTGCTTGTCAGATATGTGAGTGGCCAGAGACTCAATGATGTCCACGAGGAGCGGCTGACTCAGGGCCCGCAGGTTGGGCAGCTTGGAAACCTTTGGGAAAAGCAACAAGGGAATTACAGGCCCCTCAGCAGAGGGCAGGGGTCCCAGGGTCAGGGATGGAGCAGCCCAGAGGTGCAGGGCTAACATCCTCTCTTCACTTTCCCACAGGAGAAGGGGCTGGGGGCCCTGGGAGCCGCCAGAGATGCAGCTCCGCCCCCAGCAGGGCACCGTCACAGACATACTTCTGCCCACAGAGCATGTGCGCACACACCCTCCACTCTACCCAAAGTTATCATCTCCAAACTAAATATCTCATGACATGGTTTTAGATCCGGCCTTCAGAACAAGGGCCTGGGTTCGAATCCTGTCACTTCCCCAGGACACCCCTCACCCTGGCTGGGTCTCAGTTTCCTGATCTGTAAGATGAAGGGGTAGTTCTTCCCAGCTCCCTCTCCCCCCAGGCATCCCCTCCCTTCTTTGTGACAATGTCCCCCATGGAGGCTCAGCTCTGGTCTGGTTCACAGCCAAGGCCACAAACCACTCTGCCCAACAAGCAGGGGCCCTCTTGGACACACTGGGGGAAGCCAGGCCCAAAAAGTCCAGGATGTGAGAGGACATTTCCACTGGGAGCAATGTTCAGGTACAACAGCAGCACGTTTATTTGCAGGACACCCAGACCCTGCCTGCTTGGCTGGGACCCTTAGGAAGTCCCAACTCTGGGTCCCACTGGAAGCATCACTAGCAAGCCTGCAGCTGGGGAGCTTGGGCCTTGGCCATGGCTACTCCCTCGTCCCTTCTCTGGGACCCACTACATGGCTTAGCTCACCCAAGTACAATTTCCAGTCACACACTTGTTGGCGTGGCCTGTGCATGAGCACAGTGGCCCGGCCCAGACCAGGAAGGAGCCAGTAGCCCCTGGAAGCCTGGCGTTCTCCCAGCCTTGCCCCAGTCAGCAGCCACAGGCTCTTCCTATGTCCCAGGCCTCCCCTTCGATGGTCATGGCCCACAACAGCTGCCCAGGGCCAGACCTGCCACCCCCACTCCCCTGTGTGCTCCCCAAGCCCACTAGGGTGAGGGCCATCACGTAACATGGAACCCAGCTATGTGGTGGGATGTCAGGGCAGCAGTGAGGCCCACAGTTCAAGGACCTGCCGGCTGCCCATGGGGTCTGCTCATGGCTGGGCCTTCTCAGACACGCAAATCACTGCCAGCATCCCACAACCACTGCCCTCCTGGGGGCTCCCTCCTTTCCTCCCCCTGACCTAGCTGGGAGGAGGCCTATCTGCACCTGCTTTACCCCCAGGGAAGCTGAGAGGTCTGGCTCTGTGGCCTTCTCTGGGAGAGGAGGCCAGTGACTGGCAGCTGGGGCAGGGCCTGCTACCCCAAGGGCCTCGACCAGAGCAGGAGAGGATCTGGGGTTGGAAGGTGTGTTCTGGGCAGCGGATGCAAGGCTTCCTTCCAGTCTGTTGCCAGGGCACTGGCCCCTCAGAGCCAGGGCAGGTGGGGTGGGCAGCAGACCCCCCAAACCCCAGTAAAGAGCCAACCAACCTTGGTGAACTGGTGTACTATGATGTGAAGGCAATGCCTCTTCATGTCCAGGGCCTGAGTCTTGTCGGCAGCCTCTAAGATCTGGAGAGAGGTTCGAGGGGTCAGCATTAGCCACAAGGGGCACCCTCAGAGCCACAAGGGGCCCGAGGAGCCTGGCGTCACCAAGGAGGCCCTCCAACCACCGGCCTATACCTGGAGCACGTTTTCCACTGTCACATTCATCTCCAGATTTTGCCGGCAGTAGGCCTGGAGTCGGTTGTTGTAGAAGCCGTAGTAATAGGGGGCAGCAAAAAGATAGCTGGGGGACAGTTAAGGAAAGGCAGGCGGCCCCCACAGCGTGCTGGTGCTCTTGGCCTCACTGGGTCATGCCAGAGTGGACAGAGAGAGGGGGGCGCTCTGCTTGGTATTAACACAGACTGAGCTGTAGAGACAGAGGCAGGGCCCATGCAGAAGGTTCCCCTGTGTGGGGCGTCCTTGAGGGGACCTGTAACAGGGCATGCCACCAGCGCTATGGATGGCAAAGGGAGGGATGGGGCAAGCGAGTGCCATGGAGAGAGAGAGGGCCTCCCATCCAGCCACAAGGGACCTGGAGGCCTGGGCAAGGAAACGTCCAGACCTCCCAGTCCGCCTCAGCAGGGCCAGGACTAGGCCCCTGATTCTGGGCTCCCAGTGCCTGTAGCCACGCTGGGCGGCTTCCCCTGAGCCCTCCTCCCCTCCCTGCCTGGAGCCTCAGGATACAGAGAATCCTCAGGGGGCATGTTCACTTCCCCGTAGTAAATGTAGCGGAGCATGGACTCGAAGGCCTGCTTGCTAGGTACCATCTCCCCGATGGAGATGTTGACTTGGCCATCCTCGGGCATGAAGGACCGGAACATGGCTTCAAAGTAACTGAAGAGGAAGAAGGCCCTGGAGCCAGTGTCCCCACCCATGCCCCATCCGAGCCCAAGCCCAGCTCGGGGCCTTCCAGCCATGCCCATGCAGCTTCCCACTGTGTCTCCTGCCTCCCTCCTGGGCCACATCCCCTCTTGTCCTGTACCTGGAGCGAGCTGCCAGGATGGCCTTATGAGCCGGGCGGGGGTGACCGTCTAGGAGTAGGGTGATGTCACAGAAATCTGTCCCTGCCCCCTCCAAACAAGCCTTCATATCCTGAATCAGCGAGGTCCCTACAAGAAGCAGGAGCGACATGGGGGCGCCACAGCCGTGGGGCCATCGGGGCGGCCCTGGGTCTGGGCTCCCACCTGGGAGGGGGCAGGAGGGGTGACTTCTCAAGGTCATTTCATGGTCACCAGAGAACCCAGAGAGAGCATCATCATAGGAGACCGGGACCCAGCCCACACCCAGCAGTCCCAAAGGGAGGTTTCCTGTCTTCGTGCACACATTGGCCAGGCGGCCACAGGCACATCAGGGACACCCTCTGGGCTTTCTCTGTAAAATGGGCATCACGACCCCCACGGATGTGCCTTGGCAGACCACAGTGGGGGGGGGGGGTAGTAGGACCCCACAGGAGGGGCCTTGGCCTACCTATGTCCACTGGCTGCTCCGAGTGGGCCCGGATGGGCGGCTGCTGTTTCCTCCGCACGATCTCCACAATGAGGGAGGACGAGAGACGCTCAAACTCCTTCATCATTATCACCTGGTTGAAGTGGGACTCCTTCACCACAAAGTTCAGGCAATGCTCCTGCAGGGCAGAGACCCGAGGCCAGACATGAGAGACAGGAAAGAGGGGGCAGACAAGGGCCAGCCTGGGAAGCCTGGGGTCCTCCTCCTTTGACAGTGGCCCCCACATTGCTCCCAGAGAGGCCCGAGCCCCTGATGGGAGAGAGGATTCTTCCCTCCCCCAAGACCTTTCTGAATGAGCCCCCTCCCTCTACCTCCCCCACCCCCTCAACCCATAGTGATCATCTCCTAGGTTCAAATGGAAGCAGTTTGTCTTGGTTTAGACCTCAAAGACCAACTGTCCACACTGACCCTGCTTCTCTCAAGCAGTGTCTGGCCTTTGGTGCTCTCGCCCAGGCCCCACTCCTCTCCCCTGCCTCTTCCTATAACATGTGAGCAGCCCCTCCCTCCCTGCAAAGCAGCCCCCTGGGGTGGTGCTGCTGGGCTAAAGTCATAGTCTCTAGCCCAGACCCCCACAGAGGAAGGCTCCAGAAGCAGGCAGCAAGACCCGCCCATGCACCTCCCCACTCAGGCAGCACAACCCGCCCATGCACCTCCCCCCTCAGGCGGCACAACCCGCCCATACACCTCCCCCCTCAGGCGGCACAACCCGCCCATGCACCTCCCCCCTCAAGCGGCACAACCCGCCCATGCACCTCCCCCCTCAGGCGGCACAACCCACCCATGCACCTCCCCCCTCAGGCAGCAGGACCCGCCCATGCACCTCCCCCCTCAGGCAGCACGACCCGCCCATTCACCTCCCCCCCAGGCAGCACGACCCGCCCATGCACCTCCCCCCTCAGGCAGCACGACCCACCCATGCACCTCCCACCTTCAGCTGGTCCAGCTGCAGCTTGCTGGCATTCTCACACACGGTGAGGACGTTCTGCAGGTCCACGGAGGCCTCGATGTACTGCAGGCAAAGCTGCTCCAGCCGGCACAGCTTGAAGCTCAGCGCCAGCTTGTAGACATCCATGATGAGCAGCACCTCGTGCACGTGCCCTGGCATTCACCGAAGGACAGGCTGAGCTGCCCCTGTTCCACCCACCTTGGTTTCCTAACCCCTGCACTGCCTGGCCTCTGGACACCGGCATGGTGGCCCCCAGGAGCTCAAAGCTGCCTCCCTCAGCTCTCTCTCCCTGCCCCCCAATGTCTCCATAGACGTGGCCTCCCACCACCAGGTCACAGAGGTCTGGGCAGGGCTCCCGGCCGGGCCCAACCTTTGCGTGGGTACTTGATCTTGTCCGTGTACAGGAACTGCATGAGCACCTCGAAGGGCTGCGCTTCGGCCTCACGGATCGCCACCTCCAGCAGCGAAGGCAGCAGAGGGGGTTTCCCGCCTGCGGCCACCGGCCCCTCCTCCTCAGGCTCTGGCCTCAGCTTCTAGACCCAACCAAAACGAGGAAGTGGAAACAGTGGCCTTCCGAGCCAGATTCCTGCCGCCTCAGTGTGCCCATCTGTGAAATGGAGCGACCCACCCCCTCGCTCTACCAGGGCTGTTTTACATGGAAGGCACCAAAGCCCATCCTGTGCCAAATTCACAGGATCTTGGATCTTGAGCTGGAAGGGCCAGCCCAGCATTCCACAAGTGAGGAAACTGAGGCTCTGAGGGAAGAGGTGACCAGGTCCCCGGCCTCCAAGCTGCTCTTGCCCTGGCCCCAAATTCCTCTGAACCCCTACTGTGTGCATGTCTCCGTCATGGGACAGGAGCATGGAAGGAACAGGTGCTGCGGAGAGCAGAGGCTCAGGTGGGAAGGAAAGGGCTGGAGCTGGCCAGGGAGAGGGAGAGGTCCCACCAGAGGTGACCCCACCTCTGACAAAGTCCTCTCCTGGAAAGTACAGAAACATTCCTGCTCACAAAAGCAAAAACTGAGGCTTGGGAGGCCACGTGACTGGCACCATGGTCCTCCATGCTGCCAAAAATGCCTCTCTCCCCATCTGCGCCCCAGTCCCCCAAAACCCTGATTCACAACCAGGTTGGGACAACGCAGACCGGCTGATGCCACCACTGGAGTGCCAGACCTTCATCAGGGGACCCCCCTGAGGGCCTAAGGAATGTGGACAAGAAAGTCTCTGAGGGGCCCTCCAGGGCTGAATCAGGCCTCAAGCGGGGCAGAATCTCAGAGACAGACAGGATGTTGGACACTCCAGAGACCATCCACACTCCAACAAGTTACCCTGTAAGGCACAGCCCCGCCAAGGGCAGCCCACCCCACTGGAACAGCTCCCAACACCTCCTGGGATTTCTGACCGCCAGCTCAAACTGGCCCTTTTGCAATTCTACCCGCTGGGGTCTCCCCCAGCTCTCCCCAGGCCTCTGAGCACACCCCATTCCTCCAGCCTCCCATCAGCTGATCTTGGAGCTCAGCCCACTCTGGACACCTCCAACCTGCAGAGAACCCAAAGACCGGGTTCTGGAGTACTGGGGGCAGGAAAATGCCACTAGTGGGAGGGCACAGACTGGCAGGCCCCCTCTGCCACCTGACTTGTGCCCTCTCACTGGCTCACCCACTCATGCCCTCCTGCTTCACTCACTCTTTCCTCTGCTTGCTCACTCGTGCCCTTGCTTGCTGATTGGCTGGCTGGCTCCCACGCTGGCTGGCTGGCTCCCATGCTGGCTGGCTCGGCTCCCACACTGGCTCGCTCCCACGCTGACCGGCTCAGCTCCCACAACGGCTTGCTTCGATGCTGGCTGGCTTCCACACTGGCTGGCTTGTTCCCATACCGGCAAGCTCCCACACCAGCTTGTTTCCATACTGGCTGGCTTCCATACCAGCTCGCTTCCATGCCAGCCGGTTCCCACACTGGCTAGCGGCTGGCTGACTGCTCCTCTCACCCATTCCTTTGCTCACCTGCCCACTTACCCCCTTGCCCACACACTCACCAGCTTGCTGGGCAGGCTGCCTCCAATACATACTTATGAAGTTCTTTGATTCTATATTTCTCTCCACTTAATCTCATGTTAGGGTCCCCACCCTCTGCCAATTCTAGGCTGCTGAGCTCTCTGGATCTGTCCACTGTTGCCCCCTCCCCCCCTTAAAACATGGCCTGCATCTCACCCAGGCTTTCCATACGAGGCCCTGACAAGATATCTGAAAGCACAGAGCTCACACTAACCAGGAGATCCTCCTCCTTTTAGACCGACAGGAGCTCAGCCACTGGACCAGGTATCGCTGCCAGGCCCACATCCCTCCATCTCTTCCATAAAAACATCTTGAGACACAAGGTCAGACACTCTACTAAAAATCAAGGTAACTTCTATCAACAGGGCTCTCCCACTGGACCCAGCGAATGACCCCCGCAGAAGTCTGGCCTGAGACCACTGGCCTTCACCAGGACAAGCTTGCTGGCCTGCATCCACTTCTATGCTCCTCCTTCCTCTGAAAACAAGGTCCACTCCCATCCTCCTTCAGGGCCATAGCACCTGAGACTCCCCTGACACTCCACCACTGCAGCCAGGGCCAAGAATGGGGCTCCTCCAGACCCACTGAGCTAGCCCAGCAGCCAAGGTTTTCTTATCTCTGTTTTTTCCAGTTCAAGAAATCTGGCTCTTGATGGAGAGAAGCCATTTCCCCGTGAGCAGGTCTTCCAGAGGTCTTCTGTGATGGGCGTCCCACCCACTCCGAGCAGCCCACCTAACTGGCCCTTCGGCTCCGCCATGATCCGTATGTGTCTTGTGAACACCTGAGCCGCTGAGGCACAGTACCCTCTGGTTCCACACTGGAATGGGGCTCCTGGTGCCTTCAAACTCCATTCTCAAGAGTTTTACTTCTTTCCTGGGCACTCATAACCAATTAAATTATTGTTAGGGTCGGTCACCTGACCCTCCCTCTGCGGTTGCGGGCAGAGCTCACCAGTAAACAGAGCCTGACAGGAGCCGTCTGGCCCCAGAAGGCCAAGCCACAAGCTGTTTCTCCAGGCCTCATCCCCAACAATAACAACTCTGCTCTCTGGCCACTAATCTTCACTCAAACGCCCCCTCCCGCCTCCACTTTCTGACAGCAAATGATCTTTAACAGACCACCTTTCCCAACACATCTTCCCCTTTAGTTCACAAGGTGACTGATCCCACGGAGGCACCCGAGCATTAGGAGCACCAGGCTTTGCTCTGGCCCATCCTCTGGACCTGGCACACAGACGCCAACACTTTATCACTGGCTGCTTCTGCAGATTTTGTCTCCTGGGAATTTCAGCTGAAAATTCAGCAGGAAAACGTGGTGGCTCGCCCTATAGACGGTCTTCTCCCTTCTTCCTTTTCAGGTTCAAGGCCTTTTGCACAGGATCATGGAGTGGTTATTTTGAAGCTGGAAAGGATCTTGCAAACTGAGGCCCAAATAGAGGAAGGCCCTGGAGATGACAGGGCCCTGAAATCAAAGAAAAGCCGCGTGTTTTCTGCCCGGCTGTGCTGAGCTGGTGTGCTCCATTCCTGGCCAGGAGCCTGGCACGCCCATACCTGAAGCTGTGACCCAGAAACCCCAGGGCTGCACTCAGGGAGCACTGCCTCTGGGACCAGAGCTGCGTCTCTCTCCAGAGTCCTGCCTTCGATGGTGGCGGCCCATGAAGCAGCTCCCACCATGCAGACAGCCATCTTCAGAGTCATGACCCTTGGCAAGGTTTTCCATCCAGGTTCTTTCTTGCCAGCTCAAGCTGTTTGCACCTCTGCCACATGACGGAAAAGAGAGTGGCCTGAGCGCTTCTCCACGTGTCAGGCAGCAAAGGGGACGACAGGGAGGCCATCCGTCACGTCTCAGACTTCTGGATTATTAGAAAACTGCCCCCAACAGCCCTGGGCAGGGACCAAGCTTGGCTGGTCCCCTCTTCCTCTACCCACTTGGAGAGCATCACACCCTCGAGGGGCTCCCTCACGCTTTCAGAGGCCGCCTTTGCTGCTGGTGTTCACTGGTCCTTCCCTTTCACCTTCTTCACATGTGGGAACACACATGTGTGCACACGCGCGCGCACACACACACACACACACCCCCCACCCACCTCCTTCTAACACTAGTCACATGCCCCCCTGGGCCTCACGACACTCTTCCCTCCATTTTCACACTAAATACATTCACCCTGATAGCCCACCACGAGAAGGGGCACCCCTGGGCCAGCCATCCTCAGAGAGAAAGCCGCCTGCATTCTGGACATGGTAGAGACAGAGGCTGGCCCGGCTACCCAGGCCTGCTGAAAGGGGACCTCTAGGGCCTCTGTCCTGCTGGGAGGGACCTCAGACAGGGAATGTCCAAGCTGGGGAAGGGAACCTTGGAGGAGGGACCAGTAAGCAACAGGCCCTTCAGTCTTTAACTGCAAAGTGTAGGCCACCCACTGATTTTACTGGGTCCTCATGACATCCCTTTCAGGAAGATGCCCCTGTGCCCATTTCACAGATGAAGACACTCCAGGCCTATGAAAGTGTGAAGCAGGATTCACACCCAGGTCTCTGGGCCCCACTCTCTGTCCTTGCTGCCTGTAAAGAAGTGACTGTGGGGCCCACATAGTCTGGGATTTCAGAGGGATGGAGATCAGCACTACTGAGCAGCCTGCTGCCCCCTGGAGGAGACACTCACCTGCCGTACCCGCTCCCGGGCCTGCATGATCTTCTTCCGCAGCCACTTGCAGCGTGCCGTGACAATTGCAATGTGTCCTCGCACCCGCTCCTCCTTCTGCCGATGCAAAGAAAGCAGCCACATCAGGCTCCACAGGCTCCCCAGATGCCTTCCTCCTCCAGCAGATGCCTGTGCCCAGGGGAGGGGGCAGGAGCCGTCCTGACCTGCAGTCAGTGCCAAGACCCCAGGGACAGCCCTGCCTCTGCCCACCACTGCTGCCTAGGTGCCCTTGGGCAAGTCGCCTGCCACTCTGTCCTCCCCAGCAACATGAGAGGGATGGTCCTCGGGTCATCTGGCTGGGCTCCAGCCCAAAGCAGGCCCCCTACCCCTGCAGCCTGAGGATAATGGTACCACGGCCACATCTGCCTTCATAGCCCCAGAGCGCCAAACCCTGGGATCTACCCATCAGTCCTTCAGGGGAAGCTGGGAAAGGTGCTCTGGCCCCAGGGGAGAGCAGGGCCGGCCCTGGGAGGGCCTCAGGGCCCACACACACCCACCTCCCCCAGAATGAACTCCACATCGCTGAACTGGCGGCTCTCCCACAGGCGGCCGTAATCTTCGTGTAACGTACACTTTGGGTAACAAGAAAACTGGAAGACAAGGGCCCCCTTGGTCCCAGGTCTCTCGAGGTCTTGGCACAGTCCTGACCCACTCTGGAACTATGACCAGCTCCCCAGGGCTCCCCAGGGCTCTGGGTCTGAGCCCACACACAATCACAGAACCAGAGCAAGAAGGAATCTTCTCACCAGCCCCAGGAGCACAGCCTCCCCCTGCCCCAAGACCTCAGCAAAGAGCGTCCAGGCTTGACTTGATCCCTACCAGGGATGGGGAGCTCAGTACCTCCCCAAGTCACCTGCTCCATCTTTGGGTGGCTCTAATTCTCAGAAAAGTCCTTTTCTCTATCAACCTGAGCCCTGTCTCCTATCCCGGAGAGCCCTGAGGAGTAAGGCTGACCCGTCTCACTTGGACAGCCTTTCAGAAATGTGCCCCCAGAGCAGCCCCCGAGCCCCTGCTTGGCAACACCCCGCCTAAAATGAAGTGATGGGGGCCAAGGCCAGAGGGCAGCCCTCGTTCTGGACCACAGACCTCCAGGACACGGCACCCTCCCCCCCAGGCACTGTGGGGCTGTCCAGCCCGCTAGGCCTTTGGAGCTCCACACTCATCCCCTAGTCTTGGCTGGACCTCCTCGCCCACTGTCAGTGGCAAACCTGGGCCTCCATCTCAGACCCTGGTGCGCCCAGGAGGAGGAGCCTGTCTGGCCGGCAGGCCCTCAGAGGGATCACCATCCAGCCACCCAGCTCTCACCCTCAATCCACCATCCCATCTCCGAGGGGTGCACCAGGAACGCTGCCCAGTGCTCTGCTGGGTCCCAGCTCCCTCCCCAAAAATCCCTCTGGTCTGCTGTTCCGGAGGCCCCAGGGCCCCATAGCAGGGCTGAGCCCCCCCAGGAGGTCCTGGCCAGGCAGACTGGCACAGACACCCAGGTCAGAGGCCTGCCCAGGCCCTGCCCCTTCTCCCAGGTACCTGGAATCTGTACATTTCACCACTCCGGATGTTGTTATCCACCGTCCCACCAAATATGTACATGGCGTCCGAAATGACGGCGGCCGCGTGGAACAGCCTCCCGCTGGGCAGCTAGGAGACAGGAGGAGAGGGAGGGAGGGAGGGACACACAGCTGAGGCCCAGCTTCCAGCCTGTAAGCAGAGGCCTGGGCAGGCTCACAAGCCCCTCCACATCCATCTGTCCAGGGGACAGATGGGGGAGGAGAGACCACATGAGCCAGGCCCATCTGCTGGGGCCTCAGTTTCCTCCTCAGGATGAGAGGGTTGGACTGACCAGTTCTAACGTCCCTGCAGCTGGCATCAAACTCGCCCTGCCATGTTTGGCCCAGACCTGGCCCCCTCTGCCTCTGCCTCTCCTGTACCTGTCCACACCACACTCTCTCTGCCTCTTCCCTAACACCAGGCCTCTGCCTGGCCAGCCCAGCCTTCAGGGACCGATCTAGGACTTCACCATCAGGGCAGGGGCCACCTCACTGTTCGTGTATACAGCTAGTGCCCAATTCCTACTATGTTTGACTCCCTGCGGCACAGTGGTCAAGCCCTTTCCTCTTTCTGGACACAAGGCAGGGTCTTGATCAGACTCGTACCAACGGGCCTTTATGCACAGGTCCAGGTCTGCTTCAGTGTCAAGGAGTAAAGCCAAGCCCTGCGCAAACACGTGGCCAAGTCAAGTGGCCTAGGGCAGAAAGTGAGCCTCGCCCTGCCGGGGAAAAGCCAGGTGGGAACAAGGTAGAGCAGGCGTGACATGGGCAGCTCTGAGATTGCAGGGCGGTCCCCCCACAGGGCACACAGACCCCAGGAACGCTCCAGGATGAAGGGCTTGAAGCCCACAGACCCTCAGGTAAAGGAGGGTGGCAACTGAGTCTTCTCTCTCCCTCAGCCCCTCACCTCACTGTCGGGGCTTGGCTGGATGACCTCCCACGTCTGGAAGTCCACATCATAGCAGTGCAGCTCATTGGGGAGGGTGTTGTCGGCCGCACCCCCGAACACATACAGGTGCCGGTCAAAGGCGACCATGGTGTGCCCATATCTTCTCTGCGGCGGCGGCGGGGAGCCCCGCAGCAAGTGCTCCGTGGGAATCCGGGTCCAGCTAGGAGACGGGAGCAGCTGTTAGGTCCCCGACCCTGCCAGGGCTGCAGACCCCAAGCCAGCCACAGCACCTCCTGACCCCCAGAGAACAGGCAGAGCCTGGGGATTTCTGGGAGCCTTCCCCACCCCCAGCCACGCTTACACTTTATCTCTAAACTCAAACTGGAAAAGGTTATTGGTAATCTTGGCTCCGCTCTGCCCCGAAAACACAAACATCTTGTCCCTGCAGACAGCCACGGGGAAGTTACAGCAGGAAGGCGGGATCTCACCACTCTGCTCGATCTGGGGGCAAAGGGGCACAAAGTGGGCTGTTGGCAGACAGGTCACCAACTGGCATGGGGCCTGGGCAGGCGTGAGCCCCCCACCTACTCCAAAGGCCCAGGGTCACATCCAGGACCCGTGAGCAGCTCCAAAGCCAGAGCCCCCACCGTAGCTGATGGGGCGTGGTGGCACTGGCCCTGTTGTCCCCCTTCACACTCCCATCCCTGCTCTGCTCAGGGGAACCTTGTCACCATCCCCCCTCCACCTCCTCTACTGCAGGCACAGGCAAGCAGGCTCGCTCCTGCTCCCTGGCCCCTCCTGGGCAGCCCGGGTCAGGGCAGCAAGACCACCTCCTGCCTGCCCAAAGACATCGGGATCTCTGCAGTCCAGTCTGAGGGGCTGCTCTCAGACCACGGCCTTGGCGACGTTCCTGGGCACTGGTCATGCTGACTACTCTGCCCCCCCACACACACTGCCTCTGCAATCTGGGCCTCTCCTCCTCAGCCTCCTCTGCCAGGCCAACACCCATCTCATTCCCTGAACTGTGGGGCCACCAGAGGTCTGAGCCGGGCCCTCTCGCAGCCTCCTGGGCTCAAGGACGACCTCCACACAGAGTGCCCAGGTCTACACATCCTGTGTCCCCCATCAGACACTGACCAGCTGGGGCCCTGGGCAGGGCTGGTCACTGCCTGCCTCTGCTTCCTCAACTGAAAAACTGGGATAACCCCACCTCTCTCCTGGGGGTGTCCTAATCAAAGCTCCCAGTATATAGCAGGTGAGCTCCCCCCAGGCCCTGCCCACACTGAGGGGGCTGCCTCCCCCCAGGCCTCCTGCCAGCCCAGCTCCATCCCACCCATCCACCTGGGCCCAGCGCTCTGTGTTCTGTTACTAGAAGGCAGCTGGTGGCCAGGGCACAGAGCGCCAACGCTGGAGACAGGAGGATCTGAGTTCAGATTCAGCCTCAGATGCATCCTTGCTGTGTGACCCTGGGCAAGTCCCTTCACTGATGTTTGCCTCAGTTTCCCCAACTGTAAGACGGCCATAACAATAATGGTGTGTGCTTACGGGGCTGTCGCAAGAACCAGACAAGAGCACATAGTGCCCAAGCCCGTGACTCACACAGCCAAGCCAGTTATCCTGACAGTTACGAATACCAGGGCTCCCCCGCCGCCAGGACGAGCCAGAAGCGCCTCTGCTCAGCTCTCAAAGCCCCCTGCCGTCCAGTTCCTACCTCCCTTTCCAGACTCACCAGCCACAACGCCCCCCACACCCTGCCAGCTCTGACCTCGCTGATCCTCCCTCCATCTCCCAACTCCGCCCATTTGCACCAGCCAGTCCCTGCGCCTGGCATGCTGTCCCCACTCCCTCCTGCCTCAGAGAATCCCTCTCCTCCATCAAGACCATCTCAAGCCCCCCCCATGGAGCCCCAGGGAGCTTGTCCAGAACTGCTTGTTCTCGGCAGGATTTCTCTTCCTTCTCATCTAGGGACCCAAGGGCCCCATGCACAGGGTGGGAAGAGCCGTTTCCATCTTCCTCTGTGAATCTCACAACAGCCCCATGCTACCAGTGAGGAAACTGGGGCCCCGCGTGCTTGGGGGCATCGGTCAGGGCCACAGAGCCCTTCACATCTGAAACAGGATCCGCACCCCAGGCTCCCCCTCTCCCCTCCACCCAAGCCCAACAGGAAGAAGGGCCAAGGCCAGGCCTCTCACCTCCTCCCAGCAGGTCAGTTCTCGGTCCTGAAGGCCAATGGTCCATATGTCATTGAGCCTGGATCAGGAGGGAGGGAAGGGGTGAAGGTAGTTACATGCTTAGACAGCCCCCAGCTGTGCCACAGAAGAGATGGGCAGCCCTGGAAGCAATGCCCAGCCCGGCCCAGGCTGCCACCTTCACAGGGTCCCCCCAGAAGGAAACGGACCAGGCCAGGGAAGGAGCTGGCCCAGCAGGGGGCAGAGATGGTGGCATGAGCCGGGACCCCCCTGGCCAGCCAGCCACCACCCAGCCTACAGGCCAGCCGGTCCTGCCATCCCTGCCAAGAACACAGCAGAGCAGGAGGGCCCAGACCCCCCCCCCCAGAGTCCCCACATCTACAAGGGAGAGAAGCCTGAGGGAGCACAAGGGTAGTCTTCAGCCCAGTCAAGGCAAGCTGGGCCAGAACGGAATGGGCCACCTAAGGAGGTAATAAGCTTCCTGTCCCAGACAAAACCTATATACTCGCTCTCCAAAAAGTGGCCAAGGAGATTCCTGCTCAGACACAACCTCGACCACCCCCCTGGGGCAGAGCTCCCCAGGGGTCCTGCTATCCCGCAGGGCAGGGGGCTAAGTGGGGCCTTTGCTAAACGCAGCAGACACACCACAAGCCTCATAGCACTGAGCCCTGTGGGGGAAAGCCAGCCAAGGCTACTCTGTCACAGCAGCCCCCGGGACAGAGAGGCCAGCCCTGCGCCCACGTACCGGGCATTGCCGTCATAACCTGCAAAGATCCACAGCTTGTCACTGTACACAGTCGCCCCATGCGCTGACCTCGCCACCGGTAACCTGGGGGGAACCGAGGGACACGTGAGAGGTCACCCGATGGCCACCAGCTGCGACCTCCCAAGGATGGCGCCCTGCCCTGTCACAGGCCCTGGAGGCCAGATCTGAACTCAGATCCTCCTGTTTCCAGCGCTGGCACTCCGAGCCCCAGGCCACCAGCGTGTGCCCAACTGTCACTGGAGGGAGCTCCCTGGGGCAGCGGAGCTGGGAGGGATGGAGGAGGGTGAAGCCACAGGGCAGGAGGCCAGGGGGGAGGAGATGTGGTAGCAACAGGAGGACAGGGCCCTGGGCAAAAGAACAGGCCCACGATGGTGGGGCTGCCACTCACCGCCCTTCAATCTTCCACTCTGCCCACTGCCCAGTGGCAAACTTGTATTCAAACAGGTCGTTCTTGTTCTTCAAATTGGAATTGGAGTAAATGTCGCCGGTGTAGCCGCCTGTGAAGACAGAGCTGTTTGAGCTGGGCCTGGCTCCTCCTCCAGATGGAGGCCAAAGGGGTGCCTTGCCCCCACAGACAGAGGCCCACAAGGGGCCCGGAACCTGCTCGAGGCTGAGCCTCTGGTCCCAGGGGCCCCCTGAGCCCGGCAGGGAAGCTGAGTCCTCCCTGGGGCCAATGGCCCAGGACAAGGTCTGGCGCCCTCTTCTCACTGTACCCCAGACACCCTCTCCTGGGCTGCCTGGCAGGGGGGGTCCCGGGGGTGCCGCTCAGTCCTCACCAAACACAAACATGCTGCTCCCGTAGACGACAGCAGAGTGATGATAGCGGGGAGCTGGTGGCGTGCCTGTGGTGAAGGCCCTGGAGAGGGGACGAGGACCATCAGTGGCCGTGTGGGAGCCGGGCCCCCCAACAAAAAGAGAACAGGATTCTGCACTGAGGGGATGAAGGGGCGAGGCCAAGAGGGGGCTGGAAGTCTGGGCTGGAGGGGGGGTCAGGGCACAGTGGGGCAGGAGTCAGGGCCAGCCAGGGCTAGGGGTGGGGCCGGGGGCTGCCCCATGCTCCCCACGCCCTGGGGGGCAGGGCTGTGGGGGGGGGCCCTCACCTGCACCAGGAGCAGTCCTTGACGTCGAAGCGCAGGAGGTCGTTCAGCATGGTCTTACTGAAAGGGACATGGCCAAGGTGAGGGGGCTGGCCTGGAGAAGGGCCAGGGCCTCCCCCCACTCTGGTCAGTCTGGGCAGAACACGCCCCGCCCTGGTCTCCTCACCAGTAAAACCTGAGCAAGCCCATCTGCCCCATGAAGAAGAAGGAGCTCTGGGCCCAGGACGGCGGCCTGGCTATGGGGCGCCTGTCACTGCTCCCGCATCACGGACGGGGAAACTGAGTCACCCCCAAACCTGGCCCTCGGCCCGCCCCCAGGAGCCCCCACCTACCCATTGTCGCCTCCGAAGACGTAGATGGCGTCTTTATAGGCCACCACTGTGTGCTTGCTGCGCCTGCAGAGGGGACGGGGTCAGGGCAGGGGCCTGGGGAGACCCCCCCCCCCAACCCCGCCCAGGACCCTGCCCCACCCCTCTGCTCCAGCCCAAGCCCCGCCCCCAAGACGAGACCCCGCCCCATCATGACCCAGTCGTGATCCCTCCCCTTAGGCCCCGCCCCCACGCCTGCACGCACCGAGCACCCACGAACTCGTCGCAGGGCGGGAGGCGGCGCCAGCGGTGCACTGTCTCGAAGGGGCCGAAGTTCAGGGTCAGGTACTCCACGCTGTCCGAGCAGCTGTGGTCGAAGTCCACGCTCGGGGCCACCTTGGGTCGCGGAGCCGCGGCAGGTCCGGCGACCGAGCCCGAACCGGAGCCCGAGCCCGAGCCGGAGCCCGAGCAGCCTCCGCCCGGAGCCGCAGCCATGCCCGCTCCGCCCCACTCGGAGCCCCACCCGCGCCTCCCAGCGGCCCCCGCGTCAGGACTGCAGTTCCCGGCAGCCTCCACCGCGCAACTGATTCCGGCTTTTGCAGATGATGCGCGCGGTGTCTGCTGGGAAATGTAGTCCCGTGTAGAACACGGTGATCGCTGGGAGGTGGAGCCCAGGCAGGTGGGACCGACTCCATGGGGGCGTGACTTCTTTCCGGAAATTTTGTCTGGCCGGTGCCTGCTGGGAGTTGTAGTCATTTCGTGGGTTTTCTGTGAGCTGCGTTCAAAGCTGTTTGCCCAGACCTCCGAGGTGGGGCAGCCGAGAAGTGGAGCCTGATGGGAACGCGAAGCACGCCGGGAGGCGTGGCTGGAAGCTAAGGCTTCCTATTTCCTAAATCGTTCCTGTTGCTCCCCCACTCCCCCGGGGTGCCGAGAAGCAATCTGTTTCCAGCCTCCCTGCCTTTGCCCACGCTGTCCCTCCTGTCATTCATGCACTCACTTCACCTTCTTGTCATCCACCTACTTATTAATACCTTCTCACACCCAATCACTTTGTATTTACCTATTGGTCTTCACGTCATATTCCATTGAAATGTTGAGAGTGGAGTGGTTCCATCTGTCCGTCCCTCTGTCCATCCATCCATCCCTCCATCTGTCTGTCCCTCCCTCCCTCTGTTCGTTCCTCCATCCATCTATCTGTCGTCCCTCCATCTGTCCGTCCCTCCGTCCATCATTCATTTAACTGCTGTGCCCAGACACAAGCCTGTCTGCTTGCCTTCTGCCCTGCACAAAGAGGGGGCTGTGGTGATGTCAGAAGCCACCTCCCCCACCCCAGGGTCACCTGTGGAAGGTCCAGGGTCACCGACTGGTCTCCTTCACCCAGATCCAAGCTGAGGCCTTTTGCCCCCAGCCTGGCCCCACCAAGTATCAGAGGGGGAAGGGAGCCTCATGAGCTCCTTGAGTAGAGAGGCCCCCAGTCCAACCCGTTCATCCTGTCCAGGAGGAATCTTCAGCCTGTGACCAGCAAGAAGTCAGCAGACTTAGACCCAGGGAGGCCACAGAGGCCCAGAGCTGGCAAGGGGCTTGCCCCCAGGACCTCCAGCCAGAGCCTGCCTCCCACTCTGTGCAACACTGCCTTAATTAAGTACCTGCTGTGTACTGAGCACTGACCTAGGCACCGAGGTCTGACTCTCAAGGAGCTCCCAGTCTTTGGGATCCCAGGATTGTGGAACTGGAGGAGGTCTCACTGCCATTCCCCATTCCCACCCTCTCCCATCTGGCCTCTGCTGGAAAATGGCTGGTGACGGGGAGCCCACTACCTTCCTCTGCCTATAGCTTCCATGGTCAGGAGCAGGCCAAATACAGCCTCTTCAGAGCTCCCTGGTTTGTCCTGGGGCCCGATGGTCCCCCACTCACAGGCCAGTCCTTCCGACCTCCCGTGGATGCAGAGCCCCTGACTTTACAGTCACCATGCATGCCACAGCTCGCTGCACTGGGGTTCAGGTGCAGGCTTGAGGCTCACCTCAGACACTAGCTAGGACCCTGGCCAGGTCATTTTCTCCTGTGGTTTTCAGTTTTCTCATCTGTTAAAAGGGCTAACAGCGTGAGATGATGGGCATGAGGCAGAGGTGAGCCATGGGTGTGCTGTCCTGGGAAAGCTCTGAGACAAAGGGTGGGTCTGGGTTAGAGGAGGTGCCCTTGGCGCGGCCTTGGGCTCAGGAGTCTCCCTCCCACCCAGAGGGAAGCCCGGAGCCCCCAGCCCTTCCCACCTGGGTGACCTCGGACAGCCAGGCCTCATCGGGCCCATCCAAGCCTCCTGCTCCTGGCCCTGCCTCCTCTGGAGGCTGCAGCCCCTGGGCAGATGTCCAGAGCCTCTGCCTGGCTAACCTGGGCCCCAGTCCCAGCTGTGAGGCCTTGGCCAAGATACACCCTCTGAACCTCAGCTGTCTGACACAGAGCTGAGGGTGCTGATCCCTCAGCAGGGACAAAGGGAGGCTAGTCCCACCCCCAACAACAACATCTGGAAGGACTCGAGCTCAGCTCTCCACCAGGCTCATCGTAGCCATCTTCTCATCAGGAGGCCTCCATTTCCAGCCCAGCTCAGCCAGTCACTACTGCTGTGGCCTTGGACAAGGCACCTCCTTCCCTGTGCTTTGGTTTCTGAACTTGTTAAAAAAAGGCATGGGGGCAGGGTGGATAAGGTGCCTTCCAGCACCTTGTGAGCTCTGAGGGGTCCCTGGGCAGTGAGGTGGCTGGGGAGTTGGCCCCAGGCCCCCGGCCTCTTCCCTACATGATCATGGGGCCAGCAGGCCCTGCCTTGGGCAGACTCACACCCGAAGGGTAGAATGAGAGCATCCTGCCAGGCTTGTGCCCACTGCCTCGGCAGGAAGCTGCCATCCACCTTGGGGCTCAGGTAGTGGCCCCACGGGCCTGCTGTCATTTTGGCTTGGGCTCTGTGGGGAAGCAGGTGGGGAGGGAGCCACACAATCCACAGGCATACAGGGAGGGGGGCAGGGCAGGCTTACATTCTGCTCTGACACAAAAATTAGATGTGTTTATTGCCTATTATTGCTTGGTCTGTGCAAGGAGGAGGAGGAGGAGGAGGGTGCCTGGGCCTGCTCTGGTTGGCAAACTCAGCGGTCAGTCCCTGAAGGAGGGGGAAGGGTCACCTGCTGACCCCGGGAGGAAGGATCATCTGTCAGGTGAAGATGGGCTAGTCCAGGGTGAGGCCCTTGGGCCGCTCCATCCTAAAGATGGCCAGGTAGGTCCCAGGGGTGGGGACCGGCAAGAGGCAGGCATGGCCACCGGAGAAGACGGGCCGAGGGGAGGGGCTGCTGGCAGAGCTGAATCAGACGGGTCCCCAGGGTCCCGCACAGCCCACACCACAGTTGGGTCGTCCCCAAGCTCGTGGAGGAACCACACAGCCCAGCGGCAATCAGCTTTGCAGCAGGGGATAGACAGGCGAGGTTCGGCTCAGAGGGAGGAGAGATTGGGAAAGTGGCGAGTTTGGCAAGAGTCTGCGTGAGCAGCCGCCCAGTCCTGGCCAGATGTGCGGCAGCTGGCAGCCGTGCTTGGCCAGCTAGGTCTTCAGTAGCCTTTGCCTGTCAGCCACGACATGTCGCCTGTCCTGGAAGAGAGGGTTGGAGTCACTTGGCTTGGACTCTGAAGGATGTGGACAAACACCTGCCCTCAGCCCCTCCCCTCCCCCACCTCACGCTTTCAGCCCCAGGATGTCTCCTCCCTGGGGCCAACTCGGCTACCTGAACTCATTCCCCTCCCTCCCACTTTTGGAAGCCTCCATCCAATAGTCCAACCCACAAGCTTCCTGCTATCAGCCTAGAAACGTGCCCAGTTCTCTGATGTCCTGGGTCACCATCCCCCCCCTTCTCTATAAAGTTTCTGAAAAACTCTGTCTCAACTTTCTCATCCTCCTCTCTCTCCTTGACTCACGGCAACTGAGACTCCCACCCTGTTCCTCAAATGAAACCCTTCTCCCCCACAAAACCACTCCAGCAACCACCCCATCCAGTGGGCTCCTCTCAGCCTTCCATCTCGACTTCATGGAAGCTCTCAACTACGCATCGCCAGAGCTAAGGCATGGAGGGGACCCAAGATGAGCAAACCCACTAGAGAGAGCTGCACAGGTACAGCCTCCACAGCTTCTCCCACAGGTCGCTTCCAGCCTTCACTTGAATTACCAAGAATGGGGGACTCACTGCCTGTTCAGGCAGCCCACCCCACTCTGGTCATTGTCAAGAGGCACTATGGAAAGGGCCCTGCCTCTGGAGTCTGAGGACGCTGTTCAAGTCCAGCCATGACTTGTGACCATGGACAAATCACTTAACTTTTAAAGGCTTCACAGTCATCCCAACCTCTTTCCAGCCTCACTGGATGTTAACTCCCCTTCCTGCTCCCCGCTGTCCAACCAAACTGGTCTCGCTGTTCTTCCCACAAAACTCCCCGTCCCTCACCTCCAGACCTTTATCTGGAAGGGACCTTGGAAGTCATCTAGTATAATCCTTTCATTTTTACAGGGAAGGAAACTGAGCCCCTCAGAGGGGAAGTGACTTGTCCGAGGTCTCACAATTAGCATCAGGGCCAGGATCTGAACCCAGGTCCACTGACTGCATGTTGTGCCCACCTTTGCACTGATCTAAGGTTCCATCAGTGTGGGTAATCCCCCTCCAATGATGCAGATTGCAACCCATCAGCAAGCCTGGGGGGAGGGGGGGGGAATGTGGACAACTGAGAGCTGTCATGCCTGACCCACTTGCCCCTGATGGGTGACAGGCTCCCCTGCATTTGCCCAGGATGGTTCCCAGAACTGACTCATTCACTGGGACACCTGGGAAATCTTCCAGGCTTGGGTGGAGCCGCCTAAGCTGGGGAGACTGAGAATTCCTGATCTTCTCTCTCAAGGCCCCATGGGAGGGCAGCAGGGGCAAAGGGAGCTGCTACAAGGCTCCCGGGCATTACTCAGAGAGTCAGGAAGGTGCCAGGGACACATACTTGCCAAGACGAACAAAGAGCCTTCAGGTGTGAAAGCAGAGGAGAGAGACAGAGAGAGAGAGAAAGAGGGAAGAATGGTTATTAGGAGGCCCCAGCATCTCCATGAATGGCTCCATGGTGAGTCTCTCTTTGCTTTTGGGTGGCCCTTGTCCTTTCCTGGAAGCCGGACCTTCCCAAGATTCTCAGGACCTCAGCCAGCCCTGGACCTGCCTCCATGGGTGGCGATAAGAGCCCAGCACAGGATCAGAGGTGGCAGAGGAGATGGGCCCTGGCCACCCCAGATGAAGGACAGAGGATCTGTTGAATTCCTAGCCCCCCTCCCCACAGTGCCCAGGGGTCTCCAGCCTCTCCCTGGGGCCATGGCTGAAGGCGTTGAGCCTCAGGTCCCAGACAGACTTAGAGGGCTTTTGCCTAAATGCTGTCAGTGATGGCCAAATGTGTTCTATCCCTGTGTGGGGGTTGTTCTTACTACAATAATCTGTGCCTTGTTCCTACCCTGCTCCCTCTCCCCAGTAGACTGTGCACCCCATGAGGGCAGGGACTGTGCCTTATCTGAATTTTGTGCACACATGCACACACATCTCTGAGCACAGTAGATACTTTGAGGAGGTTGGTTTGTTCACATGGAGGTGTCCTGGCCTTCTGATTCTTCCAGGCTTTGATCTCGTCCCTTGGCTGGTTGCTCTCTGGAAGGGCTCGGGGTCATCTGTAGAACTCCATGTTTCTCTGCCCTCTCCCAGATCCAGATCATTTAAACCAACAGCCAGCTCCTGGCACCAAGACCTGACAGGGCCCACCCTTTGCTTTCCCTTTGCCAGACTGGTAGTTCTATTTGCTGCCCTCCACACATGCCCCCAACCCCACACTGTTCTGGATCTTTTATTAGGTGGCTACAGGGAAAAGGGTTAGGGAAGACCCCTTTGCCCTCGCAGGAAAGTGGCCAGCAAGGCAGCTGGCTCCAAGGGAAGCGTGAAGTCGGCCCCTCCGCCCCCTGGCTCAACAGGGTAACAGGCTTTTCTTCAATATTTAAAGATACCTATTCCCTCAATGGAGGGCAGAGGATGCCCTCAGCATTGTCTCAGATCCTAACTCCAAGAAACCTCAGTAGATGGTCTTCATGAGATGTTGTAGCCAAAAAACCTATTGTCTGATAGCCAAGCCCATGGGACGCGCCCTTCTGTCCAGAGTTAGGCTGATCCTCAGACACCAGGCCCAGAGTTGGCCTTCCTGGCCTCAGCCTCACTTTCTGAAATGGTGACCTTTTGAGTTCCTCCCCAATCAAGAGCCAAAGGAGCCTGGCACCTGAGCCCATAGAGAGGGCTATTGGCCTATTCTTTGGCCTAGCTAGTGGTTGTCCTGGGCCTGGGGCAGGAAGGGGGGGACACACAAAGGCCTCACTCACTCCACATCTCGCTTTCGGATTGTTCTTCCCGAGGCCAGGACTTCAGCCACTTTGGAGACAATCGGGTCATAGTTCATGCTGGCCACAGCAATCACTTCATCATTCCTGTGAGGAAGAGCCTGGTGACTGGGGGTGGGGGAGGCCTTCCCAAAACTGGCCCCCTTCTCATGGCTGGCAAGGGTCAAGGTAGAAGCCACCAGGGACTCACTCACTTGGTGTAGAAGGCCACAAACTTCAGCTCGTCCAAATCCCCCTGGATGACAACATCATCAAAGCCTTCCCCGTGCCCTGGGAATGGTCAGAGAGGACAGAAAAGTGGCCAGTGAGCAGGAGAGCCAGGATCAGGGGCCTCTCTCCTCTCCCCCAGATCCATCTGTGAGTCTCCTTTCTCCCAGCACTTCTGGGCAGCCATGGGGGCAGCAGTGACCCCACACACACTCCCCCACCTGGGATGGCCCTTCAGGTAACTGAAGAGCCATCCTGGGGACAGTGGGCTAGCCTTGTCTCCTTGTGAGGAACAATAGTGGGAGGGGGGATGTTTAGAGAGGTAGGCTCAGGTCTGGAGTCAGGACAAGTTTCTCAATGACAGGACTCCAGGAAAATCAACCAATCAATAAGCATCCCAGTGGATGGAGCATTGACCCCAGAGTCAAGAAGGCCCAAGTTCAAATCCCACCAGACACCAGCTACATGACCCTGGCAAATCATCTAACTTCTCTGGGCTCCACAAAATTAGGGAGGTGGGCTCAATGTGCACTGAGGTACCTTCCAGTTCTAAATCTCTGATCCCATGATACTAAATGAAACAATCCCTTATCTCAAGGAATTTACAGCTATGAGTAAAGGTTAAGAATTTGTAGGGATCTCAGAGGTTGCCTGGTCCAATGCCCTTCCTTTTACAAAGGAAGCCACTTCAGCAGCTGGAGACACACAGCAGAGCTAAAACAGGGAGGAAGCCAGGTCCCCCACTGTCTCCATCACACCCTGAGACCTGCCATCACTGGGCAGAATCTGGATCCAGGGGTGGGAGGCAGAGGTGGGGGCTCCATCTAAGGCAGGTGTTCCTAAGCTGGGTTCCAAGAACATGAACATTATTTAATTGATCACCATATTTCAATACAATTGGCTTCCTTTGGGATCTTAGATATTTTGTTTTAGGCGTTTAAAAGCAGGACCATGAGAAGGGAGTCCACGGGACAAGGAAGGTGAGAAGCCTAGCTCTAAGGAAAAGCTTGGTACTGCTTGGAGCTGTCCAACAGGGAATCTGGCTGCCCAGGAGAGGGCAGCTTCTCGGCTCAGGACCAGGATCAGCAGCGTCCCTTCTATCTCCAGCTCTGGGGACTGGCAGAGATTCTACTATCTGATGCTGGTGGCCAGCTGGACTGTCATCTCCCTGAAGGCAAGCTCAGCTGCCTTCTTATTTGCTCAGGCTACTATTATAGCCTCTCAGCTGGTCTCACTGCCTGGTTCTCCCTATTGCTTCTCCCACCTTCCCTCCTCCTCTCCTCTCCCTGGAGGGTGAAGATTCTTTACCCAGGGCCACTGCTCATCCCCCAAGACAACCAGGCCCTGGCCATTACCTGTATAGCGGATACTTTTCCCAAACATGGCAGTCCAGAGGCAGGGCACGGTGCTGATCTCAGCTTCCTGG
This sequence comes from Gymnobelideus leadbeateri, assembly GCA_011680675.1. NCBI lineage: Eukaryota > Metazoa > Chordata > Mammalia > Diprotodontia > Petauridae > Gymnobelideus > Gymnobelideus leadbeateri. The sequence continues at coordinate 150,856 of WOXC01009050.1, forward strand.
GCCAGCATGTTCTGAGCTGCCACACGCCCTGGTAGGGGAGGAGATCTGTGAGGACCAGGACGCCAGCCAGACAGGTGGCCCCCAGGTGCTTCACTAAGACCACCCCACTCAGCCTGGACAAGACTGTGCCTACACACTGAGTGTATCACAGCAACCCAGAAACAGGGAAAGAAACACATCATGGAGCTTACTCGTAGTGTCCCTGTGTGAGGTGTGACCATGAACAGAGAGGAGCTGTGAGCCAAGTGACCAGATCCCAGGACACAGACTCTGAGGCTTAGAAGGGGCCTGAGGAGCCACTCAGTTCAAGCCATACCTGACCAAGGCATCCTGGCAAGGGATCAGTCAACTTGACTTGGAGACCACCAGTAATGCGGAGCTCACTACCTTGGGTGCACAAACCTTAAGCCTAATACACCCTCAAACACACACACACACACACACACACACACACTCACACACCCTGGAGGGTAGACACACCTGCCCAGCACACCTCTCCCCTTACATCACTCTCCCCCAGCTCAGCCCCACCATGAGGGACACCAATGACAAGAGAGGAGGCAGCAGGTAACTGCGGGGCTGGGGGTTGGAGAGGGCCATGTGCCCAGTGAAGGGTTTCCTGTGATGTTTGATTGCACAAGTGGTTAGCAACATGAATAGCAACATGTGCCCAGTGCAGGGCTGGCCCCCATTTTAGGAAGGATGTTAAAAAAACAAGAGTGCCTGGGATACAGAAGGGCCTTGAGGCCCTGCTAAGAGGAGCTGAGAGTATTTAAAGAAAACCCTCAGAAGGGAGGTGACAGTCATCTTTAAGATATAAAGGGCTATCTGGCCATCACCTAGAAGGGGGATTAACGGGTTCTGTCTGGCCCTAGAGGGCAGAACAAGGAGTAACAGGATAGTTGTGATTCAATCATTTCAGTAAGGTCCAATTTCCTGTGACCCCATTTGGGGTTTTCTTGGCAGAGACTCTAGACTGGGTTGCCATTTCCTTCTCCAGCTCATTTTATGGATGAGGAAACCAAGGCAAACAGGGTGAAGTGATTTGCCCAGGGTCACAGAGCTGGCAAGTGTCTGAGGCTGGATTTGAACTCAGAAGATGAGCCTTCCTGACTCCAAGTCCTGTGCTCTATGCACTATGGCATCCCCAGCTGCCCTGAGGAGCAAAATGGGGAGATACAAAGAGGGAACTTAGGGCAGGGCATCAGCAAGAACTGAATTGTGCCAACCGTCCCAAAGGAGGGTGAGCTGCCTTAGGAGGCAATGAGCTGGCCATCACTGAAGGGCTCCGGGAGGCTGGATGCCCCTTCCTTTTCAGGCGCAGGTTGGCCCTGATGCCCCAGGGGTCTCTCCAGTCTGATGTCCAGGACTTCTGGGAGTGTCCAGGGGATACAGGGAGGAACCAGCAGGTGGCCAAAGTATGGGGCAGAGGCAAGGCACCGGGGACCAGCAGCAGCTACAGGTCTGGCAGGCAAAGCAGACCACGATGTTGCCCTGACTTCTCCACACTCCTCAGGGCTGGCGGAATGCTTTATGCACACCCTTTCTTTGAAAATTAATCTTTCCTAAAGCTCAGATTTGACCATGTCCCCGTTGCCCCTCACCCATTCAGGTTCCCGTCACCTCCAGGATCAAATACAAAACCCTCTGTTGAGTTTCCCAAGCCCTTCCTACCCTGGCCACCCATCTTTCTCATCTTCGTGCATCTTCTACCTCCCTGTGTACCCCTAAGCCAGGGACACCCTGGCTTCCCTCCCACAAGATGCTCCATCTCCCGACTCTGGGCACTTCCATTGGCCATCCCCTGTGCCCAGTGTGCTTTCCTTCCTCCTCTCTGCCCCCTGGCTGCCCTGGCTTCCTTCAAGCCCCAGCTAAAATCCTATCTTTTGTAGTATTGCTAGTGCCTTCCCTCTGTGGATTATCTCTGATTTAACCCATATCCACCTTATTTATACATTTATACATATTGTACACTTACATCACACTATGCACAAATGCCCTGAAGTCAGGTGTATCTTTTACCTTTCCCCAGCACTTAGCCCAATGCCTGGTACTTACTGGGTGCTTCATACATGCTTCTTAACTGACCAACAAAACCTTTGACTATGGACCAGGATCTCCCCTGGCATCCCCCTCCTCTGTCTTAGGTTGATGGCTCTGAGCTCTCCAAGGTGATCCCAAGCCCTAGATGTTCCTACCATACTGGAAAAGCCTCCAGTACACACAGATGGTCTCTCAGCAAAGCCATGCTGGGACAAATGTGTCATAGCTCAGTGCCAGAGGGCTGGCCACAGGGCATGGAAAGTCTGGCCACAGACACTCATAAAACCATCTGCTAAGACCTGGAGGGAAGGGTCTGCTCCGATGGATGGGGAGGTCCTTTCACCATGGGCAAGACCATGCTAATTTTGGCTATGCAAGATTGGTTCTTAGTGAACATTCAAAGGCTTATGGGGGGGGGGCATTCTCCCTACTTCACTGAGCCTCAGGAGTGGAAAAGGGAAGGGAGGAAGTAGATAGATCATGCATACCTTTCCCTCACATGCTTGTTTGTTCCTGCCTGAAATTTGGGTTCTTGCTCAAAGTGTAGAACCCCACTCAGAGTTTTGATCAATGACTGAGATGAAAAAGCATATTCCATTCATCCATCACTTCATTCATGAATTCATCCATCCATCTATTCATCTAGCTATCTACTCTATCCACCAATCCAACCATCCATCATCACCCCGTTCCTTTATTGATCTGTGTCTCCAGTCACCATTCACCAATTCACCCATCTGTCTCTTCTCTACAATGACTGATCTATACATCAGCAGCACATACATCACTTCATCCATCCGTTTATTGGTGTCTATGCATCTATCTGCCCATTCTATCCATCTGTCTATCCACTTACCAAACTGTCCATCCACCCACAGCTCCCTGGACTCCTTCTGGACTTTGCCCTCTCCATATGCGCCCCCTTCCTTCCTCTACTTCCTCTTTTTGCTCCCTTGATGTGTCATCTTCCCTAATCAGAAAGGAAGCTCTCTGAGGGCAGGGGTGCTAGTTTTGCTTGCATTTGCATTGCCAGTGCTTAGCACAGTGCCTGGCACACAGCAATCACTTGATAATCACAAGATAAATGCTTTATCTATTTCTCGATTCACTCTTCATCCATCTATCTGTCTAGCCACCAGCCTGTTTATCCATCCATCCATGTGCTTACATCTATTAACTCATCCTTCCATTCATCTGCCCCATCCTGGCTATCTCCATGGAATGGGCCCTATTCTCCAGCCTCCACCCCTGTCCAGCACTGAAGGTCTCACATCTATGACTCTGAGCTGGTTGACAAGCGTATTGCCTTGTCTTGAACCACCTATCCATCTACCTGCCTATCTGTTTATCTATCCATCCATGCACTTATGCATCCATCCATCCCTCCATCCATCCATCCATCCTTCCTTCCATACTTCCTTCCTTCCTTCCTTCCTTCCTTCCTTCCTTCCTTCCTTCCTTCCATCCATCCATCTTTCCTTCCTTTCTTCCTTCCATCCACCCATTCATCCATCCATTCTTCCATTCATCTGCCCCATCCTGGCTATCTCCATGCCATAAGTACTACTCTCTGGTCTCCACCTCCATCCAGCACTGAAGGTCCCACGTCTATGACTTTGAGTTGGTTGGTGGGCATATCTCCTTGTCTTTAACCACCTCAAACCTGCCAGGCCACATCCCTGGCTTGTGAGCCCTCCTCCATAACCCCTTCTAAGACCAACTCTGGGGACAGTCATCCATCCAACCACCATTCCGTAGAAGGACATGTCAGCCAATGACCTGATCACATCAGCCCCATTCTGTCTGCCTCCCTGTCTGTTTCCTCTGGTGCTCTCTCCTCTAATAGGATGGAAGCTCCCTGAGAGCAGGGTCTGCCTTGTTTCCTTCTCTTTGTGTCCCTGGCACTCAGCACAGTGCCTGGCCCACAGTCATCCCTTAATAAATGCCTTTTCATTTATTAGAGACCGCAAAGTCTAATGGAAAGGTGCTAGATTTGGAGTCCGAGGACATGTATCTGAGTCTGGGCTCTGCCACTTCCTGGCCAGGTGACCCTGGGCGTCCACCAGAACCTCAGCTTCCTTCTGTGAGGAAGGCTCTCTGTACACTAAGACAGTATGGAGACAGGACTTGGCTTACTCAGTGAGGCCCCGTGAAAGGCAGTGAAGAAGGCAAGCTGTGGAGCTGTGGGGCTACCTTGTCAGGACCAAGCCCAGGGATGTGAGCCCACCCCCACCCCCTTCTACAATAGCACAAGGCCGAGTGGGCGCCTGGTAGGCAGGCCCGGGGCCCAAGCGCACCGTGCATGTGGGCCATCTGCCAGTGCGGGATGTTGACTTTCTTGTTGCTCCTTAAGGCCAGCGGGAACGTGACAGCATCACCAGCTGCGAAGACTCCGGGGACGTTTGTCTGCATCATCTAAGGAAGGAGAAGTAAAATGCAGATGGTGGCTGGGGAGGGGAGGGAAGACAGACACACAGAGTTGGAAGAAACAGCAGGCCGAGAATCAAGAACTCCCAATCCAGAACAGGTCCATGCAGCCCAAATTCAGAGCCCAGCAGAGCACTCCAGGCCAAGGTCCTGACCACCCAGACTTGCCCTTGGGGGGACAGGGCCTCTGAGCAGCCTCCCCACCCTGACCCCCAGAGGGGACTCAACCTGACCTTGTTAACGGGAATGAAGCCGCGGGCATCTATATTGATTCCACTCTGTTTGAGGAAGCCTGTGGCTGGCACTGCACCTGATGGGACAGAGGGAGGTGTGAGCCAGTCTCTCCTGCCTCCTAGTCCAGGTTTCCCTGAGAGATGCCAGCAAGGAGGAAGGATGGGCTGAGGGAGGGTAGGGATGGGGCCCTGGGAGTGTGGCTTTTGGAGCCTGGACCTTGGGGCTCCCCTCCTGGTCCTTCTGGAAGGTGAAAGGTAAGTGTCTAGCTTAACCCCAACTCTAGCTTCAGTCTTAGCCCCAAACTTAATTCATCATGTCACCTCCAACCTTAAGGTAGACCCAACCCAACATTCAATGCTAAACCCTATGCCAGCTATAAGCCCAACTGTAACCCTAACCTCAACCTGCACCCAAGCTCAATTCTAGGCCTCATCCCAGATCAGGGCCCAGTAACATTCCTCACTAGGGTTAGGACCCTGACTCCAGACCCAAAGGCACCCCCAGCTCCAGCCTTGACCCACCTCCCCCAGCTGACCCAAACCTTTACCATCAAGTCTAGCCTAGGACCCTGAATGCCAACATCAGTCCTACCTCCTCCTGATCCCCTCCCTATAAGCCATACTTCAATCAACCATAGCAGTAGCCTGGTAGGAGACTGAGAGAGGCAGATCCCAGGAAGGTGCCCACTTACCAATGCCCACCACACAGACATCAGCCCGGACCACTTTGCCACTCTTCAGGACCACCTCCTTCAGCTGCAGGGAGGAGAGAAAGAAGCAGAACATAAGGAGCTGGGACCTGGGACAGAGCAGGGCAGGGGAGACACCCAAGGCTAAGGGCCCCTGGTCACCATTGATCCCGAGGCCCACATCCACGCGATGAGTGCAATGGGGCGCTATATGTAGGAGGGAGCAGCTCTGGGCGGGGCAGGAAAATCATGGGATAGAAGTTCTGCCCTCACCCTCTCTGAGCCAGCACCTTCTCCCCCCTCCTGAGTCACCTGGGGATGTGTGGGGGGAGCCCTCCTTGGGCCCCGCCATCCAGTGCCAAGCTCCACGCGCCCTTCAGACGCCACAGCGGCACCAGGAAGATTAGACACAGTGGGGATTTGTTGTTGTTGTTTTACTTTTTGGAGGGCAATTGGGGTTAAGTGACTTGCCCAGGGTCACACGGCTAGTAAGTGTGTCAAGCGTCTGAGGCTGAATTTGAACTCAGGTCCTCCTGACTCCAGGGTCAGTGCTCTATTCACTGCACCACCTAGCTGCCCCAGGAATATTAGCCGCATCATACAGTAGAGGAAGCTGAGGCTCAGTGTTTTGGGAAAGCAGCCTGGCCTGGGCTTGAGGCCAGGTCCTCTGACCCTGAACCAGCCTTCTTCCCATTATCCCAGGCTAGCCCATTCACTTCAGTACCTATAAGCCACCTATATGAGAGGCAGCTTGGCATGGTAGATAGAAAGCCTGCCTTAGAATCAGGAAGTCCAGGGTTCTAATCCCACATCCTGGCTGAGTGATCCTGAGCCAGACTCTGGGTACTTTTAACCAGTCCCAAAGATGGTCTTAGGGAAAACACAGGGGCAGCTTCCTCAGCCTAGAGTTCTCTATACCAGCGAAATCAGTCAGGACCTATCCCTCCTATGGGCCAGGTCATCCCCAGACACTGGGGATACAAGAGACAAAAAAAGAAACTTCCCTCAAGCAGTTTACATTCTACTTATGAAAACCCCTGAAATTATATGGCACTCTACAGTTTGCCACTTTACCATTCACAAAGCACTTTATCCTTGAAAAGTACTCTACAGTTTCCAAAGAACTTTGGATCATAGGACAGTAGATGTATTGCTTGAAGGGACCTGAGAGGTCATCAAGCCCAACTGCCTCATTTTACTGAAGAGGAAACTGAGACTCAGAGGTGAAGGGACTGTAGTACATAAAGTTTTCACCTTGACAGAGCTGACTCTGTTTGGCATTCAGCCTCCACTTTGTGATGAAGTATTTTGATGTTTGTTTTTCATAACTTGCTTTTCAATATCAAGGTAAGCATAGGTTAGTAAACCGTGTGTGTGTGTGTGTGTGTGTGTGTGTGTGTATGCATGTGTGTGTGTAAGTGTCAGTGTGTGTGAGTGTGTGTGTGACTGTGTGTGACTGTGAGTGTGTGTGTGTGAGTGTGTGTGTGTGAGTGTGTGCATGTGCACATACTGCTCATAAACACACTATATGGGACCCCCAGAGAAGCACAGACAACCAAAGGGAAAATCTGATAAACAACTATGTTAATTAGTTATAGCATTAGGCACCAATTAAATGAATTGGCAAATAAATTAGGTTAGTCCTTTGACCTAGCAATACCAGTAGTAGGTCTATATCCCAGAAGAGATTAAAAAAACAAAACAAAAAGAAAAAGGACTATGTGTATATATATATATATATATACATATACATATACATACACATATACATATATGTGTGTATGTGTGTGTATATATATATATATATATGTAAATCAGCTCTTTTCTGGGGAGAAGAATTAGAAGTTGAGAGGGATGCCCATCAGGTCAAGAATGGCTGGACAAGCTGTGGTATGTGATTATAATGGAATACTTTTGTACTATAAGAAATTATGAGCAGGAATCTCTTAGGAAAACCTGGAAAGACATGGGTTGATGCAAAGTAACAGCAATATTGTAAGACAATCAGCTGTGAATGACTTAACTATTCTCAGCAATACAACAATCCAAGACTGTTCTGAAGGACTTGTGATAAAAAGTGCTATCTATGGGGCAGCTAGGTGGCACAGTGAATAGAGCAACAGCCCTGGAGTCAGGAGGACCTGAGTTCAAATCTGGCCTCGGACATATAACACTTACTACCCATGTGACCTTGGGCAAGTCACTTAACCCCAATTGCCCTGCCTTCCCCAATCCAAAAAAAAAAAGTGTTAAAAGTTGTTTTTACTTGTAACTACGGGAAAATAAAATACTAAATAGAATAAACCTTCCCACTTCATAAGCTAACAGAAGACTGGAGACCTTATCTTCTTTCTTGGCTATAAAAAAATTAAATCTGAATCTATTATAAAAAAATTAGATTACTGACCATCAACCCAAATTGTGTAGAAGTAGCCAACATCCCTAGCTAGCACCACTAGAGATCTGCAGAGACCTCCATGGGGGTCACTGATCATGTGTCACTCCCAGCTTGCCCACACTTGAGACTCCAGCATCCATGTCCACTGGAGGGTAGTGATGACTGCTGGAGATTTCCAGATTTGCCAGGCAACCACACTGGACAGAGACACATGACTTCCAACCAGGCAGAGAAGGGACCTCGTCACTGAGTACTGGCATAAAACATCATGGTGGGAAGGTCAAGGAAATTAAGCTGATTTCCTAGTGGGGTCAATGTTTGAATTGTCTAATCTGTAATATAAACTAATGTTTGCATACATTTCATTAATAAAGCTTGCTGGCATTGAGAGCTCTGGAGTCTAATCAGTGTTTCCATTGCACTAGTCAACACAGGTAATGGCAAAGCTTGCCTGAGCACCATGTGTTAGAGGGACTTGCCAGAATCTGAACCCATTTCTGTCTTCCCAATTCAAAATCTAGCACACACACTATCTACTGCACTTTAAAAGCATTTGGTAATTTCCAAACTACTTTACAGGTTGGCTAGTGAGACAGAAAGGGTTCCAGATTAGGGGTCAGAGGAAGTGGCTGGAGTGTGACAGCTTGGCCACTTTCTGCCTCTGGCCTGGGACAAGTCCCCAAATTCTCAAAGGCTCAGTTTGTCTTTTGTAACATGGCATCTTACTTACTTTCACCACATCTCAAGCCTGTGGTGAAAACATCCTTTAAAACCCATGACTCCCATCTTGCAACTGAGTTTGGGGAGAGGTACTTAGTTCCTCAGAACCTCTGATCACACCCCTTCCCCCAGCTACACTTGAGAAGTTAACTTTTTGAACCTAAGTGTAAGACTTGACATTTATCCCCATTTGGTTACATCTTCCTCAGCTTAGTTCCAGCTTGCTGAGCCCTCTTTGAGTCCTGACCCTGTCATCTGTTACTTTTGGTCTGTTTTCTCTGATAAAAAATGAAACTTTCGGACCAGATGGTCCCTCCCAACTAGGATCTCCTTGGAGAATCTAGTTTTTTGTTTTGTTTTGTTTTGTTTGTAAACTCCCTGAAAGCAGGGACTGAGTGGGTTTTCTAACTTCTAATCTCTCAGCACCAGGGACAGCGCTCTCTGCCTGCCCTTCTCCCCAACATAACCAATGTCTTTCTGAATTGGGTTGGAATTGGACTGAATGGGAGGGGCATTAGAAGGGGCTCAGAGAAAAGTTAGAAGAGAAGGGTGAACAGAGGGATTTGTGGGGACACTTACCTTCCCTTCATGGGCCCGAAGCTCTGAGACTTCCGTCTGCATATAAAACTTGATCCCGTTGTTCTCAAACATCTGTTGCAGGGAGAGAAGGAGGAGGTGGGTCCCCCAGAAGCTCCCCATCCCCAGGGGAAGGGTTTCTGGGCCTCCCTCTCCCCAGGAGCACCATAAGAACACATGCTCAGCAGGGGGTGCTGCTGCTCCCCCCTCAGCCTGGGACAGGGGAGTGGGTACATCTACTCTCCTGCTGGGACATCCTCTTACCTTCATAAGGGCTCGGCCAACCTTCTCCCCAAGAAACTTCCGGAATGGCGTCTCTTCTAACTCCACAACTGACACAGAGTGTGCCTTGTCAGTCAGGTATGCAGCTACCTCCATTCCTGGTAAAAAGAAGGTCGCGCTGACCCCAGGAGACTGAAAGGGGCCTGGGGACCCTCTGATGACTCTCTCCAGTGCTGGGCTTGAGAGGGAGATGGAACCCCCAGCTTCTCAGGGAACGTGGACCTCCCCAAGGGAATGAGACAGGGCTAGGCACCGGCCTCTTGGGAGGAGGGATGCTCTGAGCTGCTAAGGACGGTCCCCCAGGGTGTGAGGGGAGCCTGGGCCCACTCACCCAGGAAGGCAGCCCCAACAACAACGGCGTTCCTCCCACGGGCCAGCTTCCCTATCCTATTGGCATCTTCTGGGGTCCGAATGGTGAAGACATTCTCTACTTCTTTCCCTTTGCAGTTGAGTGTCTTGGGACTACATCCCCCCAAAAAGAGACAAAATTATTCTAGTGTCATCTCTATGAGGTTCCCTCTCCAATTTTTAACATTCATTCATTCAAAAAGCACTTACTAAGTACCTACTGTGTGTCAGGGTCTACACCAGGGGCTCAGTACAGAGACAAAAAAGGAAACATGCTCTGCCCTCAGGTAGTGTGTGTTCTACTGGCCACAGCAATGGCAACATTGTAACAATGTGATCACTTGTGGGAAGATTTGGCTACTCTGATCAAGGCAATGATCCCAGACAAATCCAAAGGACCAGAGAGAGATCTGATGAACTCTGAGGGCAAACGGAAGCAGATATTTTTGTTTATTCATTTTTCTTGCTTTTTTGTACAACATGGCTAACGTGGAAATGTTTTCTATGACTTCACACATAATGGATATCAAATGTCTTTCCTTCTCAATGAGGGCAGAAGGGGCTGGAGAAAGAGAATGGGGAACTCAACATTTAAAAAAATGAGTGGCAATAAATAATTCTTTTAAAAAGGAAGTTTATGTTCTACTGGGGGGATTGTTGGAGAAACAACATGTATGCAGTGAAGAGCAATACAGAGTAAATTCAAGAGGGAGAGAGGAGGGCTAAGCCCTGGGTAGGAGGGGGAAATGGGGAAGAGAGGGAGGAAGAGGAGGGAGAGCTGAGCAAAGAAATCTAGGCCATAGAGATGGGAAAAGAGCACAGCCCAGGCATGGGGGCAGCTGGTAAAAAGACCCAAAGGCCAAGGCTGGACTGCTATGTATCAGGGCAGCAAGCAGTTGAATACAGGGAAAGGGCTGCGTAATTGGAATCGATCTGACAAGATGGGCATGAGCCCTACTGGGAAGGCTCTAAAGGCTCATGGGAGGGGGCCATGACGCTTTCTGAGCAAAGCAGTGAGCTGACCAGAGGCAACTGGATTAGTGAATTCATCAAGAAACTCTCTCCATCTCCTCCTTAATCTCTGCCCCCAGCCTTCCCCTTAATCCACTTGAGACTCCAGTTTTCTGCTGTAATCTCCCCTGAACCTCTCCCCAACCTCCTCTATGAAGTGTTCTCATGATGAATAATGGAGGAAAACTGAGACTGTGGGGGTCCAGTGACTCATATAAAGGTCACCCCGGCAGTAAACAGTGAGGTGGGGTGCCAGTCCAGGGCCTCCAACTCCAAACCCTGATACTCTTCTGCTCTGCCTGGGTTAGGAGTCTGGCCAGGGGAATGAAGAGGTGGGGGCACTGCCCCCTCATGGGCCAGTGAGGGCCAAGGGAGTCCCAGGCCTCCTGTGTTGTGGGGTAGAACACACTCCCTGGCCTCCTCTGCCCCACCCCCCCACTCCCAGAACACATCCTTTGGGAATCCTGCCCCGATCTTCGGACAATCCCGCATGAGTCCTTGTTCCCCAGAGCCATGAGAGACTGCACCTACACCTCTTATTGGACCTCCTCTTGTCCCATTATTATTATAGTTAGGAGGCAGGTCTGGTAGAGTTCAAGTCTCCACTGGGTTTAGAGTCAAGGTCCTGGGTTCAAGTGAATCCCAGCTCTGCCAGTCACTAATTTTGCAGCCTTGGGTAAGTAATTCCACCTTCTTTGGGCCTCAGTTTCCTCATCTATAAAACTGGCCTGACTCTCTCTACTCTATACCTCACAGGATTCTTAGAAGGATAATCACAAAAGCAGGTGTTGAGAATACTCTCATTGGTAACTCAGCCGGACTACCATCTTCCCAACTACACTGTAAACAATTTGACGGATGGGGTTATGTTCTAATCATCTTGGTGACCCCTTTTGTATCTAGTAGAAGAACATGAACAGAGCAGTTGGTAAATGTTGAATGAGTGATTTTTCCCTGTTTCAAGTAATGCCTAGCAATCCACACAAGAAAAACCAAGTGGATGAAAAAAAGATTATGCCATGCAGTTGGATGAATTGCCCACAGTTCATCAGTGTATATAATTTGGTGAAAAGCATAGGATGAAGTTGATGAGTTGGGATGAGATAAGTCAAGAATTGGATCAGGGAGAACAGGATGGATTGTATTTAGGAAACAACACAGAACTTTCAATGCATCCCAAGCTGCCCCCTTTTCTTCTGGGGTTGCTCTAAGGCCAAAATTGTGGGTGACCCCAATGGCAATAGAGAGACAAACAGATGTCAGTGAGCAGGAAAACACAATAACTTAGCAATAAGAAGCCATGTGAAAGACATCAAGGAGAATGCCTCAGAGCAGCAGTCACACAGAGAAGGCTGGATCTGGAGGCCAGAAGACCCAAGTTCCAATCTTCCCTCTGACACTTCCTAGTTTGCTAGGTTGGGCCTGAGTTTCCCCGTCTGCACAATAGAAGGTGATGTTATATTCCCTGCCTTGAAGGGTGATTCCTCAAGGGTCAGGGCTGGGTATTTGCCTTTCCTGAGCCCCGGCACTTGGCTCAATGCCTGGCACATAGTAGGCACTTAATAAAAGCTTGTTGATAAAACATAGTTATTTGCAGACCTGAGGGGTCTAGTGCCTGCCTGGGCTGTTCTCCTCCCCTCCCCACCCATCCCCACCCGCAGGCCACTCACGTGTTTCCTGGGGCCAGGAGCAACTTATTGTATTCCATCTTAAAGCCATCCTTGAATATGGCTTTCTTATTCTTCACATCCACTGTAACAACCTGAAATGGGTAAGACAAGGAGGAGTTGAAACAGAACCAGAGAGCTGCAAACAGCCCAGTTCAGGTTTCCTGGCAGGAAGGGGAGAGAGGTGGTGAAACAAGTGACCCAAGGTCATGTGGGGGGCAAGGCAGGATTTGAATCCGGGAATCTTCTTTCTTCCTGGCTGTTTTATCACTAGGAAAGTGGGGTCACCCACTGCAGAGAAGGATTAGAAGAAAGCAACCAGAACCAAAACCAAGAGAGGGCCACCAGGGCCTTGTCCCAGGGCCTTGACATTCACTTGACCATGGTGACAGCTAAATTCTTTTAGCAGGTATAAACAGCTGAGTTTTGTATCTAGCAACACTGGCACGGTTTCTATGGTTTTGTGGACGTGAGGGATGCCTGCATCAAGGGTCAGAACTGAGAAATGCCAGCTCTGGGTCCTTGTGTTTACAAAGACATGAACAAATACAAAATCCATTGCTATTTGTAAGTGCCTTCTCCACGGAAGGCCCAGGGCTAGTCATGAGGAAGAGCCAGGGGCTGGAAGGGCTCCCAAAGTTGTCCAATTTGCTCTATAGAAAAGCAGCCCTGGCAGAGGAGGATGAAAATCCGCATCACCATGATAACAAGCATTCCATAGCCCTTTAGGGCTTGCAAAACCCTATATATGTTATCTTACTGTATCCTCACAGTAACCCTTTAAGACAGGTGCTATTATTAGTCCCATTTCACAAATGAGAGGCTGAGAGGTTAAGGGTCACACAGCTAGCAAATATCTCAGGCAACATGCACTGAGGCCTCTCTGAGCCTAACACTATCTGCCTTTCCAGACTTCCTTGGGATCCTATACTCCAGCGTTTGGACTCGGAGGAAGAAAACTGGGGCCTGAGCCTCACCGCCATTTGCTGGTTGTATAACCTGGGGAAGTCACTTAAACCTCTTTGAGGTTTAATACCTGTACAATGGGGATAGGAAAACCCACCCTGCTCTCAATGGTAGGTAGGATCATTGTGGAATGAGATCATGTGAATGAACCAAATGAGATAAAAGTTATAAATCTGCTCTATAACTGTCAAGTGTCACAGAAAGGTCAATTTGTGAACTTGATTGTTTGAGCCCAAATGTCAGACTTCACATTTATTCCCCTTAATTGTTCTCCTCCATAGTCTGACCCATAGCTCGGGCCTACTGTGAGTTTTGTCATGGTTTTCTCCTCTATAAAATGACTCCTAGGCTTCTTCCCATCTTGGACAACCTACGACTGCATTGTTATTTCTCTTCCCTTGACACTGCTCCCTGGGAGGTCTCACTACAGCCAGGAGGGGCCCCAGGTCTCTCAAAGGCTATGCCTGTGGAGCCCTAGCTCTGACAGGTCCTGCCCAGGTAGAAAAAGGTCAAGTGCAGGCCCAGAATTGGACTGGGCAGCATTTCCTGCCTCTGAAATCCCCATCTGCCATCAAGTTTCAGCCCCACTGTTTCCTGGTCCTTCTTCCCATGTTAAGGGCTCTCCCCTACCAGCTAGTCTGCATTACTTCATATAGTTTGCATTTCCTTATCTGAATGCTTGTTATTTCCCCCTAGTGGACAATAAGTTCACTGAGGGCAGGGACTTTTGTTTTTTTCTTTGTATTTCCAGTACACAGTAGGAGTTTAATTAATGCTTATTAAGTGGAACTAAAAGAATCCTGTCTCTGAGGTCCCAGAAAAGTGATTTCTTCTTCCTCTCTTAAACAAAGGGCCTGTGGACCCCACAGCCTCTGAGGTCCTTCCACTTCTCTCGGGAGTGTCTGAATCTGAGTCCCAGTGGTTCCCATCCTGACCCTTAACAAGGTGAACAGAGCACTCCTGAAGGATGAAGTCCTGTCTGGGTGCCATGTTTCAGGAAGACTTGGTCAAAGGGCCTCACAGGCATACACTATGGGGCCTCGCTGAAGGAACTAGGGATGTTTAGCGAGGATCTGGAAGCTGTCTTGTGGTCAAGGGCTCTGGCCAGTTCTGCCAGGCCCAGAAGGACAGAAAAAGGGGTGGGAGGAGGGAGCAGAGGCAGCTTCTGACTTGCTGTGCAGAAGAAATGCCTGATCATTGGGATGGTCCAGAAGTGGAAAGGGCTGCCTTAGAGGTAGGGAGATCCCCATCACTGAAGCTCTCTGCAACTAAGACTGGTCCTCAGAGACACCATGGAGAGGATTCCTGGTCAGGAATGGGTTAGACCGGATGGTCTCTGAGGTCCTTCACACCCTAAATTCTAGGACTGTAAAGCATATATAGGAGATGCTCTATTCTCTCAAGTCCTAGCAGCCAAAGAAAGGGGGATTGTGACCCAAGGGCTGAAAGCCACTTGTTTTCCCACACTACACACACATCTGTCCCCCTGCCCCCCTACCTCCTCCAAAAGAAAACAGCAAACGAACCATGGACAAGCTTACACCCTTCTTTTCAGAGCCATGATTCCTAGAAATTCTGACTCCTCCTTTGGGAGCCAGACCCCATCTCAAGTGCAAACATTTTGCCCAGACATGCTCCTCCCTGGGGCCCCTGAGAGAAGAGACCAGGATCACAAGGACCCATGTGTCATTTGTGACCCCAGGGAAATGGACTTACCTCACATGGGGTGTCTATTCAAGGGGCTGGGGAAATCTAGGAGCTGTAGCTGGGCTCTGGGAGGAAGGGCTCTCGATGAGAGCTGGCCGCCCCCTAGTCTGTTACAAACTCCCACCAGAGGCACCGATAGGAGCCTCCTTCCACGTTCACCTCACAGGCAAAGGGGTGACAGGCAGGCACTTGGCCACAGAAGGCAATGCAGATTTCTCTGGTAGATCTGCTCTTTCATGTCTCCCAGGAGTTTGCAAATTGATTTTTTTAATAAATTGCTCCAAATCCTTTATGTGTCTACAGAGTCATCACCCTTCCTCCCCAGGGTCTCCTTGCTTCCCTCAGGTTGGCTTTCAGGAGTCAACTTGTTGATTCAGACTCAATAGGAAGCAATTCCTGGAATCCCCAAGGCTGGATTTTTTGTCCAGGCTATAAAATTCCATGGAGACAGCCAGGCTGAGATCCGTGCAGCCTCTGAGCAGTCAGGTTTATAGCCTGAGCCCATTTCCTGACAGGGTGGTATAAGGAAAAATCTGCTCAACTTTGGAAATTTTCAACCTTATTTCTCCTATTCACAAGCTGTGTAAACCAAGGCAGGACACTTCTCTCTAGTAAAATAAGTCTGATGATGCTTGTACCTCCCGGCTAAGAAAGTTGTTGGAAGGGAAGTTCTTTGTACACTGCAGAGATAACTGTTATTACAACACAGAACACAGAGAAGTTGAGTGGGTTTGATTCAGTAGGTTATGGCTTATGGTGGGAATACAGTAATGAAAGGGGCAGATTAGGTAAATGTGCAGTGAAGGGAGAAGATACATTCTTGTATGGAAAGCCATGAAATAAAGTAGAGAAGCAGCAGAGGTGAAGATCAAAGGAGGGAGCAACAGGAGGGATGTCATGGTGGGGATACACTACACACCACCTGCCTAGGTGGAAGACACACATGAAAAAGAATACCACAAAACTGGGATATATGCACCTTGATGGTGAGAGAGCAATTAAACACTCAAGATAACCCTGTCTTAAGGGCAGCTAGGGGGTACAGTCAATAGAGCACCAGCCCTGGAGTCAGGAGGACCTGAGTTCAAATCTGGCCTTATACATTTAACACAAAACTAGCCATGTGACCTTGGGCAAGTCACTTACCCCAATTGCCCTGCCTTCTCCCTCCAAAAAGCAACAAGCAAACAAAAAAGAAAACCCTGTCTTACCATAAAAATCACTCCATCCCCTAGAAGGGGAGGGGAGTGAGGAAGAGAGGTACCTTTTTGGACCCAAGTCTAACCAATGAGGAAGAAAAGGCTGCAGATATGAGAATGTCAAGTTCCTTCAGACATGGGGACCACACGACTGCTCTGTCTGGGAAATTCCACTCAGTCTCCTGACTCTGTGTACTCACTATGCCACCCTGTCCTTTTTTGTCTTGACCCCACCCTTTGACCAGCACAAAGAGCCTCTGAAGATTCTCTTCTCTCTTATATCCTGGTGCTTTGGACACTAGCCCTTCTCATTTCTCCATAATCAGGCTAGCTCAGTCCTCACCCCCAAATGGGGCCCTTGATCTCACATGTAATACAGCTAGAAGCTTCAGAGGGCAAACTACATCTTGGACACATTTCTCCTCTTAAAAATGATGAATTGGAATAGATACTCACTAGCTACCTTCAAATGTCATTCCCAGGGCTACTCCCCAAACCAATGGGTCTTCCCAGAGCTGATAGCCTTTCCACAGTAATGCTTCCTTCTTCCAATAAGAAAGACCCACAAAGCCCCCTCACCTGGGTCTCAGTCAGGACTTCGATGTCATATGTCAGAAAGAACTCCTTGGGCCTGAGGGCAATCTGCTCTGGCTGGGAGTCGAGGGACTGCAAAGAGGAAAGTGTTAGAATCATCCCTGACCCTCTGGTCAACCTCCCCTACCTCCCATTGAGTCCCAGGCCTGAAAGGCTGCGTGGGTTCTGACCACCTCCCCTTCCCTGGTCATAGTCTGGCCTCATTCTTGTCCATTATTACAAAGAGAGGAACTGAACCAGGATGCAGAGCTCTAGGATTTCTGGGCAGGAAAACCTACCCTGAAAAATAGAGTGGTCAGGGTTTGTCAAGCAGGGATTCTGGGGTTCTGCGGTCACTTGCCCTCTCAGCTCTCACCCCTTAGCTGCCCAACAAATCACAATAACAATGATAATGACGAGTGACAGCATTTACACAGCCCTTTAAGGAGCACAAGGCCCTTTACCAAGGCTCCTTCATTGGAGCCATTACCTTTGCTTGATCCACATTCACCTTCTCCTCTCTCAGACACCCTCTCATTCCAGATATTCTCACTCCCTGGTTCTGTGGCACAGCCTGGCTGTTGCTCCTTGGTCTACTCAGATGGATTATCCTTCTCTGGCCTAAATGTGGGCA
Organism: Gymnobelideus leadbeateri; assembly: GCA_011680675.1. Lineage (NCBI taxonomy): Eukaryota > Metazoa > Chordata > Mammalia > Diprotodontia > Petauridae > Gymnobelideus > Gymnobelideus leadbeateri. Next base: position 168,329 of record WOXC01009050.1, read on the forward strand.
CCTCCAGGCTCCTTGAGGGGCCTTTCTTCTCTCTCCCCACTCCCTCGCTCTCCTGGGGATCTCAGCAGCACCCAGGGTCTTTGCAGATGCCTCCCCAGTTCCTGCTTACAGCCATGGTCTCTCTCCTGAGCTCCAGTGGTGCTGGACAGCTCCCCTGGTCATCCCACCATTGCTTGGGATCACCTCACTTAATGTACTTAACACAATGCTTGGTGCTAAACAAGCCTTTACTAAATCTTCCTTCACTCATCCTAAACTCAGCAACTCTAAAATGTGCCTGGTCACCAGGCTCATCCCTCTTCCTAATCTACTGTTGTCGAAGGGGACACGTCTCCTCACTCCTCAAACCCAGTCAAACCTTGCCAGTCCTCCACAATATCTTTCTCTCCCTTCCTCTCCTCGAGATTCACATGGATTCCACCCTACTGCAGGACATGGCTGCTTCTCCCTTGGACCTCCTAATGGGTCTCCCTGCCTCCAGTCTCTCTCCTCTCCAATTCCTTCTTTGCAGAGCTATCAAAGTGGTCTTCCAAAAATATAGATCTGACTCTGCCACTCCCCTACTCTTCAGTCTTCAGGGAGCCCCTAATGCCTCAAGGATAAAATCACAAATCCTCAGCCAGGCTCCAGCTGACCTGTCCAGTCTTTCCAAACCAGTCTCCAGTCCTGCCCTCCTCCAAGTATATTGGGGACCAGGGGATGGAGAAAGCCCAGGCCAAAGAGAGGAGGCTTCTCAGAGGAGGCGAGGGCTTCTGCAGGTGGGAGTCCCTGACTAGGGGCCTGTGGGCTCAGGAGAGGGAGGACTGAGGCGCCCTTCCCAGGGTAAGGAGCAGCTGTGTCTTTCTGAAGCAAGAGCAAGTTACAGAAAGGTTTCCTTGTTAAAGCCCCTCCCCCTGTTTTGATTCAATTGTTCCAGGTGCGCCCAACTCATTGTGACCCCATTGGGGTTTTCTGGGCAAAGACACTAGAGCAGTTCCCCATTTTCTTCTCCAGCTCACTTTGCAAATGAGGAAACTGAAGCAAACAGAATAAAGTGATTTTCCCAGGGTCACACAGCTAGTTAAATGTATAAAGTGGGGTTTGAATTCAGGTGTTCCTGACTCCAGGCCTGGCGCTGCATGCACTATGGTGACCCCAGCTGCCTCCTCATTTACACTTACCAGAGAGGGCTGGTATGGGACAGAATCTAGATTTGAACTCAGGTCCTGTGACTCCAAATTCAGAATGCCATCCAACTCCATGACAGTTAGAAACCAGGCTAAACCTCTATCTGTTGAATCTATACCTGCCTTCAGCCCTACAAAGAGAAGCGTCCTGGAGAAGTCTGGAGCCCTGAGAATCATTCTAGCCAAAAAGGGAGAGAGAGAGAGAGAGAGAGAAGGAGGGAGAGGGAGAGACAGAGAGAGAGACAGAGAGAGAGACAAAGAGAGAGACAGAGACACAGAGACAGAGACAGAGAGAGAAGAGAGAGAGAGGGAGAGATAAGAGACACAGAGAGAGAGAGAGAGAGGAGAGACACAGAGAGACACAGAGACAGAGAGAGAGAGACACACATACACACAGAGACAGAGAGAGAGACAGAGACACAGAGAGAGGGAGAGAAAAGAGAGACAGAGGACACAGAGAGACAGAGACAGACAGAGACAGAGCACAGAGCTTAGAGAGAGGAGACCCTGAGTTCCAGTCAGGTCTCCAACACTTACTCACATGGTCATAACCTCTCTGGGCCTCGGTTTCCCCATCCTTAAAATGGGGATAATACTAGGATCAGATGAGATAATGTTTATGAAGTATTTTGCAAGCTTGAAACCGCTTCATAAATACCAGTGATCCTTATAATGCTTTGCAAACCTAGAAATGCCAGCTTTCATCATTGTAAGCCTGAAGTGCTTTAGAGGTGATGTCATGGTTTCTTGGGTGTCTCACTGGGCACTTGGGATCCTCTGGGCATCTCTGAAAGTGGGTGACCATCAAGGCCCACCCCAGGGCCCTAGTGCTCCCTCTCCCCCAGCCCTGCACTGGAGAGTAAGTCCAATGAGCCTGGGCGGGGCCGGGCTGGGAGGAGATGCCCACCTTGCTGAGCTTGGGTCTGTCATAAGGAAGGTGTCTGTCCATTGTGCACATCACAATTCGGTCGGAGAATCCTTCCTGTCTTAGGGTCTCGGCACATACCAAGCCAGCTGCCCCTACCAGAAGAAGACTGAGCAAATCAGATTATCTTTTCCCCCCAGGGCCACCCGTCGCCAGGCAGCACTCAGAGGCCCGCAGAGCACCCACACATGGCCCAGGGTGGCAATGAGGGAGCAAGGCCTGGGACCCCAGAAACAGAGAAGGGCTGAGAAACAGGATGGGGAAAGAGGGATCAGTCACTGAGTTCCAAATCAAGGAACTGTGGGGGGCTGGGTCTTTGGGAGCATCAACTCCCTGAAACATCTCTGGGCCAAGACCAAGGTGGCCAATATTCTCAAAGATGAAATTGGAGATTTTCTTCAACACTGAGACAAGCCTGACACTGATCCCAAGTCCAAACTAAGCCTTAATCCCTAGGCCTGGCCTGAGCCCTCACATCAGAGGCGGTGTGAGCCCTCAGCCCAGGCCCAGCCTGAGCCCTGATCCCTGATCCTGGGCCAGGCCGGCCTGAGCTCCACCCCCATATACCCGTGCAGGTCCACACAGCTACAGGCCCTCAGACTGTGCCCAAAGTCCCCAACGGCTCACCTGCCCCCACAATCAGGATGTTGGTGCTCCCCACATGGTAGTTGCTGAGGGAGATGCACTTGGCCATGACTTTCGTCCTCCTCTGTGTCTGCAGGGCCTGTGGACCCAAGGGTGAAGAAGGATCCCTCCCAATCAGGATCCCCCAGAGCCTGGTCAGGGGCCAGCCCTGGGGCCAAGAGGACTGTGGGAAGGACACTGCCAAGCTGTCCAAAGTGGCCCAGCCGCGCCCAACAGAGAGCTCTCCCAGGATCCATCCAAGCCTATACAAAGAACCTACTGTATGCAGGCACTGTGCTATGGACCAGGGTAGAGGGACAAAAGCTCAACAACTTGGAGCACCCAGAAAGCCCTGAGTGTCACAAAGCACCCCACTTCTGGGCTGAGCCTGAGCCTTGGGTTCCTCTGGATTCTTAGACACACACACATGCAAACACAGAGACACACACGAACACACATGCACACAGGCTCACACATACAGACATACAGAGATACACAGGCACACATGCATGGTCACACATACAGACACACGCAAACACATGCACACAGAGACACAGATACATGTGCACACATGCATGCACACACATGAACACACGCTCACACACAGACACGCACACGTATACACACACCCCTCATCCCACCCCACCTCTTCCCAAGGACGCGAACAGGGCCCAAGAGACACAAACACACAGAAGGAGCCAGCCTGGGATTGACACCCCCTCCCTTTCTCGGAAATCCTTCCTCTAGGGGTTCGGATTAGGCATTTCCAGGGGCCAAGCCTTTGATCTAGCCCCAGCCTTTGTTAAGGAGGACTGGGGCATTTAGCTGCTAATGAGAGATGGGGAGATAATGGGAGGGAAAGGGGGGCGGGGAAGGCTGGAGATCCCTGAGGGGGCCAGAGAGCCTGGCAGGGAGCAGCCAGGGAGCACAGCATGGTGGCCTCACCACCTGCAGCCTGCCCATCCCCAGCCCATCCCCAGGGCACAGGTGCCCCGAGTCTATAGCTGGGGGCCCTCAGAGGTCCCACAGAGGCAGGCCCAGGCCCAGTGCTTAGCTAGGAAGCTTCTGCAGAGCCTGCCGCAGGGCTGGGAAGGTCAGTGCGCTCGGCCTGGTGAGGGGCAAGGAAGGAGCAGCCCTTTTGTCCCGGCTTCCCACAGAGAATCCCTGGGTCTTCCCAGGGTAAGCCAGGGCTGACTCACTCCTTTATCTGTCTTAGAGGTGAGACCTGGGTCTGATAAGGCTCCGCCAAGTGCCAGAACCACATTAGCTCATTTGGTCCTCCCCAGACTTCATGGGGGAAGTGCCTTTATCATCCCCATTTCAGAGAGAAGGAAATAGACCCAAAAGGACCTACCCACCATAGGCAGTAAGGGTCAGAGGCAGGACTTGAACTCAGGCCTTGTAGACCCCACTGGCCTCTAGAGATGGGAGCTCCCAGGATTATTTCTTATGTATGGCCAGTGGATCCTTCCCTTCTTCCTCAGCCTTGCTGACGGAGACCAGCTTTGTCTGGTTAAGGAGGCCTGGGGAAGGGGCAGCTCTCCAGGGACCCAGGCACAGCCAGGACTCTCCGCCCAGAGCCAATGCTCCAAGTACACCCACACTGAGGCCCAGAGGGGAAAGGACTCATCCAAGGTCATCCAGCCAGTAAGAACCAGAGCCAAGATTTGGACCTGGTCCACTTGGCTCCAGACCTTCCACCAATGGGGACACCATGGCCCTGGGCTAGCTCAAGATTTTCCCAAGGTCACAAAGGAGGTGTTAGCGATGGGACAAGAAGCAGCCAGCTCTCAAGCCCAGAATGTTCTCCCTCTCTCTGGAGTCTGGGTTTAAATACTGACTGAGACTGGCCTGAGTGGCTTCAGGCTGTGTCCTCAGCCTCCTCATCTGTAAAATGGGGGCTATGATGGCATTGCCTCCCAGGCTTGCTGAGATCTATGTAAAGCATTGGCAGAGCACAAGGGGGCTGGCCATGGTGACTGGGAGGATTATTTTTATTGTTATGATTAGGCACTGCTCAGGGCATAGAGAAGGGGCTCAGCTGCTGGGGGTGAGCACCCCCATTTACAGGGCACAGAGAAGGGAGAGGATGGAAAACTGAAGGAAAAAAAAAGTCAAAATTGGCTAATGTGTAAGGTTGGCCCTAGACATAAAGGGATAAAACACACATCCCTCCTTTCTTTAGATGGGTGGGGGCCTATGGGTGCTGAGCATGGCAGGCCCAGCCAGCTCAGCCGATGCTGCTCCAGCCCCTCTCAGCTTCCCTGACAGGTGGTCATGGGGCCTCTGCTTGGAGCCCTCCTGTGTTGAGGGCGCCCATTTCATTCCAGCACAGGTCTGTGATTAGGGGACTTCTCCCTGACATTGAGCGTAAATCTGCCTCTTTGTAGCTCCCTCCCCCCATGACCCCTAGAAAGGAAGCTCCCAATTCCTCAGCCCCAGAGCAGAGACAAGCCCCCTTCCCCCACACACACACACACATACAAACACCTACCTGTTTGCTGGCTCGAATGTATACCTTCTCCTTCTCAATCTTCACCTGGGACAGTCAAAAGAGGGAGGAAAATGGGTGCCCCCACACCCACTGGATCCTGCAACCAACCCAGGGAGAGGGGGCCCCAAGACAGCCTGCCCCTCCCTGGGCAGAGAGCCTGGGCCTGGCCAAAGGCTTCTACGACACTCCCATCTCCCAAAGGTGAGCTCGGTGAGTGGCTGGAGGCTCAAACGAAGCTTGGCCCAGGTCCCAGCTGCACCCTAGTCCCAGCCCATGACTGCTCCCTGGTTCTGCCATAGCTAGACAAGCCTCCCAAACCTAGTTCTAGACTGTCCTCCCTCCCCACTATCCTCCTCATGACCCCCTCTCCCCACCATCTTCCCCATGATCCCCTCCCTACCATCCTCCCCAAGGTGCCCTGTCCCTCCCCCAGGGCCTTTTCTACTCTGGGCCTCCCATCTCCCCACCATAGACCTCTCCTCTCTCCCACCCACAGGTCTCGCTCCCCAACTCCTCTCTCACCTGGAATTTGGGCAGGCTGTCTAGGCCTGGGAAGTCTTCAATGTCTCCAGTGGCAATATTGAAACAGGCACCATGCCAGGGGCATCGAACCCTGCCCCTGGAGAGGACCCCTGCAAGGAGAGAGGTCCTGCTGGAGTCCCAGCCAGGAGGCTGGAGAGCCCTGGGCTTGGCCAAGATAGTAAGATGGGAAGGAGAGAGGGTCAGGAGCTATGGGACCCTCTCAGATCTTCCAGCCAGGCCAGGACCTTAAGGGCAGACTAACATTTCCAGAGCTGTCTTCCTCCCAGGAGGAAAGGGAAGAAATGTTCCTACCTCTTGCTCTATGGGATGTGCAAGGTCCTGGGTCCACAGAGCCCACATTTCTCTCTGTGCTTTCAGAGACTCCACCTCCATCCTTAAGGTTCTCTGAGACCCTTCCACCTGACCCCTAGATCCCCTTATTATCCCCCAGGGCACCCCCAGCCCCTCCCAGTCCTACAACCCCCAAGATCACCCGCTTCATCAGGGAAAGAAGGATGTTTAAGCTTGGTCTTTGGAGACTCATCAAAACCTCTCTCCATTCCCGGGCCTCCCCTTTGTCTCCTGAGAGGAAAGTACCCCCCATACCATCCCCTCCTGGGACAAAGGCTCCCAAAGACACACTCTGCTTCAGACAGCGGTCCCAAATAAGAGCCTCCCTACCCAAGAGAAGCTCCTGGAAAGCCCCCTCCCCAAGGAAAGGTCCCCAGTAACTCCCCTTCCCACATGGGGTCCCCAGCCCACCTTTCACCAGGGGGGCTCCGTAGTGTGGACACTTGTGACCCAAGGCATGGAACTCCCCATTCTCCTTCACCAAGAGGGCCTTGCCCCAGCCCAACTCTACCTCCCGCATCCTAGGGAAGGAAAGGAGTCTGAGCAGCATTCCCACCAGAAGTCCCAAGTCCCAAGCCAAGGAGAGGCCTGGAGCCTTGGGAAGAGTGGGCCCCTCAGCCCTCAGAAAAGAGGCACCAAGGACCAGGTGAGAAGAGCCATGCTTTGGTGAATGGCCTTGGGTTCAGGTCACATAAGCAGGCTGAGGGTAGAGAAGTGAAGACTCAGGGGCCCAATATCTGAAGGGTCCTTAAGTACAAAGAGGACTGGCCTTGTCCTGTCTGGCCCAAAGGGACAGCTCCAGGAGCAATGAAGGGGCAGGGGTATGAGGGTGTGGGGATAGGGATGGAGGAGGAAGCAGGATAGTGCCCGAGCTCCCCAACACCGCTAACAGGGCAGCCCTGGGAGAGGGTTGCGGGGTCCCCACCGCAGAGGTCAGAGAATGATGCAGTCAGGAGCTAGAGAGGGATTCTTGTGCAGGTGGGCTGGACTAGATGTCTGTGGGGGGCTCCCATCTGAGGACACCAAGGCTCTGATGCTGGCAGCACCCCTTCCCTCCTCTGCCATCTGGGCACGGGGAGAACAGAGCTTCGCCCTAGTCCCCTGGGTTCAAGGGGAACCCACCAAGCACCTACTGGCCATTCTCCAGGTCTTTGACGTGGCACACGGCGGCCTCCACGCGGTCGTGAGGGCTGGGGTAGGGGTGCAGGGTGGATGGCCGTTCTTCTGGGTGGTAGTGGCGGGCCCGGCCGTTGGCTTTGTAGGCCAGAGGGCTTGCTTGGCCGTTGGGAGAGGCATCCTCTTTTGTTCGCTCCTTCTCTGGGAGTACCACTTCAATTTTGAGCTCCACTGTAGAGGTAACAGAGAATTAATGAGGCCAGGCTCTGCCCATCCCTGGCCCAACCACCCCCAGACCCCAGGCTCCAGCAGGTTGGTGCGGCAACACTGAAGACCGACATCCTGGGGGCCAGCATCCTCTCTGGGGACTCTGACTCTCCCAGTGTCCCAGAGGCCCCATCCCTCCCCAGGCAGAGGCCCAGAAGCCTTTGCAGCTGCCTCCTCTATGAAGAAAGACTCCACACAATCCAAGCCTACACCTTCTCCTGGTCAAGCTCCTGTCATCGCCAGAGTCCAGATTTACATTTATAGTAAAACATAGGCTCCCTGGGAACGGGAGTTATTCTAATTTTGTCTGTGAAACCCCTGTATGTAGCATGGTACTGGCTCCATAGTGGGTGCTAAAAATGCCTCTTGACTAAGCATAGGAACTCACAATTTTTCTAAGAAAAGACAATGGGGCAGCTGGTGGCACAGTGATTAGAGCTCCAGCCCTGGAGTCAGGAGGACCCAAGTTCAAATCCAGCCTCTGACACTTACTAGTTGCATGACCCTGAGCAAGTCACTTAACCCCAATTGCCTCCAAAAAGAAAAGACAAGGCATTTGTTGGTTGGTGGCATGATGGACAGAGTATGGGCTTGTAATCAGGAATTCCTGAGCTCAAATCCTGCCCCAGATACTTCCTAGCTGCGTGATCCCGAAAAAGATCTTTCTCCTCTCCCAGACTCCGCTTCCCAATCTGGAAAATAAGGATCCCACCCAGAGAGCAGCTTCATTGGCAGCACTCAGGAAGATAATAAGACAAGTTAAGGGGTACCACCCACGTTAGCTATGGGAGTCACAGAGCCTACATTCTGCACCCACCTGAAGGTGGGCATCTCACCCCAAGAGCAGCAGAGGGCTGGGTGGGTGTGGATGGCTGCCGCACCATGGTGAAGGGAAGTTCACAGAGAAGGGATGGGAACGACATTATCAAGCTCCAAAAGGATGGGTTGGGCCCATGGGAGAGCCAGGGACACCTGATGGATGGGCCACAGGCTCCCAGCCTCCTTACAATTTCACAATGGTCTCACAAGAGAGCCAGGGATGCTGGATGGAGGGGCCCAGACTCCGAGGATCCTCTCAATGCTACAAGCCCCCGAGGGCTGGGAAGGGGCCCCCTCAGCTGACTCCTAGAAGGACAGAGACAAGACTCTCCCAGTATGGGCTCCCCTGAAGGGAGCTCTGGAATGAGTAAGGTCTGGGACAGGCTGGCATACCTGGGAGAGGGCAGCTGACTCAAACCCTGACCCTAAAGTGGCAGACTCTCCTTCCCCAGGGCCCTTCCAAAGGAGCACAGGACGTGTTTCAGCCTCCATATTCTTAGCCTGTGGCTGACACAGTGGGCACTCAAAAAATGCTCAGTGGTCACTCAGTCCTTAAAGTGAGCTGGAACACGCTGTGGACGCCACTTAGGCCAATTTGTTCATTTTACATATGGGGAAACTGGGGGCTATTTGAGGGCAGACAGAATCCCTACTGTGTGCCAGAGTAATCAGGCCCCACTGAGTGACTGAGCTGAGGCCAAGCAGAGTGGCCATTGCTTCTACTACCTCTTCATTATCCCTTCCCCCCAACCCAGGCACCCAAGGCTTACTGCACTGGCCCCAGGAGCCTCCTCTATCTGAAGGGTCTAGCTGCTCTCTGTAGTCACCCTGAGGGTCTTGGGTTTCAAAGCCAAGGGCAGCAGACACCCTGGATCCCAAGGCCATCCAGGAAGACACAATCCTGTGTTGCTAAGTGAGCCTTGAATGCATAGTCATGAGAGACCAGGACTGACCAGCTAGACAGCACCATGACCTTGGATAAGTCACCACTTTATTCAGCTATTTCAGTCACGGTCTACTCTTTGTGAGCCCATCTGGAGTTTTCCTGGCAGAGATACTGGAGTGCTTTGCCATTTCCTCCTCCAGCTCATTTTACAGATGAGGAAACTGAGGCAAACAGGGTAAAACGACTTGCCCAGGGTCACACAACTAGTAAGTGTCTGAGGCTGGATTTGAATCCAGGAAGATGATTCTTCCTGACTCCAGGCTCCAAGCTCTATCTGTTGCAGTGCCCCCTAACTGCCCCAGAACTTGGGTGTCCTGTTTTGTAAACGAGGCATCCTTGCAAGTGCTGGAAAGCTTGTAAAAACTTTCCCACCAGCAATGCTGAGAGATCAGCAGGGAAGGCCCAGGAGCCCCAGTGTCCAGGCCACAGAGGGGAAGTGATCTGCCCCAGGACAAGCAGCTGTTAAACTGGGATCCAGGCCTCCTTCCCCCTCCCCAGACAAGAAGCAGCTGCCCCCACTGCCCCTACTCCTCCATGGCTCCCAGGGCCCTTCCCCTCTACCCCAGCTTCTCTTAGGGCAGATAGATCTGACAAGAAAGGTCCCCAGGTAATGCAGAGCCCTTGTAAAAATAGCTGCTGATAGCCATCATGTAAGGGGACACCAGGCCCTGGAGGAGCCAGGATGGCTGAGCTGGGCCCTGCACTCAGAGGATGCCCGCAGAGGCTCGACCCAGATACTGCCCAGCAGCTCCTGGGCCCTGGCCCAGCCCTGGAGGCCACAGGCAGCAGCAGCCATGCTGAACTGGAGCCTGGAAACAGGTAAAGAAAGAGGCAGAAAAGCAGAGGACAGCATGAACTACCTGCAGGATCCATCCAACTCTCTCTGCCCCTTAGCCCTGACTCCCAGCAAAAGGGCCTGCAGCCGGGGTCTTGAGTTTTCGGGACATTCTCTCACTGGCCCCCAGAGAATTTCCAAAGGCCAAACTGGGACAGACCTCACAGGGCACCCACAGTAGCCCCAAAGGCTCTCTGTGGATCACTTCTCTAGATTCTCTGAGCATTCAGTCTCCAACATGCATACCTCCAGTGATGGGGAACTCACTACCTTTGGACAGCTCTAATTGTTAAGCATTTTTTCTCTTTCAAACCTCCCTCTTCCTCTCTGCAGTCTCCACCTTGTTCTGTCCTCTGGGGCCAAGCAGAACAAAGCAGGACAGCTACATGTCCTCTCCTGAAGCCCCCCAAACAGACTCAGGTTCTTTACTGGATCCTCACAGGGCAGATCCCCAGACCTGGCCAGGCTCCTCTGCTGGCTCCAGCTGGTCATCTGCCTTAATGAACATACTCTGACCAAGGAACAGGACCAGGCTGTGCCTTCACCGATGATTCTCTGCCTCCCTCGAACTCGCCACCAGTAAGATTCAGGAGGAAGAAGGGCAGCTGCCATGTCAATGCTGGAAGGCCCTGTGTACCCTGGAGATCCAGGGTCAGGAGAGGCCCTCCTGGGGACCTTTCCTCTGTGTGACTCTGCCGGGAGTTGGCCTCTCTAAGCAGCAGCAAAGTGGGGGTGATCAGGGCACCCCTGGGCCCTGCCTTCTGGGGCTCTTGGGACGAGGATTTAAGACCCACCCTATCCTGTGAGCTCCAACTTTGGAAACACCTCATGGGCCCACTGAGGGCAGAATTCTGGGGACTGACCCCAGGGAAAGGCCCTAATAGACCCATCAGGGGAGAGCAAGAAAGGGGGACCAGCTCCCTGGCTAGTCCTTGAGATGTGAACAATGCTGGATTGGACAAGCCCCTAAGGCCCCTCCTAGCCCTGACATCCCCTGTCCTCAGGCCACTCCCAGCCCTGACATCCCCTGTCCTCAGGCCCCTCCCAGCCCTGACATCCCCTGTCCTCAGGCCCCTCCCAGCCCTGACATCCCCTGTCCTCAGGCCCCTCCCAGCCCTGACATCCCCTGTCCTCAGGCCCCTCCCAGCCCTGACATCCCCTGTCCTCAGGCCCCTCCCAGCCCTGACATCCCCTGTCCTCAGGCCCCTCCCAGCCCTGACATCCCCTGTCCTCAGGCCCCTCCCAGCCCTGACATCCCCTGTCCTCAGGCCCCTCCCAGCCCTGACATCCCCTGTCCTCAGGCCCTCCAGCCCTGACATCCTGTCCTGAGGCCCCTCCCAGCCCTGACATCCCCTGTCCTCAGGCCCCTCCCAGCCCTGACATCCCCTGTCCTCAGGCCCCTCCCAGCCCTGACATCCCCTGTCCTCAGGCCCTCCCAGCCCTGACATCCCCTGTTCTCAGGCCCCTCCCAGCCCTGACATCCCCTGTTCTCAGGCCTCCCAGCCCTGACATCCCCTGTTCTCAGGCCCCTCCCAGCCCTGACATCCCCTGTTCTCAGGCCCCTCCCAGCCCTGCCATCCCCTGTTCTCAGGCCCCTCCCAGCCCTGACATCCCTTGTCCTCAGACCCCTCCCAGCCCTGCCATCCCCTGTTCTCAGTCTCCTCCCTGAGAGGTTCTAATGTGTTCTTCTCTTGACTCCCCAGAACATACTCATGACCACAGCCTTTGACACTTCCCCCAAACTCCAATGGATCTTTGTCTGACCCCACCTCAGGCCCTCAGGGCTCCCATGCAGGCAGCTGAAAGGTGCTGGGGGGGCCTATTTCCTCATCCAGTCAGTCTCCCTAACCTTGCTGAACAGGCCATCTGGACGGAGCTCAGCTCTTCTGCCTGTACGGAGATCCCCCCCCTTCCTACCCACAGACAGGATTTGTCCCCTCGGCTGTGCCAACAGGCCCAGTCACTTCACAAGCTGCAGGGACAGACTAAGGTGGCCCCTTCCCCAGTGGGCCTGCTGCTTGGCTCCAAATCCTGACTGATAGCCCCCAGGACCCTTTTTCAGAGGCAGGGGCTTGATTGAGAGCCCAGGACTAGGGAGTCCCATGTGATATACCTGCCTCTGGCTCTGTATCTGCTGGCTATGTGCCCTGCAGACAATTCCCTGAGACTCAGTTCCCCCATCTGTAAAATGGGGGTAGGTGTGCTTCCCCATTAACATTAGAAGGTGGTCTAGAGGAAGGCATTGTCTAAGGAGAGTGTTTGCTCCTAACACCCTTCACCCCTAGAGCTTAGAACAGATTGTTCACCTTCCCCCGCTCCCCCCACCCCTCGCTGCTGGCTCTATTCAGTGCTGGGGCTTTTGGCATGCGGGGGTCTCCCCAGCTCTGAGAGGTCTCTGGCCTCAGCCTGGGCGGCCCCATATTAACATTCCTGGAACTGTCTCCCCGTGGAGATCGCCACAGGCTTGACCTAGTTTGAGCCGCTGTTTCCAGGACGAGCTGCAGGGGGGTGGGGGTGGGGAAGGGGGGGGCGGCACCTGGCTTGGGTTTGGAGAAGCAGCCTCCCATGGCGATGGCGATGGCGATGGCGATGTCGAGTGAGGCCCTGAGGACGCCGGGCTGGAGGCTAGGCCATGGTGGGAGCACCCAGAGGCGGCCGGGCCCCTCATCAGGGACCCAGCACATCCCACATGGATCCCCCAGATGGCCCCGTCATCCCTGCCAGGAGGGGGCTCCGTTGCTTGCCAACCTGAATTGAAGGCAAAGTTCCAGTTAGGACTTGAGCCTCCTCCCCTGATGGCAGCCTGTCCCCAGCCTACCCCAGAGTAAAGAAAAACAGCGATTGTACTGGGGACCACAGCTTGGGAGCATGTCACTGCCGAGGCCCCAGCACCCAAAGGCTCCAGAGGGCTTCCCTACCACCCCCGGGGGAAAGAGTCTTACAGATGGGGAAACTGAGGATGGGCACACACCTAAGAGCTATCCTCCATTCTCAGTTCTTTCCCAGCCCTGATGTTCTGTTCCCTGTTCTCAGGCCCCTCCCAGCCCTGTCATCCACAGTTCTCAGGCCCCTCCCAGCCTTGCCATCCCCAGTTCTCAGGCCCCTCCCAGCTTTGACATCCCCAGTTCTAAGCCAATTGCTGTTTTGTAAGGTCCCATGAAGTGCCTCACCTAGGCCCTGCCTTGCCCAATGGGGTCAGATTAGGGGAAGCCTGCATCCCATAAAGAAAGGTCACTGGGTTCTAAAGGCCTCCAGACCCTGAGCTGACCACCCACCTCTAGTAGCTGCCCAAGTCCCAGAAGCTCCATCCCTTCCACTCTCCAGTTCATCTCGTCCTCTGCTCCAAAGCCATGGAGCTGACCTCTGGCCAAGCCTACCTTAACTGCTGATCTCCTGCCTCAGTTTCCCTGATTTGCTCCAACCTGCTCAAGATTGCCCTGCAGTCTCCCTCCTGGACAAATCTCTGGTCACTCTTCTGTTTAAGTATCTAGAGCCCAAAGGGACCCCTCATTTTGGAGCACTGACTAGGCCCTGTCCACAGACAGCTTCCATCACTGTGTCAAAAGGGGAGTCACCAGCAGGCTCTGTGATGGGGGGGCTCCCACAATGACAAAGACCCAGCCTCTTAGTCCACCTCCAAGCTCCTGACCCCTACCCCAGGGGCCTGGCCCGGGGCCTCCTTCTTCCTACTGAGACATCTAGCAAGAGCCAGAATTAGGAATCTTGGTCCCCAAGGCAGACTGAACTGCTGCTGGGAAGGTTGGGGCTGGGGGGGCATAGGGGACAGTCCACCCAGGGAGTCAGAGTCACTTGGGGGTAGCTCAGTAGTTCAGGGAGTGAAGAGAGCGATGGACCTGGAAGTAGGAAGACCTGAGTTTGAATCCTGATTCATATACTTACTGGGTGTGGGACCCTAGGTAAGTCACTTCACGGCCTGCCTCAGCTTCCTCACCTATAAACCGGGAATGACAAAAGTGCCTGCCTCTCAGGACTGTGAGGACAAAAACAAGATAGAGTATTTTACAAACCATAAAGCACTCTATTATTATCTGCTATTCTATGTGGGTGATCCAACCCTGAAGGAGTCTAGGTCATACTACCCTGGCGCAGAGGGCTGTTGCCACCCTGAACCTCCAGGAGGGACCCAGCAGTGTGGACAGTCAGGCTCTGGGAGAAGGGGACCATAACAGGACCCTGGTGGTGGCAGCCCAGGACTAGGCAAGGAGAGGTCACACTGGGGTGCCTGAGGGCAGGGGGAGATACAGGCCAGAGAACTTCACACACACCCCTATGTCCTGGTGAAGGAGGTGTAAATTGGGACTGGGGAGCTCCTGCACAGCAAGCCCTCAGCCAGTAAGTACCTACTGTGTGCCAGAAGAGGTACAGGGTGCTGGGAGACCAGAATAAACCCCCAATCTTGCCCTGAGGGCTGAAAAGTCCTCTAATCAGAATGGCAGCTCCTTGAGGACAAGCCTGGTTCTGGTTCTGCCTTTCTTTATATCTCCAGCACTCAGCCCAGTGCATGGCACATACCGGGGACTTTACATTGTCCAGGCAATAGAAGGAAATGCAAAAAAGGAATTTCAATAGGGAGAGATTCCTAACAAAGGCAGGATATCAGGAAAGGTCACCTGTAGGAGGCAGCCCCTGAGGTGTGGGATCTAAGCAGGTGAAGGTGAGGAGAGAGGCCATTCCCTACTTAGGGGAGGATGCTTGTACAAAGGCACCGAGGTGGGAGATTGAATTTTTCATTTTTCATTCAGGGAATAACCAGGGGGCCCAGGGCTGTGTTGTTTATTACAAGCAAAAAAACCCCAAAGGGTTGTTTTTGAGTAGGCTGCCTCTCACTGGAGGCCTTCGAATGGAAGACAGAGGGCCATTTGATGGGCAAGCTGAAGAAGCACTGGAGGGGAGGGGGAGGGGGGTGATAATGGGGCTGGATTAACCAGCTCAGAGGCCCCATCAAACACTCAAATCCTATGGCTGGGGAGTCATCCAGTTCAGAATAGACCATGGAAGCCCAGAGCCCTGATTGGGGTCCCCAGATGGCCACAGACTTACTGGGGAGCCAGAAGTAAGTTGCCCCAATAGGCTCCTAGATTTAGAACCTATAGGATCCTTAGAGGCCATTGAGTCCAACCCTCCCGTTTTACAGGGTGGGAAACCAAGGCTCAGGGAAGTGGTCATCCAGTTAACATCCAGTCTGACAGACTCCAAGTCTGCTGCTCTACCCCTGCTGCCCTTGGGCCCCATGACCTCTCAGGGTCTTGCCAAGCCCCTTCCCCTGGGACCAGTGCCCAGGGCCCACCCTGTCAATGACTTGGCTGACTCAGGTGGCCAGAACAGCCTTCCTCCCCCACTGCTGGGTGCATCCCAAAGTCCCAGGAGGTGCCCAACAAGGGCTCTCCTAGAGATGGAAGGAAGCCCCCAGAAGGGAAAGGGAGAGAAAAGGGAGAGCCACAAGGGGGAGGGGTCAGAGCAGAGGTGTCCAGGCCTTACTGGGCACCAGGGGCGAGGGCCTGGGGAGGCTGGCCACGCTGAAACAGCTGCAATCAGCCTAGGTAACTTTCAAAGGAGAGGGTCAGAGGGAGGCAAGAGAGAGGGAGAGGAGTAGAGAGACAGGGAGGAATGGGAGGGAAAGGGGGAAGGAGGGAGAGAGGGAAGAAGGGGAGAAAAAAGGGAGAGAGAAGAAGGAAGAGAAGGAGGGAGGGAGAGAGATGAAGGACTGGAAGAGAAGAGGAAGGGAAAGTGAGAGGAGGGAAGAAAGGAGGGAGAGAAGAAAAGAAGCAGGCAGGGAGGAAAGGAGGGAGACAGGAAGGTGCAGACTCAGGGGTCTCTGGTCTGGTCTGACTCCATGTGGGGTTCTAGGTTCATTGAGAGTACACTGGAAAGCTCCCACATTTCTCAGAGATGCACCAGGACTTCTGGGGGTCCAGAGCCCAGGAATAAGCTGGAAGAACTAAGGATGCTTGGGCCAAGGAAGTGGGGGGAAGGGGAGGGGAGAAGAGGGGCAGAGAGGGAGGCATCTCCAGGCATTTGAAGGAGAATTCCCCTTGGTCAGCTTGGTCCCAGAGGGGAGAGCCAGGAGCCAAGGGGAGGGAAGACTACAGGATATTCGCTAGGTAGTGAGTTCCCCATTCCCAGAAGTGGTCAAACAGGGCTGAGTCAGAGTGGTGGGACTTGAATGGCCTCTGGGGTTCCAGGACTGCTCAGTCATTCTCCCCAAGGCCCAAGTCACCTGCTGACCAGCTCGGCTGCTCTTAGGCATCACAATATTCCAGCTTTGGGGGAAGAGGTAAGTTTACAAAGTGCTTTACACTCTCACAGGGACCTCCCACAAAAAACTCAAGAGGAAGGTTATTACTATCATACCCATTTTACAGAGGAGGAAACTGAGGTGGGGGGAGATAAAGCAACCCAGGTCACACAGGTAGAGTCAGAGTCAGAAGATGAGCCAGGTCTTTGACCTGAAGCTCAAGAAATGGAAAATGTTGCAGGACCCAGAGTTCAGGGAGCACCCATCCTCTGGCACTGCTGGGATTAAGGAGGGATTACCAGGGCTGGAGGGACCTTGGAAGGCTGTAGAGTCTGCTGCCCTATCCCTGTGACACAGCCTTAGGTGTGACCTAAGCCACTGCCAGATCTGAGCCCAGAAAACCCACCTCCCCCAGAGAATGTTTGCCCAAGCTTGGCCAGCTCAGCCCAGGGCTTTTCAGTGCTCCCAGTAGGAAGGCTTTCCCTTACCTCTGGCCTACCCTAGCCCTGCTGGAACTCGGGCACCCCTGGTCAGGTTTCGGGGGAGGGCCCCAAAGCCGGAGAGCAGCTGCCTTCAGGCGGTCGGCCCTTTCCATCCAGCCACTTCCCTTCCCTGGTAGGGTGACCTTCTCCAGCCTGCCATAGCAGACTCAGAATTGGGTGGACTAAAAGGTCATCCAGGCCAGCCCTCTGTCCCCAGCCTAGGCCTGACCACCACCAGCTCAGGGGGGCATTAGGGTCAGCAGCAGACCCAGAGAGCTTCATCTTCCAGAGAGGGAAACTGAGGCTCAGGCAAGGGAGGCCCTACAGCACAGGGAACGTCTGTTGGGTTCCACTGAACTGAGCTTGGCCAGCAAGTGTTCAAGCCCAGCTCTTCTGCTGCCAAATCCAGGGATTTTTATTCATTAGAAAATTTTCTTTTCTCCTAAAACAAAATCTGTTTGCCTGAAACTCCTCCCCACTGGTCCTGGTTCTGGCCTCTAGGGCCAAGGGAAACTCTAATCCCCTTCCCATGACAGGCCTCTGGAGAGCTGGGCAGCTGCCAGGCCTCGGGGCTGGGGCAGAAGCCCCTGTGGTTGGACCTCTCTGTGTTCATTGTGAGGGGCAGGGCAGGGGGGGTCAGGACCTTGGCACCCATTGGGGGGTGGGGTGGGGGTGTAAGGCCTCCTGTGGGGTGCAGGGGGTGTCAGGTCTGCTGTGGGAGGCAGGGTAGGGGGTGTGAGGCCTGCTGTGGGGGGCAGGGCAGGAAGTGCCAGGCCTCCTGTGGGGGTGGGGCAGGGGGTGTAAGGCCTCCTATGGGGGCAGGGGGTGCCAGGCCTGCTGTGGGGGTGGGGCAGGGGGTGCCAGGCCTGCAGTGGGGGTGGGGCAGGGGGTGCCAGGCCTCCTGTGGGGGCAGGGCAGGGGTGCCAGGAGGGGCGCCCTGGGGCTGAGAGCTGGGAGGGGGCAGCAGTCCAAGGTGACCTTTGCCCCTGAGCTCAGACTCAGCTCCCGAGGTGTCACAGGGCTCTGAGCCCAGGGCTCGGGGCTAGAAGCTTCCAGACCAGCCCAGCAGTCTGACCCTCTCATTTTATGGTGGGAGGGGTCCAGGCCCAGAGAAGAGGAGGCAGGTCAGGATTTGCACTCGGACCAAAGGCACTTTCCCCTACAATCCTTCTCTTGCCCTGGGTCCTCCTGTGGGGCTGACAGCCTGTGTGAAGGGCCCCAAACTGCTCCTCTGCCCTCACAGAACCAAGGACAGTCCAGGAATCCTGCAAACTGCTGTGGGGGCCTGGGTGGCAGCACCTCCTCTCACAGGGGGCCACCATAACAGTGGGAGTCCAGCCCATTGTGTCCACGATGTGTGGGCATGGACTTGGCTTCCTCCTCTGTAAAATGAATTAATGAATGCTGCTCTGTCTCTGGACTGGGGGGGGGGGGGGGGAATGACAGCACTTCTAAAGGGCCTCACCTCTCTCCTGGGCAGGAATGAAGGGCATGGCCAGCTGGAGAATCCCTCCCCCACTGCAGCCAGCTGAGGGTCTACACCCGGGTCCCCATCTCTCTCTCACACACACACACACACACACCCCCCCCACACACACACACACGGACAAGCCTCACCCCCAAATCCCCAACTATCACCAAGGCCTGCTTTCTCTTCTTTTTAGTTCCAAACTAAGGGGGAGGTGGGGGGGGGGGGGATCTCTGGACTGAGAGGCAGAAAAAAAAGAGCTTATTCTTAGCAAATCATGAAAGAAGAGCTGGGAGAGACATCAAAACTTAGAACAGGGGATGGCAGGGCTGGGAGGGACCTTAGAACAGGGGATGGCAGGGCTGGGAGGGGCATCAACATCTGGGACAACTTTCCATTTTAGAGGCCCAGTGAGAAGTTACTTGCCAAAGATCTCTGAGGTAGTAACTGTCAGTTGCAAGCCTGAACCCAGGTTCCTCCCAGGTCTGGGATCCACACACTTCACTGTCTCTGACTTTCTGAACAACAGTGGCTCCTTGCCCTCACCCCATCAAACCAACAAGGAGTGGCAGAGCCCAGACAAGAGGCCAAGTTTACAAAAGCCCAGCCCCCGCACCCCCCGCTGGGCTGCAGGGCCTCGCTGCCCACATTTCTAAGACATCAGGAAGCGCTCTCTTCTCAACAAGCCTGGGAAATAGTAGGGCTAATAAAATCATTTCCATTTTACAGATGGGGAAACTGAGGCTCACAGAGGTAAGCCCCATGGCTTGCATTAGAGTCTGGTGGATATGAGAACGGGATAGTGGAAGGGCTCAAGCTCAAGCCTGACCTTGCAGCTTCCTCCCTTCATCCACTTGGGGACAGTCCCTTGGGCTCTCTGCACCTCAGTTTCCTCATCTGTAAAAATGAAGGGGGTTGGATCAGATGCTCTGTGTCTCTGGGGGCTTCTAGGTCAGAGGTGTTTCTCGTGAGTGGCCCGAGAGGCCCATGGGAAGAGCAGGAGGGGAGGGCAATGCCACCTTCCAGGCCTGCCCCTCTCTTCACTCAGTTTCCTCTTCTGTAAAGTAAGAGAATTGGACCAGATGGCCCCTTTCCAGCCCTGAATCCTATGCAAGGTCAAAACTTCTCCCCTGAACCTCACTGCCTAGGCAAAGGGCCTAGAATAAGCCACTTGGGCAGACCCTCTTGGATTTATGGGAGGATATCCTGGAAGGACAGGTGCATCCGAGCCCAGATCCATAGCAATGGAGGGAGAGACAGTGCAGGCCAGTGAAAGCATGGAGCCATATAAGGCATGTGAAGGACTAGGGATCTCATGCCTGCCTGCCTGCTCTGCCCAGCCCTGCCCTGCCCACCCAGCACTACCCTACCCTGCTCTGCCCAACCTTACCTGCCCAGCTCTTCTTTGCCCTGCCATGCCCTGCCTAGCCCTGCCTGCCCTACTTGCCCAACCCTTCTCTTCCCTGCCCTGCCTAGCCCTGCCTGATCTACCTGCTCTGCCCTGCCCTGCTTGCCCTGCCTGCCTGACCTACCTGCCCAGCCCTTCTCTGCCCTGCCATGCCTGCCCTGCCCAGCCTGCCCAGCCCTGCTCTGCCCTGCCATACTTGCCCCACCTGCCCAGCCCTGCCCTGCGCAGGCCAGAGGGCTGGTGGACCCAACAGAGCCTCCCAATGGCCAAATTCTTTCTGGTCTCTGTTCTGCCATCCAGGAGCAGCTGCCCTTCCATCCCTCATGTTTCAAACAATATCATTCTAGTCTCTTAGAGCAAGAGCTGGGACCACAAAGGTCATGGAGTCTGATCACCTCCTATTAAAGAAGGGGAAACTGAGGCTCAGAAAGGTTAAGTCATTTGCCCACGGTCACACCAGCCCACAAGAGTGGCAGAACAACGCTTTTTATCTTTTCTTTTTAATCCATAGAGAAGGCTCCCAGGAACCATTGATGACATGTGTGAAAACATGTGAACAGAGTCCACCTGATGCCAAGAATGCAAATGAAAAGGACAGGTGGCAGGGCATATTGAGAAAGTACCCAGAACAAGCCTAGGCCCAAGGGAGCAGTGAGACACTTTGCCCAGTCCCTGGGGGGGGTCTCCAGGGAGGGGCAGGTCACTTCTGACAGTAGGTGGGTTTGCATCCCACTATCTCCTCTCTATCTAGTCTGGACATGGTTGTTTGTATGTCGTTTCCCCCACTGGATTCTTTTAACTTTGTTAGGGTACTCATCACTTGGCAAAGACTTTATAAAGTCTTTGTTATAAGGTTCTTGGGAGGCAGGGAAAGAAGGGGTATAGACAAAAAACAAGAGAGAGAAAGTGATTTGGGGGGCCAGGGGATCTCAGGGGCCATCTACCTCAGGAAACTAAAATGCCTGCTAACAAAATCCAGGTGAAGCAACCTATGCAGGATGTTGCTTGTGGGTCTCCATCATGGGCTACGTTTCCAGCCTCAGCTCCTCCTTCCTGTAGCTGCTCAGGAGCTACAGGAGCTCCTTACTGGGCACCTCTCTGGCTCTCATTTTCCAAAGTTTTCCCACTGTTCCCAAGCCACCCTGGGCCCATGCACTCCATTTCTTGGCACTCTCTGGACAACTCTCCAAGGCTCAGAGTTACAGAGATGGGGTTGGTCTGCCCTGGAGAGAGGGATACTCACCATATCTGTTCTCCAGCCTGCTCCTGGAGAGTTACCCTCCCCAGGGCACACTTGCATCCCAGTATTTCCCTTCAACTCCCCAAAGCAGTTACTTTATCCACAAATATTCTCATGTGAACATTGATTTGAATTCAGAACACTGACCCTAAGATTATAATAGCAGCGTAGCAATTTGTCTGTGCTGTACTGACAAAGACCAGAACAAGAACAAGCTGATGAGAACACTGTCGATGATGGTGGACGACATTCTCAACTCAAGCTTTACAAAGTTTTAATTGATGGAACCTCCCAACAACCCATTTAAAGAGCAGGAAACTGAGGCTCAGACCTAGTTGGAGCTCTGTACATGGTCTTGTACATGTCCCCTGCCTTCCTCTTGGCCATTCCAATGAAAGCCCTCTCCCAGAGGCTGGGGATGGAATGAATTGAGGACTCACTGCCTGTTGACCCCTTTGTCCCCAAACCCAAGACTTTTCTTCCCTGAGCCCAATGCTGCTTAGCCTTATGGGCCTCCTCCTTCTTCTCTCCTCCTTCCCAGAGCTTTATTGGGGGAAGAGTGGCACCCGGAAGGCCCCATGTCTCCTGGGCTTTGTCATCAGCCCTCTCCTCAGCATTTCTAGCTGCCCTTCCTCATATCCCCCAAGGCAATCAAAATCACATGTCCAACCCCAACCTGGTCTCCCTCCCTCTCCAAACCAACACTGTTTTCTGAGGCTCCCAGTCCCTGCCAATATTTTAGTAACACCTCTCCAGAGTCCCCCAATCTCTGAAATCCGTGTTGTCACTAACAATTCCATCCTCCCCCCATCCCCCGAGTTCCCAGTCCCATCCCTCTCCCCCTCTTCCTTTGACTGACCACCACCTCCACATCCAGGCTTCCTTCAGGTCCCAGCTGAAATCCATCTCTTCCTAGAAGCCTTTGGCCATCCCCCGTCTTTCTGGTGCCTTGCCCCTGTTAATTATCTCCCACTATCTCCTCTCTATCTGGTCTGGACTTAGTTGTTTGCAAGTTGTCTCCCCCACTGGGTTGTCTTTTAACTTTGTTAGGGTGCTCCTGGCTTGGCACAGTGACTAGCAGACAGCAGGTGCTCGATAGATGCTTACTAAATTACTTTCCGTTCCTCTAGCACCCCCAGCGCCTCTTACCTAGACCATTTCAATCTAACCTCCCAAAGAAGTCAGAGAACCTGGGTGCCATTGGGAAGGCAGAGTGGTCCCCATATTTTACAGAAGGGAAAATTGAGACCCGGAGAGAAGGGACTTGCCCAAAGGCAGAGTTAAAGTCCCGGCAGGCAGGATTCGAACTCAGTTGTCTTAACTCTCAGCTCAGGGTTATTTCCACCATAACCAGCTCCTGCAGCGTAGGGGGGAGGGGAGAGAAGGGGGAGGGGAGAGAAGGGGGGAGCCTGCGGCTTCTGGTTAAGACTCACTCGGAGGGCTTCAGACTTTTTTTGCTCTCCCTCCTCCTGGTCCTCCCTTCTTCCTTCGGCAGATGCCAAAGCACAACCTCCAACTTTCACCAGGCTCTTTCCCGGTCCTGGCCTCAGTCCAACACCGAGGTCCCTTACCAACTGCCTCCCCCCCACACACACACTGGCTAGCTCCCCGGTTCCCAAGACAACTCTCTCCTAAGGAGAGTCCCTAAGGCTCCAGTGCAAATTTCTCTTAAAACAACGCTCCCCCCTCCCCAAAGAGTACCCCCCCAGCCCTCCCCCGCCGCGGAGCCCCTTCCTCGGAATGAACCCCCCCCAGCCCTCCCCGCTGAGCCTCACTCAGCGATGACCCTCCTCCCCTCCATCAGAGGACCCGTTCCCCAAAGCTGAGCCCCACAGTGAAGTCCCAGAGACAGAGTCCATGACAAAGTGGGCACCCCCCTCAGAGCAGAACCCACTCCCCCTCTCACTAAAGACAGTCCTCCCTCAGGTCAGCGGGTGCCCCCTCCGCATAGCGGACTAGTCTGCATCCTGGGGGTAGGGAGAGGGGACAACCCGGGCTCCCGATCCCCTTTGCCCCTTCCTAGCATCCCTGCATCCCAGAACCATAGCATCCTCGCACCGCACCGCCTCCCCCCCGACTCCGGGCCGGCCCTAGGTGCCCCGCACCCCCACTCCTAGCCCAGGAGAGAGTGCAGGGGAGGGGGTCCGGTGGCTCACCTGAGGGAGGGCGTCCCCGAGGCTGGGCAGGGCCGAGCCTGGCAGAGCTGGGCTGAGCTGAGCTGCCCTCTGGGCTCTCTGCTCCGCTGCGCTGCGCTACGCTCCTCCTCCCAGGGCTGGCTCGGCTCCCTCCTGCCAGGCAGCAGCGGGGTGAGAAGCGGGGGGAAGGGACGGGGGGAGGGGGGAGGAGGAGGTGCCGGGGGAGGACCGGAGGAGGGCGGGGCGGGCGCTGCGGCACCTCGGAGGGGCGGGCGAACTGAGGAACAAATCGCTCTACTGGGCCGGGAACAGTCTCCCCAAGGCACATCGGACCCTTCCCCCCCACCCCGCCACTCCTACCGCACCTCAGTTTCCTCCTCTGTAAAATGAGCAGCTTGGATGAGCTGATGTCAAAGGCCCTTCCACTCCCTCCCTCTGCCCTCCCCTCGAGTCCCCTCCTCCCCAAAGCTCCATCCCATCCCCCACCTTCGTGTCCACCCTAGGCCCTCCTCTTTCCACGGCCCCTTTTTGTATGTGCCCCTCCCCAGTGCCCCCCCACTTCAGTATGCTCCCTAATCCTCCTTCCCTTCCTCCCAACTTCTCCAGGGCTCCCTCAGTGAAGCACCTCTTCCCCTAAGCGAGACTGATGCCCTCCCCACACCCCCCTCCTGAGTCCCATCCCCATATTGGGCTCTCAAGCAGCAGCCCTACACCCCTTTTTCCTTCAGAACCCCCACCCTCTCCCAGGGAGAAAGCAGGGCCCAGTGGGGAGAAGGGCCCTCTACTCCTGACCACTTGGGGCACTGGGCTCAAGGCCCTGCCCCTCGCAGGGAGGGGGGTTCATTTTCCTCAAGTGTAAACTCAAGAGCTTGGGCCAGACAATAATCTCTGAGATCCTTCTGGGCTCTAAAGCTGGGATTCTGTGACTTAGAGCTGGTTCCCACCACCCCAGGCCTCAGTTTCCACATCTGGAAAAGGAAGGACTTGGACAAGCTGGTCCAAGGATGGGGCCCTGAGTAGAATTCGGGGGCTCTAACCCTTAGATAGGAAAATGCGTGTGTATGTGCACATGCATACATACACACACACACATACACACACATACACACACATACACACATACACACACATACACACACATACACACATACACACACATACACACATACACACACATACACATACACACACACATACACACATACACACACACACACACACATATATATATCTTCAATATAATTGGGTTATCTTTGCAAAGCTATGTATTTTGTTTCATGCACTTAAAAACCTTATTCAGAGAAAAGGTGGTTGGGCTTCATCACCTGATCATTTCAGGCCAATGGGGCTCAGCACACACAAGGGTTTAGAAGGCCCAGACTGTGAGGTGCCTCCCTGACCCATGATCCTTCATGGGCCCTGGCCATGCTCTGCTCCCAGCCCCACCTGAAAACCTGAGAGCCTTCCATGCTTTCCGTCTCCCATCTGCAGAGCCCCCACCCAGGTAACTTCCTTCTCCCATCAGGGCTCTGAGAATGGATATGCCCTTCTGCCAATCTCCTTTCAACCTGCTCCTAGCTTCTTATAGAGCCCATCCCCCACAGAAACACTTCTTGGGTCAGAGGACAAGGTAAGGGCCAGGACCAGCCATCAGGAGCTTGTTCTGGGCCCCATTCACAGGATCTGTACTGCTATCATTATTGTTTACATTTCTCTAGGGCTTTATGGCTGACAAAGCCCTGTCCTCACCACAGCCAGTTTACCTCCAGAGAAACTGAGGCCCAGATGGGGACTGCCCTGAACAGCTGATAGGCATTCTCACCTGGTGGCCTAGATTGAACCTGAGGTCTCCCAAGGGCTGGGCCAGCACTGTTAGGAGCCCTCACCCCAGCAAGGTAGCACTGAGGGATGGGTGGCCCAGAATTCCCCCTCCCCTTAGAGAGTACAGGTGGAGGTCACTGGGGCCAGCCCCACAATGGAGAGAGACTCTGGGCTGCTCCCATCTCCTAGGACTGCTGGCTCCAGGATGGAAGCTCTCCTTTTAAGAGGTGGGAGAAGGAAAGGAAGCTGCCCCAGGTAACACCTCTAACAAAAGGAGCAGAGCTGGCACCTTCTCTGACTGTAGCAAGAAGCACATTCAGGGAGACCCAAGTTCAAATCCTGCCTCAGACACTTAACTTAAGGCAAACTACTTGACCTATCTCAATCTCAGTTTCCTCATCTGTAAAAGGGGTATAATAACAACACCTACCTCCCAGTATTGTCATAAGGGATCAGATGAATTAACATTCATAAAGTGTTTAGCAAACCATAAACCCTTAAATAAATCTTAGGCGTGATATGGATAAAGTGGAGGGCCTGGAGTCAAGAAGACTCTTCATCCTGAGTTCAAATTTGGTCTTAGCCGCTTACTAGCAGTGTGACCTTGGTAAAGTCACTTCACCCTGTTGGCCTCAGTTTTCTCATCTGTAAAAGGAACTGGAGAAGGAAATGGCAAACCACTCCAGTTTCTCTGCCAAGAAAACCCCAAATGGGGTCACAGAGCATCAGCCAGGACTGAACAACACAACAAAGCTATGATTATTACTCTTCTTACTTTAGAAGCATAGAAAAGGCCCTGGTCTCAACTCTAGGCTCACCACTGCTGCCCCCAGAAAGAGAGAGAAGCTTTAGGAGCTCAGGGCCCCACTCACAGAATTTGGCTCCTGGAGACAACAGCACAAAACCCCTGGGCTTTTGGAAGCCTCTTAGACCCCGGCTGAGTGTTGCCTATAATAAATACTGAAGTCTTGATGAACTAGATTGAATTGAAGGGCGAGTGGAGAATGGCCTGGTCTGTAGATTGGGATCCAAAGGACTAGATTTAAAGGAAAACCAGATTACAGGCACTGACTCCCATGTGACCAAAGACAAGTCTTTTAACTTCTTTCATTAATGACTGTTTCCCCCTTAGACAAATGAGGGATTAGGGTAGGGTCTGGGGCTCTTCTAGTTTGGAAACTTTGAGCCTCAGGTCCCCCAAGTGTACTAGGACTAAGTAGAGTCTGAATTCAGCCATCAGGCAAGCATTTAACAAAGGGCTTCCTGTGGTCCAGGTCCCAGGTTGAGCCACAAGAACAGAGAAAAAGGCCAAACCTGCCCTGCCCATGAGGTCATTAGGAAAGGATGACAGATAAATAGGGGCCAGGAGAGATCCACAGGAATAAGTACAAGGTCACCTTCGACATAACAATGTTCAAGGACTTGTCTATAGGTACTGCTGCCAATCATACTTATCGATATGAAGAGACGTTTAATAACCTGTTTATCATATGCTTGGAGCACAGTCTCAGGGTCCACAAAAGCCAATGGGCCACGCACAGCATGTTCAAAAAGCTTCCACAGAATTAAGCCCTGCACGATGGATAGGATTGCCATGTTTAGAGGGCAGAAGGAAAGGTAATGATTTACATATCAAAGGACCAAGAGCAGAAGGGGAAACTCTACAGCAGGTAAACTAATAAACTCATCAGCAAATAGCAGAGCTAAAGCCCATATCTCAAGCTGGGATTTGCAGATGGAACAGAGACTGACCAGATAGATCCAGGGTTATCTGGAATTGTCTCAATTTAATGAGATAGGGGTAGGAAAGCTGAGCTAGAAATTCTGCTGTTACAAACCTGAGCTAAAGTGTGATGTCTCAGCTAAATGCAGCAAGCTCCAGCCTAGGATGTGACCAGCTCTCTTAATAAAATGGGCGATACTAAAATTCTTTACTAGGTCACAACAAGGCAAACGGGGTTAAGTGACTCACCCAAGGTCAGATGGAACTCAGGAAGATAATCTTCCTGACTCCTGGCACTGCCCTGCCCTGTCCTCAAGTGTCTATCAGCCTTTGGCATCCCCCTGCAGTCACAATTCTCAGCTACCTAGTCCAAGTGCCGCATGGATATGCCTGCCACAAGCACCTCAAAGTCAGCAGAACCAGAGCAGAGGACCACTTGAGGCAAACCCCATCCTCCTCCAAACTCTGCTCGGCACACCACCACCTTCCAGTCACCCAGTCAGGGTGACACGTGACATACCCAAGCAGTCTATAACGTCTCTCAGACCTGGCCCTTTTTCTCTACTCATACAGCCTCTGCTACAGCAGTTCAAGCCCTCCTTACTTCTCCGCTGGGCTATTTCGATAGCTTTCTGAGTTGTCTCCCTTCTCCCAGGCTCTCCCCATGCCCTCACAATAGGTACCAAAATTAGATTCCCGAAACACTAATCTCTCCATGCTGTTCCTGGACTCAACTACATCCTCGGTTCCCTGTTGCCTGTAGGATAAAACACCAAACCCTTAGCCCAGAATTTAAGGCTCTGTCTACACAATCTGGCTCCCACTACTTTTCCAGTCATTTGCTCTGCCTTCCAGTCAAGTTGGCCCCCATTTTCTCCACATACCTTGTTTATCACCTTGTTTCCCTCTTCTTCTAAGAATCCTGAACTTCCAAGCAACTCAGGGGATAGCCTTCCCAGTCTTACGAAATCTTTGTGTTATTTTCTATGTACTTTGTATCCCCTGAGGATATAGAATGGACACTGTTTCACTTGGGAATAAACACTGTTTCATTTGTCTGATAAGTGAGTAGCCATCTGAGTTGAGAGCTGCGATTTAGGGATCAGGCCACAAGGGGACGGTAAGTATCTTAGTCGTGCTTCCTAGACTGGAACAGACTGTTTTTGTCATTATTCGTTATCATAATCACCTCCCCTCCCGTCATGTTTTCTAGGCTTCCCTCCCAAAGCCCTTCTCCGGTTCATCACGCAAAGATCATTGTCCCCATTTACAGATGAGATCACAAGGAGACGCTTGAGACAGGAGACCCAGTCAGGAACCTAATCAAAGTCTTCTGCCTCTTCCTTGCACTTCCGTCTTTCTATCAAATCGTGGAAATATACATAACATTTCCTTTTAGAAAATGCTTTTAAAGGGGGCGGCTAGGTGGCGCAGTGAATAGAGCACCGGCCCTGGAGTCAGGAGGACCTGAGTTCAAATCTCACCTCAGACACACACACACAAACTATCTGTATGACCTTGGGCAAGTCACTTAACCCCAACTGCCCTCCAAAAAGAAAAAAAAAAGCTTTTAAAATGATGCTTGATGAGAACAGCTCAAATGAATCACAAGAAGGATAATGCCAATTCCCATTTTCACAGACAATCCTTTTTTTCTGTTTTTTGCATATGGAAATGTTCGTGTTTGTTGATGTGTGTCAAGATTTCAATTTTTAAAAAAAGGTTTTAAAGATGTTATCTGCGGCCCACTCACTCAACAGCCGCCTCCTATGCCCTAACCGGGTTCTATGGGAGTGGGGCAGAAGCTTGGGCGGGTCCTACTTACCAAGCAGGGAGAGTTTCCAAATCAGAGTTGGGACTGGGGTCTGAACAACAACAAGCAGTTCAAAAAAGCAAGGTAGAAAATCTTAACGGGTTTGGAGGAGAGTGTGGAGCAGGGTGCTGTGGTTTGCATAGAAAGGACAGTGTTTACATTTCTGTCACAGAGGATTGACCCTTCTAGTGGTGTGCCAGTAAATGGATAACAACCTCTTCTTTAGGGGAAAAACATGTAAGTTTCACCTGCCCAACTAATATTTTCTTCCTCACTTTTTTAAGTCTGTCCAATTCATAGAAATAATCGAACAAGCCTCGATTTGTAGTGTTTGCCGATTTCCAAGGGGGTGATGATCTGCTTTCCTTCTGGCCTGGCTCCAGCAGACCCTGCTTTCTCTATGATCTGAGTGACCTGAGGCTGATCTCCCTCCTGGAGGAGAAGGTACACGACTCCAGGAATGTGGCCTCGACCCACTGGAGGGAGGCGGGGGGGAGATTTAGGAATGTGAAGTATTCTTAAAGGAGACAGACCTGAGGCTTCAATGAGGGGGCAGAAGGGATGGGAGCTAGAGGAGGGGAGACTTGCTCCCCATTAGGGTGTTGGAGATTCAAGCCTTACACTGAGGAGGAGAAGAGCCAGGATCTAGAGGGGATGATGGGGATAACTAGATGGTGAAAACAAATGTGAGTTTCTTCCTGGAGAGGAGTGAAAGAGATGATCTGAGCAGGAGAAGCATGACTCCTCTTCATCTTCCTCTTCCTCCTGCTCCTCCTCCAAATCCTCTTCTTCCTCCTCCTCCTCTTCTTCCTCTTCCTCCTCCTCTTCCTCTTATTCTTTCTTTTCTTCCTCTTAAAGATGTTGAGTGAAGGGGCCTAGCTTGCCCCTTGCCAGAGATAATTGGCATTTGATATTTGGGGAAATATAACAGAAGCGGGGCTCAAGCCCTAGCATTAGAAAAAAAACTCATTAAGTCACTTGAAGAACCTTGGGGCAATGCATAGACAGCTCTGCACTGGAGAAGCAAATAGAATCCCCAGAGAGCCTACTGAATCTACATCAGGAAATCTAGGGACCAGAGGTGGGGAGAGTAATAGAGTATTTAGATGAATATCAAAGGAGGAAGAAACAGAAGTGAGTATACTACACCTGGACAGAGAGAAGAAATGGATGAGGAATTTGGGGAAGAGATCACAGCCTGGCACAGGGGCAAGACAATCACAGTCATGACACACTTTGGTTTTGCAGACTTCTGTCAGAGATCTTTCTCAATCTCTCTCCTCTCTCCTCTCCTCCACCCCCCATCTCTCCTTTCTCTCTGTCTCTCTCTCTCTCTACCTCTGTCTCTCTCTCTCTCTCTCTGTCTGTATGTCTCTCTCTGCCTCTGTCCCTCTCTGTCTCTGTCTCTCTGTCTGTCTCTCCCTTTCCTCTCTCTCCTTTCTGCCTCTGTTTCTGTCTCTGTCTCTCCTCCTCTCTCTCCTTTCTCTGTCTGTTTCTGTCTCTCCCTTTCCTCTCTCTCCTTTCTGCCTCTGTTTCTGTCTCTGTCTCTCCTCCTCTCTCTCCTTTCTCTGTCTGTTTCTGTCTCTCCCTTTCCTCTCTCTCTTTTCTCTGTTTCTGTTTCTGTCTCTCTGTCTATCTGTCTCTCCCTATCCTCTCTCTCCTTTCTCTGTCTCTCTTTCTGTCTCTCTGTCTCACCTCTCTCTCTCTCTGTATCTCTGTCTGTCTCTTTCTGTTTCTCTGGTTCCTTCTGTCTCCCCTCTCTGTCTCTTTATCTTTCTCCTCTCTCTCCTTTCTCTGTCTCTGTCTCTCCCCCACATCTGTCTGTCTGTCTCTCTCTCTGTGTGTGTCTCTCTCTCCTCTCTCTGTCTCTCTCTCTGCCTCTGTCTCTTCTCTCTCCTCTCTCTCTTTCCTCTCTCTGTCTCTGTCTGTCTGTCTCTCCTTCCCTCCCTACTTCCCCCTCTTCTTCTTTTCTCACTCTTCCTCCCCCTCTCCCTCTTCTTTCCTTCTTCCTTTCTCCCTCCCCATTCCTTTCTCTCCTCCTCTCTGCTTTTCTCCCTCTTTCCTCTCTCCTCCTCTTCTCCCTCCTTTCCATCTTTTCCCCCTCTCTCTGGTAATAGCAGAGAATCTAATAACTTTGTGATATGCATGGTGAAGGAATCAATAAAGGGAAATCCTTTTCCAAAGAGGAAAAACGTGGTTTCTGGGGTAAAAATGATGGGGACCTTTTGGGGGGAGAGGGACCCCAATGTCCTAGAGTTTGAGATGAAGGAAAGGGAATCAGATCTGAATCCAACACTCCCCTAGATTTTTGGGAAGGAGAATTTCAAAGAATTCTGATGAAATATAGGTAAGAAGCCATAGATGCCACTGGCACAGAGGAAGGCATCCCAAAGTGAGAAGACACAAAGAGGGGAAAATGGGATTTGCCTGAAGAGCTGAGTGTGACTACAGAGGGGACACAGCTGCCTTCATAGATTTCAAAAAAAATAAACAAACAAATAAATAAATGCAGAGAAGAAAGAAGCAAAGTCAGGGAAATGAGAAAGAATGAGGACGTGGCAATCTTGTAAAAAGCATGTCAGAATTGCTCTCAATTCAGGCACTCAGTCCATAATGATCTTCTTCTCAGTGAATATCATCTACTATGTGCCAGGCACTGTGCTGGGGATACAAAGACAGGCAAAAGACAGCCCCTGCCCTCGGGAAGCTCCTAGTCTAACGGAAGAGGCAAGATGCAGATAGCTGGACTGAGAAGGGGCTGACTACAAAAAAGAACTTTAAAAAAACATTTTGGCCAAAAAGAGAGGATTAAGGGAGGGCCAGGACTTTACTTTGGGTAAATGGGATAGTAACTGATAACCAAGAGAAGGCTATAAAGTGCCTTCAGTTGTGATTTTCTATTTTCTCTGCTAAGAACAACCTTTGTCATTCTACAAATAATGGGACAATGGTGGTTAACAGGAAGTTGATCCCAGAGATAAAAGATATCGTCCATGAATCCAGGTGACCTATGTCCTTGGGATCTGAAAGAAGTGGCATCCAGTCAGTGATAGGAAATAATCATGGAAAATGGGAGAGGAGCCCTAAGACTGGAAAAGAGCAGACATTGTCCCAATTCTCAAAAAAGGGAAGGGGACAGTCAGGAAACCAAAGGCTAGGCAAGTTGAATTGGATTCTTGGGAAGAATCAAGCATGTTTTATTAAAGAAATGGTTAATATGGAATTCTATATCCATAGTAAGCCAGGTCCAAATGAATAGGTGATCTAAATGTAAAAGCTCATGTCATTAAAAAAATATAAAGGAGCAGGGCACAAGATACCCTGCACAAGATTACATCCACTGTCTGCCTTCTCTGTTTCTCCTTGAGAATTGCTGAATGCTGTTAGAAACCCCAGAACCATGCTAACCCAGAACAAAATACATTTGTGTTTTAGACAGATAGGTGGTGCCACAGTGGATAGAGAATGGAGCCTAGAGTCAAGAAGACTTATCCCTCTCAGTTCAAATCCAGCCTCAGACACTGTAATCTTGGGCAAGTCACCTGTTGCCTCAAAGTAAAATGAGTTGGAGAAGGGAAAGGCAAATCACTCCAGTATCTTTGCCAAGAAGACTCCAAATGGGGACATGAAGAGTCAGAAACAATTGAAACAACTAACCAATAAATCTCTGTTGAGCTCCTACTTACTAATTTCACTCAACCAACAGGATCTACTAAACATAATATGTTTCTAAATCAGTGTCCCACAGACACTAGTAGGTTGGGTCTTCAGTGGGGTAGCTAGGTTTTGTTTCCCCAAGGGTTCTAGGAGTAACCCTAAGGAGACCAGAGATTCTAGCACTATCATTCATGAGAGTCCACCAGGATGCTTCCCAATATCATTTAATCTCTTAATATCTCTGGAATATCAACTAATGAAATAACTTTTCCAAAGGGATACTGGGGAAGGTATAGGAAGGACCAAGTAGCAACTTCCTGTCCTGATAGGAACCACGATTTTCCCTTCACTTGATCCCTTAGAAGGGTGAGTTCAGACTCATACACAACCCTCTCCACTGCACTGAACACTCTTCCTCCTGCACATACACAATGCCCCTAGGGAAGGTGAGAATAACCTGGAAGCATAAAGGTATTCAAACACATACATATGGAACACAGACGGCCCAAGGACGCTTCCTGAAACAGAGTCTTTTGCTCCCTTAGAGTTTGTCTGCAATGTTCCTTTATCTCAGAGTAGGAGGGCCAGTAAAAATACATCACTCCTGGGGGGAGTGTTGCTGATGGATAAGTTTCTTGTTCCCTTGCTCATAAGGACTAGCTGGGCTGAGACAAGCAGGTCGCTTAGTCAATGTGCAGTCTTCTCATTGGACTCCTTCCTAAGCCATAGGAATGACCAGCATACTTGATTACTGACTCCAATTGCTGGACCTCTAATGGCTCTTTGGACCTTTTAAAGGTTACAAGTTCACAATCTGGTCTATTCCATCTCCAGATACTCATTTACATAAGACCAAGAGTGAACGAAACAAAAATATAGGCACTCTGTGTTCGCAGAAACATGGCAGCCACATGGCGTTAGGGCTCCCTCTTCTGGCAAATCAAAGTAATCCTCCTCACTCCGAAGCCGTTCAAGAGATCATTCTTGAGCCTTTTGTACATGGGTTCACTTCCATCTCAGCAGGCAATTAAGGGTTGTTGTCATTGTTTTAAGCAAGCCAATAGGAAGTAGAAATCCCCTATGTGTACTCTGAAGTGAGAGGAAGGGCCCCTCCTCACATCTGCATGGATGGCCTCACATGGACTGGAACCAGGCAGGGCATGTCATGTACTTTGGGCTCTCACTGGTCAGCCCTCCCAGCATAGAACATATACCAGAAGGTAAAGTTTTGGGGAAGAGAAGGTGCCAGGAAAGGTTTCATGGAGAAAATGTCACTGAATTCTGATGCAAAGAATGATGCTGAAAACTAGGGATTCTAAGAGGTAGTGGAGAACGGAGGGAGTGGGGAACAGGAGCAGACATGGAAGAAAACATGTCCCCATGGGCTTATGGACATGTGTAACCTATTTACTGATACAGATGTTTACTAGTTCAATAGAAGCACCAATTTGACATACTTCTCATTCCTTCCATTTCTTTTTCTTGTCTTCTTGCTATAGCTAACATTTCTGGTACCAAATTGAATAACAAGGGTGATAGTGGACACCCTTGTTTCACCCCCGATCTTACTGGGAATGCTTCTAAGTTATCCCCATTGCATATCATACTTGCTGATGGTTTTAGGTTAGACATACTTCTTAATACATGCAACCAAACTTTATTAATCGAAGCATGCAAATTATACTCCCTAAGAACAAACCACCAATGTGAAGTTTTTGAGGTTCTGCTTGAACCTACTCCATTCCTCATAGTCCCAGATCCCAGCTTTCTCTTCTCTTCCCAATCCTCCTACACCACCCTCCCTCCTTCTCTGCCCAACCAGAGGCCATTGTCTTTAGTCTCCCAAAGGGAAATCTCCAAAATCTTCATAAATCAGTCAACACTGCCAGAGGCCAACATGGATTTCCTTGAGTCTCAAGTACTAAAAGTAGGAGCCAGCCCTTGAGGTCACTTAGGAATGAATGTTCCTAAGTAGTCTACTACATAATTTAGTTGGTAGTCTACTTCAAATTGACTGATAAAGTTGTATATTTTTTTTCATTGGTGGTCTCTCTTATTTGCAAATTTGAAGGTTCACATATGTTTATTAGCTATTTAAGAATATCCACATTGCTTATTATATCTCACCACCCAGGTATTTATCTTTCCCAGTCTTTTCCTTCCAATCCTCCCCCTCCTCTGTCCCTCTCAGCAAAAGATCTCATTTCATACTTGATGGACAAAATCCCAGTTATACATCTTGGGGCAGGAGCTCCCTCTTGTTCTCACTTTTACACCTCAATCCTGCCCTCATAGCACAAGTCATCCCCCTCTCTCCCCTCCTTTACTCCAGAGTTTATTGTGTCTCTTGGACAGAAACTCTGCTCCTCAGCCTCACCTCCACTTCCTCATGTCTGTAGTCTAGTCACCATTCCATCACTCAACTTGAACTGCCCCTTCCAAGAACACCAATGATCTCCTAACTGCTAAATGCAAAGGTCTGTTGTGTGTCAGTAACAGCCAGGAGGCCAGTGTCACTAGACTGCAAAGTATGGGGAGGGGAGTCAAGTATGAGATCACTGGGAAGTCCAACAGAAGAGTTTCTATTTGAGCCTAAAGGTAATAATACAAAGTCATTGGAGATGATTCCATAAGTATTTCTCCTGAAATTCTCTGAACCTGAGTCCTCTATCACCCATTAAATATGTTAAATTAGATGTACCAAAGATGTCTCAAACTCAGTATGCCTAGAACTCACTAGTCTCCATCCTGCCTCCAAATTTCCCTATTTCTTTTGAGGGGATCACCCTCAACAGAAAAAAAAAAGAAGAAATCTTTGTAAGAAATATGCATAGTCTAGCAAAACTATTTCTCCCACTGGCCATGTCCACAAATGGATGTCTCTTTCTGCACCCTGTGTTCATCTCCTCCTTGTCAGTGGGTGGGTAACTGGTTTTGTCATTGGTTCTCCAGAATCCTGGTGCCAGTAATCTACTTTCACAACCTTGGAGGGGCATTCTTGATTCTTCCCTCTTCCTTATCCCTCATATCCATTCAGTTCCATCCCCTGTTGATTTTATCTCCATAGCATCTCTAGTGTCTATTCCTTTCTACATCCCAAAGAGATTCCAAAAAGATTAAAGAAAGGAAAGGAAAAAGACCTATTTGTACAAAATCTATTTATGTCTTCCTAGTTTTCCCAGGCTGGAAGGGCTCCTTTGCCCAGTAACACTCCAATCAGCACCAGAGAGCCTTGAATTACTCATCCTCTGAGCCAGTTCCTTCCCTCCCCATCTCTTCCCCAGGGCTCATCACATTAATGGGAACTAAAGCAGATACTTGATAGGCTTAGCCCATTGCAGCTAAAAACTCCTGAGCTCAAGCAACCTCAGCCTCCCCAGAGCATGAATTATATGAATACACCAGTACACAGCTATACATAAATATTTCTGGCTGCTCCTTTTTACAATGGCAAAAGGGGTGCCCATCAATTGGGGAATGACTGAGCAAGTTGTAGGCTATGAATTGGTGGATACTGTAAGAAATGAGGAAGGGGATGGTTTCAGGGAAAGTTGGGAAGACTTGTATGAACTGATGCAGAGGGAAGGAAGCAGAACCAAGAGAACAATGTATACAACAATAACAATATTGCAAAACCACAAACAATTTTGAAATACTTAAGCATTGTGATCAATGCAGTGACTGACTGATTTCAGGAAATCAATGAAGTATGTTCCCCCCTTCCCAGATAAGTGATGGACCCAGAGTGTAAATAAGACACATTTTGGGACATGGCCAGGTGGAGGAATTAATTTTGCTTGACTATGCATATTTGTTATAAGAGTTTTATTATTTTTTCATTGGGGTGGGGCAGGTAGGACAGAGAGAAAATAAACCTTTTGTTAATAGAAAAAAATTAAATTGAGTTAGAAAAAATGTTTTAAAAGACTTCATTAGTTTCATCTTGCCCACAAGATAAAAAACAAATTTCTCTGACTGTCCTTTCAAGCCCTTCAAAATCTGGCTCCCAGCTGTCTTTCCAGGCCCTCTCCCATTACTCTCCCTGAACCATTCTGTATCCCAGAATCCAGAATTGATAATGATATAAAGAACAGAGGATAGGTATTGGACTTCTGACTTAATTAGCACAGGGAGCTCCCAGCCAGTCAGTCAATACACATTTATTAAGCACCGATCCACAATGCGCTACTAAATACTGGGGATACAAAGAAAGGTAAAAGACAATCCCTACTCTAAGGAGCTTAGAGTCTAATGAGGGAGACAACAAGCAAACAAATATATACAGACTAGTTATAGACAGGATAAATGAGGGAAGGAACAAGAATTAAGAGGGGTTGAAAAAAGACTTTCTTTAGATGAGATTTTAGCTGGAACTTAAAGGAATCCAGGGAAGTCAGTGGTCAGAGCAGGGAAGGGAGAGGATTCCAGGCATGGGAACAGCCAGAGAGAATGAATGCCCCAGAGACAATCGATGGAGGTCTTATTTGTGGTATAGCCAGGAGACTGATATCACTGGACTTAAGAGCACATGTAGGGGAGTCAGGTGTAAGAAGACTGGAAAGGGAAGATGGAACAGATTATAAAGGACTTTGTGCCAAATAGAGCATTGTGTATTTCTTCCTGGAGGTTCTAGAGAGCCTGCTGAGTAGGCAGTAGAAACTTCCTCTGCAGGTAAACATCTTCTCTGCAGCTTCTAGCATTAGAGAGCTGTTCAGAGTCCTGAAGGGTTCCGTGACTTGTCCACGGTCACACAGCCAGGATCTGGCAGAGGCAGGATCCAAACCCATGTCTTCTTGGGTCCAAGACTGGCACTCTCACCACTAGCCCAACACTGCTTCACATAGAGAGCAAATGTCAGCCATAAGACTTAAAAAGAAGAAAGAAAAGACACTGAAGCTTCCTATCTGATCCTGAGGAAGCACTACTAGGCATATATGCTTTTAACAAAGTAAAAAAGAAAAAAAACAGAAGAAAAGGTCCTACATATACAAAAATTATTTACAGCAATACTCTTTGGAATGAAAATGGGTGCCAATCAATCGGGGAATGGCTGAACAAACTGTAGAATTTAATGAATATAGAGGGACATCACTGCTCCAGAAGAAATCATATGATAATTAGAAGAAGTTCACGGAATTTTGGGAAGACTTCTATAAATTATAAACAGAATCACGGCCTCCCTGTAAGAGTGGGGTTGTTGTCCATTCTTGAAGAGGACCAAAATGACGCCCCTGTGTTGGAGTCAAGGTCCAGTGTGTCTGACTATGGCTGATCATACCAATATGAATTCAGAAGGCTCTACCGCAGGTTGGGCACAAATAGTCCATGTGAATATCTGGAGAGGAGATGTCTCCAAATTTGTACATGTCACATTTCCTTTGAGCCGTTTCAGTTCTGCTTTGCTCATAGAGCACAGCACCCTCTCTGATGTGGGCACACCACGCAGGGCGGTCCTGTGCCAGTGCCTCCCATGTCACGAAATCAGTTCCAAAGTTCTTAAAAAAGACCTTGAGAGGGTCCTTGTATCACTTCTTCTGACCTCCATGTGAACATTTGCCCTGTGTGAGTTCTCTGCAAAATAGTGCGTTAGGCAAGTGTACCTTTGGATTTCAAACATGGCCAGCCCATCGGAGTGGGCTTTCGGAAGCAGTTTGAATGCTTGGAAGTTTAGGTGATTGTTCTACAAGATGACTAACATGGAAAAATTTTACATGACTGCATATATATAACCTATATCTGATTGTTTACCATCTCAGGGAAGGGTCAGGGGAGGAGGGAGGGATAGAATTTGAAACTCAAAACTTTTTTTAAGTTAAAAATAATTGTTTTAGCATGTAATTGGGGGAAAATAAAACACATTACATTTTTAACAGTAAAAAAAAAAGTGAAAGAAAGAAATCATGGGGGCAGCTAGGTGGTGCAATGAGTAGTAGCGCCAGTCCTGGAGTTGGGATGAGCTGGAATCAGTCCCGGACTCAGAAAATGAGCACCCACACATAAATGATGACTGGCCAGGTAACCTTGAGCAAGTTACTTAACCCCAATTGCTTTAAAAAGAAAAAGAAAAAAAAAGAAAGAAATCATGAGGAGGATGAGGATGTTTTCAGAAAAACCTGGAAAGACTTACATGAACTGATACAAACTGAAGTGAGCAGAACCAAGAGAACATTGTACACAGTAACAGTAACATTGTGATGGTGATCGACTGTGAGAGACTTAGCTACTCTGATCAAAACAATGATCCAAGGGGGCGGCTAGGTGGCGCAGTGAATAGAGCGCCGGCCCTGGAATCAGAAGGACCTGAGTTCGGAGCCGGCCTCAGACACTTAATCCGCACAAACAAAAACCTAGCCCTGTAACCTTGGGCAAGTTACTTAACCCCAATTGCCCTAAAGGGGCGGCTAGGTGGCGCAGTGAGTAAGAGCATCGGCCTCGGAGTTTGGATGACCCGAGATCAGATCCGGCCTCAGAAAATGAGCACCCACGCATAAATCAAATGACTAGCCGTGTAACCTTGAGCAAGTTACTTAACCCCAATTGCTTTAAAAAAAAAAAAAACAAAACAATGATCCAAGACAACTCCCTGAGGAAATTGCTATCTGATGAAAAATGCTATTCGTCTCCAGAGAGAATTGATGAACCCTGAGCACTGATTGAAGCAGACTTTTTTTTTCATTTTCTTTGTTTCTTAGTTTGGGGAGAGGGGGCATGGCTAATACGGAAATATGTTTTACATGACTTCATATGTACAATGGGCATTGTATGTCTTGCTTCTCAATGGGTAGGGGAGGGAATGAAGGGGGAGAGAATTTGGAACTGAAAATAAAAATAAAATGAAATTTAAATAGCATAATGCCTGTCACTTAGTAACCATTTAATAAGTCTTATTGGTTGCCTAACTAGCTAACATTCTCAGTTCCTGTGGGATTCAATAAGATCTTTTAAAAAAAGAATATTTTCTTGATGTCTGTTGTCTGTATATCACAATCTTTCCTAAAACCCTCATCCTCCAAAATGAACTTGACAAAGAAAAACAATTAGACAAAAAAAAATGTCTGATGAAGAAATTGCATCTGACAACGTATATAATATTCTGCCCGAGTAGTCCCCCATTTCCTCCACTCATTTGCTCTCTAAGGACAGGTAAGTCATTCAAATGTCCCTCCATCTCAGTTTCTTCATCTGTTACATGAGAATAGTCATACCTCTATCTCAGGCCTGTCATGAGGATCAAATAAGATACCCTGTGGGGGGCTGGCAGGGGGCGGGGGAGGACTTCCCTGGTAAGCCCGCCCCTTCCTGACACCTAGCATCCAGCCCAGATATGCTGAGCTCTAGGGCCCAAGGGCCTTCCCAACTCTGACATTCAAGGTTTTATGTTCTAAGGCTTATTTCTAGCTCTGATACCCTGGGCTCCTTATTCTAAGATTTCCTCTCTTTGACATGCAAATTCTAAGGCCCTTCTCAGCTCGGGCATTACATAAACTATGAAGATGTATAGATAGATATGTAGACAGATAGATAGATAGATGGACGGATGGATGGATGGATGGATGGATGGATGGATGGATGGCAGACAGATTGGTAGACAGATAGGTAGAAAGACAGGTAGGTCAATAGATAGATGACAGGTAAACAGGTAGGTCAATAGATAGATGAATGGATGGATGGATGGATAGATGACAGACAGATAGATAGAAAGACAGGTCAATACATAGATAGACAGACAGATAGATGGATAGATAGATGATAGATGGATGGATAGATAGATAGATGGATAGATGGATGGATGGATAGAGAGAGACAGGTAGATAGATACATAGATACATAGATGATAGATGGATGGATAGATGGATGAATAGATGATAGATGGATGGATGGATAGACAGAAAGATAGATGACAAACAGATTTATGTATACACACATGCATATATATATTTGGGGTGAGTACGGATGTGTTAGAAAGGTAATGTAACTGTAAGTGCCATTTAAAATGAGAATCCTGTTTCTGCGGTCTCAGAAAACCCTGCAGCCCAGGCAGCCCTCAGAGGCAGAAGCTGAGGGAGCGGGCCTTGGGGAGAATTCTCCAGCCATAAAAGACTTAAGAGCAAAAGGCCATAAAGTTGTTAACATCAGCTCCAGCGGCTAAAAGCCTGCCTAGATTCTTAATCACTGTCTTCAGATACTCAGCCCAAAGCTCCTTTGGTTACAGAAGGAGCCCCCTGGGAGTTAGACCAGGGCCAGGGGGTGTCTGGGAAGAAAGAAGGGGGAGCCTTGGGGGCTCTGGTGGGGCCTGAGGAAGAGCCCAAGGGCTGGTCAGAGAGGGGAGGTCCCAGCTGAGAGGAATCTCCCAACTCCTGGGACAGCCACCTTTGGAAGGACTCGAGAAGATGGAGAACTCAAGGGTCAAGGGCCAAGCTGACCGGCTCTGGATGTGCAAGGTATTAAATGGCAGAGGCAATGGAGGAAACTGAAGCCCCCAGGAGGGACAGCAGCATCCCAAAGAATGTTGGGGCTAGAATGAGAAGATGTGGCCCAGGCTAATGCCCTGGCCCTCCTCTGTCTGCTTGCTCCAGCCCACCTGCCATTCACCTGCCTAAGGGACCTTGCATTCACTTGGGCTCCTTGGAGAGACCTTCTTTGTACTTCTTATCTCGGGTCATCCAAACTCCGAGGCCGGCGCTCTTACTCACTGCGCCACCTAGCCGCCCCTTTAGGGCAATTGGGGTTAAGTAACTTGCCCAAGGTTACACAGCTAGGTTTTTTTTTGTTTGTATGGATTAAGTGTCAGAGGCCGGCTCCGAACTCAGGTCCTTCTGATTCCAGGGCCGGCGCTCTATTCACTGCGCCACCTAGCCGCCCCCTTCTTTGTACTTCTATCCCTTAGTATGGTTCATAGCATGCAGAGCGCCGGGTCTAGAGACTCATTCCCTGAGTTCCAATCTGTCCTCAGACACTTCCTAGAAGTGTGACCCTGGGCAAGTCACTTACCCCATTTGTCTTAGTTCCCTCATCTGCAAGATGATCTGGAGAAGGAAATGGCAAATCATTCCAGTTTTTTTGTGAAGAAAATTCCAATGGGGTCATGGAGGGTCAGACACAACTGAAAACAACAGAACAGTAAATAGAGCACAGGTCTGACCATGTCACTCCCCTACTCAATAAACTCCAGTGGCTCCCTATTTCCTCCAGGACCAAATGCAAAATCCTGTTTGACCTTCAAAGCTCCTCATAACCCAGCCCCTTCCTATTTTTCCTGTCTTCCTGACACCATCTACACTGACTTCCTGGCTGTTCTCCAACATACAAAGCCATCAACCATCTCCACACCCCAAGCCAGTATGTTCTCCTGGCTCACTAGAGCCCACTAGAATGTGAGCTCCCTGCCAGCAGAGACTGAGTCTTTGCCTTTCTCTGCATCCCCAGCAGTTAGCAGAGTCCTGCGTGTAGTAGGAGCTTGTCTACCTAAATCCTGGTCGAACACAGACCTGGCTCCACCTTGGGTGAACCCCCTCCCTGTCTGAGTCTCCTCCTACATAAAATGGGGGTGGGGGGTTGGACTGTCTGACTGGCTGGGGATTGGCAGGCCCAGGACCCAAGTGTCCAGACTTCAGGCCATTTACTGGTAAGACAGTCCCCTTCCCCAGATCCAGAGACTATGTGCCTGCTCCTGGGGTCAGTGAGCCAGCCCGAAGCTGCCTCCTGCCAGGCCTGGGGTGGAGGCAGGGGCTTTTCAAGAGCTGCTCCATGGGCTGAGAGCCGAGCTTGTGCCCCAGTCAATTCCTGTCAAATAGAAGGTGCTGGTTTCTCTGATTTTCTCTGTCTCCTCTCTGTTTCTCTATCTCTTTTGCTATTTGCCTCTCTCTCTCTCTCTCTCTCTCCCTCTCTCCTCTCTGTCTTCTCTGTCTCTCTCTCCTCTCCCACTCTCTGTCTCTGTTTCTGTCTCTCTCTGTCTCTCACTCTTTTTCTCCATCTCTCTCTGTCTCTATCTCCCTCTCTCTCTGTCTCTCTCTCCCTCTCTCTCTCTCCCTCCCTCTCTGTCTCTCACTGTCTTTCTCTCTGTCTCTTTCTCTCTCTGTCTTCTCTGTCTCTCTCTCCTCTCACACTCTCTCTATCTCTCTGTCTGTCTCCCTCTCTCTGTCTCTGTCTCTGTCTCTCCCCCCCTTTCCCTCTCTTTGTCTCTCTCTCTGTCTCTGTCTCTCTCTGTCTCTGTTTCTGTCTCTCTCTGTCTATCTCCCTCTCTCTGTCTCTCTCTCTCTGTCTCTGTTTCTGTCTCTCTCTATCTCCCTCTCTCTGTCTGTCTCTCTCTCTCCCCCCTTCTCTCCCTCTCCCTCTCTCTCTTTCTCTGTCTCTGTCTCTCTCTGTCTCTCTCTCCCTCTGTCTCTCTGTCTCTCTCTCTGTCTCTCTCTCTCTGTCTCTCTCTCCCCCCCCCCTCCCTCTCCCTCTCTCTCTCTGTCTCTGTCCTTCCTCTCTCACTATGCCTGTCACTCTCGTTCTCCCTCTCTGTCTTTTGTCAGAGGGATGGGAAGTCAGTC
Organism: Gymnobelideus leadbeateri; assembly: GCA_011680675.1. Lineage (NCBI taxonomy): Eukaryota > Metazoa > Chordata > Mammalia > Diprotodontia > Petauridae > Gymnobelideus > Gymnobelideus leadbeateri. Next base: position 210,932 of record WOXC01009050.1, read on the forward strand.
CTAGAGCCCAAGATCACTAGGCTGGACAGGACTGGAAGCCTTTCTGCCTTCAGAGTCAGAGCAGAGTGGAGGGAGCAGACCAACCAACTTGACAGGGAGCTCAGGCCCCAAGGGTGAGGAGAGGGGCAGCTTCAGCCACTGTGTTACTTCAGGCTTTTCCTCTGCTCCTCCCCCTCCCCAGGAGCAGGAACCAGCCTGACCAGCGCTTCCCTGGGGGGAGCCCCAGGGGCCTGGAAAAAGGCAAATGCACCATTTCCTCTCCAATTTCACAGCCCATTGTGTCCCCAGACACTGTTCTCCTGAAGCCACTCTGATAGGAAGGGAACTCCAAGGGCTGGACAATGGGCTCTGGGCTCTGGGCTCTGGGAACGGAGCTCCGGGTAATAGGCCATGGGCTCCAGACACTGTCCAGCAAGAATTGACCTACAAGGTCCTATGGAGGAAGAAGCTAAGATGATTAAGACCCAGCTTTTAGAGGAGCAGTAAGGTGGTGCAGTGGATGAAGTACTAGCCCTGGAGTCAGGAGGACCTGAGTTCGAATCCAGCCTCAGATACTTACTAACAATGTGACCCTGGGCAAGTCACTTAACCCTGATTGCCTTTAAAAAAAAAAAAGATCCATCTCTCCTCTTTTGTTGTTCCTTCTGGAAGAGGACTGATGACTTCAGGAGGGAGACCTCTTGACTTTTGTGTAAATTGGATTTAAGCCTCCTGGAAGATGCTAACAGGGCAGAAGGAGGCAAGGAGACCTTCCTAAGCAATAACTCCTGATTGGCCCAGAGGGCTGTGCTCAGGACCCACATGGAGGCACCATTTGGATGCCACAGGGAGACTGAGTCAGGAGGAATTCCTTCCTTCCAGGAGTGGGGACTGGGAAAAGAAAGCTGGTGGCCTCCCGAGATGGCTGCTTTGGCCTTGGGCCACCATGACCTACCCACAGGGATGGCAAAGTGCTTGACCCAGATCCCATGAGACCACAGGCATTACAATGTAGGACAGAGTCTGAGAGAGCAGAGGCCCCCAGCCCGTGAGGGACCTGGCTTGGGACTGTGAGGTCATCATTCTCAAGCTGGAAGAGATCTCAGCCATCTTGTCTAATCCCTCATTTTACAGAGGAGGAAACTGAGTCTCAGAGAGGGCATGGGACTGGCAAGATGGTGAGTGACCCTGGTGAGTGAGTGACCCTGTCTGAGACAGGCTTCCAAACCCTCGGTGCCTGAGAATGGAGGGAAGGGGCTGAATAAGGCCTTGGTGATGAGTGAGAGGAGCCACCTTGGCTTCAGGCTGGCAGAGCAGGCTCCCCCAGGGCCCTGGTGCAGGTTGGTTGAGGAGTGACCTCATCCGAGGGGAAATCAGGAGATAGGACCTGGGTTCAAATTCGTCTTCCGACCCATTTAAGCCAGTCATTTAAGAAATGAACAATCTTCTAATCACCTCTTTCTGTATTGTATTCCAGCCGCTGTGCCAAGCGCTGACCCTTCAAAGACAAAAGTGAAACATCTCCTTCCTCAGAAGCTTCTGATCAAGCTGAGGGTGAAATCTGGGGCAGCTACAAATACCTATGAACAGATTTTTAAAATTGTGCTCAGCAAAGTTCCGGGCACATAGTAGGTGCTTAATAAATGCTTCCTGACTGACTAGATGCCTGGTGATTTTGGTAGGGAAAGCACTGGTGTAGCCAAAACCTGAAGGGTGTTGCAACAAGAGGAGATAGAGAGGGAACGAACTCCTGGCTTAGGGAACAGCTCCTGCAAAAGCTGGGAGGTGGGAAAAGAAGGGCTGGGCATGAAGAACAGTAAGAAAGGCAGTTTGCTGGACTCTAGTGTAGGGGGAGGGGAAGACTATGTGATAAGGCTGCAAAGGCAAGAGGTGGGCTACTGGGGAAGGGCTTGAGTTTCTCTGGATCCTTGAGGTAAGAGGAAGCCCCAAGGGTGTTAGCCTCAATGACCTCCAAGGTCCATGAGAACTTAGCCCCTTCCCTCTTCTTCCTGGGCTGAATTCTAGCCCAGCAGGTATAGTCTAACTCTGCTAGCTTCCCTCCTTACTCCAGAAATCGCTTGCTGATCCTCCCGGTCTGGGACATCCTTTCCTTCCTCAGACCTCGCAGTCAGCCAACAATATTAACTTGACCTACCTACATGATTAGGGTTGAGGATACAGAGGTAATAAGGCAGCCCTCCCCCTGCCCATTCTGGGAAAGGGAGAGAGGGGAATGCCAGTAGTACTGGAAAGCTGGGGGTGACTGGGCCTGGGGAGAGAGCGGGACCAAGGTTTCTAGGGCTTTGGAGGAGAGATTTCTTCTGAGGAACCGCCAGAAAGCCACTCGGAGCCGCTACGATCCCTAAGGACAGGGGCCAGCTTATCTGCAGCTGGCATCTCCCAGCCTGGAGCTCTGAATACAATGGGTACCTTCCCCACCTCCCGAGGGAGACAGGATAGAGAAAAGAAAGCCACAGCCATTTATTAAGCTCTCAGTCTGTTAGGCTTTAAGCTAAGGCAGGGCTCCTATGGGGCTCCCATTAAGTTGGGGGCCACGGTTTATTTGGTTGGCCCTTCTGCCTTGGCCTGGGGTTCCCACCACTGAACATTTCAGAGCATCTCAGGACCTCATGTCTGTGCTAGAAGGAGTTCAGAGGCATCGGATGGTCCAACTGAGGGTCTGAGCTAGAAAGCCTGTCCTCTATCACATCTCTGACCAGGGACCTCCCGAGACAGAGCCTTTCCCTAGTGGGTCACTTCTCAGTGTTAGGACCTTTTCCTGACTGTAAGCCACCCCGGCCCCTCCTCGAGTCTGTAAAGCATTCTAAGGGCTGCAAAGCTCTTTTTTCCTGCTGTCTGATTTGGTGAGATAGGTGCTGTTATGGCCCCCATTTTACAAATGAGGAAACCAAGGCACATAGCAGTTAAGTGACTCGCCCAGGGTCCTACAGCAAGCAAGCATGTAAGGCAGGACTCAATCTCAGGTCTTGCTGATGTCAGGTCCAGCCCTCTCTCCCATGGGCCCCCTAGCTGCCTCATCCAGCTTTCTGGGTCCCTTCAAGTCTCCTCCTTTTCAGGGGAACCCTAGAATGACAAATGTAAAACTGCAAGGGGCCACAGAGGTTACCCATTTTGCAGATGGGGAAACTGAAGTACAGAAGAATTTAAGTGGCATTTCTGCAATGGTGAGTGTCTGAAGTAGGATTTCAGTGCCAGGGCCCTGCCAGGCTGTGCTGGCTCTTGTCCCCAATCCCTCTCTCTGACCTTGTCGGCACAAGACCCCATCTCTCTTGGCCTCTTTGTCACTCTGCTGGACAACTCAGCCCTGGCCACAGGTGTCCCATGGGGCCTGAGCAGGCCTGCAGACCACCGGGGGGTACTGCCCTTCTGGGCATCTAGATACCAGCTGCTCTGCATCAGGGGCCACATTCTATGATGACCAGTGATGCCACTGAGAGCTGAGAACAGCTTTATAGGGTTAGAGCTGGAACGAACTGGCTAGAACATCTTGTCCAACTCCTTTGTTTTACAGATGGGGAAACTGAGGCCTGGAGAGGGGCAGAGCCAGGATTCAAACCCAGACCCTGCAGCCTAAGTGTTCTGTCCATTGTGCCAAACTTCCTCCCACCAAGCATTCTGACTCTTAAGCCTCCCAAGTCTGGACCCCCACCCTGTAAGCCAGGCTTCCCCTGGGGGGGGTGAGGATGGGGAGGCAAGGGTCCCCCCCCCTCTCAGATACACTCTGTAGGGCTAGACTCTGAGTGGCCCCAGGAGCCCTGGTCTCAGGACAGGTAATAGCCTCTGTCCATTTGTGGAGGAAAAACCCATGAATCAGTGAAATGGGAAATCCAATGGCCCATCTGTGTCTCTCTACTCCCCCTAGCCATTAGCTCTGTTCCTGCCCTCCCCTGGCTCCCATTAATGGATTTGGGTCTGGAAGGAGGAAGGGGGCAGGCTGAGAGATGGGGCCTTGGAAATGGGCCGCTGTGGTTTAAAGAAAACCCTCTCCCCCAGCTGAAGATGGGATGACTTAGGATGCTCCCATCTGGCAAACCAAGGGTCCCCTCTGCCACGGCCTGGGGCCTCAGTTTCCTCATCTGTAAAATGAGGGGCTTGGCCTGGTAACCTCTGAGGCCCCAAGAGCCAGGAGGGCACAATGCTATGAGATGGGAGATCACTCTCATAACGAGTGAAATCTGAGAACGCTTCATGGAGGAGGCATGACTGGACGGCTGGATGCAATGCAGAGTGTGTGAGGGGCCTGGTATGAACTGGCAGCAGACCCCACATCCCCCAGACGACCACAGACCGGTGGAAGGCCTTTGGGAGCGTCTAGGCCCTTGTTGTAAGGAGAAGGAAGCCAAGGCCAGTGACCTGCCCAAGTCTGGGGGAGAAGTCAGCAGCGGAGATGGGACAAGAAGCCAGGCCTCCTGACCCCATTTGCTGCAGGTGCAATACTCATAGCTGGTGGTTGGGGAGCTCTCCCCATTCTCCTGTTCCCAGAACCAGGACAGCTCTGGAGATCCCCACTGAAATGATTGCATTGAGTCAACCAGAAGGGGCCCCCTTGGGCCAGACTCCAGCTGAGCCCCCTACAGCCCCTGGCCTGCAGGGGGGCCCTCCAGGCTGTTCTGGGAGCTCTAGCCCCAGAGCAGCCCTAGACAGAGAAGCCAGAGCCTCAGAGAGCGCCAGGTGGAAGGCTGGGACCTTCCATGCCAGAACTCCTTCTGGCAGCTCCCCCAGGCATTGGCAGGTGGGATGCCCAGAAAGGCTGCGACTCCTTCTGCCCTGCAGAATTCTCCTTTCATCTCCCTCCCATCCAAGAGGGCAAATCAGTTAAGGCTGGGGGCTTTACTGCATAAAATGGGGAGCCCAACTAAAGAGTTAGTTGATCTCTATGGTGTTCTCCCAGATGTGACATCCTCTGTTCTCAGGCCCCTCCCAGCCCTGCCACCCTCAGTTCTCAGGCCCCTCCCAGCCCTGCCACCCCCTCTTCTCAGGCCCCTCCCAGCCCTGCCACCCCCTGTTCTCAGGCCCCATCCAGCCCTGGCATCCCCTGTCCTAAGGCCTGAGTTTGTGGAGGTTCTGTGCTCAGACCACCCAATCAGACTAATTAATGGGATGTGTACCCCAGCAGAATTGGGGAGGGGGATCTCTTCCCTGGGTCTCTGCAACTTCTGGGCTCCCACCTCAGAGATGCCTGCATGGCAGGATTCAGAAGGCCCCATTCTAGATCCAGTTCTGCCATTGCCTGGGACCAGAAGCTCCTAACTCTGTCTCCTCTATCCTATTTCCCAAAGGAGTAAGCTGCATCTCAGAGAGGGCCTGGGACTGGACCAAGGTCCCCTGGGGTCAGAGGTTGCAGCCGGGATTCATCCTATTTTCCACACAGAGGCTTCTTTCTGCTACACTCAGATTGGTGACCTTAAACCTCTCCTCTCTGTTCCTCAGTTTGACCAATTGTCAAATGAGGACGTTGGAGCCCCGGGCTCCCACAGCTTGTGACTCTGGGCTGGGCCATCTTCCCCAGAGCTGGGGCACTTTCCGGGCCCATTAGCAGCCCAGTGAGTGGCCTCAGAACCTCCAAGCTTCCGGACCCTCCAAGCTTTTGCTAATGTCTGGGATCGGCTTCCCCTGCAGCCTTTGTCCTCAGGGACATCAAAGTCTTTGGGGCGGACCCAGGACCCCAGGCTCCTCCTCCCTCATTAGCCGCCTTAAAGTTCACCTGGGCTGCCGCCTCCCTTCTACCTCCCTGGCTCCCCTCCGCCACAGCTGGGGCTACAGAAATTCTTCCTTCCTTCTGTCCTTTCTGTCTTCCGTCTGAAGAAGGTTCTTGTCACCGGGGATCCCAGGTGCCACCCCCAGAAGCCCATGGAAGATGCAAGCTCTGCCTGGTAGGGTCCCCCGGATGGGAACGGGGTGATCTGTAGAGGGGTGCTTCCTGGGAAGTGTTCAGTGAATGGGGAGCTTTAGAAAGGGGGGGTCCCAGATGCCACCCCCAGAAGCCCATGGAAGATGCAAGCTCTGCCTGGTAGGGTCCCTCCGGATAGGGACGGGGTGCTTTGTAAAGGGGCACTTCATGGGAAAGGTCTAGTGGAGGGGGGGAGGTGGCCAAAGAGGGGAGTCCCTAAGACGGGGCCACGAGACCCTGGTTAATACCTGAAGGAAGAGGGAGATTAGGGAGGGAAGGGGGAGGATCCCAGGCAAAATCAGCCCAGAGGGCTAGGCTGGTGTACAGCAGGGAGAGCTCAGAGGGAAACAAGGGGGGATGCGTACCCTGTCTACTGAGAGAATTGTGGACAGGCTCTGGGTGGGGACGACTCTGGAGCAGGGGTTTGGGTCTGAGTAAGGTGATGGGGTGGAGAGAGGGAGGGAGACGCATAAAGTTTCCGTGAAATGTCAGATGGAATGGGGTGAGAAGAATCCCAAGGCTGTGGGGTAGTCCCAAGCTAGGGGTTCTTGGGGGGACCTGAGAAGGGAAGGAAAGATGGAAAGGATAGGAAGTTGTTATGAATTTGGTGACAGGATGAAGGGGTACTGGACATCACAGGGACCTGGGAAAATTAGAAGGGGTGAAAGGGGCTAGAGGTGATAGAAATCTCAGGGTGCTAGACATTTGGGGAGTTCCAGGATCTTGGTATGAGACTAGGGCAGGCTAGGAGGGGATGGAAGTCTCAAGGTGCTAGACATTTGGTGGGGCTCCAGGAAAGAATGAAGGTCTGGGTCATAAGAAGTGAAGGGCTTTTTGGGGGGATCCCAGAGGAGTTCTGGAGGAGAGGGGAGGGTAAGATCACCTCAGAAGCATGAGGGGTATGGAGCAGAGTTGGGGGGAAGGCATCTTATGGTTGGCCCAAAGGCATAGAAGGCGAACAGAGATGCATTGGTGTTGGAAGATGATTAGAAGGGCTGGTGAGTCCTTGGCTGAGATTCATGGGGTGTCTGGGGGATGGGCAGGAGGTGGGCACTGGTGGGGAGCTGGGAAGATTGGTGGAGATCCCACAGGTCATCAGGAAGGACTCGGGTCACTGGGAGACATTTTAAGAGGGCGGGATTCTGAGGCTATTAAGAATCTCAGACTTGGAAAGAGAAATGCTGCCCGGGGTCAGCCAGCATCTCCTGAAGCCCTCCAAGAGGAAGACCCTCCCCTGCTTCCCCCAGCAGTCCACTCCACCCCATCTCAGGACAGCTATCCTCTAAGAATCCCTTCCTGATAGCCAGCTCCCTACCCCCTGCCTCATTCCCTCAGTCTTTTCCTCTGGATCCAAACAGAACAATGAAAGCTGGGTCACTGGGAGCCAGGGAGGCTCCTGCATGGAGAGAATGGTCAGGGAGACCCTGGACAGGTGTACTCCAGGAGGAGAGGAGTCTTGTGGCTGATCACAATGAATGCGATGTGGAGAGGAGAAATCACAGAGGAAGTAGGAAGTCATGGCCAGGGGAATCCCAAGGAAGGTCAGGGGTCTGAGCATGGGAAAAGGGCAGGTGGCTGACAGAGACCCTGGAGGGGAAATCCAAGAAAAATCAGAAGGGCTGGGAAGGGAGCCAGGGCTGTTGGGTGGGTAGAGATTCTGGGAGTTCCAGAATGAAGGATGGCCTCAGTGGAGGGAGGGATGGAGTAGAATTTGGGGGTAGGGAAAGAGCCCCATTTGTCAGAACTTTGAATGTCCTTTTCCAGGCCTTCAGAAGCCATTTTTACCTGAGGGCATCAGAGTCTACATTTGGAAGGGCCTAAGAGGTTGAGGTGGAGCAGGGAGAAGTGGGCTGGGGGCCATGGCCGGCTCTTCCCTAGGGTCAGGGGCTGAGTCTGAGCCAGAAGGTCAGGAGAGTCCTGGATGAGAGATGGTGTGGACTGAGTGGGAAGAGCAGACTCAGGCCTGTCCTCACTGACTGTGTGACCTGGGGTCCGCACCCAGGCTTGGGACTGCTGGCCCTGCCTCCCAGGGGTACACATATCACCCTTCAGTGCAGGCTGACAGGCATCGATTAATGTGCTGCCCCACCACCCCCAGGAGCTGACCTTTGACTGGGGAGACTCAGCATCAGATAAGTACATATATGAGAATACACATACACACCATGGCATTGTGGGTCAGCGTACTGGGGCCTGGTGTTGGGAAGACCTGAGTTCAAATCTGATTTTAGATACTTAGTAGCTAGGTAACACTTCACCTCTCTTTGCCTCAGTTTCCTCACCTGAAAAATGGGGATAATGACAGCACTTCCCAAGGTTGCTGTGAGGATCCAGTTAGATATTATTTGTAAAGCTCTCAGCCTGGTACCTGGAACTATATAAATGTTCACTACTAGGTATTATTAATAGAGAATTGACCTTGAAGTCAGAAACACACAGATTCAAGTCAGGATCCCAGCCAGTGGCTGGCAGGACTCTCCAAGTGTAGCCTCTGAACACTCTGGGCTGTGTGACCTTGGGTAAGTCACTTGGCATCTCACTGTTGTCAATTAGACTTTTTTCCCTGCTCTTTCTCTATTTTATTGATGTAAGTTTTTTTTAATTATTTAATTTTTATTCAGTATTTTATTTTTTCCCAGTTACATGTAAAAACAATTTTTAACATTTGTTTCTAAAACTTGGGGTTCCTCATTCTTTCCCTTCCTCCTCCCTATTGAGAAAGTAAGCAATCCCATACAGGTTATACATACATAGTCATGCAAAACCTATCCGTAATAGTCAAGTTGTGAAAGAAAACAGGCAAAAAAAGAAAAAACTCAAGAAAAATAAAGAAAGCAAAAAAAAAAGTCCACTTCAATCTGTATTCAGATACCAACAGTTCTTTCTTTGGGGGATGCCTGGCATTTCCATCCTAAGTCCTTCTAAGATGTCTTGGATTGTTGTATTGCTGAGACGGGCTAAGTCACTCACTGCTGATCATCTTATAATACTGCTGTTACTTTGCCCTCATTTTGCAGCAACCCATGCAAGTCTTTCCAGGTTTTTCTGAGAGCTTCTTATAGCACAAGAGTATTCCATCATGATCACATATCACAGCTTGTTCAGTCAATTCCCCAGCTGATAGGCATCCCCTCAATTTCTAATTCTTTACCCCCAGGAAAGAGCTGCTATTAATATTTTTGTACATGTAGGTCCTTTTCCTTTTTGTTTTTGTTTTTTTCTCTCTTTTTGGATACAGACCTAGTAGTGGGGTATTGCTGGGTCAAGGGTATGCCTAGTTTTATAGACCTTTGGGCACAGTTCCAAATTGCTCTACAAAATGGTTGAATCAATTCACAACTCCCCCAACAGTGTATTAATGTCTCATTTTTTCCCACATCCCCTCTAAAATTTATCATTTACCTTTTTCTAATAGATATCAGTCAGTACCTCAGAATTGTTTTAATTTGCATTTCTCCAATCAATAGTGAGCTAGAATATTTTTATATGGCTATAGATAGCTTTGTGTACTTCATCTGAAAACTGATTGCATCTTCTGACATTTATCAATTGGGGAATGGCTCTTGTTTTTCTAAATCTGATTCAGTTCTCCCTATGTTCAACAGATTTCTTTTATCAGAAAAACTTGCTTCAAAATCTTTTTTCAACATTACTCTTGTTAACTGTATTTCCCTCCACCCTGTTCTCCCCACCCCTGTTTATTCTACTCTCTCTTCTTTCACCCCATCCCTCCTTAAAAGTATTTTGATCCTAACTAACCCCTTCCCCAATATGCGCTTCCTTCTATCACAACCCCTTCTCTGATCCCCTTCTCTGATCCCCTTCTCCTACTATTTTCCTTTAGGGGTAAAACAGATCTCTATACCCAATCGAGTGTGTGTTATTACCTCTTTGAACCAATTCTAATGAGAATAAGGTTCACTCATTCTCCCTCACCTGCCCCCCTGTTCCCCTCCACTGTAAAAGCTTTTTCTTGCCTCTTTTATGTAAGATAATTTACCTTGTTCAACCCCCTTCTCCCAGTACATTCCTCTCTCACCCCTTAATTATATTTTTAGGCATCATCCCTTCATATTCACCTGTGCCCACTGTCTCTATATACTCCTTCTAACTACCCCAATAATGAGAAAGGTCTTATGAGTTACAAATATCATCTTCTCATGCAGGAATGTAAACAGTTTAACCTTTTTAGGTCCCTTACGCTTTCCCTTTCTTGTATACCTTTTTGTTTCTCTTGAGTCTTGTATTTGAAAGTCAAATTTTCTATTCAGTTCTTATCTTTCATCAAGAATGCTTGAAAGTTCTCTATCTCATTGATTATCAATTTTTTCCCTTGAAGGATTATACTCAGTTTTGCTGGGTAGGTTATTCTTGGTTGTAATCCCAGCTCCTTTGCCCTCCAGAATATCATATTCCAAGCCCTCCAATCCTTTAAGATAGAAGTTGCTAAATCTTGTGTTATCCTGACTGTGACTCCATGATACTTGAAGTGTTTCTTTCTGGCTGCTTGCGGTATTTTCTCCTTGACTTGGGAACTTTTGAATTTGGCTATAATATTCCTGGCAGTTTTCATTATGGGATCTCTTTCAGGAAGTGATCAGTGAATTCTTTCAATTTCTATTTTTACCATCTGGTTCTACAGTATAAGAGCTGGTTTCCTTGATAATTTTTTCTTTTTAAAATTATATTTATTTATTTGTTTTTCATTTTCAACATTCACTTCTATAACATTTTAAGCTCTAAATTTTCTCTCCCTTCTTCCCAAAATGGTATGCAATATGATATTGGGGGGTGGCTAAGTGGCACAGTAAATAGAACACCAGCCCTGAAGTCAGGAGGACCCGAGTCCAAATCCGGCCTCATACACTTAACATTTCCTAGCTGTGTGATCTTGGGCAAGTCACTTAACCCCAATTGCCCATCCAAAAAAAAGGCAAAAAAAATCTGATATTGGCTATACAGGCACAATAATATTCAACTTAATTTCCACATTAGTCATGTTGTAAAGAAGAATTAGAACCAAAGAGAAAAACCATGAGAAAGAAGAAACCAAAAAAAAAGAGAGAAAATAGTCTGCTTCAATCTGCATTCAGACTCCATAGCTCTTTCCCTGGATGTGGATAGCATTTTCCATCATGAGCCTTTTGGATTTGTCTTAGATTCTTCTATTGCTGAGATAGAGCTAAGTCTATCAAAGTTGGTCATTGCACAATATTGCTGTTATGGTGTACAATGTTCTTTTGGTTCTACTCACTTCACTCAGCATCAATTCATATAAGTCTTTCCAGGTTTTTCTGAAATCTGCCTGTTCATCGTTTCTTATGGAATAACAGTATTCTATGACATTCATATACCACAGCTTGTTCCACCATTTCCCAATGGATGGGCATCCCCTCAATTTCCAGTTCTTGTCCACCACAAAAATTGTTGCTATAAATATTTTTGTACATGTGGGTCCGTTTCCCATTATTATGATCTCTTTGGGATACAGCCCTAGCAGTGGTATTGCTGGGTCAAAGGGTATGCACGGTTTTATAGCCCTTTAGGTATAGTTCTAAATTGCTCTCCAGAATGGTTGCAACTCCACCAATGATGCATTATTGTTCAGATTTTCCCACATCTTCTCCATTAAAAGTTTCCTATTTTGTCATGTTAGTCAGTTTGATAGGTATGGTGTGGTACTTCAGAGTTGTTTTAATTTGCATTTCTCTAATCAATAGTGATTTAGAGCATTTCTTCATATGACTATAAATAGATTTAATTTCTTTATCCATAAACTTCCTGTTCATAACCTTTGACCATTTATCTTTAATAATTTGAAAGATTATGTCTAGGCTCCATTTTTGATCATGGCCTTCAGGTAGTCCAATAATTTTAAAATTTTCTCTCCTGGGGTGGCTAAGTGGCACAGTAAATAGAGCACCAGCCCTGGAGCCAGGAGACTTGGGTTCAAGTCCAGCCTCAGACACTTAACACACACTCAGATTGTGTGTGACCTTGGGCAAGGCGCTTTACCCCAATTGCCCTCCAAAAAGAAAAAAAAATTATCTCTCCTGGATCTATTTTCCAGGCCAGTTGTTTTTCCAATGAGTTATTTCACATTGTCTTCTATTTTTTTCATTCTTTTGGTTTTGTTTCATTGTTTCTTGATTTCTCATGAAGTCTTTAGCCTCCATTTGCTCCATTCTAATTTTTAAGGAATTATTTTCTTCAGTGACCTTTTGGATCTCCTTTTCCTTTTGGCCAATTCTGCTTTTAAGGACATTCTCCTTATTGGTTTTTTTGGACCTCTTTTGTCATTTGACCTAGTCTGTTTTTTTAACGTGTTATTTTCTTCAGAACTTTTTTGTGTCTCCTTTACCAAACTGTTGGTTTTTCATAGTTTTCTTGCATCACTCTCATTTCTTTTCCCAATTTTTCCTCTACCTCTCTTACATGACTTTCAAAATCCTTTTTGAGTTCTTCCATGGCCAGAGACTAATTAATATTTTCTTGGAGGCTTTGGATGCAGGAGCTTTGACTTTGTTGTCTTCTTCTGGGTGTGTGTTTTGATTATCCTTATTACCATAGTAACTTTCTATAGTCAGAGTTTTTCCTGTTGTTTGTCCATTTTCCCACTCTATTACTTGACTTTTAACTCTTTGTTAAAGTAGGGTTCTATTTCCAGGGTGGGGGGTGCACTGCCCAAGTTTCAGGGGTTTGGGGCAACTGTTTTCAGAGGTCTTCAAACCTAAGTCCCTACTCAGTACTGACCCCCTCCATGTCAGGCTCTAGGGTTATTGTGGCAGAAGGGAATCAGCAGCCCCTCACCCCACGGAGCAAGCATGCTCATATTTCAGTGCTTGGCACTGTTGGGGGGAGGGTACCTGCTGCTTGGGAGAGGGCAGGAAAGGCATCATAGAGAAGGTGGTGTTTGGACTAACTTATGTACGAAACAGGTATTACAAGAAGAAGCGATAAGGGGAGAGAGGAACCCACATATGGAGGCAGCTAATGCAAAAGTGTGGAGGGGGAAGAGAAAGTGTCTCATGAGGGGCAGCAAGATCAGTTTGACAGCAGGGTATGAAGGGAAGTAAATACAGCAGAGCCTGTGGCAAAGGGCTTTAAATACCCAAGAGGATGACCGAATCCTGGACATAATAGGGAGACTCTGAGATTACTGAGTGAGGGGAGTGACGTATCTGGTCATATCTGAGCTTGAGGAAAATCCCTGACACCTGGACTGGAGCAAGAAGAGGTGATTGGGAGGCTCTGGCCCCCAGTGTCCAGGGGCTGATGGAGATATTGTAGCCCTCCCCCAAAAACCTAATGGTTAGAAATATCCCAAAGGAGAATGAATGGTCAGCATTGTAAGGTAACAAGATGCCCCTCCTTTTGGAGATCCACAAGCAGAGGCTGGATGCCCCCCAGCCAGGGTACTGTAGTAGGCAGTAGTATTCAGATATTTCCCCTACACTCCTCTGTGACCCTGGGACCTAAGTGTCCTCTGGTGGCTTGGCCAACTAAGTGTCCTGCTGCTGTCTTCTTGCACCCACCAGAGCCCATGGCCCCAAGGGGCATGGCAGCCTCCAGTGCCCATGGTCCCATCACCGCCTTGTTGGAGGATCTGGAGCTCTGGACCCAGTTCTACCAGGCCGGCACAGAGATGGTCATCACCAAGTCTGGCAGGTAAGGCCTGTGACTGTTTAACCCCCACCCCGTGGGCAGGCTGGAGGATGATTTCAGGATAAAGGCCCAGAAGAGCCCTGTGCCCCAAGCTTTAGATGACCTGGGATCCCCACAGCAGGCAGGGCCCACATGGAGACATCTACATCCCTGGGCCCAAGCTCTCCTCCTCCTCCCCTGGGAATGAACTCTTGAGCTACATGGTCAGACAGGCCCAGGGCCAAGGCTGGGCTTGGGGCTTGGGGATCATTGTAGCCAGGCTCTGGACTCTGCCTGAGGCTGTGCTAAGGGATCTGAAAGTTGGGAGGGAAGGGGGTGGGATGTGGCAAGAAGTCAAACTGGGATTCATGAAGACATAGCCAGCCGTGGGGAGAGGGTCCTAGGGTGCAGAGCGGGTGGAGATGATGTGAGAAAAGAGGATCTGGGGCCCCGTGTCTCGGCTCTGCCGATTCCTGGTGAGGGCAGGGCAGCAGGACACGGCTACCTGTGCCTCAGTCTCCTCCTCTATAAAATGAGGTGAGGGTGATGCCTTGTCTCAGTCTGCTACTGGGACTCCCTTCTTCAGTGCAGAAGACGCCCTTCTTCAGCTGCTTCTTCAGTGGCCTGTCCTGGAGGGAAGCCGCCCCATGGCCCTTGCCCCTTGGTGGGAACACTCCATGCAGACCCTTAGCCTCCACAGGTGATGGTCATCTCTGTCTTTTATAGGAGGATGTTTCCGCAGTGCAAAATCCGACTCTCGGGCTTGGTCCCCTACCTGAAGTATGTGGTACTGGCAGACTTTGTGCCAATGGACAACTTCAGGTATAAGGTACCTATTCTTGCCTGGGCTCCCTCACCCCTGCAGGGTTCTGTGGGAGGGGTGAGCCGGAACCCAGCACATGAGCACTGGGAAGGAAAGGGGGTCATGGCAAAGGACCAGAACTAGGCTTGGAGACCCAGATCCATGCTGCTCCTGAGCCTGTCCCTCCCAATCAACTGTGAGGCATCAGGCAAGGCCCTTCTCTGCTCTGGGCTCAGTGTACTTCTCTGGGATGGGGTCCAATGACTCATCTAGATGTGCCTTTGCCTGCCCCACCCCCCCAAAGGGCAGTGACTCTTCCTGCCTGCTCTCAGCAGGGCCCTTCTGTGTCCTGCAGTGGACCAAAGACCAGTGGGAGGTGGCGGGCAAGGCGGAGCCACAGCTCCCTGGCCGCTCCTACATCCACCCGGACTCACCAGCCTACGGCAGCCACTGGATGAAGGAGCCTGTGTCCTTCCACAAAATGAAGCTGACCAACAACACCTTGGACCAACTCGGCCATGTAAGCAGATCCTCCCTCCTCAGTCCACCACCCTCCCCCTACATCTCTGCTCCCAGAATCCACCAAATGAACAACCAAAAGAAGCCTCTGGTTACCCTCTGGCCCCAACCTCTCTCTGACCAAGCATCCCCTCCAAAACATCTGCCATGTGCTCGAAGCCCTCCAGGGATGAGGAGCTCACTACCGACTGAGGTGTAGCTGGAGTGAGTGCCTTCTTCCCATGAAAGGGAGGGCATGAGGCTCTCAGAATATAAGGTTGGAAGGGGCTTGTCCCAGGAGGAGAGGCTTCCCCTCCTGGGCAGCGCTGAGGTTGAATCCCCTTGGAGGGAAGCCGCCCCACGATTCCCTTGCCCTTTGGCAGGGGCACTCCATGCAGACCCTGTCTCCCCAGATCATTCTCCATTCCATGCACCGCTACCAGCCCCGCTTCCTTGTGGTCCAAGCAGATGACCTCTTCAATGTCTGCTGGAGTGGTCTACAAGCCTTCAGCTTCCCCCAGACAGTCTTCATTTCCGTCACAGCCTACCAGAATGAGCAGGTAGCCAGCCTTCCCTCCCTGCCCCTTCCCCTGTGGGCCCCCTCAAGGCTCTGCTGGCACAGGCTGGTGAAAAGGGCCCTGGCCTAGGGTTCTGGAGTGCTGGGACAGGGAGAGAGCAGGGCTGAGGAGGACACTGGGTGTCTGGGGCCTGGAAGAGTCTCCTCCAGGGAAATCAAGGGCCAAAAGGAGGAGGACAGGTGCTCCTTGCTGCTGGAAACTGCCAGTCACTCCTACTGTTCTGCCTGCCACCCCTGACTATCCCTCCCTTCTGTGCAACTTCTCCTCCTGTTCAGTTACAAGCTCCTTGAGGGCAGGAGCTGTCTGAGCTTGCATTTGCTTGCACTATACTGAGCACACCATTTGGTAGCCAGTAAGCAAGCAGGGTTTTTCATTCATTCGTTCCCATCTGACTCTAAAAGACCTGACTGTTTAGGGGCCTGGAGGAGAGGAGATGGACCATGGATGGAGCAGACTAGACAGCAAAAACAGCTTTGCAGGTCAGGGAATAAGAAACCTTTATTTGGGATCTACGGAGAGCCAGAGGGCAACGAGAGAGGCAGGAAGACTCATCTTCCTGGGCTCAAATCCAGACTCAGACACTTGCTAGCTGTGTGACCCTGGGCAAGTCACTTCAGCCTGTTGGCCTCAGTTTCCTCGTCTATAAAATGGGCTGGAGAAGAAAATGGCAAACCCCTCTAGTATCTCTGCCAAGAAAACCCCAAATTGGGTCACAAAGAGTTGGAAATGACTACCTAATCCAGATCTGACCAAGAATTCCCCTACCCCATACACCCCCAATGAGTACTGATTCAGCCCCTGCTTAGAGACCTCCAGCAAGAGAGAGAAGGGGAGACCAAGGCAGCCCACTCCACATGGGGTTGCTAGTTCCAGGGCCAAGCAGAATGAGGCAACCAACCCTTCCAGCATGAAAAGGCAGCTGTCCTGCCTTGTTCCCCCATCTTCTCCAGGCTGGCGGCAGACCATCCGCTGCCTTCCATGCCCAGCCTCTGGGTGCCCTCAGATGCCCAGTGACTGCTTCTCTCCCCTCTGAGGCCCATACTTCCATTGGCTGCCAGAGGATGGTCCTAAAGCACAAGGCTGTCAGTATCTGACACTCACCTCTGCCAGAAAACATAGCCTCCTGGCATTTTAAGTCTCCCTTCCCTTTGCACCTTTCCAGGCTAACACATTCGTGGGCTACTGTATACAGACTCTGGTCAAACTGGCCCATTCATTGCCTCCTATGAGTGACGCTCTGGCCTTGGGGGAGACTTTGCACAGGCTGGCCCAGGAGCCACAGGGTCCTTGGCCCTAAGGGAGCCAAGTCTATTTGGAGTCTAGACCTAGAATGCATCAGGGAGTGGGTGCTGCTCAGAGGGCCTTAGGTAGCATGGTCAAGTTGGTCAGGGGCAGCTTATGGTCTTGAGTATCATGACAAAATTGACTTTATTCCTTTCTAAAGATCACCAAACTTAAAATCGACAACAATCCCTTTGCAAAAGGATTCCGGGAACAAGGAAAAAAGCCGAGAAGGTAACTGGGACTCCCTGGTGGGGAGGTTTAGCCAAGAGACCTGCCCACCCTTTGGGAGAGCCCCCAATGCCAGCTCCTATCCCTGCCCACACCGAAGGGGCAATGAACGACCCCCCTCTCTCTGCTCCTGTTCCCTGCTTCCTATAAAGAAGAATGACTGAAGAGACCCCCCATTCCTTGTACAGGGCCCACAGACTCAGCCCAGCCAGGGGGCTAAAGAGGAAGAGGCTCGGAGAGCTTGCTTCCAGGCCCGAGTCTGAGAAATCTGGTAAGAGGTGGGAGGAAGGGAAAGATAAGGGAGGAGAGTTTGACCTGTCCCAGGAAAGGGCGGCTTCAGAAGACCTGGGGTGGGTTCATTCAGGCAGGAATTGGGAGGGATGAAAGTGGGGAAACTGAGGCCCCAGGGAACTTCACATGGGGGGGCCTGTCCCACAGGCTCTGAAGGCACTGAGTGGGGCTCCCTCCCTCTTTCATGCTCCCTCTCAGTAGGTCTGACCAAGGAGGAGACCATGCAGGTCCAGGACAATGCCAGCCCTGGGTCGGTCAGCCACATGTACCCCACCTTCTGGGGGCCCCTTGGGCTCTCCAGGGCCTCAGCACCAGCAGAACAGAGAGACGAGCCAGCAAGAGAAGCAGCTGTGCCCACCTCAGGGTCTTACCCTGCCTACAGGTGAGCTCCCACTCCTGGTCCCCTCCCTCAGGCATGAATAACAATCTACAGAATCCGGGGGGGGGCAGGACAGCTTTGGGGGGGTCTTCTCTCTCTCTCTCTTTTTTTGGGGGGGGGGGCATTTTATGGTCAGGGAAATTGTATTAGCAACTGTGAGAGGGTGGAAAGTTTTCAACTTGGAATCCAAAGGGCCTGGGTTCACATCCTACCTCAGCTCCCTCCTGGCTTGGCTCTGTGACCTCAGCCACTTGGGCCTCATTCTCTTCTGTAAAATGAGGGAATTTGCCCAAGCAGAGGGCGCCGGCCTTGGAGTCAGGAGCCCCCACAGCACAGTGGGGCCAAGGGTGGGGCCTGGAGGGCGGGCCTTGGAAGACTCCCGGAGAACAGCCTGTCTGTGCACTGGCCGGGGCACCAGGTGAGTGCAGGGCCACAGGTAGAAATGGGCCTGGGCTCTGGTAGTCCAGGCATCCTGCAGGCCCGGCTATTGTGAGGGAGATTTAAGGGACTGGGGAGAGGATGAAGGAGACTGAGGCCAAACAAAGAAAGCACTTAATCAGTGCCTACTGTATGCCAGGCTGCGCTTACAGAGAAGAGTCCCTGCACTCAAGGAGTTTCCAGTCTAACAGAGGAGACCATACCCAGGAGGGGGCGGGGAGGGCTGGGTCTCCCTGATTCCTCTCCACTATGCTGGGCTTCGAGAGGGCTCCAAGCTCAGGGAGGCAAGAAGGTACGAAAGGAAGCGGGACGCCCAGCAGGACTGGCAGCTGGGGTTCTGAGGCCCACAGAGTCGACGAGTGGGAGGCTGTTTGAGAGCAGATTCAGGGAAGGGGCTGGGGGTGGAAGAAGCCCCTCGTGGGGGTCCTGGCCTCCTTCCCAGAAAAGGCTTGGCAGCCGAGGCAAGGAGAGAATGGATCTACCCTGGGATGGAAGGAGCTGGTGGTGCAGTGGTTAGGGCACTAAGTGCCCACTCAGGAAGACCTGAATTCAAATCCTGCCATAGACCCCTAGCAGCTGTGTGTGATCCTGAGCAAGCCATTGTGTGCCTCAACTTCCCCATCTGTAAAATAGGACTTCCAGGGCTGTGGTGAGGATCAGATGAGATGGTATTTGTAAAGCTCCCTGCAAGCTCTGAGTGCTGTGACGGGCAGCTGCTTTGGGGACGGCCAACCATGCAGGGGCCTTCCCTCAGGGTGCAGGGAGGGCGCTCACACACATCTGAGGACACCTCCATAGGGCAGGGCAGGGGCACAGAGCTCAGAGGCCTCCTACCAGGGCCTTCCACCAGGGCCTTCCACCAGGGCCTCCCACCAGGGCCTCCCACCAGGGCCTTCCACCAGGCCTCTCGTGAGGGTCTCAAAGGGCTCTCCCAGGTCTCTCAAAGCTGATTTAGGTTTACCAAGGATGATGGTTTTGATTCCACCCACATTTCTGGATATCTCCCTCCCTCCCCTCCTCCCAAAGGGCTTCTAACAGACTAAAAATATACAAGTTAGTCAAAGCAGCCAACACACCCACCGAGTCCCAGAGCCCAGTGTGTTGTGTTCTGTACCCATGGCCCCCCACCCCGCTGAGAAGGGCAGGATGGGCCTTTTATCAACCCTTCTTCAGGGCCAAGTTTCTTGGTCCTTCTAATCAGGTGTGTTACCAAACTGGGCATGGGAAGGTCAGCTCCAGGGTGAATGGGACAGATGGCCAGTTTGGGGAGGGTCATGTTCCTCAGGGGAAGAAATTGTCTAGAAAGGCCAAGCTAGAGGATCCTGTGCACAGATCCAGACCTGGAGGGGACCCAGACCTTCAAGGCCATCTGGTCTACTCCCGAGAGAACTGAGGCCCAGAGAAGCGAGAGGACTTATCCAAGGTCTCCCAATACAGCCACAATGGGCACTCCCTCCACTGTTTCACAGTGTTTCATTCATGCTCCCATTTTAAAGAGGAGAAGACTGAGGCCTGAAAGGGAAAGAGCCACTCAGGAACCTAGCCATATCTCATTGCCTTTAGATAACCAGGGGTCCTCATCTGAGGATGCAGAGGAAGGGTCTCAGCCTTTAGACTAGGGACAAAAACCCAAGCCTGGGGTTTCTGCATCCTCAGACTTCCCCTTTGTCACCATCCAGGTTCCAGGACTACAGTCCCAGCGCCTGGGAAGCTGTTCCCAGCTGTGATCGGCAGCCCAGACCCATAGTTCCGGGCCCTGGGATCTCTGGTGCTGAGCCCGGGATCTGTGCTCCCCCAGATAAGGCTGGCCCCCATGGTCCGCTGTACCCTCCTTATAGCCCAGAGGCTGGGTCAGGCCAGTGGCTGGTCCCCGGCCCTGCTCATGGACAACCCCGGCCCTTCCCTTCCCTGGATGGTGCTGCCCACGGGGGCTCCCCGGACTGGGGCCAGTGCCCCCTCTTTTCCTATGCTTGTTGGTGAGAGCCATGGCATCCTCCCATTGGGACTCAGGCCTGTCAGCTGCTTCCCTCTATTGGTAGCCTGGGCAACTCCAAAGGGAGGGTGACGAAGCAGTTGTAGAGTGGGGAGAAGAGACCAGGTCTGGCCTGAATGAGGCCTTGGCAGCTTTGGGGAGATGGGCTCTTTCAGTCCACAGGAAACTGGTGTTGGGAGAGGGTCCAACAGCCTTGGTTTAAGGCACACTGGAAGTCCCAGCTATTCGGTGCCAGGCCCATGCCTATCTGTCCCTCCATCAAATCTCCCTCTCCCTCTCCTCCTGTCTTCCCCTCCCACTCCTCCCTCTTCTCTGTCATTCTCTCCCATCTCTTCCTGTCTTCCTTCTTCCTCTTCTCCTCTGTCTTCCTCCCCCACTTCTCTCTCTTCTCCGTCTTTCTCCCCTACCTCTTCCTGTCTTCTTCCTTCTCCCTCTTCTCCCCTGTCTTCCTCCCTCTTCCTCCTCTCTTCCTTGGAGGAGACACAGAATTTGGGGAGTCATTCAGGGTACCCAACACTGCTGTCTCTGGGTAGAGGGCTCCTCTGGCCCCCAGGAGTTAGCCTGCGTGGAAATAGCTGTGTAGCCACTGCTGCCCCTCTCCCATAATCCACAGACACCCAGCACTGGTCCGACCCAATCCCCACCTTCCTCTGCACCCTGCTCTGTCTGTAACTGATAATGATAATAAATGATACTGTGCTGCCCTGTCAAGTGGGTCCTCTTGGCAGTGCCCCCTCCCCAGCCTTTGGAAGCTGATGGGGTTGAGTCTGGAGCCATAAGGTGGCACAGAGGTGGCGGGGCTAGTGAGACCCAGAGGGAGACATTACTGGGCCTGCCTCTGAGCTGGCTTACAGAGAAGGGACCTTGGGGAGGCCCCAGACTCTGGATCGGGGCTGCTGACCTTATGAGGGAAGTCAGGTAGAGAACCAGAACCGACCCTGGAATCCCCTAAAAGCTGGTCCTCCCCAAACCATCTTGTGCTAGGTATAGGATGGGGATTCCAGCTCAGTAAGACAAAAACCTTCCTAGGCGTTCCAGTGTGAACCAGGCTGACAGGAAGCAGGGGTGACACAGTGCCATCACTCAAGAGTCAGTCAGCAAACATTAAGCACCTACTATGTGTCAACTGTGATCCCTTGTATGAAGAAGATTGAAAGAAAGCCAAAGGCCCGTCCCTGCCCTCCAGGAGGGAGGACATGGAAATGCAGAGCCTTGGGCTTGGCCCTTGAGGAAGCATTCTGTCATGGTGACCTCTCTGGGCAGCTTGGTGGTGTGACCACAGCAGAGAGACTCAGGAAGGGCTGAGTTTGAATCCTGCCTCCAATACCCCAGCTGGGAGACCCTGGTCAGGTCTCTGCTTTCTCCTCTGCCAAATGGGAACAGGAGAACCAAACTTGGAGGACAGTCGTGAAGATACCAGGAGGCAAGCAGAGTGACGGCTCTGGAGACGGGCTAGGGACCTATTCCTTAATGGCCAACAAGACCTCCCAGAGTTCCAGGGCCCTCTCGGCTTGTTGCCCATCCAGGGGGGGCTGGGTGCCTGCCCTTTGTCTATAAGGGGAAAACTTGTCCAGACTCCAAGCTTGCCTCATCCTCCAACCCAGCCAGGCCCCTCAGGGGTCCATGGTGCTGGGATCACCTACAACCCACTGGATGCTCAGGACAGCCTGGGGGGCAGCTGACACAAACATCCTCTCTGGGGTCTTTCAGAGAAGGAAAGTAGTTGTGGCAGAGGCCTTGATTTTCCAGGAATAACCCACCACTGCTTCCTTAGGCGGGGATGTGAAGTGGGCCTTTCTGAAGGGCCAGGGCCCTTCCCACCACCAGCTCCCTCAAGGGAAGGCTGAGAAGGCCTCCTTGAACATCCCTCATGAGAGGAATCCGGCCTTGGGCCATTTTGAGTTTTTCAGCCAACATATCTGCTGAGGGGTGGGGAAGAGCAGACCCCAGGAGGAGGCTGAGTCCTGGAACTCCACAGGGTCTGAATTCAGGGAGATGAGCTGGGCAAGCGTGATGGACCCAGCAATGAGAGAGGACCCATTCGAGGAGGCCTATAAGGGGTTTAGATTTTACCTTGCTGACTGTGGGGAGTCAGATGACTTCAGAGCCAAGGAGTGACTTAGCCAGAGATGTGATTTAGGGAGACGCTTTTGGCCACTGGGGCAGAATGAATGGCTGTTGGGGTAGGGGTGGGTAACTAAGCTTTGGGCACAAACCTCAGAGTTTCATTAAACAACCAATTATTAAACACCTACCAGGAGCAGCCTGAAAAGTGCAGGAGTGTCCAGGGCCCTGCCGCACGAGGCTGGTCTGTCCTGATGGAGGGACACCAGAGGGTGTTAGGGCTCCAGTTAGAAGGGTCAGACCCAATTGTTAAGTTAGCAGTGGGGCTGAGCTCCCGATGTTGGGGACCAGTAGCAGGCCTGGGAGGAAAGGGGCCAGGCCTGGCTGCTTCTTGGCCTCCAGCCTTCAGGTGGGGGCAGTGCAGATGGGAGCTGAATGCACTGGGAGGGCAGGGAATGTCATCTGCTGCTCCTAACATGAAGGCATGACCGGGAGGCACAGGGGGAATCTAGTTTAGCCTTTCCAGGCCTGAGGTCAGAGCAGCCTCATTGGCCCTTGTTGGGGGTTGCTCCAGGCCACAAGGGGAAGGGGCTCTCACCCACCTCCATCCTACCTAACCCGTGGCAGTCTTCACTTATAGACTCTCACAGGATAAAGCCTCCTCCCCTATCATCATCCTCAGGACTGGCTTTTGACATAACAAAAGAGCTCTGTCTTCCTCTGCAGAG
Organism: Gymnobelideus leadbeateri; assembly: GCA_011680675.1. Lineage (NCBI taxonomy): Eukaryota > Metazoa > Chordata > Mammalia > Diprotodontia > Petauridae > Gymnobelideus > Gymnobelideus leadbeateri. The sequence goes on from WOXC01009050.1 coordinate 233,749, forward strand.
AGAAGCTACAGGGAGGCAGATTTCAGCTCAGTATTAAAAACAAACCTCACAATCAGAACAGTTCCAAAGTGAGCTGGGCTGCCTTAGGAAGCAGTGGGCTGCACACAGTGGAAGCATCAGCCATCAACTATTAATCACCTACTTGGTGCCAAGTCCTAGGGCCCCTTGCCCCAATGAGCTCATATTCCAATAGAGGGTCAGCATATCGAGGTACACAGAAGGCACACACGTGGTCAAGCAAGCGAACCCAGAACGGGAAGGCATTAGCAGCCAACTGGAGGGCCTGCAAAAGCTTCCTGTAGACCATGGACTTTGAGTTGAGCCTCAAAGGAAATGCAGATAAGACGGGCAGGGAGGGGGCAGAGCAAGCACAGAGTACATAAGGGGAGTCAGGTGTGAGAACAGAGGCAATAGGGAGCCAGTGAGGGTCCTTGACTTGGGTGGTGACACTTTACAAAAGTCCTCCAGGCACTGGAATGGCCAGCAGACCAGCTAAAAGGTGACTGAAATATTGAATTTGCCCAGGATTGTGGTGGATTATGGATGGAGAGAAGGGGACCTATGTGAGAGATGGGAAGGGGTGGACAGTATTTGGCAATGGATGTCCTCAGAGGCAGGTGGGGATGGGTGCCTAGCTGGGAGAGAGGTTAGGCCTTGGAATCATTAGCATCCATGGGAGCAGATGAGATCACCAGTAGAAATGACACAGGGGGAGGAGAGAGGAGAGCCCAGAAGAGGGCCTTGGCGGACAGGCCCAGAGCCAGAACACTGGTGAAGAAGTACTAAGAAGCTGGGGAGAGATCAGCCAGGTGGGAGAACCAGGACAGAGGAGGATCTCCAAAACCTAGAGAGGAGAGATCTTCCAGGGGGAAAAGGCTGCACGGAGGGCAAGGAGGATTATTAGGATTGAGGGGGGGGAAACCATTGGATATAATTAAAAAAATATCAATGGCACCTTGGAGAAGTCAGTGTCAAAGGGTGGGCAACAAGGGAAGGCAGGAGAGGAGAAAAGCCCATGGTGAACAGCACTGCTATCATTAAGGGAAGGGTCTTAAGGTCGTAGCATCAGGGAATCAGGAATCAATCAGGAGGGAGAGACTGATGGTGGAGAGGAGAGGGGGGCACCTTGCTATAGAGGCCAGGGGTGAACCAGACCCAAGACACAAACAGAGAGGGGCTGAGTCTAATAAAATGGACTGTATTGGGGAGAAATGTAAAGCCTTAAATTTGGGGATCAAAAAATCACCCTCACATAGGATGGGAAAGGCAAGCTTAGACAATAGCTCTTTCTCTTTAAAAATATTTTATATAGATATATAACACACACACGTGTATATATATGTGTGTGTGTGTCATATATATGTATATATATATATACATATATATATATATATATAAAATATTCGATCAGTGAAAAATCCTTCTCCTCTCCCAACCTACCCAATTAAGAATGAAAGAAAAACAAAAACCCTGTTACAAACATGTATAGTCAAGCAAAGAAAATTTCCACATCGGCCAGGTCCAAAAATAATCTCTGTCTCATTCTGCACCAAGTCCTTCCTCCATAAGGAAGTGGGTAGATTGTTTCATCAAGAGTTCTCTGGATGGACCAGCTGCACAGACTGGCCAGAACAGACTCCAGGAGAGTGAATCACCAGCAGCTGTGGCAGTTTCCAGACTTTGAACTCATAAACGCCAAAGAGAAAGTAAAAGGTCAGTGGGGAACTCTGTTGGAACTGGGTGATGGAATAGACTGGTCCAGCCCCTGTCCCTGGGGTGAGATGAAAATTTGACTTTCAAATACAAGAATCAAGAGAAGCATGAGAAGGTAAACAGGAAAAAGAAATCATAAGGAACTTATTAAAGTTGAACTACTTACATTCCTACATGGAAGAAAGATAATTGTAACTCATGAGACTTTTCTCAGTGTGAGGATAGTTGAAGGGAATACAGATGTATGTATAGGAGGGTATATGTGTGTATAAATACATATATGAGTGTGTCTATATGTGTGTACATGGATACATAGACAGAGGGCAGAGGCTCAGTTGAATAGGAAGGGATGATATCTAAAAATTAAAATTAAGAGGTGAGAGAGGAATATAATGAGAGAAGGAAAAAGGGAGAAATGGAATAGGCTAAATTATCTTATATAAAAGAGGGGAGAGAAAACTGTTACAATGGAGGGGAAGAGCAGGGAGGTGAAAGGGAATGGGTCAACCTTACTTCATTGAATTTGGCTTAAGGAGGGAATAACATTCACTCAATTAGTTGTTTTACCCTATAGGAGAGTAGGGGATTAGGGGATTATGGGATAAGAGGGGGGATGATAGGCGGGAGGGCAAATTTCGGGAGAGGGTAGTTAAAAGCACACATTTTGAAAAGGGACAGGGTCAAAGTAGAAAATAAAATAAGGGGGGGGGGATAGGATGGAGGGAAAGATAGTTTTTTCACAATATAACTACAACGGAAATGTTTTGCGTAACTACACATGTACAACCTATGTTGACTTGATTATCTTCTCACCTGTTTTTATAGAAGTTACTTGTTCACCCTGATTAGATTGTTTCCCCAAACCTTTCTCAAGACATGCTCTTCCCGTCCTTTTCGGCCTTCTCTCTGCGGCCTCCTTCCAGGGCACCTGATGCCTAGTGGGCTGGGGGAGACACGTAGCCCCCCTCCCCATCCTTGTTCAGTCCTCGCTCGGTCCCTTCCATCGGTCGTTTGCGTGACGCCCCTTCGTGCTTCCCTTAAGGCCGGTGTTTGAATCTCCCGCAGCAGAAGCCCCTCCACCTGGGGTCGGGGGGCTCCTCCCGCCGCCCTCCGGGCCTGCGATGCCCCAGCCAGAGGGTCTTCGAGTCTTCTCCCCCAGCCCTTTTTCGGGCTGTCTTCCTCCGCCGGCGTCGGCTGCCTTTCTGCTCTGGGTCACCCTTCCCAGCGCGGAGCTAGCCCTTAGATGTTGGCTTGACTTGGCCATGCCATCTTTTGGCAGTGGGACACCGCTGCCACCTGGTGGCATTCCAACGTTCACTGGCCAGGAGGGACTGTAGCCCTCATTTTATAGGTTCAGAGCTCTCACCAGCTCTGAGTCGGAGCTGGAAGGGGTCTTAGAGGCCGCGCAGTTGGACTCCTTCATTTTCCAGAGAAGGAAACTGAGGCCCAAGGAGGAGGAAGTGATCATAGCATCCTTGTCGCTAGGTACAGCTCTATTAGCAAAGGGGATAGAGCTCAGAACCAGGCGTCAGGGAGACCTGAGTTCAAATCCAGGACCAGATACGCACTATGCTAAGGGCACATCCCTAAAAAATTAAAAACAACAACAACAAAAAACCTCTCTGCCTCAGTTTCCCCAACTATGAAACGAGGGTTGTTAATAGTGCCTGCCAAAAAAGGACTGTTGGGAGGATCAACTGAGATAATATTTGTAAAATGTCTAGCACATGACCAGACACACAGTAGTGCTCAACATTTTACAGGATCTGAGGAATCTGAGGCCCAGGGTAGGATCAGAAGCAAAGCCTGAGCCTCGGCCTCTGACCCTGAAGCCCGGCCTCCTTGCCCACACCACATTGCAGTGACTTGTCCAATATTTCATTGATTTCTAAGTGGAAGAACTACACTCAAGTCTGAAGACACCAAGCCCAGGGGTGTCTTTACTGCACTGTATTGCCTATATTTTTAACAACAAATATTTTTATAACAGTTAATAACTTACATACAAATGAATTTGATAATCAAATAACAATAAAAGGCAATAATACAGTTTATTTATTGAGGGGGCTTCTTTTTATCCCCCAGTGCTTAGCATAGTGTCTGAACACATAGTAGGTGTTTCATACATGCTAGCTGACTGACCCATCATGTTTTCATTATTATCCTCAACATTACCCATGCACCCCCTCTCACTCACTGCACATACCCGCTGATCCTTTGCTGAAGTCTGCCGTTCCCTCCCTCACATAGCCATCACCCTCACATGGATTATTCTCATAGCCCTGTTATTTATTCCCTGCTTCCAATCACTCCTTTCTCCAATTCCCCTTCCCCTCCACCAGTTGCCACCATTTTCTTAAAGGGAATTCCATCCCCCCCTTCCTAAGGGACCCCCAGCTTTCTTTAACCTCCAGGATCAAAGCCCTCCATATCTTGATCCTTCCTCCCTTTCCAGCCCCCTTCTATATGACAAAGGTATTGCTTGTTAGTGCTTACACAGGGGCAAAGGGAAGGGAATAAGTCAAACACCTAAAAACAGAGAACAAAAGGAGTAGGATGGCAGAGCTGGTTGGTAGAACAGGGGATGGCAGAGCTGGGAGGGGCCTTAGAACAGGGGATGGCAGAGCTAGGAGGGGCCTTAGAACAGGGGATGGCAGAGCTGGGAGGGGTCTTAAATAAGTGTATAAATATTCATGTCATATATATATAATGGGCTATGTCATTTGAGCCTCACAACAATCCTTTATGGTGGGTGCTATCATTATCCCCATTTTATAGTTAAGGAAATTGAGGGAGCAGTAATTATATGACTTGCCCAGAGTCACACAGCTAGGAAGTGTCTGGAGGTCAGATTTAAGCTGAAGCCTTCCCGACTCTGCTGCCTCAGGGCACTTCCCTCTCTGGCCTTTGCCCTTACCAGCCTCAGGACCTGGAATGCTCTCCCTTCCTCCCTCTCCCCTTAGGGTTTCCCTGTTTCTCTATGACTTGATGCCCTCTTCTCCAGGAAGTCCTCTGGAATTCCTCCCTGTCCAGCAGCTAGTGCCCTCTGCCCCCAAACTATCTTGTACTGATTTGACGTGTTCTCAGTACATACTAATGTGATAGGTACCTAGGGCCATCCTTTCACTGGCAAGCTGGGTCCCCAGAGAATGGGACTCTAGAGGAGATCCTGCGGGTTGCTGGGGAGGGTGCTCTAGCATGATAGCTCCGAGTCCCCAACAGTGTGCCTCTCCCCCCATTCATCAGACTTAATTAGCATTTAGGAAGAGGTGTTTACTAGGGTGACATACTCAATAGAGTTGGAAGTATTGCTCCCCAAAGTCTGGGGCACCCTCGCCTACCAGAACACATCACACATACAATCCAGGGCTCAAGCTCAGAGACCACAGGTAACTCAGCTCCTGGTGGCTGGGAATGCCCTTGCTCCCCGTGGAGTGCTCATGACCTGTACATATGTATGAGGTAGTTTCTGTTGGGGGCTTCTGTAGAACAGTGAAGATTGCCTTCCTTGGCATGCCTTCTTTGTCTTTGGCTCCCAATGCAGTCAACTGTTCCCTTATTTTTACAGAATGGAAGAGACCTGAGGCTTCTGCCTCCCTGTGAATCTATCACAGCAGCCTGTTTCTGGCTGCCTGGCCTGTCTGAGTGGGTATGTTGCAGGCCTTAGGAGATGCATTACATTTGCCATAGTCTGAGCCCTCAGAGATCAGGCCCTATCCACTTTGATCTGAAATCATCGTGGGACAAATGAAGCAGGATGTCGGTAGAATGGGAGGGAGTTCTTTAGGAACTGAGTATCTTAGGCATTTGAAAACTCCTCTGAGAAAGGGCTCCTCGGCTTCATTAGGCTAAGACAAAAAGGGTTAAGAGCCCCTGACCTAGATTGTTGGTCAAATGAGAGAATATAGTTAACCTAATTAACAAAGGGTGCCCAGCTCTGCCTTCAAGAAGCCCAGGCCACAGACTGGACAGGTGGCATAGACCTGTGTGACAGATGGTGGTAAGCCCAGAAGAGAGGTCCAAGCAAAGAAATGGGAATGTGGGGAGAGAAGTCCCTTCTGGCTAGGCATGAGGCAAAGCTGGAGAAAGTTCAGGACAGAGGGAAGGGCTGGCCCATGCATGAGGACTAGGTAGGCTAGCAGAAACGATGAATGTGTCTGTGACAATGTGGGGAAATAGGGTGGAAAACATGAGTCTTGGTTGAGAAGGTCCCCCAGACAAGAGAAAATGCCAGATGCTTTATAAACATTTTAAGGCACACTGCTATTTCAAAGTGGAGAGCTTTTCCGAACTACTGACTCACCTGGACATAAGAGGGGGAGCCATGGCTGCCAGGCAAAATGACCCTGCCCCAGGTTGTAATGTACTGGGATGTGTCAGCCTGTGTTTAGGCTCTGGGCAGGGCCCACATTCTAGAGCAGTGTAAGGGGAAGGGGCACAAAGCTGAAGCCAATGGGGAAGGTGAGGTTAGCTTCTGAGGGTGGGCAGGTGTGGCTGGATCCATGGACCTGCCATCACTCAGGATTAGGGTTAAGAACACCCCCCCAGCCACCCCCCAGGAAAAATGTGGTTCAGTCATATGGGACTCTCCATGACCCCATCTGGGGTTTTCTTGGCAAAGACACTGGAGCAGTTTGCCATGTCCTTTTCCAGCTCATTTTACAGATGAGGAAACTGAGGCAAACAGGGTGAAGCAGCTAGTGTCTAAGGCCACATTTGATTTCAGGAAATTGAGTCTTCCTGATTCCAGGCCTGGCCCTCTGTGCACTATGGCGCCACTTAGTGGTAGGAGCGGAGCCTGTAGGAAGATAGCAGAGCCCTGGCTCCCTGCAAAATGCAACAAAGTTGAACACCTAAAAACAAAGAACAAAGGGAGTAGGATGTCAGAGCTGGTCCGTAGAACAGGGGATGGCAGAGCTGGAAGGGACCTGAGAACAGGGGATGGCAGAGCTGGGAGGGGCCTTAGAACAAGGGGTAGCAGAGCTGGGAGGGACCTGAGAACAGGGGATGGCAGAGCTGGAAGGGACCTGAGAACAGGGGATGGCAGAGCTGGGAGGGGCCTCAGAACAAGGGGTGGCAGAGCTGGGAGGAATCTGAGAACAGGGGATGGCAGAGCTGGGAGGGGCCTTAGAACAAGGGGCGGCAGAGCTGGGAAGGGCCATAGAATTGGGGATGTCAAGGCTGGGAGGGACCCGAGAACACATGCCAGATTTAGAAGGGATCTCTGAGGTCACCTAGTCTAGCCCATAGTCGAATAAGAACCTTTTCTGCAACATACCCCAAAGAGGAGTCATCCAACTTATGCTGTAAAACTGCCATCCATTGCTTAATGGATAAAGTTTTGGACTTGGAGTCAGGGAGACTGGAGTTCAAATCCAGCCTCAAAGTTACCAACTGACAGACTGCTAGGCAAGTCACGTCTCAGCCTCAGTTTCCTCATCTGTAATATGGGAATAAAAGTAGCACCCAGCTTCCAGGGCTGTTGTGAGGGTCGATTGAGATGAAACACTTTAGTTCCTCATAAATACTGATGATTACTATTCTTGGTAAGGCAGCCCATTCCCTAAGGCAGCGCCTAGTTAGACTGTCTTCACCTTCCCAACCGGAAGCACTGGGTCTGGTACATTGTATTCAGTAACTTCTACCTGACCGCTCGACCAAGCCGTTCATTCTGCCTTCAAGGCCCAGAAGTGTGACCTGTTAGGCACCTCTGACACACTGGACAGGCCCCTAGACTCACCCCCTCAAACTCCTCCTTTGCAGAAATGGTGCCAGCCCACCTCTGTAGCATGAATTCCCTCACCCTGGAATTCTTTCAATCACAAATCTAGTCTCCATTCCAATCCATGTAGTACCTCAGACACTGGGAGGCAGCACCATGAATCCCTCCCCAGTGCCCTCAAATAATCCTCTTGTGGAAGTGTCTCCAGTGGCTCATCTTCTACCTTGTCCCTGGCTGCCTCCAACTGTGGCCCCCAAGCTGTCCACAGCACTCCTGGTGGGAGTCCTTCCTGTGTTTTCCTCATTCTGTGACTTTTCCCATCTTCTCTCTTCCTGGGGTATTGCCACTGCATCTGTATCTTTTCTCTTGGACTCTAGTCAAGCCTTCCCTCTTCCAGACATTCTTCCTCGATTCCTCCCTCGTATTGAGTATGTCCTAAATGCTTAAGTCTGACTAATGAGTAGGGAAAGAGGCACACTTAGGGGCTTGGAGCTATCAAAGTGACTGGGAACTCAAGGAAGACTTAAGAGCTAGAAACCTTGTGGAGTTCATGAGGGATCCCCGAGAGCAATGAGTAGGCCTAGGTAGGAGCTCTAGGCTCCTTGCTCAGCTCCACCCTTCCCCCACACACCAGGCCTGAGAAATGAGGGCAGCTGACATTGCTGTGAGGTTTAAGTCTGAAAAAGGCTTGAGATCTAGCATTTCATTGGGGTATCCCAACTCTGAAGAGCCCTAGGTCTCACCATCCCTGTTTACAGAGCAAAGATTCCAGCTCTGAGGGTCTAGCCTCCCAGATGGCCTTGCACTCTCTGCCACCTCTGGGGAAGGGTCACGAGTGGAGTGTGCAAGTGTCCATATGTATGTGTGTCCTGGAGCCTCAGGAAACCAGTGAGTCACTAAGATGAGGAAAAAAAACCCAAAGTGCTGCAAGTTGATGCAAGATTTATTCAGACAGTGTACAAATAGGCCACTGAGAACACTGGTTTGGATGTTGGGCCCAATACTATGGTCAATGGAGTAGGAAAATAAGAAGGCACTGATCTGTTAAAAAATGACACTTGATGTATTCTAAGAATAGAAGTCCTTTAATACTGTTAATTTTATAGCACAAAATAAAACAAGCTATGATCCCCCAAAAATAATCTTAAAAGCTTACACAGAAAATATTATTGCCTGAAGTTCATGATTTTTAAGTTACAGGTTGAAAGTCATCGTCCGCCCTGCAGGGGCTGGAGAACACACAGTGGTGCCCATCTTGGACGCCAGGCCACTCTCCCTCTCGCACAGGGACTTCCTCTGCTCGGGCACAAGTGCGGCCCCTGAAGTCAGCCCCACAGAGCACCCTTCTCCCAGGCCCCTGGGCACAACCCCAGGTGGCTCTCCCCATGGCGTCCACAGGAAGCGTTAGTCAGGAATACTGTGTTAAAACCAGTCATAACCCAAGATGCAGCCAAGAAGCTCCATCTCCGGCCTCAGGATTACTGTCCCTGTGTTCCTCCCACACTCTCATCGTCTTTAGCAGGTGCCCAACCAGTGTGTGAGTGACTGAGCATGGAGCCAGGTAGCCATGGGCATGGACAGAAGGCCCCCTTCGGACCTAGCCAGAAGCATTAAGACCAAGTCATCACCCACCTCAACTCCTTGGACCAGGGAGGCCACTGAGGCTGGAAACCCCAGGAGCCACTTTCACAATCCATGAATGACAGAAAAACAAGGGGTGGAGCATGAGTCTTCAACAGTGCATCGAATGAAGTGGCCTCATGACCATCAAGTCTTGACAGAACCAAAGGATAAATAAACCACAGTGATGGCCCATGGACCGTCTAGAGCTTAGGGTGACAGACAAAGCAGGGAGGGGAGCAAGCAGCACAAGCAGCTCAAAGGGAAAGCTTGCCCCCGGAGCACATGCAATCCTCCCAGGGCAGAGAACAGATCTCAAAGCAGGCCATGGGGAAGCCTTGCCTGCGAGCTGGGGAGTGGGCAGACCTCAGGAGACCTGTGGGCGCTGTCCCTTCTGGTCTCTCTCGCGCCTCCTGGGACCCAGCTCCCTTCTCTAGAATGCGGTGACAGTTTAGGAGTTGGAAGGGACACTAAAAGGTCGCTCACAGTCCAATCTCATTTTACAGATGAGGAAATCAAGGCCCAGAGAGGGGATGGGACTTGCCTCAAGTGATTAAGCCAGAGAGCAGCAGGAGTGAGACTCAGACCCAGGGCTTGGCTCCAAATTCAGAGCTCTTTCTACTCAATAGCCTTGCTTTTCCAGAAGGGACAAGGTGGTCTCCCTAGTCCATGCCAGCTGTAAGGGTTCTTGCCTCTAGGATTCGAAAAGAGGGAGAGAAAAGTGACTTTACTCAGCATTCTCTTTACTGATAATGGATTATCCTCTCTGGCTCTGGGCCACCCCTGGCAGAACTAGAAACATGTGCCCCATGCTAGGAATCCACGAATTTTAGTGTAAAGAATAAATACAGGGGAATCCCCTTGCCTTCCTACATATTTAGATCTATGCCCTAGTGACCTACACCAACCCATACAGGACAAGAAAATGAGTTATAGGAAGAGCAGGTAAAGGAAAACTAATCTCAATACACAGCATGCCAGCATGTCCTCTGACTCCTCCAGAGGACCATCTTGCTGCTAAATGGACTTAAATGTGGCCTACAGAGGTTTTGTCTCTCAGAAACCAGGCAGGCTCATCCGCCTTCACAGATTAACAGGGTCAGTAAGCAGACCTCTCTTTGGAAGGTGTGACCAAGGCCAAGTCTAGCAGTGAATGCACAAAAGGGGTGAGTAGATTAAAGGCTGATCCTGTGGCCATTCCATGAGAACACCGTGCTGGACCTTGGCTTTTGTGGAATATTAATGGCAGAATGAGTGTAACCAAAGGGCATGTTTTCAGTAGGACAGACTGATAAATAGCTTCAAGTAGTTGTGGAAATGTTGGCTGAAGAGAAGGCATTTTTGAAGTAGGTCATTGCACACACAGCCTATGGTGACTAGTCACTGGCTGGGGACACCCAGGCCCACATCAACCTCAAGTTTTCCAATTCTATTCATTTCATTATGTTCATGAGCACAGATGTGGCTCTCTCTGGCCGTTTGGCAGTCACGTCTTATCTTATGGAAACCACAAGGAATCACTCTGAGAGGCCATGCGGTACAAAGGGAGGCAGAACTTCTTCTGGGCCCAGCCTGGCGGGACCCTGTGCTACTCCCTTCCAGCCTCTCTGGACCTCAGCATCCTCCTCTATAAAACTGAACTTGTTTTGTCGTGTCTGAGGACTCCGAAGCCACATCTCTTCCAGTTCGAACATTCTATAAGTCTATGAGCTTTGGCTCAAAAACACAGAACACATTCTAAGTTGCAAAAATATAAAGGCTAACAAAAGTCTGTAGCAAAGGTAGACCAAATGTACTAATTAAGGGGCTCTTTCTATGTTTGCAGTCAGTGCTAATTTTCTGTTTGAACCTTTGCCTTGCCCTTTACTAGTATCTGGCAGAAAATGATATTACAAGTTTGAATTTCTGTTAAGTGTGTTAAAATTACCCAAGTCTCATATCTGCAACAGACCAAGTCTTTTCCTATTGCCAAGCATAATAAAGGGGCTTTTTACTAACATAACAAGATCATCCTGCATAATAAAGCTCTACTGGTGGGTCTCACCAACTAGTGCCCTGCCTTTCCTGGACCACCTGAGCCTGCCCAAGAGGGAGCCCGAGCCCCGGGTTTCTCTAGCTGGTGATAATGCAGCCTAGATACAGCCTGGAGTCTGACTGTTCTCTCCAGCCTCTTCAAAGGGCAAGGAAATAAACCGTTTATTTCCTGTGGAGGTGGATTCAACTCCTCGGTTCTGAGAACAATCTCCCTTAGGGAAGTTTTTGCTGATTCAACTTTACCGTGGGCATTCACTGAAAGGAGACCAATGAATAAAATTAAATGACTGTGTGTGTGTGTGTGTGTGTGTGTGTGTGTGTGTGTGTGTGTGTGTGTGTAGATTCAGGATGGCTTCACTGGGAAAAAGTAAAAGGAAAGATTTTTCCTTGAAGTTTGTTTTCTACAGTTTACAGCGCTCGGAAGATGGAATTAAATATGAGGATTTTTTTTGTTTTAGCACATGGCAAAACAGGCTACCATTTACAACAATAAAGACATGATATAAAGAAAGACAGGTCTTGGTTTCAATGTAGTTTTTTTCCTTAAGTCAAAGAAACTTCACTTCAGAAGCTCAGAGGAAGGCAGAATCCCTCATATTGAGAAAACAGTCATTTAGGACTGTTCAGAATACACATTGCAATCATTCTTCCCCCAAGTCCTAATTCAGCTTTTACTGTGGGCTCCTATTCCTGAAGTTCTGTGATTTCCCCTCAAAAAGAAGATGAAGACGGCACACCCAGTGTCACTCTGAGGATGAGCTATGCACCAAGTTCAAGTATAACTGCCAAATGCTTTCTTTCTCCAATTGAATTTGATGGGATGAAGTAAGAGAGCATCCAAGTGGGGGCAAACACTCTTTCCTCTTCCATCTCCTTTTGCCTGTATGCGTCCGCTAGGGCTTTCCAGCTTAAGATCCAAAAAGATTCTACAATTGGCTGAGTCTGAGACAATCCATCGACGATCCCAATGCCTGAAGGCTGCCAGCTGTGTGCATTCCAGATGTGTAGAAAAGACCACCAAACTGAAGCAAGCTGGTGAGAGCTGGGCCAGGCTCCCGAGCTTGCCTGTGAGAGAATGGAACCCCATTTCAGAGGATGCTACTAATGAGAGCCAGAACATGAAGCAGCAGCAGCAGCAGACGGTGGTTAACAGAAATCACTCGTTTTCATCTGGATTTTGAGGGTCGATGATCTTGACGTGTGTGAAAGGGAAGAGCCCTTTGCGGCCATTGACTTCTCCTTCCCACTGGCCATTGATGTTCATTCTTGTCACTTTCACAATATCACCCACCTATTTGGAAAGGAGAAAGGGAGCATCAGTATTTTCTCTTCAATAAAAAGATAACTGACATAAAGTTACAATTTCCTACCTATTTCAACTATTATTCTATTAAGTGCCTGCTCGCTACAGGGCCCAAGGGACGCCACAGGCCCTACCCTCAGTGAGGCACAGAAGATCAGAGTAATAGGAACAGAACATCCTTCTAGAAGAGGTACAAAATGTCACGGGAGAGCGAAGGAAAGCAAAGTTTCAACAATACTGACTTCAGAACAATTCCCAGAAAAGAATTCAATAGAAAGAAGAAAAGATAAGAAAATACAAGCAAGAGTCGAACTAAGTTTAGCAACTTGGTTTCATCAAGTTTATATTGAAATTTTTAAAAATAAAATTGTAATTATTTTGAAAACATGATTGCTTATTGCTTTTAGGCGTTCATGTAAACACAAGATATCACCATGCAATCTGACTTAGGTCATTAATACTGGGATTAGCCTTTGACTGAGTCCTAATTCACTGACTGCTCAAGGCAATGATTCTCACATCTTGGCAGGTGATGTACATGGGCAGAAAGTATGAATTAACTTTGCTTGACTCTACTTATTTGCTACAAAGGAAGGACGGGGTGGGGTAATTGTGAGGAAGGCAGTCACGAAAAATTAAAAACAAGCCAAAGAAACATTTAAAAATACATGGAAGAGAATGGAGTATGTAACAGAGATTATTGCTTTCCTACACAGTCCTTTTTCTAAGTTCTACAGTTATCCCCCCTTCCATATTGTGACTTTCCCCATCATGGTTTTGATATATTACAGGGCAACATAAGAAATTAAATGGGGAGCAGCTAGGTGGCGTAGTGAATAGAGCACCAGCCCTGGAGTCAGGAGGATCTGAGTTCAAATCTGGCCTCAGACACTTAACTAGTGGTGTGACCTTGGGCAAGTCACTTAACCCCAACTGCCCTCCAAAAAAAGGGCAAAAAAAGAAATTAAATGGGAATTTGGGGGGGAGTTTTGCAGAAAGCACAAACAACAAAAGGCCTGCAAATGACACAGAAAAAGTTTAGAAACTAAGAAATGCATAAAATATATGCACAGTATGGTATAGTATCAACATATTTTATCTTTTAATATCATAAGAATTCAGACCCTTGCTGGTACAAAGGGAGGTATGAATTTTACAGATTTTCCAGGTCTGAGGGTAGGAGTACAGCACCCTGCTACTAATTCCCGTGATGTGAAGGGCAATCTGTTTCTTATGATTGCTGGTGACCTGATAAGACTGACTTTCTGTACCTGCCAATGAGAAGCCCAAGTCTATGCTATAGGGGTCCACCCAAGTGTACTTGGGGTGCACCCAACTGCTCTTTCTGCAACACCAGCAGGTGATGAATGAATGCTCTTGAATACACCTATTACCCTCTATAACCTCTATAACCTTATATAACCCATTCACTTCCACCCTTATTTTAAAAATTCTTATCTTCTGACTTTATAGAACCTTTGTTTCCAAAAAAGGGTCCCCCCCCTTCTTTCCCCAGTGTCATCCCTTGTAATAAAAAAATTTCAAAATAGTCCAGCAAAACAAATCAAAACACAAACAGAATCTGACATTAAATGCTATGTTTTACCCCTACCAGTTTCCTACCTCTGCAAAGAAGGGAGAAAGGTATATGCACCCATCTCTTCTTTGGGGCCAAACTTAGACAATGCTAGAGTCCAAATTCAGTCTCAGACACTTATGCCTGTGTGACCCTGGGCAAGTCACTTTACCTATGAGCCTCAATTTCCTCATCTGTAAACAGGCTTAAGCATGGCATCTACCTCCCAGAGTTGAGAGGGTGGAAAGAGGTAACAAACTGCAGAGTGCCCAGCACAGTGTCTGGTACACAGTAGGTGCCATTAGTCATGTTGTATACTATTTTCTTAGTTACGATTACTTCATTCTGCCTCAGTCTGCACAAACTTCACACTGATTATATTCCCATACCACAGTGTGTTTAGCTGTTCCTCAATCGATGGGCATTTACTTTGCTTCTAATTTTATGCAGCCACAAAAGGTACAGCTATAAATGCTTCAAGAAATAGGCCCCCTGGGGAGGTTAGGTGGCACAGTGAGTAAGAGCACTGGGATGAGCACCCACACATAAATAATGACTAGCTATGTAACCTTGAGCAAGTTACTTAACCCCAATTGCTTTAAAAAAAAAAAAAGAAAGAAAGAAAAAAATAGGCCAACTGATGTGAGAAAAATGAGGCATTAATGCACTGTTGGAGTTGTGAACTGATCCAACCATTCTGTAGAGCAATCTGGAACTATGCCTTGCAAAGGGCTATAAAACCAGGCATACCCTTTGAGCCAGCAATGCCCCCACTAGGTCTGTATCCAAAATCAGACAGACAACAAAAAGAAAAGGGCCTATATGCACAGAAATGTTCGTGGCAGCTCTTTCCTGAGGATGAAGAATTAGAAATCAAGGAGATGCCCATCAAGGCTGAGCAAGATGGGCTCTCAGAAAAACAAGGGAAGACTTACACCAACTGATGTACAAAGTACAAAGTGACGGCAACACTGTAAGATGATCGGCTGTGAATGCCTGCGCTATATCCATGACAACTCTCAAGGACTAAGGATGCAAAATGCTATCCATCCCCCGGAGAAAGAACGGATGGTGCCTGAATACAGACTGAAGCAGACTTTTTAAAAACGTTCTTTATTTTTCTTTAGGTTTTTTTGTCTGTTTTCTTTCACAACATGACTATTATGGATAGGTTTTATATGGTTACATATAGATAACTTATATGGAACTGCCTCCTTCTCAATGATGGGGGTCGGAGAGGCAGAAATATAGAGAATTTGGAACTCAAGAGTTTTCAAAACAAATGTAAAAATTGTTTTTACGTGTAACTGGAAAAAATTAAATACTAAACAAATAATTTTTTTTAAATAGCCCCCTTCTCATTCGTCTCTGGTTTTTCAGGATCCATGTCTGGACCCATTTCTTGTCCTGTAAAATGAAAGGGCAGGACCAGACAGTGTCGCCCCTAATGGACTATGGTCACAGTTCCCAGCTGCCAGGCTCCAACACAAGGGTCTGCTGCCATCATGGTCCTCCCTAGCAAGGGCGTGGATAACCTTTCTTCTCCTTTGTCTTCTGTCATCGTTTTTAGCAGTCTTTTCTTCTTAAATCTTAAGTTCCAGGTTCTCTCCTCCCCTCCCATCCCCCCCCCACCCCCGGCAAACCCTACACTATCAATTACACATGCAAAAATCAAGTAACACGTATTTCTTATTAGTCACATGGCAAAAGAAAGCAAGAAGAGTAAGCGAGAAAATCACACTCCATCACTTCTTTCTCTGGAGCTGGGCTGCTTTTCATGCGCTGTCTTGAGTCACGGCATGGGTCAGGCCAGCCCAGTCTGGCACATCTGGTCATCCTCACCACAGGGCCGTGCACAGCCATCTCCTGGTTCTCACTTCAGTCTGCATCAGTTCTATTCTGAACGCCCCCACCCCACCCCAAGTCATTTCTTATTAGCACAATAGTACTCCATCATAATCTTATGCCTCGACTTGTTCATCCATTCCCCAAATGATGAGAGGGTTATTATTAATTTTTTTTAAATTAAAGATAAACTTCATATGGGACAGCTGGGTGGTGCAGTGAATAGAGCATCAGCCCTGGAGTCAGGACCGGAGCTCAAATCTGGCCCCAGACACTTAACACTCACTAGCCGTGTGACCTTGGGCAAGTCACTTAACCCCAATTGCCCTACCCTCCCCCCTCCAAAAAGCCAAAAAACAAACAAACAAAAAAAAACCTTCATAAATTTAATCCCTAAGAAACAACAGGGCCAGGTGAGCTAGCAAAAAGAGCAGTTGCTAATGCACTTGATCCAAACATTCTCCGGTAGCTATGTTTCAGTAATTTAAGGGACAGTTTAAGAAGGCCTAGTCAACGTTCCACTTCATTCCATTGCCTGGTCAAGGTGAGTGTTGTTCCTGGAAACTATGACGATGTGGCACAAAGAGGGAAGAGCAGGCAGGCATTTACCTCCAAGAGCTGCTGGCTCCTCCGCCTAAGGCCATAGCTGCCCTGTCACCACTAGGTGGCACTCTCTCAGAAGGAAACTAAGCTGTGTATTGCCCACCTCCCCAGCCCAGCTTAGAGGCGCGGCTTTCAAATGTCCATCAGTGGTACTATCCATGCCACTGGCGTGCACAGGCACCTTGCTGCCATGACTCACTCCTGAAAGGTAATGAGCACCATCAAGAGCATATGTGGGCAAAATGTGCAGGGGGCAAAGCCACAACAAAGCCCATCGCCTATCCAATGTCCAAGAAGGGGCAGGGCGAAGGCAGCCTACCTCCAACAAGGTCACCCACCTTTCCGCAGCTCTAGAGAACCAGTCTCAGAGACAGAAAAGCCCAATCTCCAGAGCTGCCAGGTCCTTCCTCGTTCCACCCCTGCACAGCCTGTAGCAGGGCAATATTAGCTCTCCAGGTCACACTCACAATGAAAGGGAAGCCTGATGTTCCAGAAACAAAGCCAGACCGATGAGATGAGAGCTGCCATCATCAGCCTGCCCTGCTCCTCCTCTTAATGAGGAACAACAGTTGAGCCATGACCTGGGCCTGAAGCCTGCTTTGTTCCTCAAGCAGTCCTAGGCAACAAACATCTCTAACAACAACTACACAATACATGGAGGTGTATTGTGGCCCTGAGAGAGAACACAGAGAAGTCCGTCATGGGTCAGAGCCTGAGCCCAACCCTGGAGACATAAAAAGGAAACAGGATCAGCCCCACATTCACAGAACTTTCAATCTGACAGGGAGGATCACATGTGTCCATCTATATTAGCAAACTATTTGTGAGGAGAAAAAGTAGAAGCAAAATGTGTTCAATGAATGAACAGAAAGCAGATGAACATAACAGAACATGACTAAGGCATAAGGAATACTGCACATGGGTAATTCAGAAAAACAAAGGAAGACTTGTATGAAGCGATACAGAGGGAAGAAAGCAGAGGCAAAAAGCCGACATAAACAATGTCAACAACATAAACAATCCAGTTACAAACCAGGGTAAGCCTGCGTTCCTCCTCTCTGTTACAAAAGACAGTTTTAGGAAACGCACTTTGGCAGTGGCACTGTTTGGGGGTTAATGGGTGAGAAGTGTCTGCTACATTAAAACAAAATGTCTTTGGATGATAAATGACTTAAGTTAAAAATACAGAATGCTAAGAAGCAGACTGTGATGGAGGGAACAGAAAGACCAAGGTCTTTAAGAAAATCTGCGGAGGGGAGAGGAAAGAGGAATCTGGTAAGGCTTAATGAAGGAAGCTGATCACAGGAACTGAGCCTTGAAAGAAGAGAAACAGGTTAGCAAGTGTAGATGGGAAAGAGGAGCTTGGGAAGTTCATTCTGGCCATGTTGAAAGCCTTCACCAATGCCTGCAGTGGGACACAGTAAAGACAGGCTCAGGGAGCTGGATCCATCCTGTCAAGTGAAGACACACCTATTTTTACCCTAAAGACACAGAACAGGTTTTCAAGAAGGAAAGTGCTAGGTAGACCTACACATGAGGACATGGAAAAAAATATCACAGCGACCAGTCCTGATATTTGAGAAAGCTGGTAGAAGCGCTGAGGAGGTGACCAGCATTTCAATCACTGGAATTAGTGGGTCTGAGACAGAGCGAGGGAGGGAAAAGTCAGAACATGGACATCCCTTCAGACAAGACAGGCCTCTGAGCCAGCCGAGCCTATGCACAAGCTCATTCTGCAGATATTTTTACCACCTCAAGTTCCTATTAACCCCTTCTCACCTAGAGCTTTCTGCCCAAATCCAGCAGTATGCGGGAGTTCTGATCTACTAATCCCCTGGCATCTTCAGTCCTAAAAATACACACTGGCTCCTTCATGCTTGTCTCCACCTGCTGCTGCTCTCATCATTTCCAGTTCTCTGTGCAGAGTTAAGGAGAAGAAACCTACCCTTCCTTCCTGGGATTTCATATTCTCCAACGTGCTCTATCATCTCACCAGTATGGGCAACGCCCCTTCCAGTGATACATATCTCCCCAGGTCACATGGGCCAGCCCAATGCAAGGGGAACCTTCCTCATCCTGCTATCAGAGTATGTGGCTCCTCCCTCACCTGAGGAGCAACCAGCAAAGCTCCCTACTGTGCTCACTGTCAGCCAGTCCCTCTCCCTCCTTCTGTCTCTCTCCTCTTCTTTCTCCACTGCTTCTCATGAGGTACTTCCCCAAACCTAGCTGATTTGGGGTCTGATTTTCCCACCAGTGACAGACAAGCTCTACAGAGGCTCCATTTAACAATGCCACAATATGACCACAGCAGCTCATCGATTTGGCTTTTCCTATGGAGATAATTAAGTGAGACTTCTTAAGAAAATGTTCTGTGAGGTGCCCAGCACTGGCAAACACCTTTGTCAAGTAGCTGGTGTCTATGATTTTGTGCCTCCTCTAACAGTTCTGAGGGCTGAATGAGACTATTTGTTCGACCTCTCAAGGAATCTCAACAATTTTCATCATTGGCAACAAAAAATTTCAACGCTATTTACACCGAGGTGAAGAAATACATGGTTTAAAAAAAATCATTAAAGAATAGCCAAGACCAACCAGAATTCAAAAACTTCAATTATTTTGTTTATAAAAGCAAAATTCAAAACTTCACTGAGTGCTAAGACTTCCTCCAATGTAGGTGCCAGTCCCACACACATGGGCCCAGAGATAAACCTCTGTGCAAGGACTAGTCGAAGTTCTGAGAGGTTCAATCCCAGCAAGCTGGCCATTCAGGAATAAACAGAAAACTGTCTACTAAGTTGTAGAGGGGTTGGGCTTGGCTACTAGGAGAGGGAGTACCCACTATGGTGAGACCATTTAAGTTGAAGCATGAAGAGTGAGCTCACCTGACAAGGTGGAGCTGCAGGACAGGAGGGTAGATGGAGGCACCGCGGGGGGATGGGCACATAGAGCAGAACCCATCAGTGGAGTCATGAATCTGTCCATTATTCTCCCAGCCCAGCCTCCTTGGCTCTACTGGAAGCAATAAAGAGAGAAGCATAGCCCTAGCCCAGTAATGCTCCCCACATTCTGAAACTCTGGTGGAAAGCACAGGGGCCCCAGCAGCACCATTTCTGTGGACCTGCCCTGGGTCTTGTCCCTAGCTGGGTGCAAGGTGACAAAGGCCCTTCAGCCTCCTAAGCTTGCTTCCTTGGCTGTAAAGTGGCAGTAAGGCCCCTCATCACAGCTCCTCCCCTAAAGGGCTGGGAGGAAGAGTCCTCTGCAAAGCCTACAGGGCCAGACATGAGCTGTTATTCACTTCTGGGAACTGAAGACAAAAACGCTGCTCAGGCTTCTGCACAGCTGTTACAAGAGAAACAAGCTGTAAGGCCACTTGGAAGACCTACAGAAACCTGAATGAATGTTACTAGACTGGGAACCAGGTGGTAGTGCTAAAGGAAGCCTCCAAAGGCAGGCTGCCCTGGGGCCCAGCTTTCTGGCCTTCTCCAACTACCCCATCTCCAATGCTTGGGCCTCTAGCAGCTACACTTTTATGAACTGAGTCACACAAAGACGATCCTAGGGTCCACAGAAAGGCCCTGGGGCACAGGCAGAGCACAGGAGGAACCCTGAAAGCCCAACACAGCAGTGCTGAGACTACCTGTCTGCACATGTGCCAAGAGCCCACACAGAACAGGGGCATCGAGGTTTCCAGAGAGCACTGCTGGACTTCTTATGGACAGCTTGTCTTTTTCATCACTTCTTCACTCCCAGGAGTCTTCCCCAATGCCCTCTCCAGCCCTTGGGGTTCTCTCCCTCCACAATTCTCCCGGTCTGGTACCTTATCTGGTACCTGAGAGCAGGGACTCTTTCAACTTTAGGAGCCATAATCAAAGTTTGCTAAATTGAACTAAGGCAGGCAGTGCCAAGGACTTTCTCACTCTCACAGATCAGAGACCTGAGGTCTGACAGGAGCTAGGACAAGGTCTTCTAAGTGGCAGGGGTAGGATTCAAACCCAGGGCTCATGCTACCATACCCTTCAGCTGGAACTGCCCAGCTGCTCACATCACAGAGCAGCCCAAGGCCAAGCCAGGAATCCAGGCCTCCTGCCAGGCCCAGGCTTTTCTTATAATACCATGTTGTCAGCCAATCACACAGCATGAGAGGGTGCAGTCACATGACCTACTTCGGGGTCTCAAGAATCTATGAGGGAGATTGAACAGAAAAGTTTGAAGTGGCACAGCTCCCCACCATTTCTTAATGAACTACAAACGAGGAAACAAAAAACTCACCATAGCTTTCATTGACTTAAGGACCAAGGTTACCCCAAATACTCATCATGTATTTCACCTCAGGTACTGGCCAATGTCATAGAAGATACTTTTAAAGTGGGATGGTCAAACTGAATCCAGCAGTCCTCCCTCATAACACAGTTCTGTACATGTTCCTCCTCACACATGATGGTCTCAGCTCCAGAACCCTGCCAAGGCCCGGCCTTGCCCAAAGCTGAATGGGCATTTGTTGGGTCAGCCCAGGAGCCACAGACCGGAGGCCATGCAGATGGCGCAGACTGGCATGCCCACACATTCTGTCCATGTCTTTCAATAGCTCAATCTGGTACAAAGCTTTGTCATGGAGCCAGGCCACTGACACAGCTGAGAAAAACAGGGCCCCACAGCTTGGGAGATCACAAGAGGAAGTCCCGATGGGCACAACCAGGCATTGGGGTCACCAATGAAGGACCAACTGCAGGAGACAAAGGAACAAAGTCATGCTGGAAGACACCAAATTAAGCTGCCAGGGGGAAGAAGGGAAGTGGCAGGATAAGAGGCAAGGCTCATACCCGGGAGTGTGAGTGAGCCCAAAAGTGTCACCTAAGCCTGGGGAGTGGAGAAGAACCTTGGAGCCTGTGGCCAGAGAACGCAGCGGCAAGGCCAAGGCCACTGCTCATCCACGGCAGGCTGTCCCACAGTCCAGAGGGACTCCAGCCTTAGACACCTGCACATGCCCATGTCATGTGACCGACAGGTTGGTATGACAGCCACTGGGGGGGAGGGAGAGCTTGAGAACAGCCAGGAGTGGCCAAGGCCTGCCCTTTCAGAAGGCTGTCTATGCAGATGAAGAATGACGAGTCTCTTATTAAAGCCTGTTGGGGGGAAGGCTCAGGAGGTGGGGGCTCACAGCTGGAAAGTGCAGTGATCCCGGCCAGCCATCCTTCTCCTTGCTAGGCTGTGTATGGGGCAGATGGGCCAGCGCAGGGCAGAGGTATATCCCACAGGTCTGAACCAGATTAAAATGTAATTGGGAAAGACTTAACCAAATATAGTCAAACACAGATAACACTAACATGTGGTTTTCTAAGTCACAGTGTGAATCCTCAGGCAGTCTTGAGCAGCTTCTATAACCAGCCGATAGCCCCGACAGAGACAACTGACTATAAACATGGGACATTCCTTGATCCTTTAAGGCCAGCTGGGTTTTCCTGTGTGCTCTATAAAAAATGGAACAGAAACAAGCAGTTTGGGGGAGAGCACAGATAAACAAACACTACTGTGAAATCCTGCATTTTTTAGTGGCTGGCAAATTCACCAGGTAAGGGGAGAGCCAGCCCTGCCATTCTCTCCTCAGACCACCTCCATGGGGGCTGGCAGAAGCATCCTGAGAAGTCAGACAGGAGCCAGGATGGGGAGAGGGACGATAACCAGGCCATGAGGACCAGCTGAAGGAAGAGGGAGAAGTTTCTCCTGGGGCCAGCTCCTCCAGGAGCAATGACAAGCAGGCCGGCAATGGGCAGGACCTCTCCTCTCACCTGCCCAGGGTCTGCTGCTGCCAGGGCTCCCCAGACTTGTCTCCTGAGGCCCCGAAATCCTCCACCACCCCAAGGGGGAAGCATTTCACTGTCAGGATCTGAAGATGATGAGGATGATCTATGGTCTAGAACTCTGCCCTCTGTGCCCCCTCCTTGCTCAGGGCTTCTCTGAAGCCCACCTTGGGGGTCTGGCACCCTGCCAACACACACACACACACACACCCAGACTCACTCTTAAATATGAGTGTGCCTGTGCTGGGCTCCAGCTGCTTTTCCAGAGCCGTTCTCGGCCAGACAGGCCAGGAACACTCCCACAAACAGCCTGAGCAGACGCGTCTCAAGAACTGCCGCCTTTGCCCATCCGGCTTCTTGAACACAAATGCTACAACGCCGGTTTTCGAGTCATCTCCAGAAGAGTCCCCTGAGTTGCTGTAATTTGGGTAACACTGGCCAAGGCCCCAGGGCCTTGAAGGAGGGCACAGTCTACCCTACTTGCCTCCTCACTTGCCGGTTTCCTGGTAACCTAATTGCATCACTCCCAAAAGCATAACAAGCATATCCTGGCTTTTTCTTTGGAAGTGACCAGAGATGCCAGCTCTGCTCAAACTCACAAATCCACAGCTGCCCACCCGGCCCACTCTGACATACACAAACAACACCTCCCAAGCACACTATCTGTTGTTCAATGCAATTTTATTTGCTTAATCCAAGCCATTCAGGGTGTAAGGTGGTAAAGTGCGAGCCCCTCCCCCCAAGTATTTCTCTCCTGGGACCATATTACGAGGAGGCTCAGGTGCAGACAGTGACTGGGGCTCTGAGCTACAACCTGAGGATGGAGCTATGGGCCAGAGGCCTCCCGCCTCCTTTGTCCCTTTGGTCTCTGAGCCCCAGGGAGGGCAAGGCTCTACCTGCTACCCCACACTCCCCCAATCCTCTTCCATCCAAGTCCCTTTCTTTCCAGACTCAAGCACAATGTGATGCAGCTTCTCAACTTCTTCCCTAGCCTCCTTTTGAACGAATAGGTTCCTCATGCTAGTATAGAAAGTAATTACAGAGAAATGGGACAAAGCTAATGAAGATAAAATTACAACGAAGCCTTCAAAATAACCTTATAGAGATGCCTCATGGCAAAATGGAACGAGCTGTCCTTGGAGTCAGGAAGAGGCGGGCTCAGTCCTGCCTCTGATAGTGGCTGCGAGACCCTGGACAAGTCACATCAACACCTCTGGGGGCCCATTCATTCCCTTGGAGTCTAAGTTTCAGGAACACACTGGCAGGAAGAAGTTCCCTATACCAATGAAAGCCCAAGCCATGTCATGGTCAGTTTTAACTAGTGGACCCTGCGGTCAAGCTGGCTTCCTTCCAGGCTGGGAGATGTCCCATCATCCTCCAGGCCCTATGTCAGTCACTCTAGAGGCTCCACCTCTTACACTCCCTGACTTGTCTCCCCCCAAATCTCCCCATTGTGGAAAAGAGGCAGAGAAACCCCTTTGAAGGACTGTCTAGTTCTGAGCTATAGGGCCTGGGAGGGAGCTGTGCAAGTGGGATGTGGACAGCATGCTTACACCAGTCTCAAATGGCAATTCTCCGAGGGTTCAAAATAAGATCCTTAAAAACCCAATCCTTGTGGTTGTGGAGGTATGAGCTCTTCCTGCCTCCATGCTACATACAACCCCTAAACTCGGGTCAGAGGGCTCCCCTTCTTTTCTGGATTGGTGTGACTCCTCCCAGGGCCTGGGTGGGAGGTCATGCTCAGGAAGGGCTTCCCTTCACTGGCCCCAGAGAGATCCCTGATCCTCTCTTCTCTACTAAGCTGCCCTCTGCCTTTCTGGGGCAAACAAGGCAACTTGTGAGCCAACAGTGCAGAGGTCCAGGGGTTGGGCAATGTGACGGGTTGGAAGTTCAGACCCCCAGATTCTCTTCTGGGGTACATCATCACCTTAACTAAGTCAAACAGACGGTTTCACAACCACTTGACACTAGCTCTTTCCTGACTCAGCTGTTAGGGCTTACACAGAGCTCCAGCTCCTCTTCTCACCCAGCAGCCCACCCACCTGCCACCACTGACATGCCTTATAAAGGAGAGCTTTTCCTAAACAAATTTGTGAACAAAGAAAAAGAGCAAAAAGTCGAATTAAAGTAAAAAAGCCAAGTCCTTTACTGAGAGGGCACTGCTATCTCTAGGACCCAATGAGACTTCAAGGGCTGCAGCCTCAGCCGTCCTGCACTGGTCAAAGATGTGGCCAGGCTGAGGTACGTCATTCGCATAAGCTCAGACCATCAGGTAAGCTTAAAGTTCCCACTCCCTATTCAGGAGAAAGCCAATGCCCAGACACCTTCATCAAATCACTTTGCCAAGGTGATTCACACTGCCACAAATCACATGGGCCTGATTCTTCCTCTACTGCCCTTTTGTGCCTTTACCCAAGTGTCTATCCCTAGTTTGCTCCCAAGGATGCCTCACAGCACCGTGGGAATCCCCCAGACTCAATCAAGGGCACCAAGAATTTGTGGGAGGAAGCAAAGGCAAACGCTGGGTACCTATGGCCCCCCAGCAGCTTACACAGGCACACATGCATACACACAGAAACACCCCCCCAAAACCAAGCTGGGTTGCTTTACCTCCAAGGCCAAGGCGGTCTTGTCATAAGCGCACGGGACTCTCTTCTGAATTGCTTTTGCAAAGACAGGTCCGTTCTGGGTGGAGGGCAGGGGGCTCATCACTGCCCCCGGAGGACTGGAGACAGCAGGGAGAGGATTTGCTGTCTGGGGCTGGGCATAGGCATGAGCAGGTTCCGGGATCCCATAACTATTGGAATTCCGATTTCCATGCTTCCCATGAGGGGAAGATCTCACCAGCTTTTCAACATAAGGCACAGGAATCATCCCAACCTGCCCGTCCTTATTGCGTGCACTCCACCACTGCTCCTCAGGCTTCTCCACAATGGCCAAGATTTCACCCTTCTTAAAGGCTAGATCTTCGGGGTCGTTCCCAGAAAATTCATAGAGAGTCCGTACATATTCCACATTGTCTTCTGTGGGAGGCAGGTTAGGTGCTGAGGCAGAGCCCATAGGTGGGCTTGGATACCTAAAACAAAACAAAACTGAATTTAGTAGGACTCTATAAAGAAGAAACCCCACTATTAGCAACTGAAGCTTGCTTGGAGAAACTGAGGATCAGAGAGGTGGGGTTATTCATTCAAGGTCACAAAGCCAGGAAGCTTTTTAGTCACAAGTATCCCAGGCCAAGACCTGAATTCTCTGTGACGCCTCAACATGAGACGTCCACCTGAAGAAGAACCTCGACCGTGACAACCTGAAACGAATCGACGCAGGGTCTGTCCAGATCAAGCAGCTTCCTACCTCTGAAGTGCACGCACACACCGCTGTCCTAGAGCACACGGACTTTACTAGACATCCTAAGGAGGCATGACAGGAATGCTGCAGGGCTCAAGACCTAGACCTCAAGCGCTGACTTGGAATCAGGAAGATGTGAGTTTTCAATCTGGCCTCAGACATTTAGCAGCTATGTGATCCTGGGGCAAGTCACTTTCCCCGTCTGCCTCAGTATTCTCATCTCATAACAACACCTACCTTCCAGGGTTGGTGTAAGGATCAAATGAACTATCTGCCAAGTGCTCTAGCCCAGTGCCCAGACACGGTAAGCTCTATATAAACATCAGCCTTTCTTCTTATCCCTGCTAGAGTGGGCACCGCTTACTATGTGGAATCCTGCTAAGTCGCTGACCTCTCTGACCCTTGATTTCCCTAGCCCTAAAATGGGTGCATGTTCCTGACTTACCAACTTCCCCGGGATGTTGTGAGAATTAAATGAGGTTATGTCTGTAACTTACAAAGCCCTACACAGATACATTGCACTGATCTGAATGTGATAATGAAAGAATGTCTAGCTTGTCCCCCACAGAACACTGAGAACTAAAAGGCCCTCCCATAAAGGCAGAAGCAGGATGCTTTCCAAGTGACTGGCCCACTTCTGGACAGCTCTAAGGGTTCCAAGTTAGGCCAAGCCGTGCCTCTCCAAAGTCTCCACCCACAGCCCTCCTCCTGTCCCCAGAGTCTTCTCTCAGCCAGGTTACACGTGCCCAGCTCTGTTCACCAATCCCCACATGGCAGGAGCACAAGAGCTTTCACCCCCTCAGTGCCCCCTCTGGACACTCTGCAACTCAATGTAAGAGCAGGAAGTCAAGTTTTAAACACTGTTATTTGCTGTCCACTTCCTCTGCCTCTATCAGATACATAAAAGAATTAGGAAGCTGTTGTGGGACAGTGAGGGCTCCAAAAGGGGAAACATCAGGATGGATCAGGCAAGTAGGAAAAGTCTCAAAGGATAAATGGATGTAAAGTGGGGCCTGAAGGATACGTCTGACCAAGGGAGGAGGAAGGTTCATTTCACACAGAGCAGAGGCTGGACACCTAACAGAAAAGGCTGCCAGGAGCCCACTGCAGGACAAGTTACTTCCTCTCGGTGATTCTACAGAGCTTCGAAGTGAGGAAATGGCTGCTGTGGGCAGCCCAGTCCACAGGCTGCATGTACTGGACCCCTGATCTGCGTCCCTACAAGGCCCGACATTTTTTACAGAATCAGGACATGAGAACAGCCAGGCCCTCAGAGAATCTCCTTCATTTCCTGGTTTTGCAGAAGGGGAAGATGTGGAGGCCGGAGAGCCGAGGGTCCCACCTTAGGCTAAGTAAGTGCCCAGAGGCAGAGCTGGGTTGTGGCTCACCTTCCAGCCTCCTGTCAGTACAAGGGAGTAGCCTCAGCCTCTAACCTACTAAAGGACAGTGCATGGCCACCTCAACCCCACCCCCTTTCCCACCCCAGGGCTGGGATCCTGTGTTCTGGTTTTACTTTCGATTCCCTTTTTAGACTGCCAACAGACCACTAAGGGACTATAAAACTATACCTGGCCAAGGCACAATCTTCCAAGCACAGCTTGTCCCCCACATTCATAAATGATGAAATGTTCACTCTCTGGTAGAGGTTAAGGAAAATCAGGTGCCACCAGGGCTCCCCAAAACCCACCCATGGGCCCCAGAGTCAGACACTCTCTTTAGAAAGCCTTTAATCAAGCCAATGCCACACCCGCCTTTTATCTGCCAGGCCAACAGAAGGCCCAGCTCCTCTCACCGTCTGAGGCACAAAGTGCTTTGTGAATCTGAACCCCCAGAACATTCTCCCTACAAAGGGTAAGCCAGGATTAGTTCAGTCCGTTCTGGAATCCATGCCCAGGGAGATCCAGCTATAGAACATCTTTCAAATAAAAATGAGTCAGGAGAAAAGTCACAATCCCAGAGCGAGGGCTTGGACCCCACCCTCCTCCTCAAGATTCTATTTAACCTCATTTTACCCAGGGTGGGGGAGAAGCAGAGACTTCTTCCCACTCTAAGACCATCTCACAACATGGGGGGAGGGGGGACAGACGGGGGGAAGGAGAGAGAGGGAGGGGGGAGAGAGAAAGAGAGGAGAGAGGGAGGGAGAGAACTAGAACCATAGGAAGGCCTCAGGCAGCCTCTTAAAGAGCAAACATTCACTCTGCTGAAACTTCAAGGCCTTTCTGGTCAAAGGCTAACCTCCCAATTTCAAATGGGGCCTAAAATGAAAATCAGCTCCATTATTTTGGCTTCGTCACCACATTAATTACGACCCAACTGTCAACACTGTCAAGGTCTTCTTTAGAAAGCCCTATTTAAAAACTTTTAATTGGGTCAACCTTTAAGTAGGCCACTGAGTAGACCTCGGTGCAGATGGGACCAAATACAGGCCAGCCTGAGCTTACACAACATATCAACACAAAAAGGGGCCACTGTGCCTGCTGACAAGGAGTCCCATCCATCCAGGGCTGTAAAGTCACCGAAACATCTAAGAATTATAGTCATGTTTGAGAGAGTAAGATTCTATATTTTTGGAAAGATTTAAAATATCCCAACAGAAACATGAGTGATTTAACCAGCGGACCTATTATTCTGTATGGGAAATGGCTGAAATGTGGCAGTATAAACCATGGGGGGAGGGGGGATTTACAGTTATCTCCTTTGGGCAGAACAGCCCCCCTCGCCACCATCAAAGGCCACCAGCTGTAGTGCATTTAAGAACAAAACTATCTGGACCCCAGCCTTCCAAAGCCTTCCTCAAGTGCTTATAATGGTTCCAAGTCCTGAAAAGGGAAAGTGGAGGAGGGAGGAAAGCTGCTGCAGTCCACAAAGTTGTACCTTAAGGGTGACAGACAAAAACAACTGAGAAGACAGGAATTCTACCCACGGAATTGGGACTGCTTATTTCACTGACCAGAAAAGAGCTGCTGCCCAATCCATAAAAGGCCTGTCTTTTCAAGCCTGGGAGAAACACAGAGCCAGGCTGGAAGATCTAGGTTCTTAATAGGGCAACAGTGAGCTTTTTAAAAGGATTCCAAGGGGCAGCTAAGTGGCTCAGTGAATAGAATATGAGCTGTGGAATCAGGAGGCCCTGAATTCAAATCCCCCCTTGGACACTTAACACTTACTAGCTGTGTGACCTTGGGCAAGTCACTTAACCCCAAATCACCCTGTCTTCCCCCCTCCAAAAAAAAAAAAAAAAGGATGCCAATAACTGCACTTCAAGAGAATTGGTTTCCTCCGCAATCCTCTATTTTATGCATTTAAAAACAATCATTCTGAGGCATCCACAGGCTGTCCAGAATTCCCCAAAAGATCAGCATAGTCACGCAGCCTGCAGAGGCAGGGCCAACCGGGTACAGACAGGAGGACCGTCTGCTCTGAGTGCAAAGAGGAGGGGACCATGACCTAGCGCTGCTGGCACAGAAGAGCTGCCAAGGGCCTTGGGAGAATGGGAATATCGCACTGCTGCCTGCCTCAGGATGGCACCACACAGCTCTGAGACAGCAGCACCAGGTCACCAGGAAGGAGCACAGAAAGGATAGCTCACTGTGAGTGGGGTCAGAGGAAAACGGTGTGGAAAATAAAGGGGCACAAAAATAAAAGATATCAATCACTTCTTCTTAAAAGAAAAAAATCTAGTATGTAAAAGGTTAAGTATCTAGGAAATTCTCCTGTCCAGGTCAGCACATTCCAGACGACATTCCCTGACAGGCTAAGACAGGCTGCAGCCAACAAGCTGAGACGGAGAAGGGTGCCCGGAAAATCACCTCCACCAGCAGCATGGAGGGTTGGGCAAGAGAAAGCCCTGACTGAAAGAGAGCTCCCTGAGCCCAAATGAAGTAAGGGCCCCCAGCACAGGCCCCTTTGCTCTACAACCCCCCCCAGTGCCCCAGGGGTTTAAAGTTATGAGGTTACTGGTTCAACAGCGGAGGCCCAGCCAGGGCAAGGCCTCTGGGACTCAAAGGGAGTGGATAGGTGGCATGTATCTGAGCCCCTGGAAGGGAAGGCAGGTCTCACACTATAGTGACTTCAAGTATGTGAAGAGTGAACCTAGCCTAGGGAAGCAAGATGGAGGCAGAGTGCCCAGTGGGGAGAACCAGAGCGGACTAGCAGCAAAGCAGACAAAAACATCCTGAAAAGAAGACAGACAGAGCGTGCCCGAGTACAGCAGGATCTGTGGGCTGCTGCCTCTCGGGCATGACCCTGGACAAGTCACAGCCTCCTACTCCAGGCATTAGTTTCCTCAAATGGAAGATGAGGGAGTTGGCTGGCCTTGCTGACCACTATGGGCCCTTCTAATTCACAGTCTATGATTAACTTCATTACTTTGTTACTCTTCCCAAATCTGGAGAAACCAAGAAGTACACACTTGAAAAAAAATCCACTGAAGTTTCCTAATTTAATTTGGGAATAAACTAAATGTAAGTTAATGTATAAAATATGGACAACATCAAAAACAAAAACAAGACAGATCCCAACAAAGTAAAAATAACAGAAACTGGTGTCGTCTCCCGAGCTTGGCGCTAAGACTTGGGCGACTGGCTCTTCCTTCTCCCCTTGGAATCCAGCCAACATCCCGTCCCCTCCCTCCCTGGGCCACGGCTCACTGTTTCTAAAGCATCTCTTCTGGCCAGTCCCTTCTCCACAAGGTTGTCAGTCATCTTCCCAATGCAAAGGACAGCTCTAACCTTCACTCACACCCTCAAAAACCTTCCTGCCTGAGAAGACCCAGGCTGGATTTGAACTCAAGAAGATGTAAGTCTTCCTGATTCCAGGCCTGTGTTGACCTTGAATGGACTAGGGATTGTCTCATCTGCCTCCTGTGCACAGCGATCAGCAAATGGCAGCAACTTTTGTTAAAAAGATAATTAAAGCCGCATAAGGACTGGATGAAACAACTGGGAACACGTAGTCTGAAAAAGAAAAGATTGAGAGGAGCAGAAACAAGATCCTCTCCAATTATTTGACAAGCTGTCCCTTAGAAAAAGGCATGGCTCAGACTGGTTCTGATTGGCCCAGGGAAGAGAAATAGCTAGATGCCAGTGACAGAAGTCAGACTGAGACAGAAGAGACAAACCGAGGCCTGAGGTATAGAAAGGCTTCTTCCTGCCCACTCATAGCAAGTCTGGGGGATCCCAATCCCTGAACATCTTGGCTCCCAACTCTGCAGTCCCTTCCAAGACCTCACGGTCTACCAATATCACCAATCCCTGAAGATCTAATAGCCTAAGGGGGTATTAGGGGGGACCTAAGCTCCCCAGAGTACCGACCAGTCTCTGACTGCTGACCTCTGACAAGAGGCCAGGCTAAGAAGGTGCAGGCTGGTTCTCAAAGCACTGGGCAACCTTTCCAAATGAAAGCTTGGCCCAAATGAACACACATGAGACCCCCAACCAGTGCTCTGTGTGAAAGGACAAAGCACTAAGTTTTGAAGTAAAGCTGGGCATCATAATGGCATAGACCTTCAAATTACCCCAAAGCCTTTTTGTGACCTTAAATCCCAGAGCAGCAGGGGACCCTGGGAGATTGTGGAAGTCCATCAGCCCTTGAAGCACAATTTTTTTTCTTAACATTCCCCCAAGTTATTGCCCAGCCTCTACTGTAAGCCCTCTAACTGCCAGGGAGCTCACTACCATGACTTCCCTCTGAATTACCATCCTGAGACACTGTGCGAGGGCAGGGGCATGGCAGGCACAGAGGAAGCACTCCATGAAAGCTTGCAGACTGACTCCCTCTCCTTCTTCCTCCCCCAGTGATTCTGGACACCTCCAGCTGTTAGGAGATCCCTTGCCCAAGGTGGCCTCAAAGAGACTTTTTTTATTAGAACCAGCTGTCTTGAGGCCAAGCATAGTCTCATCTTTGTTCCATAAGGCAACATTTCCTCAAATATCTGAAGGCCACAAATGTGCCTGACTAGGAAAATGTTATTTCTTTTAATGGACGTCAATCTTGTCCTTGGATAAAAGAGCATCTATTAAGACATCAATGGTTTCTGCGTTGTTGCATGGAATGTTACCATCTCCAAAGAGGTGAGAATGTACATGGCCCAGACAACAGGCCTTGGAAGGCAATGTGGTGTGAGCGAGATGTTGCACATAACAAAGATAGAAAATGGAAGGAGAGGAAAGGAGTGAAAAGCTGGGATTGCCAGGTGTCAAGAAGCAGGGATAACAGATGGACACACAGCCTGTGAGTGTGGCAGCACCAGGGAGAGTCAGCAGAAAGCCAGGAAAACTCCCCACTCCCCACCTCTATAGGCTGGGGTGGACACCAGGTGTGGATACCATGTGCACTAACTTAGGGAAGGACTGGGGCAGAGCCCCACAGGAGAAGGGTGAGGGGAGAACCGGGAAGGAACATCCAGACTGATGACATCACAGTGCTTTAAAGCAGGCTCAGCAAAATGCATTTGGAAAGAACATTTTCTCCCGTTTAAAATGATAAAAACCTTTCTTCACTCATGGGCAGAGCGCCAGCCGTGGCTGCAGGCAGTAGTATGGCATCTCCAGCTTTTAAAAGATAAAGGAAAAGCAGCTGACAGGGCAGGCATTTCTTTGTCTTGCTTAGCTGAGGAGGTGCCGTAAGGTCTGCTTTCAGCAGGACAGACCAAGGGACTAATTCCATAAATCTTTTCGTCACAGCCCCACACTCTCTGAAGTCCCTTCACCTGCCTGAGCCTCAGGGGAGCACTGGAAGCCTTTTATAATCTTGCTCCGGCCTATCACACAACTCCCCAGGACTAAATCCAACCAAACTGGGGCATTTGCTCCTTCCTAGATACAATATTTCACCTTCAGCCTCCAAGATTCAGTGTTGACTGTCCCCTGTCAGTAAGAGGGCTCCTCTTCCTTCCTCCCTCAAGAGACCTGGCCCCAAGTTCGGGCTTCTCCTTTGGGCCTTGAGGGCATGTTCTTTCTGGGGCTTTGGACTTCAGTCCAATTAACAGGATCATAGACTTAGGGCCCTCCCTTCCAACCTGCTAGGTCTGCACATTTACGGGGAGATTTAGAGATGCCCATATAAAGGACAATCAATCTAGAAGCAGAGAAGTGCTGAGCTGGGAGTCAGATAGGTCTACTGGATTACTCCCACCCTCCACCGCCAGGATCATTCAAGAAATATTGACTAAAAGCACCTATCTCTGGCAGGCCCCTCAGGCAAGATCAAACAGTCCAATAGCTTTTGCCAGATTCCTACCAACCCAGAATCCCCTGCCTAGTCTTCTTCCATACTGAGAATACCTTTCCTTCCAAACCTCTGCCATCTTGGGAGGGCCATTCCCAAGGTTTTAGTGTGTCGTGGGAAGACCCCTAGATATGCTGAGTCTTAGCTCACTCACAACAAACGTCTGTCCCTCAGTGTCCCCAGCTATGAAAGGAGGGTGCCTGGGATGCCTGCCCTCCCCTCTTCCCAGGGCTGCAGGCTGAAAGGCCTTCCTAATTTCTGCTGAGGACATCCTCAAGGCAGCCAGGTCAAAGCCTCCTCCCTTCCTCCCATGTTCCCAAGGTCAGCTGCTAAGTCCTGTCCAATCTAGCTTTCCCTCTTCTCTGCTTTGTTCCCTTTCTCTATTCCCAGAGGTTTCCTGTCAGGCCTCACCTGGCCTACTGCTCTGCCAACCTATCCAAGGTACCCAAGGGATTTATTTACCTACAGTGTAGGTCTGAAGGTCACTTCCCTGCTCCTTCACCTCCAATAGCAGCTCCCCTCTGTCTTCAGGATCGAAGTCCATACACTGGTTAGCATTTAAATTCTGTCCCAACCTGGCTTCAATCTCCCTTTCCAGGCCAGGTCTTCTGGCCTTCCTGTTGTCCCTCATACATAGTCATCTACTATCTCCAAACCTTTGCACAGGTCCCTTCCATGCCTGGAAGGGTTTAAAAATGGCTGTTGACTGATTCTTACCTCCACTCTCAAAATCCAATTTTCTCTCCAAGACTTCACTAAAACACCATTACTTACAGGAAGAATAACCCTGTATCTGCAGATGCTCCCACACTAAGATTACCCTACCCACCTAGCACAGTGCTAGGCACACAGTCCTGAAGATCTGCTGGAACTATGACTTTAACACTTCCTTCCACAGTCTCCTGTGGCTTAGGGACTGGTGTTTCAGGTGCTGCTGGAGCCTGAAAACCCCCTTGGCCAGCAGCTAGCCAGCTGTGATAGTTTCTCTACCCAATCAATGAATAAGCCCAGGAGGCAGGAGATAGAGCAGGGAGAGAGTGGCCCAGAGTGGAGGGCACCAGAGAGTGCTGAGAGCTAAGAGTGGAGGCTCTTGTTCATAGAACAGCCCAAAGAGGCCATGGTGGGGAGCGGGTGTAAGAAGACTGGAAAGGTAAAGGAGACAAGGTCAGGGAGGGCTTAGAAGGCCAACCAGAGCATTTTGTATTTGCTCCTGGAGGCCACAGGGAGCCACTGGGTTTACTGAGTAGGGGGAACAGCAGGGCTGGAGCAGCATTTTAGGAGAATCTCTGGTGGCTGAGTGGAGGTTGGACTTGAGGCAGGCCCCAGGGGGCAGCTACAGCCATAGGCCAGGGATGAGGTGATCAGGGCCTGCACCAGAGCTTGCGGGCCATAGCAGAGAAGGGGGAGCATTAGGGAGATGGTACAAAGGTGAAATTGACAGGTCCCAGCAACACCTGGGGGGCGGGGGGAGTGAGAAGTCCAGGGAGATGTCAAGGGGGCAAAGCCAGCACTAAACTGCTCCTCAGAGACTTGTCAGCAGGCTCTTACTCATAGGCCTTAGCAGCTGGAGGGGACCTGCAGAATGGGGTTAACAAGAGCAACATACAATCAACTGTCTCTGATCTTAAATGGGACCCGCCAATGCCAACTCTGGCTCTCCTTAACGGTACGTTCCTGGCACATCACAAAAACCTCTTCGTTTTAGAACTATTACCAAGGCAGGCCCACCCCACTCCAGACCGGCAGAAGAGTTCTCAAAATCCAACTGTAAAACCCCACTCATTCCTCTTATCCGATCAGGCCCACTCCACCTCTGCTTCTGAGTCTGCCACATGCTTCCCTGGCGTCCATCTTAGCCTTGCTCCCAGTTCTGTGCCTCCCACAAAAATATGCTGTAAGCCCTAAACCCTAAAGAAACGTCTGTATGGTAGCAGGCCACTGGGGCCTGCAGAGTGAACTCACTTCATTTTTTACAACTATGCCCCAGCTATCAAAACCATACAACTTCTCCCTTTGATGGGGCAAGATCTGGGCAAAGTCGATGATACACAGGCACAGAGGCTGGCACTTGGGGTTTAACAGGCCCCCCCCAATCTTAATAACATACCTTCACTAATCAGGGGACTGATTTACTTATACACTGATACTGATGAAATCTCATTAACTCCAAGCCACTGCCCTAATCTTCTGCTAGATTATGCTGGAATTACACTATATCCAGCCTTGCCTGAAGTAAACACCATCTGCTGTTGCTTAGAAATGACTGGTACACAGACAAGTGTTCTAATCATCTCTGCTGTCTCAGAATTCGATCTGTGCTCCTTTCTCCTCATGGAGGGAACGATCTTGGAACCCTCAGACTTGGGCAGTGTGGTCTTCTCTCTGGCATCTTTCTGCAGAGGTTCAAAGTGGAGACAAAGCATCATAACTGTCCAAGAAATATTAGCTGATAGATCACAGATGCATGGATTTAAAGCAGAAAGGGTGTCTCCTTTGAAAGATAAGGCCACGAGGCTTGTCCTATTTTTGAAAGGGCGCCTTCATCCTTGAGAACCTCTTCCCCACAAGTGAGATCACCTCACTGGTCTCCCCTCAGATGCTCAAGTGATTTTCCTCAACAAAGATCCAACCATTTCACTCCCAATGGCTCCCTACTGCCTTTAGGAATGAACAAAAACTCTCCTTTGGTCTTTAAAATCTTTCCCCAAAAAGGTGAACCTAACTTTCAACCAAGTTCTACTTCATTCCCCTCCTGTCCTATGCAGACTAGCCTCCTTACAGCTTTGTCTCCAGTCACCACACCTTTGTTCTGCCAGAAGGACTCCTGGTTTCCTTTCCAATTCAGCTCAAATACCTGCCTTCAAAAGGAAGCCCTTCCTTACTCCCCAGCTCCCAAGGTCCTTTCCCTAAATGATTTTTGTTTATTTTGTATTTCCTTGTAAATGTATGGGGTGATAACAAGCATTCCTATCACAGTCACACTGTGCTCCATCTTGTCTGATTCCCTTCCCCACTCCTAGGAAGGCAAGGGTCATTTCCTTTTTTCTCTGGCCCCACTCTCCCAGTCCCACACACAGTAGGTCCTTAATAAAAGTACTGAGGCAATGGCTTTAAAAACTAAAATGGCACTGGGGGCAGGGAGAGAGGAGAGGAACTTCACACCTCTATACACAAGCGTCAGCTCATTGGCTAACATATCTAGGAAATGCACAGAACAAAGCCATACAAGCTCTCCCAAGAATTCTCCATCATCAGCCTTAAAATAAAGTTGCAACAGCAACTGGGCTCCCATCACACTCTGGGGCATTTTCCCCCCAGCACCACGTCCAAGCCCTTTCTAGGCTCAAGGCTTTAGCTTTGGGACGAGGGCAACACTGAATCCCAGCAGGTTTGCTCAGATCCCAGGCCTGCCTGGGGGTAAGATTCAGTTGTATGGAGTCTGGCAAACAATGTTAATACAATGGGAACAACAGGCAGACGGCTTCCACTTGGGATCCTGCAATCTTCCACAACAAACCAGGGTTGTTTGAGTCTCAAGAGAAGCTTTAGGGATGACTGACTCCAAGAGAAGGGCCGCAGAGGCCAGAAGTAGAAGCTATAGAGGGAGAAAAAGAGAGGCCCCCTATTGTCTCTGGGACAAGCTCCAACCTCCTCTGCTCAGCACTCAAAAGCCCTCCATTCTGGCTCCAGCCTCCCTCCCAGACACTAAGCTACTTAGGAGTTGACCCCCAAATTCATTCATTCATTCACTTGCCAGCTCCTGAGCCTCAACTACTTCCTCCAGGAATAAATCCCTCCTCCCCTGGTAGAATGAAAGTTCCCTGAGGCCAGCGAGTGGACTCCTCAGACTAAAGTTTGCAGAACTGAACTGAAATTGAACACAAAGTCCAGGG
The DNA here is from genome assembly GCA_011680675.1 of Gymnobelideus leadbeateri. Classification (NCBI taxonomy): domain Eukaryota; kingdom Metazoa; phylum Chordata; class Mammalia; order Diprotodontia; family Petauridae; genus Gymnobelideus; species Gymnobelideus leadbeateri. The sequence continues at coordinate 270,425 of WOXC01009050.1, forward strand.
AGGAAGCTCCCTAAACAAAGAGCTTCCTTCCAAACCTGCTGGAATGGCTGGCCCCGAGGATGCAGAGGTAGGGAGCTCCCCATCACCAGATCCAGATCCACCAGATCGGCAACTGCGACTAATTTGAGGAGGTGACTGATTGGACAAGTCCACCTCTGAGGACCTAACTTGGATTCTGAGAACAAACTACTCTAGCTAATAAATGAATCACCCTGAGTGAGGCAAGGCTGGCTAATCTCTGCACCACAACTGCTCCCCTGCTGCCAGCTGGATGCCTGAGCAAGTCACTTACCTGGCTTCAGTTCTCTCCCTGTAACACTGGGTTTTTGGTGAAGAAACAGGTTTTGTAAAACTGACAAGCATCACACAATGGGAATTAACATCATTTCTATTCAGATCACAACTTGGCTTGCCAAAAAGCCATTTTCTGAAACAAGCTTTTAATTAGGCCACCCTGCCCACCGTTTAGGCTGCGCTTGGGGAGCAAGATCATAAGACAGATCAGTAGGCCCTGTGCAGACACCAATCCCAAATCCCCGGGAGAGGCGGGTAATCCAGATTTTGTTTCTGCACACTGAAATCTCCTTTCATTTGGCAATTCTCCAGTCTGGGATCCAAATGGAGACAGTGATGAAAGACAATTAGAATTTGCTTTAACTAAGCAGTTACTTAGTTATCCCAAAGGCACAAATGGCAGAGTCCAACACCTTTATTCTAAAGGCTGCCCTTCTTCAGAGTAGGACATCCCTGTCTTCAGGCCCTCCTTCCTTCCAAGCTGATCACACACCCTGGATCTGATCCCTTCCTGCTCTCTTCCTCCCAACAAGGTGGCCTCTCTACTTGCTGGTCAGCCTGCCTGACTGCCCCCAGGCTCAGAATACTCTCCCTCCTCACCTGACTCTGGAAGCCCAAGTGCCATTTCCTTTAAGAAGCCAAGCTTTCCCAAGCCCCCTAGGATGTCAGGGTCTCCCCACTTTAGCCTGTCCCTAGCTAGGATAACCACTGGGAGGAAGTGTCAGTAGGGTCTCCATTTTCCAGATGAGGAAACTGAGGTGGAGAGAGCTGTCTTGCTTAAGGTCACACACCACGTGTCTGGGGTAGGCTCTGGCATTTAATGACAGCAGGAACACTGAGCCAGCACTTAGCACTCACATTTCTCTCACCAGCCCTGGAGGGAGGGGCTCTCAGCTTCACTTTACTGAGGAGGAAACGGAGGCGAACAAGAGCTGCAGTGCTTTGCCAAGTGACAGCGCACTGCCCACCGCACGGTCTGCAGGGCACACAGGACGCACTCACTCAATGCCTGCTGACTGGTCAGACAGTTAATAAACTGCAGAGCGGGGTCTCTAACTCGAAGTCCAAAGAGGGCTTTTAACGCCTCACTTCCCCATAACTCAGATCCCGGCAGGACTGGCTGCTGTGACCAAGCAAAGATCAGAATGGCAGGAGGAGGAAGCACTTTGCCTTCCCATCCCAGCCCAATGAAACCAGCTCAGCAAACAGCACTCAAGGAAGGAATCAGAGGAGAGGGTACAAGGGAGGGGCCTGATGGAGCCCAGCAAGGGGATCACCTCACTGCCCAGCTGGGAAAGGCTACAGACCTCAGCCAGGGCTCAAGTCAAAATCCTAAAAGGCTTTCCCAGAAGAAGACTGGCAGGTACCCGGCACCTGGGCCAAAGGGCGCTTTTGTGCTGATGCAGCCCCTTGATTCTATAATTTCAAAGGACTGTTCTTTTCCCTACCCCATATTTAATAAAGAAAAATCAGAAAAATGTAGTAAGGCCGAGCCAGGTGGTAGAAAGAGTACTGGAGGAGGGCGCCAGGAGACTGGAACTGGCTCCCATAATGCCCTGGTCGGAACGGCTGAGACTCGAACTCCTCCCTCTCCCTTGGTAAATGAGGGCGCCGATTGCCAGGCAATTCTCTAATCTATGTCAGAGGCCAAACAGCCAACCTTGTTTCAACCACTCTTTCAATTTCCAAAAACTGGTAGTGGGGGAAACCCATCAGAGATTCAGGAGCAAGATATCAGCACTAACAATAGGTCCTTCCCGATAAGCTGGCCTCTCCAAAATGGTAACAGACTTGCTTCTCCCAACTCAGAACTGGGAAGAGCCTTGGGAGGTGATCTAGGCTGACACATGCTCTCACCACTAGCCCCCTTCTTTCCCACACGCTGCCGAATGAGGGCGGAGAAAACCCTGTGACCTGCTCTAACTGGCTGCTACAATCCCGTTACTGGCCTCCGCGGCCCTCCTGCTGTCAGGCACTCCCTCTCCACGGGGGCTCTTCCTCACCTTTCCACCCCTCCCTTCTGCCTCGTCTCCACCATCTTGAAAGAGATCCTCACTGGACGCTTCCATCCACCCCCAGGCCCCGCTCCTCCGGCCGCTCACCCGCACGAAGGGCCCCCACCTTCCTAGAACTTTCCTCCTTCAAGGGAAACTGCTCTCTCCACGGGGGCCAACGGAGCAGCCCCAGCCCCGCGGCCTCCTCGGGGTTCTCTTCCCTTCTGGCCCCTCCGGGTCACGCCCTCATCCCCGGCGCCCCCGGGGCTTTACTGCCGGCTGTCTCGGCTGAGGACCCTCAGAGCCGCCTTTCCTGCGCCAAGCTCTTAGACAGCCGGGCCCGGCAGCCCCCGGGACGCTCACACCGCGCCTGAAGTCGAGCCCGTGGTACCCCCCCCCGCCCCCTCCCGGGGGCGCTCTGCCCCGGCCCAAGGTCACCGCGGCCCCCGCCCCCGGCCCTACCTGGGCGCCGGCTCCAGCAGCGTGGTCGTGTCCAGGTAGTGGATCTTGTAGAACTCGAGCAGCGCCGGCAGGTGCTCGAACTCCTGATCGCCGATCTTGAAGCGCCGGTTGGGCAGCGAGTTGATGATGTAGTGGGACACCCGCGAGTTCTCCGACACGGACAGCACGTAGTCGCCTGGGCAGGTGGACGAGTCGCGCACTAGGAAGACGCCGTGCCGCTGGCCCTGCAGCCGGCTCTGCGCCTCCTGCCGCGACACCGGGCCCACGTACCAGGCCGAGCGGTCCGCCGAGTCGAAGCGCGCCGCCGCCATGGCCGCCGCTCCGGGCCGCCCACGGAGCCGCGCGACACCGGGCGCCGGGGGCGCGCGCCGGCTACGGAAGCCCGCCGGAGATCTGGGGCTGCCGCCGCCGCCGCCGCTCCGCCGAGGGGCCGCTCCCCGCGCCGCTCCCGCCGCCGCCCTCGCGCCCTCAGAGGCCCCGGCCCGCCCCTCGCCCGCGGCACCGCCGCCGCCGCGCCCGCACCATCGCGCGCCGGGGCCCGGGCCCCGCCGCTCCGCGCCGCCGCCGCCTCCTCCGCCTCGCTGCCCCGCCGCCCGCCGGCCCTCACCCCTCAGCCGCAGCCCTGCTTCCCGAGAGTTACAGCAACAAAATGGCGGGCGGCCGGCCACCTCCCCAGCCTCTCCGGGGGCGCCCTCTGCGCATGCGCGGCGCCCGCCCCGCCCCTCCGGGCCCTCGCCGATTGGCCGACGCGGCCCCCGCGCGCCCAATGAGGATCGGCACTGGCGCTGCCCCGGAGCTCGCGCCCATTCGCGGCGCCGTTCTCCCGCCCGTCCGCGTGAGCGAGCGCCGGCGCGCGTGCCCGGCACTGGTGGGGGGCGGGGAGGGCGACCGCCGCTTCCTTCAGTTTCGAAAGGCCGAGTCGAGGTGGGGAAATTTCTGCGGGAGTCCAGGCGAGGGGCGGGGCTGGACCTCCCCGGGCTGGGCCTTAGCCATCCGTAACGACGCTCCTCCTACTTCCCAGTCAAGTCATAAGTAGTAGTAACGATCCGCACTTAGAACCGACCTTTCCTGTCCCAGGGCCCCACCTCGCCGCGTCGGCCGTATATATTGGTAACGATCCGCACCAAGATCAGCTCTAAGAGGTCCTTAGCCCTGCCCCGGGTCAGGGGTATACATTAGTAAGGGGGGGCCCCCAAATCAAGCCTCGGGTGTGTCAGGGACTGAGCGCGGCCTGCACTCGGGAGGCTGGGGGGCGTTCGGGGAGGACCAGCCCAGGGGGAGGGCCTGTTCACCCACCTCTCCCCTGCAGCTCCAGAGCTGCCCCACGGGTGCCTTGTGCGCCCCGCGTGGAGTTAGGAGGCGTCCGCTCCCAGGCAGTGTCCCGGACCCGGGCCGGTCCTCCTGACCCGGGGCCGCCCTGCCCCACCGATGTGGGGACACCCCCGCGATCGCCTGGTGCCCTCTAAGACGGGGGAGGCATGAGAACCAGGGGTGCGTGCGCGTGTGTACGTGGAATCTCACGGGGCCTCCTGGCGAGGAGGGGGCGGAGGGCTCGCAGCCTGCTGGGGTGGGGGGGCCAGGTGCGTTCGAACTCGGGGCTGCCCCTTCCAGGCTCCTTGCGCCGCCCTGGGACCCGCACCCCGCACACCTGCGCCCCGCCCCGCCCCCCCAAGGAGCCTACCCAGGAGAAGTCTGCCCGGGCGGGGACCCTCGATGGTCACCCCTGCACCACCCCGCTAGACCGTAAGCTGCCGGAGGGCAGGAGCGACCCTAGCTCAGGCGGGCACCCAATAGGGGCGTGGGCAGCCGGGACAGCCAGAGCCTCGAGCCTCTCCCCGGGGGATAGCGGTGATTGGGGAGATCAGAAGTCCGGGTTGTGCCGACGGGCGTCCCCCGGCCCTGGCAGTAGGTAAGCTGATCTAAGAGATCTCCCCTCGGGTGTCCTCTTTCCCTACCCAAGATCCACACTCCCTGCTGGCCATGGTCACCAGGATAAAGCAGCCCCTCTGCCTGGATTGAGATTCTGAGACTTCCTCGAGGAAAGGGGTCCATGGCCAAAGGCTCAAGCCGCCTTGGACCTGGAGGATGGCGATTAGCCCCGGGGGAGATTATTTGGATGCTGGGCAGAGGCAGAGAGGCCCGAGGAAGGGAAGACAGCCAGCCTCCTTTCCTCTCCTTTTCCACTTCTTTTATTATAGGCCAGGACCCTTTGAGGGGGCCTAGAAAGACACAGCCCCTTCCTTTCTTCCTTTCCATAAGCTGTGGGTACAGGCGGTTCAAGCTTTCCTCTCCCAACCTCTGAAGCTGGCAGATCTGGGAGAACCAGAGAGCCCCATCAAAGGAAGGCTAACTTTTTCCCTTGAGTTTTGCAATGTTCTGTAGGGTATGGCCCAGGATGTTGAGCACCTGAGTCTTTTGAATATGCCTTTACAGAGAAGAATCCACTCTATAAAGCAATATTCTTATCATCTTCTAGCTAAATTCTGAACCTTATTAGCTAGGTTTAAACTGCCTGAAATCCCAATAGTGAGGAGGAAGCATAGATGTTTATCAGCTGACTACCCTCTGGTGGTCAATGGGAATAAAGCAGCCTTTTGGGAGACCCACTTTCCTTAGAGAGGGACTGAAGTGGCTACTGGGTTAATGGTTCAAAGAGAATTCCACTGGGTGGAAAATTCAAGTACATGTACAGAGCTCCCTCGGTGGACAATTAACACGGAGACATGCTGGCATCCAGTAGGCTTTTTTTTTTAAGCTTTCAATTTATCTTTTTTTTTTTCTGGTTTACATCATTCATTTCCACCAGATTATGAGTTACATTTTCCCCCCATTTTTTCCCTCCCCACCACCCCAGAATAGCAGTCCCACTAGATATCCCCTCATCCAATCTGCTCTCTCCCATATCTTCTCCCATACCCCCTTCCAATTTGCCATTAGGGCAAGGTGAATCTCTGGGCCCCAATGCCTGGACATCTTATGAAAAATTTAATTTTAAAACTTCGATTTTCAGATCCATTCCCTTCCTCCCTTGTCACCCACTCCCTCTGAGAAGATAAGCAATTCAGTATGTGTTGTACATGTATAGCTATGCAAAACATTACCATAGTAGATATATTGTAAAAGACTGCTTATATTTCCTTCCCACCCATCTCACCTCCCACCTGGTCTGTTCCCTACTTTGATCCTGTCCCTCTTTGATAGTGGGTACTTCCAATCTCCCCTCCCCCCAGAATGCCCTCCCCTCCATCATCCCCCCTCTCATCCCCCTTTCCCCTACTCAGGAGAGTGAGTGAGGGTAAGATATTCCATTTAGTATGTATGTGATTCTCTCCTTGAGCCAACTTCAATGAGAATATGCTTTTGCCTATTTGCCTTCCTGTTCTTCCCCTCCCCTGCAACTACTTCCCCTTGCCTCTTCTACATGAGATAGTTTACCCTACCCTGTCTCTCTCCATCTCCTCTTGCCACTTTCCTCTCTCACCTCTTGACTTCACCCCTTAAGAATCATCCCTTCCTTGGGGCAGCTAGGTGGCACAGCGAGCAGAGAGCCAGCCCCGGAGCCAGAAGGACCCGAGCTCGGATCTGGCCCCAGACACCCAACACACAAACAAAAGCCCAGCCACGTGAACCTGGGCAAGTCACCCAACCCCAATTGCCCTCCAAAAAAAATAATCATCCCTTCCCATCAAATTCAACCTGTGCCCTCTATCCATGTATACCTGTGAACATATGCCATGTACCCTTCTTCAATTATTTTCATAATGAGAAAGGTTTCATCAAACACAGTTATTGTTTTTCCATGTAGGAATGTAAATAGTCCAACTTTGATAAGTTCCTTTTGATTTCTTTTCCTTGATTACCTTCTCAAGCATCTCTTGCTTCTTGTGTCTGAATGTCAAATTTTCTATTCAACTCTGGTTTTTTCATCAAGAATGCTTGAAAGCCCTCTATTCCACTGAATGACCATATTTTCCCCTGAAACAAGATACTCAGTTTTGCTGGGTAGGTGACCGTTGGCTTCAATCCCAGCTCTTTTGCCCTCTGGAATATCATATTCCATGCTCTTCAATCCCTCAGTGTAGAAGCTGCCAGGTCCTGGGCTATTCTGATTGTGTTTCCACAATACTGAAATTGTTTCTTCCTGGCTGTAGTATTTTCTCCTTGATCTGGGAGTTCTGGAGCCTGGCTATAATATTCCTAGGAATTTTCTTTTGGGGATCATTTTCAGGAGGCGATCAGTGGATTCTTTCAACCTCTATTTCCCCCTCTGGGTCTAAAACATCAGGGCAATTTTCCTTGAGAATTTCTTTAAGTATGAGTTCTAGGTTCTTTCTTTGATCATGGCTTTCAGGTAGTACAATAATTTTTAAATTATCTCTCCTGGATCTATTTTCCAGGTCAATGGTTTTTCCTATGAGATATTTCACATTGCCTTCTATTCTTTCATTTGTTTGGATCTGTTTAATAGTATCTTGATTTCTCATAAAGTCATTAGCTTCCATTTGCTCCAGTCTAACTCTGAAGGAATGAATCTCCTCAGTGAGCTTGAGATTCTTTTTCCATCTGGCAAATTTGGCTTTTTAAGGCATTCTTCTCCTCATTGCCCTTTTGGGCCTCCTTTGCCATTTGAGTTAGTCTATTTTTTAAGGTGTTATTTTCCTCAGTCAGGCTGTTGACTGTCATTTCATACTTTCTTGCATCTTTTTCATTTCTCTTCCCAAATTTTCCCCCACTTCTCTTATCTGCTTCTTAAGGTCCTCTATGGCCTGTAGCCAGCTTGTATTTTCATTTGGGGCTTTTGGTGCAGGAGTTCTGACCTTACAGTCCTCCTCCATGCTTTGAGCCTCTTTGCCCCTAAAATAGGAGTCCAATGTTGAACTTTGCTGTTTATTTTGTTTCATTTGCCTAGGCATGTTGCCACTTAATTACTTGATTTTTTGGGCTTGTTGCCACAGTAGGATTCTGCCACCAGACAGGGGAGCTTCCGCCCAAACGTGGGGTCTTCACAACTTCCACCAGTTGGGTGGCCTCTGTAAAGCCTCCAGCCACTCTGGCAAGTTGGATACCCACCCCGAACTTCCCCCCAGACCACAATCCAGATCCAGGCAGTTTAAAGCAAAAGCGATTAACCCCCAGACTGATTGCTGGATCTCCCTACAATTCGAAGACCAGGAGCTAGAGCCACTGCTGACGCTGCAAAATGGCTTCTGTGCAGCTGTTTCTTCAGCAGCTTTTCGACCCCAGGGGAGGCAGCCGCTCGTTCTCCAAATACTGGTCCCAAAGTCCATAGGGCACTAGCCTCTCACTTTGTCCTAGGCATATCTGTGCTGATAATTCTGGAATCGCCACAATTGATGGTGTTCTGGGGTCCCTCCAGCCAGATGAAGGCCCGGCCACCCTGGGGCTAAAACTGCGGACCTGGGCTCAGCTCTGAGTGCTGCCAGCGCTCTGTGCTGCCGGCTCTCAGAGCGCTATGCTGGCCGCTTCCTGCAGGGCTGCTGGGCTGTCCTCTGCAGGAGGTTAGCTTCTCTGTGCCGTTCTGTGGGTGCTGTGGCTCCAGAAGTTGTTTGGAGTCCCCTTTCACATTATTTGAAATTTGTGTGGGGCAGAGCACATTGGGAATGCTGTTTCTACTCTGCCATCTTGGCTCCGCCCATCCAGTAGGCTTAAGGAAGTCAGTACAAGTCAGATTTGGACTGCTTATACTGCAGTTCCCCCAGTAGCTCACGTAGGATCCAAGGGAATGGTGAAAAAAGAGTTGGAGGAAGGTCAGTTTGTTATTTAACACAGCTCACTTTCCTTCTTTGGGACTAAGTGTTTGGAGGAGATGATCTCTAAGCCAGACAGCCAAGGTGCTACATTGATACCTATGGAACCAATCAATCAATCGACAAGAATTTATTAAGTGCTTATTATGGTGCCAAGTGCTGTGTTGAGCTCTGGGGATACAAAGAAAAGCCATAATCTCTGTCCTCAAGGAGCTTATATTCTAATAGGGGTAACAACACATAAATCAGAACATACACAGAGGATATATAGAATAGAGGGATGGCACCAGCAGCTAGGGAAGGGGGGAGGAGGAAAGGAAAGGAAAGGAAACCAGAGATCCCAAGAGACCTAAGTTGGAATGGAGAGCATTCCAGGCTAGGGATCTTTCTTTGCAAAGGCCTGGAGATGAGGGATGATGCAGTTCTGTCTGAGAAACAGTAAGCAGGCCAGAGTGACTGGATCTTAGGGTTTATATTGTGTAGGGCCTTAACTGCCAAGCAAAGGATTTGTTTTATTTAGTTCTGGAGGTAATGGGGAGCCACAGGAGTTTATTGAACTTGGGGGAGGGGGCTGATATAATCAGACCTATGCACTGACAAGACAGTAATTGGAGTGGGGAGAGCCTTGAGGCAGGGGAATGAGTGATGCTCCAGGTGAGAGGTGATGAGGGCCTGTGCCAGACCTTCAAGGTTTATGTGAGAGGAGAAATGGGGAGAGGTGGATGGGAGGAACAAAGTTTAGTGATGGACTAGATAAGAGAGAGGAAGGAGGTTTTGAAGCTGGGTGCCTGGAAAGGTGGTGTTCTCCTGGAAAGGTAAATGCCAACAGTTCTGAGGCGCTGTCTCACTCCCATCAGATGGGCTAAAATGACACATGCTGGAGGGGATGTGAAGAAGCAGTTTCCCATATTTGCCACTTGTGGAACTGTGAGTTAGCACAGCCATTCTGGAAAGGCTTCTTGTATGGCAGAAAGGTGAAGGCAAGCATGTGCCAGGCACTGTACTAAGCATTTTACAGATATTATCTCAAACCTCAGAGCTACTCCAGGAGGTGGGTGCTATTATTATCCCCATTTTACAGAGGTAGGCAGAGGTTAAGTGACTTGCCCACAGTCACACAGTTAGGAAGTGCCTGAGGATTTGAACTCAGGTCTTCCTAGCATTCCATCTGCGATGCCACCTAGCTGCCAGGAGTGGTCAGTGTTATCAAAAGCTACCCAGAGAAACGGTTGAACAAGTTGTGGTATTTGAATGTAATGGAATATTACTGTTCCATAAGAAATAATGAGCAGGCAGATTTCAGAAAACCTTGGAAAAACTTACATGAACTGATGCTGAGTGAAGTGAGCAGAACCAAGAAAACACACACTGTACACAGTAGCAACAGTACTTCAATGACCAACTTTGATAGACCTAGCTCTTCTAAACAATGAAATGATCCAAGACAACTCCCAAAGACTCATGATGGACAGTGCTCTCCACATCCAGAGAAAGAACTATGGAGTCTGAATGTAGATCCAGACATACTATTTTCTCTTTATTTTCTTTCTCATGTTTTTTCCCTTTTGTTCCGAGTCTTCTTTCACAACATGACTAATGTGGAAATATGTTGAATATGATTATACGTGTATAGCCTATATCAGATTGCAGGCCATCTTGGGGAAGGGGAGAAAAGGGGAGGAGGGAGAGAAAAATTTGGAACTCAAAATCTTATAAAAGTAAATATTGAAAACTAAAAATAAATAGATTGATTATTTTTAAAAGCTATCCAGAGGTCAAGGAGGAGGGGGGGGGGGAGCCAATGGATAGAGCAGTTAGAAGATCATGGGTAAGCATAGATTCAGTAGGGGTGGGGTGGGATGTGAGGGAGTGGAAGCAGTGAAGCTGGAACCCTTGGGCAGTTTGACCTCGAAATTGAAAGAAGATCCAGGCCCTGAGGGGGGCGAAAGGGCCCAGGGCAGTCTCTGGTGGGGGCTTTGGCAATTTGTAGGAAGTGGGGGAGGTGCCAACTGATAAAAAGAAGGAAAGGAAGAGATGATGGCAGGGGCAAACCCTCAGAGGAAATTAACAAGCACTTCTTTTTAATATAAATTTTTATTGATATCTTTTATTTTTATACCCCTACAATTTCTCCTCATATCCCCCTCATCCCACAGAACTATCCCATGTAACAATATTTTTAAGGAAAAAAAACAGGAGGGGAGAGATGAGTAAAACTCATCAGTATATCAAAAAAGTCCAAAAGATATATGCCATGTTCTGCACCCAGGCCACTCCCGCCTCTGCAAAGGAGTGGGCTAGGATGGCTTCTTTCTTCTCCTGTGCTATGCTTCAACAAGCACTTAGTAAGGGATTCCTGGTCTTGGCAAGGTCAAACTCAGCCTTTCTTCAGAGACAGAAACAAAGAGAGAATGGACATGAGATCGTGGGGTTCTGATGAGCAGAATCAGGAGGAGAGGGGCAGCTAAGGGGTGCAGTGGATAGAGCACTAGCATGCTAGAATCAGGAGGATCTGAGTTCAAATCCAACCTTAGACACATGTTAGCTGTGTGACCCTGGGCAAGTCACTTAACCCCAATTGCCTAAAAAAAGAAAAGGAAAGGGGAAAAAAAAGAATCCTGCAATGCAGGCAGTGAAGTCCTCTGCTAAAAGGAGGGGGTGAGAAGTATCTAAAGTGGAGGTTTGGAGCAACCCCCTATCGTGAGCATGCTGGACAGCTGCTCTGGAAAGAATAAAAAGATTATTGTGCTGAGCATTGAGGGCCCAGGTAAGATGGGGAGCATGAACTGGCAGGTGATGCCTTCTCTCTATTCTCAGAGGCCCTGGAGGCCTTCCTCTGGCCAAAGCATCTGCTCTCCTTTGTGGATACTTCATCAGTCACCCATCATCCTTGGAGCTTCAGTGTCTCCTCTTTCTTTGGAGTTTGGCTCTCTGGTCTATAAACAGGGCCTTTATCCTAAACTTGGAGTCAATAGTCTATAAATATTTATCAAGTGGCTAAGGGTTCTGTTGTTGAGCTAAGAGCTAGGGATTCGATTACAAGAAGGAAAGAAAAGAAAAATGGGCCCTGCCCTCAAAAGCTTAAAATCTAACAGGGGAAGAAGACACACAAAAGGAAGCTGAAAAGAAAGAGGGGGAGAAGGTACCCAACATAGGGCATGGTAGAGAAGTCACTCAGTAAAATTCCACGGATGATCAGATCTTTTAAAATGCAAATGAGACCATCTCGCTCCCCTAGACTGGCTAAGCTGACAGCAAAAAGGGAAATTACAAATAACTTGGGGAAATGTGGAAAAATAGGCTCAAGAATGCATTGTTGGAAGAGTTGTGAACTAGCCCAACCATTCCAGAAAGGCTTTTCAGGTAAGAAATATGGAGATGAGCTCCCTCCTTAAAAGGAGATTTGTAGTTCCTGGCCCTGGCATCTAGGCAGTGCAGTGGATAGAGTGCCAGGCGTGGAGTCAGGAAGACCTGTGTTCAAACCCAGTCTCAGACACTTAGTAGCTGTGGCCAAGTCACTTTACCCTGCTTGCCTCAGTTTCCTCATCTGTAAAATGAGCTAGAAAAGGAAATGACAAACCATTCTAGTATCTTTGCCAAGAAAATGCCAAATGGAGTCACAAAGAGGCTGATACAACTGAACAAGTTCATGGCCTATCCCTCCAATCAGAGAATGTAAAGAGGGCAGAGATGAGGTTATCCGGCAGACTGAAGAGGTTATCCCAGTCAGGAGAAACGGGTTTGTATCTCAGGTTCAACTGAGTAATTCTGACCATTCCTATCATTTAGTTCTTCCCAATCCCCCAGTAAACTCCCTAAGACCACCCATTAAAGACCAATGCTAATCTGACTTGGTGAAGGCCATTTCTACCCAGTGAGATCACATGTCCACAGAAAAATAGAAAATGTGCCCTGTTTCTATTCATTATCTCCTGTGATCCCCAAAGCAACCAATGCAAGGACACAGAACATTCTTCTCCTCTGCCTTTGACCTGGTTTTGCTCTCTTTCATACTGTAATTATCCTGTATCAAATGCTTGGCTTTGTATGTCATCTCAGCTGCCTTTGGAAGCTGGTGGGATTGAGACTAAATGACTGGGGCGGCTAGGTGGCCTTGGAGTCAGAAGGACCCGAGTTCAGATCTGGCCTCAGACACTTAACACACACAAACAAAAACCTAGCCGTGTGACTTTGGGCAAGTTATTTAACTCCAATTGCCCTCTAAAAATTAAAAAAAAAAGTACTAAATAATTGAATTATTGTATTTTAACAATTCAACTAGTTTGTTCAACCAAGCCAAGGAACTCAGCAATCAAAAAAAGCAGTCCATGTGTCCATGAGTGCAGATCACAGGTCTTCCACACCTGAATAAATGGCCAAAGAAATTTCATCACTCATCCTTCAATCACCCAATGTTGGACTTCTCTGAAGGGAGTTACAACTGAGGGGTGTAGGAGAAAGAGTTCAGGCCTTGCAGTCAGGATTCAAATTTCAACTGTGAGATGGGGTAGGGCTCTGGGAGCCCCCTTGAGGTATAGGCTCTGGGACACCCCACCTTGAACTCTGATTAAATCTTCCCATTTGATGAGGCATTTGCATGAGGCCATAAGCCTTATATAGTGGCTGGGCCCAGCTTACTAGATTAGCCCTTCATTGTCCATCTACTTCCCACCCTTGAGCCTATCAAAATATCAATTCACCCTTGAACTGGCCTAGCCTGCCATTGTCTGTAGTCTCCAGGTAGCCTCCAGCAACTTCCCACCCTTAATCACTCATTGACCTCATCTGACTTCTCCTGAAGACCTTCCCCAAACTCCTCCTCTAGACCATCCCTAGATTCCTCCCACAACCTTCAGTATATAAGACCCCATCTCACACCATGGGGTGTGAGAGCTCCATAGAATTTTCTAGCACAGACTTACTCTGTGTCCAATACAAGCAAACTTTTAATAAACTTTACTTTTCTTTGGCTGAGAAGACTTGAGTCAAATTCATTTGGCAGGACCCGGTGTGTTGGTATTTTGGGGTCTTGAGAAGCCCTAACCCTAACATCATTTTATGATAACCTCAAGACCATGGGTACCTATCACTTGACCTGAGACTCAATTTCCTCACCTATAAAATGGGGATAATAACATGTAGGATTCACAGTACATGGTTGTTAAGGGAATTAAAGGAGAGAATGTGTGATGGTATTTATTTCTATACCTCAGGGTGCTATATAAAACAAGTCATTATCTTTTATTCTTATTCTTATTAACCATCATCATCAGCTGGGCTGACTCGAAGATGACAGACACACTTTGTGATGTTGAGTTCTTTAAAGAATTTGTTCTCCAACCACACCTGCTCCTTCTGGGGGATTCTCGGTCATGTCTCTCCATAAATTCTCCTGTGATAGACAAAGAAGACCCAGAGATTGTACATCTGTAAAATGAGACATTGATCCAACATGTCCAAAGCAGAACTCATTCTCTTTCTCCCTACATCTCCTCCCCTTCATATTGCTCTCTATCAAGCCCCTCAGGTTCCTAACCAGAAGTCATTCTGGACTCCTCACTATCTCTCACCCCCCACATCCAAACTGTTACCAAGGCCTGTTGATTTCACTTGTGCAACATCTCTGGTCAGTTTCACCGGTGCAGCATCTCTCATCAGTTTCATCTGTACAGCATTTCTCATCAGTTTCACCTCTACACCATCTTTCCAATATGCCCCTTTCTCTCCATTGACCTTGCCTTCACCCTGATGCAGACTCTTATCACCTCATGCCTGGAGGTGATTGCCTATTGCAATAACCTCCTAGGAGATCTGATTGCCTCACATCTCTCCCCACTCTGGACCATCCTCCACTCAGCCACTAAAACAGTTCTCCTAAAATGCAGGTACAATGATATGTAATGATAATGGAATTTAAAGATCCCCTTTGTATTGGTTTAGTTTTCAGGTTAAGTGTTAAAACCCAGAGCTTATGAATCCCACTTGTGGGATGGACTTGTTGACCTGAAGAGAGGGGCCTGAACTGGGAGGAGCTGGTGCCATGGATTTAGAGACAGGCCCAAGCAGAAAGAGGCCAGAAGAACTTTTGGAAGCAGCATTGTGGAGGCAGAGAGAGAGAATTGCCGGGGGCCAGAGTTGCTGAAAGAGAGAGAGAGAACTTCCAGCCAAAGCCACCCAGACTGCTGAGGGTTAGTTGGAGCTGCCCAGCACTTTTGATTTGTTTTTTTATTTTTATTTTTTTATCTTTTTGGACAGGGGGAAGGTAGGGCAATTGGGGTTAAGTGACTTGCCCAAGGTCACACAGCTAGTAAGTGTTACGTGTCTGAGGCGGGATTTGAACTCAGGTCCTCCTATCTCCAGGGCTGGTGCTCTATTCATTGTGCCACCTAGCCGTCCCTTGCCCCAGACTTTTGAGAACTGCCACCTGGAGCTGCTGAGAACTGAGGAGGCATGACTGTGGTGCCAATATTTTTTCTGTCTGTTTTGATGTTATTTTGCCAGATTCATCTGCTGGTAAAGGTCAGTGCTGTTGTTGCAGAAGTCCTGGAACCTTGCTGTTGGTTCAGAAACCCTGAAGAAGGATTTTCTTGTTGTATGTCTACAGAAATCCTAGAGGAGGGTCTTGCTGATGTTTTCAGGGGTCCTGAGACTGTTTTGCAGTCAAAGAGTGAATTGATGAGGATGCTGGCAATGTATATTGTGGCTTTGTTAAGCTCTGTCTTCCCAGGAACAAGGATTCATGAAAGGACCTCTCCTTGGGTATTGAATGCCATGATGATATCATAACCTTGTTGTGGCTTAGGGGTAGATGGCCTTTGTGCTCTTCACTGCCCCTTTGAGAAGATGCTTGGTGGTAACTGATGATAATTGTAATTCAGTTGTGATCTGGGGGTGCAGTACTTTGATTTTTGTGCTTTGTGACTGACCAAATGAATGTACTTTGTTTATGATTGGAAACTAATCTCCACTTGAGAAGAGAGACTTTGCAATTGACTAAATGAATGTACTGTCCAGGGGTGGAGTACTTTGACTTTATAGTTTGTGGTTGAACTGAGGACTTACTAAATGACTGAGTTACCCTGTATTTTGATTTTCTCTTTTCTGTGAATGTTTTGCTTTAATTTGTTACTGAATATATGGAGAGTTACTATGCTCCTAATTCTGAACCTGAAAGTTGCTTTTGCTTGGTATTACCAATGCAAGCCCCCTACTCAATAAACTCCAGTGGTTCCCTATTGCCTCCAAGATCAAATATAATTCAATTACACTGTCATTCAAAGCCCTTATTCCACTCTCTTTCCAGTCTTTTTACACCCCATCAGCCCATCCTGCTTCCTCCATATATATATATTCTTTGATTCAGTGACATTGAGGTATTTTTTTTGGCTATGTATCCCCTATGACTGGATTATTCTCCCTCCTCATCTCTATCTCCTGGGCTTCCAGGTTTCCTTCAAGTTCCAACTAAACTTTCCCCTTTACAAGAAGTCTTTTCCAATACCCCTTAATTCTAGTGCCTTCTCTCTGTTGATTTTCTCTAATCTATCCTATTGTTTGTATATGATTTTTTGCATGTTGTCTTCTCCATTAGGCTGTGAGCTCCTTGAGTGCAGGCATGCTTTCACCACCTCCCCCCAATCTTCTTTGTGTCCCCAGAGTTTAGCTTAGTACTTGACATATAGTAGGTGTTTAATACATGCTTGTTCGCTGACTGACTGCTCTGGAGTTCTGCACTTATAAGCCCCTTGAGCTCAGGGGCTGCTTCATTTTGGTTCCTGTATCCCTGTCACAATATAATTCAGTAAATGCTTGTCATACTGAATCTTTCTAGGTGCCTCTTTTTCTCAAGAAAAGGGAGACTTCCATATTTTAGAGGTCTGAAGGAAGGAACCAAGGGGCAGGAAGACATTGATGAGTTAGAAAGAGTTACAGACTGGGCAAATTAGGAGGTGCAAAAGGATGTTCAAAAGAAGGAGAATGGGAACAGCAAAGTTAGAGACCTTGAAGGTAGAACAACTTGAATCCATTATTTTTTATTTTTTTATTTTTAAATTAAATTTTGTTTACATCATTCATTTCCACAAGATTTTGAGTTACAAATTTTCTCCCCATCTTTCCCGTACCCACCACCCCAAAACAGTGATCCCACTGTATACCCCCTCCCCTAATCTGCTCTCTCCTATATCTTCCCCCATTCTCCCTCTGACTTTCTGATAGGGCAAGATGGATCTCCATACCCCAGTGCTTACATATCTTATTTCCCAGTTTCATGTAAAAAATAATAATAATTATAATTTTTTTAAACATTTGATTTTAAAACTTTGAATTCCAGATTCTTTCCCTTCCTCCCTCTCACCCAGCTTTACTGGGAAGATAAGTAGTTCAATATAGATTGTGCATATGTAGTTATGCAAAACATTTCCATAGTGTATATATTGTGAAAGACTGACTATATTTCTCTCCATCCTATCCCACCCTCCTCCCACTTGTTCTATTCTCTACTTTGACCCTATCCCTTTTCAAAAGTATGTGCTTCTCACTTCCCTCCCCTCCATCATCCCCCCTCTAATCCCCTTGTCCCCTACTCTCCTGTGGGGCAAGATACTCAATTTAGTGTGTATGTCATTCCCTCCCTAAGCCAATTTCAATGAGAGTAAGGTTGACCCATTCCCTTTTGCCTTCCTGTTCTTCCCCTCCATTGTAACAGTTTTCCCTTGCCTCTTCTATATGAGAAGATTTACCTCATTCTGTCTCTCCCCATCTCCTCTCATTATATTCCTCTCTCACCTCTCAATTTCACCTTTTAAATGCCATACCTTCCTATTCAATTGATCCTGTGCTCTCTGTCTATGTATACCTATACACACACACACACACACACACACACACACATATACACACTCACATATGTATTCATATGCACATATACCCTCCTGTACATATATATATATATATATATATATACACATATACATACATACACACATTTATATTGCCTTCAACTATTCTCATACTGAGAAAGGTTTCATCAGTCACAGTTATTGTTTTTCCACATAGGAATGTAAACAGTTCAACTTTGATAAGTTCCTTATGATTTCTTTTCCCTGTTTACCTTCTCATGCTTCTCTTGCTTCTTATATTTGAATGTCAGATTTTCTATTCAACTCTGTTTTTTTCATCAAGAATACTTGAAAGTCCTCTATTTCATTGAATGACCATATTTTCCTCTGAAATATTATACTCAGTTTTGCTGGGTAGGTGATTCTTTGTTTTAATCCTAGCTCCTTTGATCTCCAGAATATCATATTTCAAGCCCTTTGATCCCTGAATGTAGAAGCTGCTAGATCCTGTGTTATCCTGATTGTGTTTCCACAATATTCAAATTGTTTTTTCTTGGCAGCCTGTAATATTTTCTCCTTAATCTGAGAACTCCAGAAGCTGGCTATAATATTCCTAGGAGTTATCTTTTGGGGATCTTTTTGAAGAGGTGATTGGTGAATTCTTTCCATTTCTATTTTGCCCTCTGGTTCTAAAACATCAGAGCAATTTTCCTTGAGAATTTCTTGAAGGATGATTTCTAAGCTCCTTTTTTGATCATGGCTTTCAGGTAGTCCAATAATTTTAAAATTCTCTCTCCTGGATCTATTTTCCAGGTCAGTGGTTTTTCCAATGAGATATTTCACATTGCCTTCTATTTTTTCATTTGTTTGGATCTGTTTTATAGTATCTTGATTTCTCATAAAGTCATTAGCTTCCATTTGCTCCAATCTAATTCTGAAGGAATTATTCTCTTTGGTTAGCTTTTGAAATTTTTTTTCTATCTAGCAAATTTGGCTTTTTAAGGCATTCTTCTCCTCATTGGCTTTTTGGGCCTCTTTTGCCATTTGAGTTAGTCTATTTTTTAAGGTGTTATTTTCTTCAGTCACATTGTTGACTCTCTTTTCATGCTTTTCTTGCATCATTCTCCTCCCAGTTTTTCCTTCACTTCTCTTACTTGATTTTCAAAACCCTTCTTGAGCTCCTCTGTTTCCTGTAACCAGTTCATGTTTTTCTTGGAAGCTTTTGGTGCAGGAGTTCTGACGTTGTTGTCTTCTTCCTGTCCCATGCTTTCATCCTATTTGTCCCCAAAAAAGGAATCTAAGGTTTAACTTCTGTGCTTGCTTTGCTTCCTTTGCTTGCTCATGTCACCACTCAATTGTTTGACTTTTGAGCTCTTTGCCACAGTAGAACTCTGATTCCAGAGGGGAGGGCTTAGTCCCAAATTGCTAGGGTTTTCACAGCTGCCAGAGATGTTAGGAGGGTGCTGTCTCTGCAGCCCCCACATGCTCTGGCTCACTGGTCACACACTTCAGGACCTCCACCCAAGACTGTGATCCAGATCCAGGCAAGTTAAAGCAAGAGCAATTACTCTGAATGGTTGCTTGGCCCCCCTATGATCCATAGGCCAAGAGCTCGAAAGCAGCTATGTGGAGGTGGCTGCACAGCTGCCACACCTCTACCACTTTTTGTTCCAGGGGCAGAGGCTGGACCACACCTCTGTTCCTCCCAGTTCCAACAGGGTTCTACACTGACCCCTCACTTTTTCTTTGGCATTTATGGGTTGATAATTCTGGAAACCACCACTGCTGCTGGTGATCCACTTTCCTGAAGTCCCTGCAGCCACTGGTTGGGGCTGCCCTAGGGCTAAAAGCTCAGGCTCACATGGGGCTTGGGTCAGCTCCTAGAATCCATTCTTAAAATACTATTAAGTAAATGTTGTAAACTAAAAGTAAATAAATTTAAAAGAAAAAAATAGTATTAAGTACCTGCCACATTCAGGGAGGCATTGTTTAGGCAATAGTGATACAGAGACAAGAAAACCCTCCATTGTCTCTGACCTCAAGGGGATAACCTTTTACTCCATAAAACCTGTACACACATGAGAAAGTACATGAAAGTTTGAGGACAGGGAAGGCATTGACTGCCAGGAGAATCAGGAGGGGCTCTCATTAAGGGGTAGCATCTGGGCTAAGCCTGGAAGGAAGGAGTGTGTTCCAGGTATGGTGCACAGCCTGGACAAAAGAACAGAGGCTATAGATCAATAGGTATTTATTGGAAGCCTATTGTATGCTAGGCACAGTGCCGAAAACATTTGAGAACAGTTAAGTACGTCAACCTGGCTGGAGCACAGGGGATCTGGAAGGGAAGTAATATGAAGTGAGTCTGGAAAAATAGACAGAAGCCAGATTGTGAAGGACTCTCTGTGCCAAGCTAAGGAGTCTGTGTTTTTTCCTAGAGGCTCCAGGGGACCATGGAAGGTTTTTAATCAGGGAAGTAAATGTAGTCAGCTTTGTGCTTGAGAATGAAGATGTTGACAGTTGTGTAGAGAAAGGATTGGAGATAGAGGAACGGAACTTGTGTATATTAAGTACCCACTAGGGCCAGACACTTTGCTAAGGACTTTACCAATATTATTTCACTTGATCCTCCCTACAGCCCTGGGAGGTAGGTGCAATTATGATCCCCATTTTACAGTTGAGGAAACTGAGGCAGACCAAAGTGAAATGACTTGCCCAGGGTCAGACATTTGGGAAACATATAAGGCTGGATTGATTATGAACTGATATCTTCCTGATTCCAGGCCCAGCACTGTACCCACTGCACTACCATCCGGGAGAAACTAGAACCAGTGAGACTAATCAAAATAGCCCAGGTGAGGGAGCAAGGCTCTCAACTAGAGTGATGGTTGGGTAAATGGAAAGAAAGGGATGAACATAAGAAACATGGTGGTCAAAAGATTGGCATTCAGGGACAAGGTGAGGGAGAAGGGAAAACCAAAAATGACTGATGCTCTTGTAGCCCTGGGTAGCTGGAGGGAGATGGATGGAGGATGGATAGAAAGAGAAGTTCTGAGAAGTCATAGGTTTAGCAGGCAGAGATGAGGGGGCCAGTCTGGGGTCTGCTCAGAGGCTGCAATGAGATGGCCTGGAGGCAGAGATTTTGATTGGTTAGGTATGGAGATGGGAATCAGAAGAATTGAGGGAGACAAAAGCTTACAAATCATTAACATGGATGTTGGAATGGCTGAAGAGATTAGCCCAAAGCCACCAATCAATTAGTCTTTATTAAACATTACTGTATGTCAGGTGCTGGGGGTTCAAAGAAAGGCAATAGAAGCCCCTGCCCTCCAAGAGCATCCTTTCTTTTTCTTTTTCTTTTTTTTTTTTTTTTTGCTTTTTGGAGGGCAATTGGGGTTAAGTAACTTGCCCAAGGTCACACGGCTAGGTTTTTGTGTGTGCGTTAAGTGTCTGAGGCCGGATCCGAACTCAGGTCCTTCTGACTCCAGGGCCAGAGCTCCACTCACTGCACCACCTAGCTGCCCCAAGAGCATCCTTTCTAATGAGGCAGATGAGGTCTAAATAATTATGGGAATGCCAGATATCTACACGGTAGCTAGGGAAGGGACCAGGACAGGCAGGGAGAGGATGAATGGACAGCAGCACTTGAATCTTTCTTAGAAAGCAGACATCTTTCCTGGTGGGTTACAGAAGGGGGGAATGCTTTAAAGGGAGTGTGGGCTTCAAGCAATGAGAAAGAGAAAGCCAGGAGCTGCTGGATGGTCCAGCCATGACCTCTAGGGGACAAGGACCAAAGGGACCCTATCTCGCCCCCTTTGCATTTGAGAAGAGAGAAACTGTAGCCTCCAGAGAAGGAGGAAGGAGGGATGTTTGAGCAATCGCACCAGGAGAAAGCCAGGCTCTGTTCTGGCGGGAACAGCGGGAGGAGCTCCAAGGCTGCCCCAAGGTTGAGAACGGGCCTTGATGCCTTTCTACAGACTTCCCTGAGCCTGGAACGCTCTCCTCTTTCTACCCCTTGGGATCGACAGCTCTCTACAAATATTGGCTCAGCAGAGCAGTGGCACCCTGGGCCTGAAGTCAGGAAGACCTGAATTCAAATTCAGCCTCAGACACTTACTGTGTGACCTTGGGCAAGTCATTTCACCTCCTCTATCTCAACTGTAAAATAGGGATCATAAGGTCACCTATGTCCCAGGGTTGTTATGAGGATCAAGTAAGATATTTGTAAAAGTGCTTAGCATGGTACCTGGCACATAATAGGTGCTTTAAATGCTTGCTCCCTTCCCTTTTCTCCCCATTCAGGAGGCTATTTCTGATTCTCCCAGTTGTCAGTGCCACCTCCCACGCCCAATTATTACATTCTCCAGTTACTGAGCTGTATCCCACAAGACTTAGAAAGTCAGTTCTTGAGCCATAGGGATTGTCTTACCTTTATGTCCTCAGTACCTAACCGTGCTTGGAAGAAGGCAGAGAGATACTTTAATTTCTTTTACCCAGATTTCAGCAAAGCATCTGACAGAACCTCTCACGATATTCTTGTACACAATATGGAGATTAGTAGAGTGATGTGGATGGGTGATTTTGAAACTGAACCCTAAAGAACACTGATTAATGTTTCAGGAGGTCTCTAGTGGAGTGCTACTGGGCTCTGTCCTTGGCTTCAGAGTTAACATTTTTATTAATGATTTGCATGACATAATATCATATTTGTGAATATTAGGAAGGTGGGAAAATGCTTTTCCTGAGTGACAAAACTGGAATCCAAAGGGTCTCACCAGGCTGTAAAGGCAGGAGACAGAGTTTCTTGGGAACATATAACACCTGCATTTAGCTTGGATAATCAGCAGTCAGTAATGGGAGATGTGGATGAAAAGCAGTCCATGTGAAAATGCCAACAGTATGGCATGATGACCCTCAGAAAATGGTATCCATTTAGAAGTCTGGGGTCCAGAATGGGCGAGGCAATGGTCCTGCTCTGTTTGGCCCTTGTCAGACCATGGCAGGAATACCTGAGGTAATTCTGCACCACTGGAGAGGAAGGGCATTGACAAACTGGACTGTGTCCTGGAAAGAGCAAGGGGGAACGCTAAGGGGATCTAACTTGGAGCCAAGGCTGTGGAGGACCTACCAAAGGAACTTGGGAATTTTTAGTTTGAAGGTTTAGGTTGTTGCTTGGTAGGCTTAGACTTAATCTCGTTGGCCATTTTTAGATGGCAAAACAAGGACCAATTGGTGGAAATCGTTAGAAAGCAGACTTTGGATTCACATAAAGGAAATTCTCCTGAAGAATTATTGCTGCGTAAAGATGCAATGGATTGCCTTGGGATGTAGGGAGCTTCCTGGTGCTGTCCCTTCAAGTAGAGACTGGATGGTGACTTGTCCAGGGTTGGCTAAGTGCTGGACTCAATGACCTTTGAGCTACCTTTCAAGTGTCTAAGATTTCTGGTACCCTGCTCAGCTGTGGGCAGAGCTTGTGCTAGAGTTCCCTGGAGCTGTCCCCAGTGAAGGAGGAGAAGCTGGCTTGCAAGAAGAGCCCAAAGTTCTTGCTTTTTCCCTAGCCCTCCCTCTTTCCTTGAAATTTCCAGCCAGGGACCTGCTAAATTCCCGCCTTTCCCATAGTATGGAGATTCATACATGAGTTGCCCTTAAAAGCAGCAGCTCTAACTCTCTGGTTAGAGGGATCCCAACTGTCATTGCAGAACTGGCCTTATTCTTGGCTTTTTTAGGCCTTCCAGGGGTAATTACTTCTGTGACCCAAGCAGATCTGGATGCATCCAGATCCAGAGGTCAGAAGCATTCCTGCAAAACCTGCTGGGCAAGAGTCACCTAACCCTTTCCCAATTAAACCATCGATTGATCTTCCTAGGCATTGGCCTCTCCAAGCAGCTTTTAGTAATTTAGCCCCTAGGCCACCAAACGTCTACATGATCTCGCTCTTGCTCTTATCTACCTTTCCATAATAGATTTTACATTCTTTTTCTTTGCATGCTCTAGTTGGGGTCTTTGACTTTCCTTTATTTCTTAGCACCCAGTAAGTGCTTAGTGTTTCTTGATCAACTCTGTCTTCCTGGCAGAGTGGTCTACTGTACGTGACTTTCCACATGCTTTTGCAAAGACTTTCCTCCACACCTAGCATGTTACTTCTTCCTCATCCTACTGCCCTGGTTGAAATTCCTCATTCCTTTGGTGGCTGAAGTGGCATCCCCTACAAGAGACCTTTTCTGATTCTCCTCAGTATTAGTGACACTCCCCTTTCCCTTAAAACTTAACTTTGAACACATTTTCTATTTTCTTGTCTGCCTATGTTTGTTTCCCCTTGGTAGAGTATAAACTCCCAGAAGGCAGGGCATTTCCTGTATTGTTGTATCCTCAGCATCTAATACAGCACCCAGCCACAGAGCTATAGGATGAGATTTAGAGCAGAGAAGGCTTTAGATGCCATCTGCTCTGACCCCTTGATTTTATTTACTTTAAAATTGTTTTATTGATGTCTTTTATTTTTACATCACCATGGTTTTCTCCAGTATCCTTCCCCTGCCCAGAAAGCCATCTCATATGGAAATACAAATAGTATTTTTTTAAAGACAAGAAAAAGAAACAATTGATACATTGGAAAAGTCCCCAAATCTATATAATGCACCAACACCTCCTACCTCCACAAAGAAGTGGAGTGGGAGCATCCTCTCATATCTCCTTTTGAGTTGTGCTTATTCTTTATATATATATATATATTTTTTTTTTTTTAAAGCAATTGGGGTTAAGTAACTTGCTCGAGGTTACACGGCTAGTCATTATTTATGCGTGGGTGCTCATTTTCTGAGGCCGGATCTGATCTCGGGTCATCCAAACTCCGAGGCCGGCGCTCTTACTCACTGCGCCACCTAGCCGCCCCTTTAGGGCAATTGGGGTTAAGTAACTTGCCCAAGGTTACACGGCTAGGTTTTTTGTTTGTTCGGATTAAGTGTCTGAGGCCGGCTCCGAACTCAGGTCCTTCTGATTCCAGGGCCGGCGCTCTATTCACTGTGCCACCTAGCCGCCCCTATTCTTTATATTTTTAAAAAATACTATTTTATGGGGTGGCTGGGTGGAGTAGTGAATAGAGCACCAACCCTGGAGTCAGGAGGACCTGAGTTCAAATCTGGCCTCAGACACTTAATACACAAACTAGCCATGTGACCTTGGGCAAGTCACTTAACCCCAATTGCCCTATAAAAAAAAAAGCAAAAAAAAAAGTTTACCCCAATTGTATATAAAATCCACATTTGTCAGCTGGCCAAGAGATAAAGGAAGTTCAGTCTGGAGGGCATCTGGTTTGTGGCAAGATGTTGACTGATGCCATCTCCTGACTCCCAAATCACTTCTAAGTGCTCAATTCACTACAACCAGTGGAATTCTCACACTGGTTCTTCCCTTCCCAATGTCTGTTTCTGTTCCAATGGATAAACATCTTCTGCACTGTAATAGCTACTTGAAATACAAAGGCTAAAATGGAACCAGGATGATGACTCTAGACTAAGTAGTCTCTGGTTCTTCCAGCTCTAGATCTAGGACAATTAAGTCATTCCACTTCTGGGAGTCTGTGAAAATAGATCCTGACCTTCAGGAGCTTACAGTATATATATTTTAATCTGAACATTCTTTTAAAATTGAGTTCTCAATTCTCTCTTTTCCACCCCATCATTTTGATATCAATTATACATGTGAAATCATGAAAAACATTTTCATATTAGCCATATTACCAAAATATATATACTTCAGTTTGCACTTAAAAATTCATCAGTTCTTCTCTCTTTTCCATCATGAGTCCTTTGGAATGATCTTTTATCATTGTATTGATCCGAGTAGCTAGTCTTTCACAGTTAGATCATTATTACAACACTGCTATTACTGTGTACAGTGATCTCTTGGTTCTCACTTTGCTTGGCATCAAGTCATATGTCGTCATGTTTTTTTTTTTCTGGA
This sequence comes from Gymnobelideus leadbeateri, assembly GCA_011680675.1. Classification (NCBI taxonomy): domain Eukaryota; kingdom Metazoa; phylum Chordata; class Mammalia; order Diprotodontia; family Petauridae; genus Gymnobelideus; species Gymnobelideus leadbeateri. The sequence continues at coordinate 295,742 of WOXC01009050.1, forward strand.
AACACCCTTTTTTTCATTTCTTATAGCACAATAGCTGTCCATCATAATCACATGCCACTTGTTCAGCCATTCCCTAACTGATGAGTAACCCCTTGATTTCCAATTATTTGCCACTACAAATATATTTAAGCTGGTTTTTGTACATATTTCTTTTCTTTTAATCTTCTTTGGGGTACAGACCTAGTAGTGGTATTGCTGGGACAAAGAATATGCAGTTTTATTGTCCTTTAGGCATCGTTCTGAAATATGTTCCAGAGTGGTTAAACCATCACAATTCCAACATTTATTAGTGTCCCTATTTTCCCTCATCCCTAGCATGTCATTTCTGATGGATGAGGTGGTACCTCAGTTGTCTTGACTTGCATTTCTCTAATGAATAGTGAATTAGAGCTTTTTTCTTTATATTATATTTACATATATAAACATATATATTTATATTATAGTTTTTCTTTAGAAAATTGCCCAGTCATATCTTTTAACCAGCTATCAATTGGGGAGTAGCTCTTATTTTTATAAATTTGTTCTATATATATTGAGAAATGAGGTCTTTATCAGAAACTTGCTGTAAAAATTGATATTACTTCAGTGTCTATGGTACACTTTAGGAAAATGTAGTTTCTCTGATTATCTCTTAACTAGGTCTATTTTTGCTTTGTTTGAGATCGTGATCGATACCCTTGACTTTTTTTTACTTCAGCTGGAGCATGATAGATTTTGCAGCAGTCCTTTATTTTAAGTATTTCTGTCCCTTGCAAACAACATATTGTTGGACTTTTTTTTTCTTTTTGGAGGGGGAAGGTAGGACGACTGAAGTTAAGTGACTTGCCCAAGGTCACATGGCTAGTTTTTGTGTTGTGTCTGAGGCTGGATTTGAACTCAGGTCCTCCTGACTCCAGGACTGGTGCTCTATTCACTGTGCCACCTAGATGCCCTGGACTGTGGTTTCTGATCCACTCTAACTACTTCTGACTTATGGGTGATCTCATCCCGTTCACATTCAGTTATGATTTCCCTCTATCTTATTTCCTCTCTTTAGCTTTCTCTTTTTATCCTGTCTCTCCTCAAGTCTGTTTTGCTTCTGACCACTGCCTCCCTTAATCCACCCTCCCTTTTGTTTCCTCTCTACCATGTCTCTAATGTCCTTCCTTTCTTATTTCCCTATTGGGCAAGATAGATTTCTATACCCAACTGAGTATTACACACACACACACACACACACACACACACACACACACACACACACACACACACACACACACACACACACACATTGAATGTAGTGCCTAGTTCAGTAGAGACTGTGAAAACAACTCCAATTATGTCGACAGGATTCACACAATGAAAAGACAAACATTTCCCTTCACTGTACAGTAAGCACTTTTAATGACATAACATTCCAATTTTTACAGATGAAATTGCTAAAACAAGGCTTTTTGCTCTCAAGTCTCCATGAAAGGTTTTCTATTTCTGTTAAATGTGAGATTAGGAACAGTGATATGGTTTACAATTAAAATCACAGATCAACAAAATCAGGTTAGAGGTATTGAAGATAGATTGACTGCATCCTTCAAGTCTGCCTTTTGATCTGAGTCTATCAGATTCTTGCCTTCAAATCAAGGTGTTCTTTTCTAGAGGATGCACAGAAAGCTTTGCACTGGCTGGATGTTAGAAGCAGTCTTCTTTCAAGACAAGTATCAATGCTAGGCAGATGGGCAGCATGTTTCAAACCCAACCCAAGAACAGGAAAGCTCAAGGCCATTTTGTTCAAGAAGATAAGCCATTTCTGGAAAGGCAGTTGGTCTCCAGCCCAGTTATGGACAGTAGATTCTCTTCAGTCTGGAGTTGCATTTGTAACTTTTTTGAGAAGCCATGTTCAACAACCTCTCAGCACAATCAAGGAGGCACGGCAGCTGAGCTGAGGCAGGATGGCAGATGAAAACAAACACAGCCTGACTCTCTTGGGTTGTGTCAGGTTAGCCTTTGTCTTCTGGAAGGGAGGGTGGGAAATCTGGGGGAGCCCAGTGCATGAGCAATGAACCCTGGGGAGGCTGTTTGCCAAGGTGAGTCTGCCTTAGTCTCTGTCTTCCTGTGCCACCCTGTGGTAAATCCCATCTGGCTGTGCCTGAGGTCTTGGGCTGGGTCCTACAGTCAGCACCCATGTTCTTCCCCATGCCCTCAAACAGGTCTGATCCTGAGACCCAGACAAGCAAACCTCTCAAACTTTGTGGGAGAGTCTAGAAGAAACATTTACAGATGCTTTTCCATTAAAGCGTGTAGGTAGTAAGGCGATGAAGTCTCCCAGGAATCTCCTTTGTGCTTCTTTCCAGGTAAGATGATGGCTGGCACCAGGGACATGCTTTGGCTATCAAGAAGACACAACAGGCACCTTGGCTGGTGATCAAGTGACTTAAAGACATTCACTTGGAAAGTCTATTCTAGGAGATGGCCAGTTTCTCAAAGACTCTTCAGCAGGGGTGAGGCTGTCTATTAGAACAGGTTGTGTTTAAGGATCTACATCAATTTTCTAGCAATTTGTTCCTTGACAGACAGGAGTAACTGGCTGCCTTAAAAATCACTTTTCTAAGCCCAAGGTGTAACGACCCATCCCTTTCATAATGAAATACCAGCAAACAGAAACAGGTGAGGTGGAAGAAGTTCAAGAAAGGCATTGGTAAAAACCCTAGAATGAGACTGAGCTCAGGTGCAATCTTAGAGTCTTTGCCCCCAAAAGCCAGTCAGCTTGGTCTGGTTGGAACCATGAGTGAGTACACTACCTGGAGGGTGGGCTTTCTAAGGGGTAGTCTGGAGCAAAGCAAATGGGAATCTCACCTATGTGACCTAACTCCCTTCCCACTTGGCTTCTCTCTTCACAGTCACCCTTAGGAGGCTGCAACTGGGCCCTGAGCAGCATAGGCAAATGGCAGTTCTCCAGTCATACTGCTGGGTTTCTCATGACCATCTGTGAGAAAACAACCCAAGCCCTTCTGTGCTGCTCTGCAAGGCCTGTCTCTGAAGGCTGTGAATGTCAGAAAGGCACAGAGCAGGGGAAGGTGTAACAGGTATCTGAGGCAGTAGAAATCTTCCCGCTCTGTCTCTTAATGAAAGCTGACTTTCATCCTCTGAAAAAGGCTTCTGGGAAGTAAGCTGCTTTAAAAATGGACTTCCTGCTTGGTTTTACCCTGGAACAAGGCAGGTGCTCACCTAGCTGAGCGTCTTATTATTTAAAAAATCACTTTCCCTTAACATTCAAAAAGTGAACCAAGTTCAAGTCAGGTCTATTAAAACAACCAGATCCACAATTCTTTGCAGGAGTCTGGTATACATGGTTGGTATCATTCAGCACTGGGTGGGTGTGTCTATGTGTCTCATTATAGATAAAGATCTATATACAGAGACATACACACCTACAGTTCTCTCTCTAGATAGGAAGGTGGAGAGGAAGGGAGAGAGACACTCTATTACCTAAGATGGCAAGGTTACCAAGGAATAAACTGTAAGAAACAGAGAACCAATAAGAAAGGCACCCAACCCAACTGCTCTATCCTTACTAACAGGCATACCTATTATACTGATCACTAGCAGGCATACTTCTCTGACCAACTGTGTGGCCCCCAGGCCTGACTTGGCCTTGGGGCACCTTGGATTTCTTCCTGGATTCTCTCAGTCTTGATGCAGACATTCTTACCAGAGACAACGACTGTGGTGGAGCATGAGCCATTAAAGTAAGACAAAATGCAGCCAAGGCTGAGATTTGGTGATGACATTTGTCTGCCTCTTTCCTGTGTCAAATCCTTTTTTTGTAATAGATTGACTTATATGAATTGAGATGGAGAAGAGGGCATCAGTAGTTGTGTGATTATGCAGTCACATCCTAAGACTGTTCCAATACAACTGGTGTGCAGGGGTTGGGGGATAAAATGGTACAAAGAGAGGTTTTGTCCAGTTCTTGGGAAAGGAGCTGCTGAGGAAAAGCCTGCAAATGGCACACACGCTTTCAAAGCTCCAAGGACTCCTTAGCCAGTCAGTCCTGGCACAGAGGGGTAGTCTGCTCCTAATTTCGGGCAGGCAGTCAGCGAAGACTGCCAGGGGATATGAAAGAATGGCTCAACTGGCAAAGTCACTGGTATTGAGGAAGAAGGCACATGGCCTTCCCAACCACAGCAGCCATGGACACTGCCGCTGAGGGAGGAAGGGCCTATGGGAAGGGCGGAGAGGACAGAGATCAGATAAATCCAGAAGGGGAGAGGTCCTATTTCAGAACCTCAATCTTTACAGGAGGATGCTATCAGATGGGAGTGTCCAGGGGAGGAGGTGAGTCTGTCTCCAACAGGAAGGCGGACAACAAAGGAGGCCTGTGGCCCCACTCAGGTCTGATGCCTCTAGAGGAAGAGCACAGCAGGCCTCCAGTTTTCACCAATAGCAATGTGAGAACCTCTCCTTGTTTCCTTGGATGATTATGTCTTTTTCTCATTCCAGCAAAGTAGCCAGGGCATTGGTCACTCAGGGCAGCCCTCCTTCCTATCCATCCAGGCTAAATGACCTTTCAGAAGACTCAGGCTGCTGTCCCACTTGCAGACAGGGCTTAATCAGTAACTTACTAAAGTAGTGAAATAGAATTCTCCCAGAGGTTTTGGAAAATGTCCTGGGGAGGAAAGAATCTCTTAAGTCATTCCATGGCAAATGAAGAGAAAACCTTATTTGTCTCTAAAGCTGACGGACTTTTTTGTCTGTGCTTTTGATATTTATATCTAACTTGTCCACTTTAGTTGTGAGCCGGTCAAGAATGTCGTCTTGTTCTTCTATTTCAGTCTGCATTCCCAAGGCAATGTCTTTGAGGCGGCCAAGGCCCTTGGACATCTCATCTGTGAGAAGAGAAAATAAAACAATAAGCAGGTTTAGACTCTTCAGGACTGCATCTGCAACTGCCTCTTGGCCATGTGAAGCTGGAGATCCCTTAGTGAACTCAACATGGACAGCCCCAGACACTGCCCTCTTCCCAGGCCCCCAGGCTCACATGTGCGAAGCAATATGGCGTTGAGGCCTGTCAATGTCACTCTGTGACGTCTCTCACATACACCCCCTCCTCTCCTCTGACACCGTCCCCACTCCCACCTGGACACTACAATGGCCTGCCGGGGGGGGCGGGGAGGGGTCTGCCTGCCTCATGCCTCTCCCCACTCCAGTCTATCCTTGGGAGTCTGCTATCACCCCCAGGATCAAACAGGAGATCCTGCTGGTCTTCACAGCTTGCCTGCCCCATGACACTACCTTTCCAGTCTTCTTACAGATTATCTCCCCCACCCTCTTCCATGCTCCCCAATGACACTGGCCACCTTACTGTTCCTCCTACAAGACACTCCATCTCCCTCCTCATCCCCACCCCCCGCCGCTTCAAGTCTTACCTAAAACCCCACCTTTTATAGAAAGCCTTTACCAATTCCTCTTAATCCTGGTGCCTTCTTTTTGCTGATTGGCTGAATTTACCCTGCCTGTATCCTGTTTATAGAATGTTGTTCCTATGTCTCCCCTCACTAAAAACAGTGAACACCTTAAGAGGAGGGACCATGCTTTATGTTTCTCTATCCCCAGCACTTGGTGTGGTGGTTGGCACACAGTAGAGGCTTCACAAATGCTGACAGACTGAACCTCCGGCCCCTACTTTAGAGAGAAGCTGAGGCCCCATGAAGGAAGGTGCTCCAGGTCTCAGAGCTGAGAGGGAGCAGCTCAGGCAGGACCCCTAGCCACAGTAACCACGAAGCCCTCCCTCACTCTGGTGTCTCATTCCACGGCAAACAGGGCTGTCCCAAGCTTTCCAGCTTCATCAAGGGGAGCCACAAGCATCTAAGCCTGCTTAGGCTTCTTTTTACTTAAGTCCCTGGTTTTTAACAGGCCAGCTCTTCATCCGCTGGCAGGCTGTCCCACGCAGAAATTAGTTCCAACTCCCACGGCAGTCAGGATTACATAAGGGAAGGGGACAGCCTGATTGCTGAAGCAACCTAAGATGGCAAGGTTCTGAAATGAAATGAAATAAAAAGGACCTTGGGGGAAGAAACCCCCCCCATCTCACAACCTGTGACAGAGGAATGTCTGGACAGGCAGCCCTGCTGATCTGGGGGGAGATAAGGCATCTCAAGGGTCCAGAGAAAGCAGAGGGAGGAGACCACAGATGAAAATCCCATAGGGGAAGGAGATCCTGTGGGAATTAAAATCAGTAACAAAAGCTAGCATTTCTATGGAGCTGTAAGGTGCAAAGTGCTTCCCAGACATCTCATGACAGTAGGAAAAGGACTTTAGGGAGGGGGGGGAAGGCAAGGCCAGACCTGCTTGAGATGATGCCAAGAGCAGGACAGGCTGGAGAGGGGAGAGATCTAGGGTGGCTGGACCAGTCAGAAGGCACTATGCAAGGAGGACCTGAGCCCAGGGGAGTGGAGACAAGGAGACACAAAGGGAGGCCAGGAGCACTGACAAGATCTAGTGAGTGATTAGGTGTGAGGGGTGAACTCGGTGATAAGGAATCTGGGGAGTCTCCCTGCCAGTCCTTGGGAAATGGGGAAGAGGGGAGGGCTTTGGAATGGCTTTGGGAGGCCTATGGGAGATCCAACCCGTGATGTGGAGCTGGGAGATACAAGGCTGTAAAAATAGATGGGTCCATGGGGTGGGTAAGAGGAGTGAGCCCAGGTCAGAACCTCGGGGGACACCTGCCATGAGTGACCTGAGAAGATGGGAGTGCACTGTACCTTTCCCCACTCAGAGCACATCTGAGAGCGCTATGCCTCGTTGTAGGCTCCACCTTTAGGGAAGGGCATTGACAAGATGGGGCCTATCCAGAGGAGGGAAACCAGGGTGCTGATGGGCCTCAAGATATAGCCATATGAAGATGGCCTTGGGAAACCACAGCTGCACAGCCTAAAGTTCTATTTAAAAATATAAAAACCCCTCTCAGCTCACCTTGGCCCAAAGCAGCAATGCCTTAGGAGGGATGTGCTCTCAGTCTAGTGGACTGGACTGGCTGTGCTTGGCCCCTGAGAACCCAACTCCTAAGCCGCAGAGATATCCCAGAGGGGAAGGGGCTGCCCCCATGGAGGGCTGAGGTTCCTCCTGCCTGGAGGCCTTGGAGCAAAGGCTTCATGACAATCTCTGGTGAGGAGTGCCAGAGAAGGGGAGGGGAGAACCAGGTGGTCTCTGGTCTCTTCATCCTTTTAAGCCTGCGGCTATTTGATTTAGAGCCAGAGAGATCCTCTGCTCTAAGCCAGTCCCAGCCTCTCCAAGGCTCTCAACCTTTAATCCTATGAGCAAACTCCCTCATGTGGAAACAGAGGGTCGCAGAGGCTCACTCATTTGCCCAGGGTCATACAGCTCTTACTGTGAGAACTGTGATGCCAACACAAGGGTCCAGGGTGCCTTCCCCCACACACCTCTCTTCATAATAGTCGTCAATGCCTCTTCTTTCTAAGGGGAGACTTGTCCATGGGAACCCCCATGGCAGGCGCCACAAATTTGCTCATTCCAGCCTTTGTCCTACTCAGAGTATAAGGGAGAGCACCCGATGCTTGCTAGCTACCTGACCCCAGGCAAACACCTTCACTTTTCTGAGGTTCAGAATGACATAAGGAGCCTCAGCAGCTCAGAGATGATGGCATCAGCAAACAGCCTTCTCAACACCTTACAACTGAAATCTGGCCCCAGGTCTCCTCATCTGTCCAGAATGGGCGAGACGGCTCCAGTCTCTAGAGCTACAGGCCTTCATTTGATTTGGCTCAAACCCAACATAGATGATGAGGCCTTTCTCTGATCTTCCAGCTCAACCTTTCCTTCCTTCCCCAGACACATGGGGCCACATCCACTTGCATCTGCCGCCTTGCTGCTGGTGCCTGGAAGGTTCTCCCTCTGGAGACTGAGAGATGAGTGAGCGGAGGGGCTCATGCGTCACTCTCCGTGACTCTCAACTCTTCAGTGGGGCCGCTCGCTGCCATCTCAGCGCTGGGATCTTGTCCACACACGCGCAGACACCTCCAGAAAGCATCTACCCACCAGATGGTAGCTCTTGTCTGGCTCGGCTGACACTCTGGCCACCAGAGCTCCGGTGGCGCTCCCAAACATGCCCTCATTCTCAGAAAGCCAACCCCTTTCTGACCACAGGCTCTGCAACACATGCCTCCTGTCCATCACATCTATCTATGGTAACATCGCAGCCCACTTGTGCCCAATACATCCCCCTCTCTCCTCAGCTGTTCTTGTCAAACAGATACACATGGCTGTCAAGGACAGCCAACTGTGTGATGGGAGATAAGCAGTACTGCCACATGGCCATCGAACGAGACAAGAGCCTCTGCCTTCCGTCTTTGGCAGAGCTGGCGATTCCTAGGGGAGGCCGGGTGAGCTGGCCCACCCTGTACCCACACAGGAAGGGGCTGGGGAAGGGAGGAAGGAGGTGAAGAGCTGGGCTCCTCCAAGGGCAGACCTGGCAGAGGTCTTAGGAAGGGTCAGCGGTGGGCAGCTAGGTGGTGTGTTGGATAGAGTGCTAGGCCTAGAGCAGGAGGCCTCATTTTCTTGAGTTCAAATCTGGCCTTAGATACTAGCTGTGTGGCCCTGAGCAAGTCACTTACCCCTGTTTGCTTCAGTTTTCTCCTCTCTAAAATGAGCTGGAGAAGCAAATGGCAAACCCCTCCAGTATCTCTGCCAAGAAAACTGGGGTCATGAGGAGTCAGCCACGACTGAACAACAACAAAAACTTTTCATGAGGCATCTACGTGGTCTGGGGGACAAAGTACTGGCCAAAGTCAGGAGGACCCGAGTTCAAATCCGGCTTCAGGAACTTGGCACTTGCTAGTTGTGTGACCCCGGGCAAGCTGCCCCCTTCCCCCACCAAAACAGAGAAGCGTCAGTGGCTCCAGGTGGGCCATGAGGAGCCAACCTCCCAGACCCAGTGGCGGGGAGGCTTACCGAGGTTGCTGTCGATCTTCTGGTGGTAGGCTCGGAGGTGCTGATTCTTCGGGTAGGTGTCTGTACTGATGGCAGAGCTAGAGCCGCCAACCCCAACATCTGTGTGAGAAAGAAGCAGAGGGGACTGACCTGGGGCTGCCAGCGCCCCACCTACGTGCCCTGGGGCTCCCAGTGCCCCACCCCTATATCTTGGGCCTAAGGTCTCTCCTAAAAGAAGAGATGGGTATCGAGGGCAGGGCAGGCCCACTTTGGCCTCTGCACCCCCAGCTCCTGGCATGTCTGTGGAATGAATGGTCCTCTCTGAGAAGTACTGACATCAGTCAATAGGCTTCTACCAATCAGCACCTGGCCGCCAGGCACAGGGAGATGAGGACAGAGGCGCTCACAGCCCCTAGGAGTCCATTGTCTGCTCCTCTCCCCAGTGGCCCTGCTCATCCTCCAGGCCTGGCATGGTGCAAAGGCACAGGAAGGACCTGCCTTGGGGATCCGGCTCCACAAATTATGAGCTGGGTGACCCTCGGAAGCTGTGGCTGCTTCACCGAACTTTGGGTCCCCCATCTATAAAATGGGTATTAACAACATTCGTACCATCTACCTCACAGTTTGTTGTGGGGGGAAAAAATCAAACATTTTGTTAACTTTGAAGTCAACAGAAACAGAAGCCATAATGATCAATGATCACAGGGTCCCAGAGGGCCAGAAGACCCTGACAGCTCTGTGATAGTGTGACTTGGCAACAAGGCAGTATCAGTCAGACGGCCAAATGGATACCGTCCTACTGGGTGCTCCTAGGATCCCCGGGGGAAGGTGTGAGGGGGGAAGGCTGTGCACAGGGAGGCACTCCCCACCTAAAACTGCATTTTCTGTTGACTACAACACCCTCATTCCCACCCCTCTCCACCACCAATGTGCAGAGTCCCTCCAGTCAATGGAGAGCATCCCAGACCCTGATCTGTCCCAAAGTCACTCCTGTGCCCGACAGATACTGGCTGGGGCCCAGAACTCCCCACCCTGCCTGACACTTCCCAGAGGCTACCCCCACTGCTGTCCCCATGGCACTCACTGCCCCTGACACGGATTCTCTAAAAGTTGGACTTTGGTGGGACAATCTGTTAATGGCTATAACACCATCCTTAGGATGATGGAGGTGTTTCAGCAGAGACTGGATGAGAACATGTCAAGGTCTTGTTATTGAAGGAGTCACAGCCCAGGGAAGGGCCGGATGAGATTAGTCCCTGAGGTCCCTTCCTGGAAGAAAGCTCGGGTTAGTCTGAGAGTTGGGGCCAATTGCCTGAGGCTGCACAACTTGTGAAACTGAGCCTTGAACCCAGGCCTCCCCGGCTGAGATTGGCACGCCTTCCCTCTAGCATACTCTCTGCTGATCCCAGGTCTGACTTTCAGAAGAATTCAGCTGACTCAGACTCTGCAGGCCAGTGCAGCTGCTGCCAGGGATGGCCTGGTGCTCTGGCCAGCCTGGGGCTCAGGAATGCGAAGCATGCAGGGTACCCCTTTATTGGCACAAGTGTAACACACCATGGGCAGCAAGGGAGCAGAACCAGGACCAACTGGCAGAAGATAATGGGCAGTGGCTACTGGCTCAGCTGTGGGAAGAAACACTGAAGGACCCAAGCTGTCTTAGAAGCCCAGGACAGGGCTGTCTCAGGGGAGCCTCAGGATCCTCAAGGAGACAATAAGGGAATTCCTGCCCAAGGTGGAAAATTAGCAAGATTACCCTAAGATGCCTTTCAGCTCTGAGATTCTAGCATTCTACCAACACCACCAGACTGACATGGGTAAGAGTCTACCCAAGGGCACAGAGATTCACCTTCCTCTAATGGAAAAGTCTAAGGGGGTATGGGAGAAGATATGGGAGAGAGCAGATTGGAGGAAGCGATATCTGGTGGGACTGCTATTCTGGGAGGGCGGGTAGGGGAAAAATGGGGGAAAAAATTGTAACTCAAAATCTGGCGGAAATAAATGATGTAAAACAGAAGTTAATAAAGCATTTGTTTAAAAAAATAAATTTTAAAAAATGGGACCAGGAAAAAAAAATTTTATTTTTTTTTAATCCAAAAAAAAAAAAGAGTCTCCCCAAGAAAACAGCCAACTCTGACATCCCTGCGCTAGATGGTATTTAAGGGGAGACCTAAGCTGCCATTCCTCAGGAATGAGCCAGGTGGGCCTGGGCTCCCCTTGACGCCCTTAGATCTGCACCTGCCTTAGCGCAGTTTAAAGCTTTCACGGCCGTATTTCCACCTGGTAAAACACAAGGTCCACAGTGCCTGCTGGGTGTGAACTGTGCCCACTGGAGCTGCCTGCGCAGGTGGCCCTTCTCCCCAACACTTCTGACTCCAGCTGCTGTAGCAGGCTGTCCTGCCTCTTAGGACATGGCCCCCAGCCCTCCTCCCAAGAGCTGACAGCCACTCCCTATGGTTCTTGGTTCCTCTGCCTGTTGGATGATTCTCAGTTTTCTTTGCTGGATCCTGAGGTTTCTCCAGATCCCTAAGTGTGCATGTCCCCAAGGCTTCTGAACCAGAGTTCTGTCCTCTTCTCGTCTACCTGTCCTCTTCCAAACCTCATCTGTTTTCAAGGATTCAATGACCATCTTTATGCTCTTGACCCCCCGATCTCTGTACCCAGCCTGAATCTCTTTAAGGAGCTCCAATCTCACATGGTCAACACCCCGTTGGCCCTCTCCACGGGGGACGCCTGCAGGCACTGAGTGCCAATGTTCCGATGGAGCTCATTATCTTTCCTCCCAGTTTTCCTGGGTTTCACAGACCCTAAGGTCTGCTGGGAATGTGCCCACAGCTGAGATCACAAATCTTGCCCAGAGCTCCAGAGCAGGATATCAGCTCTCTCTTACAGCTGAGGCTTGGCCAGGGCTATTCTTAGATGCCCCATGAATTTCTGCACAATTTATCTCCACTGGCTGGTATTTCATCCCCCAGAAAGAGCTTGGAGCAGAGAACAGCTTTCCACAGGACACCTCCCAGAAATGGCAGGCAACTTCACACAGGGTGTGCTGAAAGCTGGTGACCTCCAGGACACTTGAGGTGATTAGCAATCATTAAACCATCAGTGTTTCCTAGAAGCTGATGTAACCTTGCCTCCTACTCCCTTCCCCCACCCTCACGGGTGTCCCCAAAGAGCCCTGTCTCACGACTACATGGCCCTCAACTTACTCTACCTGGTTGGCTGCCCACCCCTCTCTCTTGGTATGCCTGGGCATACCCCTTGGGGAGCTGAGTGGAATGTGCCACCTGTGGGACTTCAGCAGTTTCTCTGCCCGCCATGATGGGACCAACCTTGGTCTTGTACTGACCTGAACTCTGGAGCCTCCTAAGGTTGGGGTGGCTGGCCTGATAATTCTCCTCTTGTTCCTTACTTGTGGCTACAGCTTCTTTCAGTCTTTAAGTAACAAAAGAAGGGAAAAAAAGAATTTAAGATAAGAAAATCCTATTTCATCGAAGCTTTTTCCTGATGTATAAAGTTTATTCTGTGTCAATCGACAACATGGGACAGCGGAAAGAACACTGATTTGCAGTCACAATCCTGGCCTTTATTTACTTATGCTGGTGGACCTTGGGCAATGAGACCCAGCATCTCTTGGGGCTGGATGAGCCGATTCTGGGGCATCTCCTGCTGTCCATCCATGACATGAAACACATGTCTCTGTGCCTCAACTGTCCAAGAAAGTCATTGGGCATGAACTCTTTCAGACTTTGTGGGGACTGCTAGTGTGGTTTGAATCAGCAGTAGGAAGTGATGGCCACAAGTAAGCGCCATTCTGGGCAGCATGAAGGGAGGCAGAGCTCCCTGTCCTTGGCTCTGCTCACACTAAGGCAGCTGTTTTGGGCAACATGTCGATAAAAGGATTAACGGGAGGGTTTTCTGGAGGGCAACCAAGATGGTGGAGGACCCTCACTCATAGCATATGAGGATCCGTGGAGGGAAATGAGGACATCAAACCAGACAAGGGAAGACTCAGGGAACAAGGAATTCATCTGGCTCCCACCCTCATCATTCCAGCTACACTGCTCTCTCCCTAGTCACCAATGATCCCATGTAGAAGCCAGATTATCCTTGTTCTGTTTGGTCCCAACAGGTAGAAGCTGCACAATTTTCAGCTTGTTATCAGCTGTCCCAATGTGGACGAGGCTGCCCTGGGAGGGAGTAGACTCCCTATTCCCGGAGGCCTTCAGGCAGAGACCATGGGATCCCCATCAGCTACGCTGAGGTGGGGATATCTTTCAAGGGCAAGAGGGGACACAGTGGGGCTCTATGGCCAATGAGGTTCTTCCCAGGTCTTTTGACCTTCAAAACTACTGAATAAAGGTAAAATCACCCCCCAGATTCTGAAAACTCTGAGACTTAAAAAATCCTTGAATGTCAGAGCTGGAGGGGGTTATAGAGCAGAGAAGGTCTCTTTCCTAGAGTCTGTGTATATAAATAAGTAGACTTGGAAAGAGTCTTGGGGATCACGGCATTCAACTCTCTCCTTTTACAGATGAGGAACCTGAGGCTTGGCACTCTGAGATTGCTCAAGAGGGAAGGGGCCTGGCATCTGGAGCCTGCAAAGCATCTCCATGACTGCTCTCCTTTGGGCCTGTGGTGACCCCGGGATTATGATCCTCACTTTATAGATTTAACCCGGGGCGCTGGCCTCTCCTCCTCCTGGCCTCCTCTGAGCCCAGCTGCCCCCTCCCAGACCTCCCTAATCTGAGTGCCTGCCCTTTGGAGAAGACCAGACTGCAGTGGGCACCAACTCTGATTCATTACCAAAGGCAAGGAGAGCTCTGTGGTGCCCACTCCGTGCCCATGCCCCACACTAGCCTGTCTGCACGCTATCTCCCATGTTAGACTGGGAGCTTCCTTAGGGCAGGGACTGACTTTTGCCTCTTTCTGTGTCCCCAGAGCTAAGCACAGTGCCAGGCATACAGCAGGTACTTAATAAATGCTCCTGTCTGCCTGGTAAAGACGGGACATGGCCCCACTTGTGCTGACTCCTAAGCCTGGGGTTGTTCCACAGCATTCTGTGACCTTCTTCCTCCTTTCCTCTTCCAAGGTAGCAGCGCCTGGGAGATGGGCCTTAGATTTCCCCCCATTTCCCAAGGGCCCTGGCCATGGGACTCCCCTCCTCTCTGAGTGTCCCCACCACAGCCCCTAAACCGCATGCCTGGCACACACTGAGTGCCGGCCTGGAGGTCTGGCTGTCTCCCCACTCCCAGCCCTGCTCACCGGGCACTGGGCTGGGAGCCCACAACGCCGTTTGGGGGGGCCGTGGCCTCTGCGGGTTTGGATTTGAAGTAGTTGACAAAGCCCCCGAACACACTCTTGATGCTGTTGATGTGCCTCTGGCTGGTCTTGAGGTCTTGCTCCATCTTGTCCACCATCTGCTCTGTGCGCTGCAGGACGCCACGCTGACGCACCAGCTCCTGTGCAAGAGCAACCAGAGAAGCTCCCGTGAAGACCCACATGTACAAAATGCTGATAGCGGTTCTTTTTTGTGGAGACTGGGGAATGGCTGAGCAAGCTGTGGTGCGCAAGTGTAACGGAACACTGCTGCGCTATGCGAAAAGGGAGGGGGTAGAGCACACAGTCACAGACACGACGTCCGAGTGACAGCCAGCTCAGACGGGCTGTGCTCTAAGGTGGCTCTGAAAGACTCACGGAGAGAGTAAGAGCTAGAAAGAACAGAGCTGGGGTGCAGACTGAAGCAAACCACTGCTCTCTCTCTGTCTTGCTTGCTTTTGTTTCCTCTTTCCCAACGTTCATTCCATTGGTTACAATCCTTTACGGCTTGACTAATGTCTAACGTGAAAGCATGTGCAGATCCCAGACTTGAGTGCAGGCCACCATGGGGGGAGGGAGGAGAGGGACGGGGAGAAAATGTGAAACTCAAGGGATTGTGGAAGGGAAGGGAAGTTTATAAACTAAAAGTAAACAAACAAATTAATAAAGACAAAAAAAAAACAAAAACAAGAGAAGCTCCTGCTTACATGCTCTGTGAGGTGGGCAGGCGAAGCCTCAAAGGCCCCAGCGACACTGCCTGGCTGGGGCTTAGCACTGGCTGCTGGGCTTCCAGGCCAAGAGGCTGAACACTTAATGTGGCCCAGGGGTCATACTGGGCCCCACAGACACCACGATGAAAAGCTAGCCCCTCCCAGCCCTCTCTCTGCAGAGAGAGGGGTACAGCCAGGGTCGAACACGGGGTAACCAGCAAGAGCAGCTGGAACCCGAACCACATCTACAGACCCCCAAGCCTACTGTTCCTTCTTCCTTGCCACTCTGGCTCCTAAGGAAAAGTCTGTTGTGGCTCGCAGGGTCCTTTCCTGGGCCATGGTCAATGATGGTTCAAACCCTTCAGTTTCTTACCCAAGACCCTACAAAACTTGGGTCCTCAGTGCCCTGAACCACGGGCACTAAAGAGCTGTTTGCAGACTTGGCCAATGCCCCCTCACAGAGTGCAGGGTGCAAAGATGGGGAATCACATGGTCTGCTACCCAAGAGTGGAGCTTTGCTAAAGGGGGAGGCAGAGGAGAAAGCAGGGTCATGAGGCGGGCACACACGAGGAGAATGGCAATCAAGGCATTGGGGGGGCAGGGGATGGCAAAGGAGGAACCTCCAAGAAAGTCCTCTCCGAACATCAGAGATGTTCAACAAGCATTTCTCAGACCCCTACTCTGTGCCAGGCTCTGGGGGTACCAATACAACGCACAATCCCTACTCCCTTAGAAGCTCATGCTCTATCAGGGAAGACACATGTGTCTGTGCAGCCATGTATGTGGACACGTATGCACATACAAAGAGAATATATTCATATAACAGAGTAGCTCCATGTGAGGGAGTCTTGGGGGGCAGCTAGGTGGCACAGTGAATAGAGCATCGGCCCTGAAGTCAGGAGGACCTGAGTTCAAATCCGGCCTCAGACACTTAACACAGAAACTAGCCATGTGACTCAACCTCAATTGCCCTACCTTCCCCCCTCCAAAAAGCAAAAAAAAAAAAAAAAAAAAAAGTGAGGGAGTCTTCAAAGAGAAGAGGGAGGGTGCTCCCAGGACAAGGCAAGAGAGAGAAGGCCGCTTTGGATAGAGCCTAGAGTCTAGAAAGTCAGGCTGAGGCCACTCTGTGAGAGGTTCTAAGAGGTAAGCAAAGGGGCCATCGGGGGCCACAGGCACTGCCTGGGCAGAGTGACCTAGTCAGACTTGCACTCCAGGAGAGTCACACAGCTACGCCTATGTGGTGTGGAGTGGGGAGAGCTGGAGGGAGGGAGACCAATCTCCCTGATCCAGGTAAGAGGCCAGGGCAGAAAGCCAAGGAGCACCTGGAGGTGGCTCTCACCCTTCAGAACACCTAAGTGCTGTCCAGGAATCTGGAGCTCTCTCCATGTACAGGACTCATGTCCCAGGTCTCTGAAAGGCCCCAGGGAGGGTTTCACAAGTTTTCCCTGGGCCTCTGACACATTGTGTCAGAGAGGAGACCTGTGGGATTTTAAAATGAAGTCATGTTTAAGTAGAAAAATGAGTTAAGCCAAGGGAGCCTAATCTGATCTCCCTTTCTGACAGGCCACCAGACCGGGAGATCTACAAATGGTAGGGAGAGAATTGCTGATGCTGCTGATTTTGGAACTTGGGTCTGGTCAATGAAAGAAAGTCATGAGGAGAGAAAGTTCTCAGTCCCCTCTTCCTTCTAAAAAGTCAGGTTAAAAAAAACAAACCAAGCCCCAAAGTGGGCAATCACTTTGCCAAGACCTCGGTCACTGGGTGTAGAGCTGCTGCTAACAACTGAGGGATATCACAAGGCTCAATGGAGGGCAATTCTTTTTTCCTCTCTCTTCCCTTCCCCTTCCTGTAAGTCAACTTTCCCCCATGTCTTCAACCCAGACCTCGATTCCAGATCACACTGTGGCATTTGCCTGACAGTGGCAGGCCCTGCCCTTCCCCTCTGGCCTTCTGGCTGGGCAGCATAGCTGCTGCAGAGAGGGCATGCCATGTGGAGGGAGGAACCCTTCATTCTATGGAGGGCTTATGACAAAGTGCCATGTCACGGGATGCCTCTGGCCTGGCAGTTTCGTTTTTCTTGTCATTTCCTTTGTGAAACTCGACTCCATCTCTAAAATTTCACAGATGCTTAGACATTCTAGAGAATGCCCAGGGATGGGCCCAGGGGGCCCTGGGCAAATCGCCCTGCTTCATGACCCGAGTTCCAGCATCACCTGGTAGTCTAGCAGCTTATTCTTAGACTCTAAGTGCCCCCTCCTTTATAGTCACTCCTGCTTTTATACCTGGTTTGGCACCTCACTTGGGGCACTATCTTTGAGACCTGCATTATTTTGGCCTAAAGCAAAGGAGCCAGGATTAGAAAACAGAACCAGGCTCTCTCTTTCCACCAGTGACACACCACTAAGGATGCTTCCTTTTTTTTTTTTTTTTAAAGCAATTGGGGTTAAGTAACTTGCTCAAGGTTACACGGCTAGTCATTATTTATGCGTGGGTGCTCATTTTCTGAGGCCGGATCTAATCTCGGGTCATCCAAACTCCGAGGCCGACGCTCTTACTCACTGCGCCACCTAGCCGCCCCTTTAGGGCAATTGGGGTTAAGTAACTTGCCCAAGGTTACACGGCTAGGTTTTTGTTTGTGTGGATTAAGTGGCGGAGGCCGGCTCCGAACTCAGGTCCTTCTGATTCCAGGGCCAGCGCTCTATTCACTGCGCCACCTAGCCGCCCCCGATGCTTCCTTTTCCACATGAAGCTGGTTCCCCTCGTTGGGCCCTTGGTGTTCCCGCCAACTTTAATTCATTGACAAATTCAACCCCTGATCAAGCCCATTTTCTCCCAAGCCTGTTGCCAATGTCTAAAGTAGAAGACAGCAGCTACAGCCGCAGCCCCTGCTCTGAAAACCCCCGGTCCTCATCCCTCTTCAGACAGATCCGCAACTCCAGCACTCACTCAGCTCCCACAGCAGTGGATGGGGAGATGGCATTTTAGCTGGGGTGCCAACAACACTGAAGATTTTTGCACAGAGCAGAGGTTCTGAATCTTTTTTTTTTTTTTGTATCGTAGCCACCTTGGGCCATCTGGTGACATCTACAGATCCGTTCTGGCCACAAAATCATGCCTGTGAGGCCCCTGTGAGAGCAGCAACATCTCTGTCCTTTTGTAACCCCGGCCACAGGGAGCTTCAAAAAGGCTTGCTGACTTGGCAAAGGAAACCAATTCTACTGAAACGTAGTTACTGAAAAACTTCAAATAAGTCCTTCAGCTATGGTTGAGAATGTCTGTTGTGGGGCTGATCCACCCAGCAGCTGGTCAGGGGCGGAATGAAGAGGGGAGAGAATTAAGGAAACCAACGGAGGAGGTCATTCCTGCAACAGTCCAGGGCAGAGGGGTGCTGGTGCAGAGACAGCTGGCATAGGGAGCACCCATGGCAATCTGATTCTGGCTCGGCCAAGTCCTGGCTGCGACATCTGGAGCAAGCCTCCCCTTCCCCCTTCAGTAACAGGATCCTCTGGGCTCCCTTCTAGCCCTGGATCTCTGCTCCTCCAATGCTGCAGGGCTCACAAGACACAAGAGCTTCCTTCAAAACCAACACCTGGCTGTTATAGAGCCCCAGCAGGCATGGAGGGCAACAAGATCCTTGGTCCCAGTTTACTTATCTGTCCAAAGAGCTGGAGAAGGAAATGGCAAACTGCTCCAGTATCTCCGCCAAGAAAACCCCAAATGGGGTCACAGAAAGCCAGATGTGACAGGACAACTACAGATATGCTTATGGCATCCCTGAGACAGGTGCTGGAAGTTAGTACTACGCAGTTGAGGAAATCAGGGCTCAGGGACCAGAAGCTTGTACAGGATCTTGTGGGGGATGGAGGAGAGGGAGAGAGATGAGGGAAGAAAGGAGAGGAGAGAAGGGTACAGGAGGGGAGGGAGAGAAAAGGGGAGAGAAGAGGAGGGGAGTGGAAGGGGAGAGCAGAGAGCACAAGCACACTGGCTGAATGTTCAATTACCACTGTTCTCTCAATAGCCTAGAAAAGCACTGGAAGACTTCCCTGAGACACAGCAACGAGAAGCCAGTCCCCAACTTAGGAAGGCCCTCTGGAGGAGCCCTGGTGAGCTGGCCTTCCACCATGCACACCCCATAATTTAGGGTGATGACTCAGTGTTCCTGGCATGGGCCCCAGGTCCTCTGCCACCCGAGTCTCCAGTGAGCTCACCCAGCCCCTGCACTGTAGGAGTGGAGACTCCTGGAGCAGCTGAGGAAGTGCAAGGGATGCAAAGAGGAAGAAATGAGCTGGGAGGAAGCTTGCCAGGTGTGGGGGATGGCTATGGAGCCGTGACTTATGAGGGGTGCATGGTAGACATGGCAAGGGAGGAAAGGCAGACTGAGCCCAACTATGGAGGCCTGCAATGCTGGGGAAGGAGTCCCAGGTAAGGGGACCCTGTGGAAGGGATGGAGGAGCCTTGTCTATTAGGAAGGTGGCAGGAAGGCCAGACTGGAGAGGGAGAGGTCACAAGGGCCTAGGTGAGGTTAGAGGCAGGGTCTGTGCTGCTGAGAGATCCAAGGTGAATGATGGTGGTCCTGGGGAATCCAGAAGAGGCTCGGTTTGGGGGAAGCTGAATAGGACAAGTGCATCAGTTTTTCTCTGTAAACACATCTTTGGAACTACAGACAAGGCCTTGGAAAGACAGTGGGCCCTGATCCTGCGTCTGAGGTCACTTGTACTGCCTGAGTCTCTTCATCTGCAAACTGGGTAATAGCCACAGGGTTCCCTTTCACTTGGGAATGGCTTAGCCTCCCTCAAAGGGCCAAGCAACATTGATGGATGGGGACAAGCATGCCTTCTACCCGCTCAGCCTGCCCTCAGTGTCCTGGCTCAGAAGCCGATTAGATGATTGAGACCTCAGATGGTCTGTGTTTGCCCCAGCTTGTTTCCTAAGTGGAGTTCGCCCAGGTCCTAGCAGGCAGGCAATTCTGCCCAGGATTTACTGGACAGAGGCTGGCTGGCTCCTGGCCCAGGAGGAGACTGCCCTCTGCTCTCCCACTCTTCTTCCCTGAGGAAGTCAGCCCTGAAACTCTCTGGAGCCTGTTCAAGGACACAGAAGCTGATAGAAGTAACAGCAAGGAGTCTCTGGGCAGGGGGGAGGGGATGAGATAAAGGAGAAGGCCAAGGGAGCCCCTCCCCCTGGCCAGATGATGTCCTTGGTGCAGTACAGAGGGCCCTCGGGTCAGGAGAGAGGCCTACAGTCACATTCCATTCAGCTCCCTGAAGCCTGAGGTCTTTACAGAGCCCAAGTTTTAGAGTGAGAAGGATCCTTGTCATCTCAGAAATTCTATCCACAATGGACTGAGGCCCTCCTTCAATGGGGAGACCCAGCAGAGCCCTTCCAGCTAGGGATAGCAAGCCTCAGTCTGCATAGTAGCCAATTCTGTTCTCTGTGGTCAGTCAACCCTCAAGGTCTGACTAAGCCCCCACTGGGTGTTAAACACCAAAGACAAAGGAAGGCAGAAAGATGGCACCCTGGCCCTTCTAGGGCCCCTAGCCTCAAGCCCTTGAGCAGGCAAAAGAGGTGGAGGACGATCTTGGGGGGAGGCTGGGGAAAGGCCACTCTTTCAAACACCAGCACTTCTGGTAGCAGGGGGCCCACAGCCTGTCCTCACATCACTCTCTCTCCTTCTACTGACTCACAGACCACCCGGTCTTCAGTCCTCCTAGTCTCCTGAAGGCCCTTCCTCCTCTGGACCTGTTCCAAGTTACTGATGCCTCCTCTTACTCTGGAGGCAGGGAGAGCAGGGAGGAGGCCTGGTGAGAGGCTCCTAAGGAATGCCCTTCCTCCTCCCCACTCTGTGGACCCTGGCTACTACCCTGCCCCACCTGCCCCAAGCCTCCTCCACCAGGAAGCCTCTGGAGACCACCCCTACCAGAATGCATCTTTCTATTCTGAGTCTGCAAGGGATGTGATCAGGGTGTTTCCTGGTTCCTCCCGCATGTGCTGATTATATCATTCCCTTGCTGTGGCTACGTGTTTTGCTTAGGACCTCTGGCTTTCTTGAATGAATGCTTCCATTGGCCTTATGTGTTAGAACATATTAGAACAAATGAGATGTGTATATGGAACCAGCTCTGGAGTCAGGAAGACCTGAATTCAAATCTGTCTCAGATCTGGACTGACCGTGGGACCCTAGGCAAGTCACAGAACTCAGCAGCCACCCCCCCCCACACCCACCCAAAACAGAAAAGGACGAATGGCACCTCCAACCACCTGTTCTGTAGGCAGGGAAACTGCCAATCCAAAGGGCTCTATTTCTTACCACAAGAACCTCATGAATTCATGGGGGGCGGCCCTCCTTCTTATTTACACAGTCACCACGAATAAAGCATGTGCCAGAAGGCGGAGAGCCGGGCTCAGACAGCTGGGTTTGATCTGCTCCGGCCCTTACCTCGGCTGAAGCAATTCCAATCTTCTCAGATTCGTAGATGGAGGACAGGGAGCGGTGGGTGCTGTCCACAGAGGCCTCAGTGCGCCGCAGCACCTCCTGCCGCAGGTACTGCTGTCTGTCCATGGGCTCTGGGGGCTCGGGCCTCCACCTCCCTGGCTTCAGGGCCTCCTCATCCGCATCCTCATCAAACGGATTGTAGCTTTTGGAGTAGGCCGACATGGTGCCTGCGGTGCCAAGGTGGGGCTGCCCAGGGAACCCCAGGGGACTTGAACGGCTCACAAAGGCACGCTACTGGGGCAGCTCTTCTGACAGATGATCCCGGGTCGCTCTGGCTGGGGGAAAAGGCCAAGAGGCACGGTGACCAGAAAGCCCAGGTCCCGGGGGTCAGCGCCGGGTGCCCTGGTGCCAGGGACCTGGCCAAGTCTGGCTCAGGGAGGACCCGGGCGAGTCTTCTGCCCCTGCAGTGCGGTGGACCCCGCCCCCCAGTCCAGCCTGCCTCCAACCCTCATACCCTCGGGATAAAGGGGCTGGGGGCGTCGCCTTCACAAGCGCGCGCCGCTCTCGGCCCACTCTCCGGCTGGCTCCGAGGCTGACCGGGCTCACTGACCCGCGCGGGTGAGCCCGTGTACTATGCAGAGGCGCTAACTGAAGCAGGGCCTCCGTCTCCGCCCTCCCCCCCCTTCACTCCCTCCACCCCTCTGGGCCTCAGTTTCCCCTCCGTTCACAGGGAAGGGGGCTGGACCCTTGCGTCTCTCCTCCACCTTCGCCGCCTCAGTTTCCCCGCGGTCCTTGCCCCGCCCCCCTCGCCAGGCCTCGGTTTCCTTTCGCTTCTTTTTGGCCTCCGAGGTTCTTCCTTCCCGAGGCCTCCAACCCTCGGGGCCCCCGCCAGACCCCCTGGCTCCCCTTCGGGAGCCTTACCCGCCGCCGTTCCCCAGCCCAGCGTCGTCTTCTTCCCGGCTGCCACCTCACCCTACAGTGCCCAGGAAGGGCTCCCCTCTACCCAGGACGCGTGCGCGGCCACGCCCCTGAGCCTACTATTAGGCGTGTGCGCGGCCACGCCTCTGGAGCAAACCATTAGGCGTGTGCGTGAGGGGGTGATTCCCCTCCAGCCTGGCGCTGTAGTCCCGGTTGTTTCTGCCTCTTTTCCCCCTCCCGCTGTTATGGACCCTCCCGAAAAAACCCCCGCCCCTGGGGTTTGACAACAGAGCAGGTCACGTGCGCTGCCAGCCGGAAGCAGGCAGAGCCTGAGCCTGCGCCTGCGCCCTGGCGCCCCCGGCCAGGAAGGGGCGCGAGCTCTCGGGCTGAAACGCCGCAGGCTGAGGCGGAGGAAGGTGATTCGGCGGGGCCATGGCGGCGGGAGCGGCCCGGGCGGTGGCCGGCCCCAGCTCCGCCCGCGGCTTCTACTTCAACACAGTCCTGTCACTGGCCCGCTCGCTGGCGGTGCAGAGGCCTGCGGCCCTGGACAAGGTGACCGGGGGGGGGGGGGGAGAGGAGGGAAGAGGGGGAGGGGGTATGACAGCCGGACCCCCCCCCGCCCCCGCTCGGGCTGTCAGAGGCGGAGGGACGGGAGGGGAGACCCGAGAGATGGAGATGCGGCAGGAGGAGAGGGGGCTTGGGCTCTTCCGGGCCTGCTGTGTGCGGTGCGGAGCGAGCCCTGGGAGAGGCCTGGCAGGACCGCGCGTGGGGGCTGCCCGGAGCGGCAGGCTCCCTGCTGGGGGGGGTCAGAAGCAGAATGACCGTCCCTTCCGGGGTCCCTCCGGCATCCGCGGTAAGGGCGCCCTGCGGAGCCCTCTGAGAGGTTCCCAGCTGTGAGGGCGGCCGGGTGTGTCGGGCCCTCCCCCTTCTCTGCCCGTGACCGTGACCGTCCCCTTTGCCCTCTGACCCGGCGTCTGGAATTACCTGCAGCCTGGCAGGTGGGGGGGAGGGGGCGCTTTTGCCTGTGCTGCATTTGGAAACTTCACCTCCGCCCTCCCAGCGCGGATAGCCCTGGGGGGGGGGGGCGGCGGGCAGGGGGGTGCTGTAACGGGAGCCCCGAGGATCTGGGGCCGGGCTGGGCGTCTGGAGGGGAGCCGGGAAGGAGGCGGCAGTGCCGCAGCCAAGGATGGAGATGCAAGATTGCCTCCGGCCGTGGTGAAGGGGTGTTCGTTAGGAGGTCCCTCCGAAGGTGCAGATCGCATCCCGTCTCTGACATTCTCTTGTCCGTGCCATTCCAGACGTTCTATCCCAGCGGCCCTCTAGTTTAGCTCAGACTGACCCGACCTTTGGACCCATGGAGGAGCTCACCACCTGCCTAGACGGCCCATTCCTCTCGTGATTGCTCCTATAAAACTGAGCCAGGTTAAAATGATTAGCAACGTAAATAGAAATGCAGCACGACGCAGATAACATAAAGTTGTGGTTTTCTAGGTCAACATATGGCTATTCAGCGTGGTCAGGGATAATGAAAAATCCGGTTTCCATGGCCCTCCTTACACCTTGCTCCCATTACTCCTGGTCTGTCCCTGGGGCCAGGTCTTCTGCAGGATCCACCTCTCAGTCTTACTTGAAAGGAAGCAGCCCATCCCCTCTGGTGCACACATTTCCCTGAGGATGTTCCATGGAGAAGGAGGAGTGGGTGAAAATGTGCCTGTTGTGGGGGGCGTGTCACTGAGACTCCTGCTGGGGAGAAATCGGGGCAGCCCCAGGAAGGCCCTTGTGAGCTTCTCCACACTGGCAGCAGGTCCCCTGACTTGAGTCACATAGATCTAAGCTATTGCTTCACACTAACCAGACTGACAACTGAGATTGCATTATAAATCAGAATGCCAGCTTATTACCTTACATTGGTGTGGAATGCTTATATGGCTGGTCAGCCCGGGCTCTTCCCTGGGGGAGCACCTTCTCACCTGCTTTTGGAGAAGCAGCATGCATTTCCGTAGGGAGGTCAGAGAATCTTAGGGTGGTCAAGCTGGACCTGATGGAAGTGCTTTGCTTTAGAGGTGGCTGACCTTCCCACCCTGCTAGAAACACCCTAAGAGCTGATCCTTCACAAGGGATTTAAAGCTTACCATGGCACTGACAGATACCACAACACCCCTGGGAGGTCAAGACTGCGAGCACAATTTATTCCTCCCATTTCACAGAGGAATAAGCTAAAAGAAACTCAGCTTGCCAGGGCCTCAGCTGTGGTCCAGGCATCAGAAGTGTCATTCCTAGTTGGGTCTCTGACTCCAGGGCTGGGGCTTTTTTTGACCACCTTTGGTGACTGGTCAGCCTCCTTTCCCCACTCCCATCTTCCACACGTGTGCAAAGATGTCGTTTTCCTGATGAGGGGCACTGAGGAGCATAGACTGTGCCCTTTTCTGCTGTCAGAGACAGGTAGCAGCCTCTTAGGTCAGAGCAGGGCAGTGAAACCAGTTGGTGGCTGACAAGCGAAAAGAAAATCATCCCGGGCTGCTGAGAGGGCAGAGTCATGCCGTCCGTCAGGGCTGGAGAACTGCTGCATTTCTGTTTGCCTGGCTTCTGAGCCCCCCCCCCCCCACATTGTCTGGAGTCACAGAATTCAGTCCCAGGCCAGCACTACTTTGGTAGGCAGCGGTATTCTGCTCTAGTATTTAGTTCAGCAGTAGGCATGCCATAGGCCTGAGAGATTCAGGGATTCAGGAGTGGCCTCTGAGCTGAGCTTCACCACGTGAGCAGAATTTCCAGTGGGAGATGCAGTCCGAGGGGCCGCCTTCAAGGGGCAGCAGATAATCCAGTCTGACCATTATATCAAATGTCTGAAACAAGGCTGGGAAGGGAAATTGGAGCCAGTTACTAGGAGGTTTGAAATGGCAGTCTAGGCAGCTCCCCGTCTATTCTCAAGGCATTGGTAAGGCACAGAAGGCACTGTATCAGCACAGTGTGCTGGGTGTGGGGCTTACCTCTCACTGGCCTGCTTCAGAGTCCTGAGCCTCTGCAGGCCTCACCTGGTCACACTTCTTGTTGGGGTTAGTGCTGAGGTTCAAAGCACTTTATTATTATTATTGGTTCTCTAGACCTCTCAGAGAACGAGCCACTCTGGCCAGGTCAGTGTTCTCAGGTGCTTGAGTGTTTACGCTGAAGTGGTTTTAGCTGTATTGGCATGGCAGTCTTTTTGAAATGGTCTAGAACTGCTCCTACTTTCTTGAATTCTCTTCTGGTCCTGTTGATGTTGAGCTGCCTGGTGTGGGCTATAGGCTGGCCCATGGAGCCTCTCTCTTGTGTACCTCGGGCCTGCTCCCCCTCTGCACCTCCACTCTGCCCAGGCAGGCTGATCTCTGTCTGCTTACTGCCTGTTCTCCCTTGTACCTTCAACCTGAAAGCATTGGCCTTTTTATAGACCACCCCAGGCGATCAGAATACATTTCTTTTCATTGAGGGGACCAAAGCAATCAGAGCACATCAGATGTCATCTCCCAAGCTTCTGCTGGGTGCCAAGAGGCTGCCAAGGCTTCCATTTTGTGTTTTTGACTGTATCTGGGACAGGGGTTATTTTGGAAGCCTTACAGTTCTAGAAGGTTGACATATGGATAGATGAGATTATATAGAACTATGGGGCAAGAGGCCCATACAGTAGAGTTCTATTGGTTTATCCAAAAAAACCCTCACAAATTCTGTTTTACTAACACCAGTTTCTAATATAGGAGCGTACTTCAGAGACTCTTATATCAGCTTTCTGCAGATTTTCTTATTTCTGGCAGAATAGACATGCAGGGCCTGTGTTTCTAATTTTAGACAGCCATTACAGTTTACATGGGATTATTCCATGAAAGTACTTCATTTTTTCAAGCATTCCTGACGTTAGGATGGGTAAGCCTTCCACCCAATCCTTACATTGTAAGTGACATTCACCCTTGGCCCAAATGGATGAACTTTTGAGAGATACTGTGTTATCACCTGGTGGCCAGCAGCCTGGCAGTGGCTCTGAATTCCAGGATTCAAGGCACACAAAGATGGGTTGGTGCCGGAAGCCTGTTCAGCTGACTTGTGTCCCACTGGCTTAGCCTTTGGAAGCCTACAGTCATCATGTGAGGAGAACCTTAGTGGAGGCCTCAGGGGAATAGTCCATGAAAAGTATCCAGGAAGGAAAGTGGAAAATCTAAATGATCCTGGTCTAAGGACCTGCTGTGACTGGCTGAGGTATCTCTGAACTCTGGTGTCTCAGATGAGACTGAGTGGTCCTGATATCTGAGAGTGTGCCCTGATCTTCTCTGGGCACTGTTTTCCCATGAAGCAGGAGGGATGTTTTCTGTTGCTAGTTGAAATGTCTGATTTCTGGGTCTTGACATTCCCAAAATAAAAGGTACTGGCTTATCTCTCTCTCTCTCTCTCTCAAGCAATTGGGGTTAAGTAATTTGCCCAAGGTCACACGGCTAGGTTTTTTGTTTGTGTGTGTTAAGTGTCTGAGGCCGGATCCGAACTCAGGTCCTTCTAACTCCAGGGCCGGCGCTCTACTCACTGTGCCACCTAGCCGCCCCCCAGTCATTGTTTATGTGTGGGTGCTCATTTTCTGAGGCCAGACCGATCCCAGCTCGTCCCAACTCTGGGGCTGGCACTCTTTAGCTTATCTCTTTTTGACTTTACTGAATCTCTTTCCAAGCTACTGTGTTATTGCTTGGTAAAATCCTTAGCTCCTTAGGGATGCCATACTTCCCAGGCGCAGGCAGTGATACCCAACTAATGGGTGGCCAACTTGCATTTGACCAGTCCGGTGACCTGGTTGCCAAGCCCTCCCCTTTCCTTCCATACACATCTTCTTGTGATTTCGCTCCCTTCTTTCCTTCTTGACCTCTTGCTTCCAATGACCATGCTGTGTGGGTCCTGAGGTTCCTTTCATCCCGGGGTTAAGCCCAGAGAGAAATTGGGAAGGGGGAAGTCTGGGGAGAGGAGGCTGGAGCAGAGACCTATGGCTAGGCCTTCCTCATCCCCTCCTCCATTGCAGCTCTTATGGCAGAGCCCCAGGCACCTGGGGCCTGCCCTGCTTATTTAGCTAGTGTAAAAACTCCTCTAGAACCTGACTGCTTGTCTTTACTTTATGTCTCCAGTGCCAGCTGTCCTAGTCACTTAATGGAGGCTTGTGGATGGATAGATTGGAGGGAAAGAGGGGACGGGCCCAGGAGGGGTCTTTTAGTTTCACTTCCTCATCTCCATGCAGTGAAACTCTTAATCAACAAGTTTATTAAATGTGTCCTTTGTGCTGGCTCTGAAAGTAAGATGGTTCCTACCTTTCTGCAGGTGGTGGGAGGGACCAGCCCTGAATAGAAATGGCAGCAGGTGGGAGTGGAAAGGGAGGTAGGCAGCCTCATGCCTGGAAGGACTTGCCCTCCATCTCTGCTCTTGTTGAGAGGGAGGGAGGGAGGGAGGGAGGGAGGGAGAGAGAGAGAGAGAGAGAGAGAAAATTGTGTGTGTGTACACGCATGTGCCCCTAGAGGCAACAAAGAAACAGCCCTGAGGGTCCGACAAGCAGTGCATGTCAGTAACAGGACCTAAAGCCCCACTCTAAGGGTCACCAGATTTTGGTTTCTGGGAGGAAGGAAAGCCTCATGGGCCTGTAGCCTCTACAGAAAACTAGCCTTTGTAAAAGGTGACATACTTGGAGACAGGCCTACAGGAGAGGCTGGACAGGGAGCCCCAAGAGCCAGCCCCTGGGCTGGCGTGCCATCTCTTGGCCTGGAGGCTAGCACCATAGCTAGAGGACTGTCCTGTGGGTACCAATGTACCATCTTACAGACCTGCCAGCCACAGTTGCCAGCAGCTGAAGTGTGGGACAAGGCCTGATCAGGGGCTCCTGGCCTTCCTGAGTTCCTGTGGGTGGGGGCACACTACCCATCAGAAGGTCTTGTTACACAGAAGAGATTCCTGAAGAGTTTGATCCATCCTGTGGGTGCCCTGTGGACTGTCTAAACAGTTAGGCCAAGTTCCCCGATGGGACCAAAGTCTTCAGTCAGGAAGGCAGGGGGCATTCCTTTTCACATGAGATTTGAACTCAGTGGCCTTTGAGGCCCCTTCCCTCTCCTAAGAATCTGGGATTTCTGACATCCATCAAAAAATAGAATTCAGTTTAGAATTGATCATTGCAAAGGAGACTGACAAAGCAAGTGGGATTTTGGACCAGGAGGAAAACAGGGGAGGCTGTATGGAAGGACTGACACCTGAGCTGATTCATGAAGGAGGATTACCACGGGTCCTGATCTTGATGAGAGGGGTGGTGGGAACGGGTAGGAGGCATGGGAGGCAGGGACCAGGTCAAGGGAAAGCTGGCACTTCCCCCTGGGGCAATAGGGCGTTCTGAATGGGACTAAAAGCGGTTGGGAGAGGTGGGGGCCTCCAAGGCTAGGACCTGGACCTTGTCTTTGGTCACCTAGATGGAGGGAGGGAGCATGTTAGTGAGCAGGGGGTGTCCCTGTGATGGGGCTTGCAAGATCCAGAGGGAGAAGAGGGCAGGGGCAGTCCTTTAGTGGCCAGGCTTATACCCATTGGGTGTTTACTGAATTACTGCTTAGTGGTCAGTATTCATTCCCTTCACTTTTGAGTTTTCAGTCCCTGTGGTTTAAAAATTCTTTTTTTTTTTTGCCTTTTTTTTTTTTTATGGAGAGGGGAAGGTAGGGTAATTGGGGTTAAGTGATTTGCCCGAGGTCACATGGCTAGTTTTTTTGTGTCTGAGGCTGGATTTGAACTCAGATCCTCCTGACTCCAGTGCCGACTCTATTCACTGCGCCACCTAGCCACCCCTAAAAATTCTTTTAAAAAATGATTGTATTCTTGCTCTTCTCTCCAGCTTTTGTGTATGTGCCTTTAAAGATGGAGCTCCTTCTTGTTTGGAGTTCCTGTCACCCAGATGCTCCCAGGAAGGAGCAGCAGCCCCAGTCGACTCTGGGGTGTGTCTCCGGTCCCCTCCTCCCCTCTCCTAAAAGGGAGATAAGGCTGCTTGTGCTTCCAGGTTGAGGGAGTCAGCCCTCCATTAATGCCAGCCGTATTCTTTTTTTTTTCCCTCGAACATGGTACTACAATGATTTTATCATAAATAGGTTCTCTCAGAGTAAACACTGCATTCAGTTCTATTTGCAAACTTGCTCTAATAACAGAAGGGGGAAGTGGAACCATGAGCAGAAGCCTAGCTCAGCACCAGATGATGACCATGGTGGCAGGCGTTCTTCCACCAGGTGAATGAGCCCAAGGGAACGACGGCCGGAGGAAGCTGCTGCCTCGTCCCTGTTTCTTCTCCACAGTCAGCACAAGACCGTCTGTGAATGCAGCTGAGCAGAAGGGAGCCACTCACTGTTTGCCTGGAGCAATGTCAGAGTAATCCTTCAAGACTGCAGCCAAGTGTTCATTGTGAGTCTTGAACCTTCGCTTCTTCTGTGACACTGGCTTCTTCCTCCGCTGAATGGGAGCCACTTTCTTTGGTCCAGACTCCTGCATAGAAGAAATACCCTGTCGCTTCAGATACTCTTCAACCTTCTCATCCGTAGAATCCACAGTGATGCTCCTCCAAAGCTTTTGAAATTCTTCATCCACGGTGAACTGGCAGCTCTTGTCATTGAAAAAGAGGATCTTCTTCTTGTCAGGACGAGTGACAAAGATGATCTGGGCCCCTAGGGCCTTGATGGGCAGCCCCTGCTCCCAGGCCTCTCTGGTCGTGCTTGGCGAGGAGCCGCAGCAAGGCCTTCTTATCTTTTAGGTTGTACTTGGGCTTGAAGGCGGACTTCCCGTCTGCCGCCTCAGACATCAGCCGTTGTTTCTGCTTGAGCCCTGTGTCCAAAGGCTGGGTTTCATCCAAAATTTCTTCTAAAGTCACAGGGTGGCCGTCCCCTCTCTGGTGTCGGGTCTTCACGTAATTTACAGCCTTTGCAAGAGCTCCAGATTTGTACCCTGAGCCTCCGGGAAGGGCTTTGAAGCTAAAGGATCCATTCCTGTGATCTGCGCTCTGCTTGGAGCCCGAGGACGCGCCCTGCGCCAGCCGCGCCTTCTTCTTGGACCGGGCGGCCTCGGAGAGAGCCGGGCGCTTGTCCACCGACGGGGTGCACAGGGCGCGCTTCTTGAAGAGCTCGCGCTCCTTTAGCAAGCTCGGGTCCATGGCACTGCGCGAGACGGGGGAAGGGCAGGAGCCGCCTCGTAGTGGCCGGCCCGGCCCTTCGGGTCACGTCAGTGCCTGCACTCGCCTGCCCCCTCGGCCATCCGCCGTGGACCTCCGCCTCCGGGTCTGGGCTTGGCGGCCGAAGCGACGACCCAAGCCCAGGGCTCCCGAAGCCCCAGCCGTATTCTTAAAAGGTTTTTGTTGATGCCTTTGCTACCCTGCCTGGATCTCTTGTGTCTCTCTTGTTCCTCCTCCTCTGGGAGAGTCAGTGTGTGTGACAGAGTATTTTTTAAAGGAAAAAAGAGGAAAGATAGAAAAAAAATCAGCAAAACTGGTCAATGTCTTGGGAAAGTTCGAAAATATTGGTGCTGCCCCAGGCTGGTGGGCCTCTCACTTTGGGGTGGGGGGGGCGGTGTGTTTTCTTCCCCACCCCCCCTTCTTTGGGGTTGTGAGTGTTCTCTAATGGTGCTTGTTTCCATTTGTATGATTGTTGTTCAGTCGTTTCAGTCAAGTCCAACTCTTCTTGACCCGTTTGGGGTTTTCTCAGCAGAGATACTTGAGGGGTTTGCCATTTCCTTCTCCAGCCCATTTTACAGATGAGGAAACTGAGGCAAACAGGGTAAAGTGATGTGTGCAGGGTCACCCCACTAGTGAGCATGTGAGGCTGTATTTGAACTTGGGTCTCCCTGACTCCAAGCCCAGTGCTTGTGTACTCTGCCTCCCCTCCCCCCACCCCACCCCCAGCTGCTCTTACATTATTGCAGTCCTTGTTTTCCTGCCCTGCTCCTTCCCCTCTGGGTCAGTTCCTGGAGCTCCTTCCATGCTTCTCTGCATTCCACACAGTCCGTCATTTCCTGGAGCACGATAATATGCCCATTGCATTCCCATGCCAGCCCTGAGGGGCGGGCATCATCTCCTTTGTTTCTGCCTCTTTGCTACTACAAAACGTGCTGCTTATCGTGGAGTTTTGTCTTTGCCAGCCTCCTCCCTCTGTGCTGCTGCCCCCAAAAGACCCTCTGCTCTGCTCTGGGCAGAATTCTCTCTACCTGCCCCCCTCCTTCTATAGGAAGCCTCCCCAGCTCTTCACAATGCCAGGGCTTCTCCTCTGTTGGTACCTTGTCTGTACACAGTCATTTGCATGTTGTTTCCCCATTAGGTGGGGAGCTCCTTGAGGTCAGGTACTGTCTTTTACCTTTATTTGTGTTCCCAGCCCTTAGTACGGTGCCTAGCCTAGTGATGGACTGAAGGATATCTTTGGAGTCTGTACCAAGTACTGGAATCTCTGGGTCAAAAGATGTGGACATTTTAGTCACTTGCGCTGATTGACAACTCCACCAGCAGTGCCCCTGTGTGCCCGTCTGACTTCAGCTCTTTGTTGCTGACTCTATCTTTTGTCATTTCTGACATTCTGCAGGATGTGAGGCAGAACCTCGGGGTTGTTTCAGTTGACATTTCTCATCAGGCATCTGGAGCTGTCTTGATTGTGAATGGTTTGCATTTCTTCTTGTGGGAGCTGTTTGTTCATGTGAAATGGCTCTTGGTCACATCTCTGAGAACTTTGATAGAAAGATTTTTTTTTCCTTTTTAGCTGCCTCCCTTCTTAAACCTAGATGCATTAATTTTGTTTGTGCAAAAGTTTTTCTATTTTACGTAGTTAATTTTATTTATTTCATCTTCTATAATTCTCTTTCTCCCTTCTTTGGTTAAGACTATACCTTTTACCCGTAGCTATGAGAGGTTCATGATCTGCTTCTTTTCCAGTTTTCTAATGATGTGATCTTTTAGTATTTTAGATTTATGGTAGGATACGGCATGTGATGCTGCTTCAGTATTCTGCTTTGTAGTTTTCCCATAATTTTTTTTTCATGAAATTGGGAAGTTTTTCCCCCCTAGGGGATTTGATTTTGGATTTATCAAACACTGGGTTATTGAGTCTTGTGGTTTTGATTTTCACTTGTCTAGTCGGTTCCATCTTATCTAGTCTATTTTTTACCCAATACTAAATGTCAGTTGGCATTATTTTTTTTTTTGCTTTTTTTTTTTTGAAAGGCGATTGGGATTAAGTAACTTTGCCCAAGGTCACAGGCTAGGTTTTTGTTTGTGTGTATTAAGTGTCTGAGACCGAACTCAGGTCCTTCTGACTCCAGGGCCGACGCTCTACTCACTGCACCACTTAGCCACCCCTGTCAGTTGGCATTATTGTTGCTGAAAGTAGTGACTTGATAGGGTGAGAAGTGTAGATGTTTCTTCTTTGCTCTCACTGCTGTTGTCTGGAAGCCAAGTTGGGTAAGATTTCCCAAATTGTCTTGCTCAGACTGTGGTGGGAATTGCTTTGTAATAGACGTTTATAGCCTGTCCTTTGATGAGTTGGAAAAAGTTTCAATTGTGGTCACCAACCTCTGGTTTTAACCAGACTTGATGATTTTCTTTCAGATCCATTTAGGAGGTGATGTGGAATTGTCCAAGTGACACGGGCCAGGTTTTTCTGAAGAATCCCATGGATCTTTGTAGCTCAAATACAGTCCAAGTCAGGGTTGGCTTTCACTTTTTGACCTTACATGTTTTTGTTCCTTTGATAAGGTTGAGAAACTGCTCTGCATGTGTCCTGTTGATTTCCATGGAATTTTCCAGTTAGATGAACGTCGGAGAGATGCTGTTATCGCTTTGGGGATTTTTCTCATCGAATCAAATCTACAGGTATGGTTCTTATTAGATCACATGTTCCTTGTGATCATTTACTTGATGATGAAACGTATTGCTCAGAGTCACGAGGTGAAAGAAAACGCGTTAATCAAAATGATTTAAAATCAGAAGTACATTTTTTGTGCAATAGAACTTGAATCTGGTGTACGTTATTCTCACATTTCAGTAACAGATGTAGGCTTAATGAGGGTACTAAATTTTTAAGCACATTCAAAATAAATGACTCATTTAAAATACTTTTTTCCAGTGTTTTTTGTGATTTTATTTGAAAACCATGTGATAATTTGGTCATTTTATTTACCAGTGGGGGTGAAGAAGTCACGGGGAGAGGAAGCATGCCCAAATGAAAGGTTAATCATTGGTGTTAGAGCAAATGCTCGTCAGACTCAGTTTTTAGAGAGCTTCTGTTCCCAGATGATCAATATTTAATGTCTGGATAATGAGCACAGATAATTATTTTAATAAAGATACGTCTTCAAAATCTTTAGATTTATGTTCCGTATTCATACTCTTTCAGATGGGGCTTTCCGTCCTCCTCCCCTCAGCCCCTGTTTCAACCCTTTGTCTCCTTAGTCCCCTTCTCTTTCAGCACAGACTGGCTACCTTACTCCTGCTCTTCTCCCCTGTACCTCAGACCCCTCACTTCCTCTCCCAGCTCTCCTTCCATCTTTGGCTGGGGAAGAGGTGAGCCTTCCCCTGTGTCCTCCATGGCTGGCCTCTTCTGTCATGATTTGACCCTCTCTTTCCTCTTGAATCTGTGCTTCCTCATGCCTCGAACAGTCTCCCCTCTCACCCCCAGCTCTCCTTAGTTCTCGGTGTGGGTGTATAGCCATCTCTTGAGTCTCCCTGGTACTTACACCCTTGTGTGCTGGAGTTTTCCTTCAGTTGTTTTTGTTGTTGGACTCATGGTATTGAGGGCAGGCCTTATGTTCCCACAGTCTGGCCTTGACCCAGTGTATGTGGGGTCAGGCTCAGTAATTACTGGGGGTGAGGGTTGGAGGATAGATCTACAGACTCATTTTTCAGCATGCATCTCTTTCTTTTTCAGCACAAAGACCATATTATCCCTTACCTTCTTCGCCTTCTGAGGGGTCTCCCCAAAGTGCATTGGATTGAAGAAAGTGCTGCACGGAAAAAACGAGGTGGTGCCTTATTCATTTTTTTTTAATGTAGCTGAGAAACATAAACATGCCAAAGGCCATTCCTACACTGGGTCCCTCAGTGCTGTTGTTAAACCCTTGTGTGATTTTATAGCCCAGGCCTCAGTACTTAGAGCACATAGGTGAATATGTGTCCTCTTTGCTATGATCTGCAGACATGTGGCCTCGCCCTTGTCCACTGCCTCCCATAAGGAGGCACTTGGGGACCTTCCTCATTTGTTCCTTGGCATCTCAAGGATCCTAGTGGCTATCTACCCATTGTAATGGCCGAAGACCTCTGGTCTTGTGCCCATG
Organism: Gymnobelideus leadbeateri; assembly: GCA_011680675.1. NCBI lineage: Eukaryota > Metazoa > Chordata > Mammalia > Diprotodontia > Petauridae > Gymnobelideus > Gymnobelideus leadbeateri. The sequence continues at coordinate 330,356 of WOXC01009050.1, forward strand.
TGGTATACTTCCATGTGTCCCAGAGTTCTCCTGTGATGCTTCGTCTTGTTCGGGGGATGGGGGTAACTTACCCCAGCATGGGCAGATGCTGCCATGCTTTGAGCTTGGTTCTGGCAGCACACTGAGGCTGTAGACATCAGCTAGTAAGGAAGCCAACATGGGGACTCCGTCATTTTGATTTTTCTTTCAGTGGCAGTCAGATGATTTCTTTTTCTTGGTTTATAGCTTTGTTTCTTTTCTGTCTTGGTTTCCAGAGAATTTAAGCGAACCTTGAAGACCTTCATTGTTACCCTGTGTATTGGGGTTTAGGGATCAGAGGAGCATAGCTCTTGAGTTGTGAAAAATCAAGAGAGAAACCCCCTCCTCCCCATTTTACAGAGAAGGAAGTTGGCCTAGAGAGGTTCCCCAGTCACACAACTAGTGTATGTTGGAAGGAGGGTTAGAATCCAGGTCTTCCAGACTCCAGGCCAAGGACCCTGTCCACTACACTCTTCTAAGGCTGACAGCCAGTAAGTCATTAGTTGTTAGGGTACTGACTCCCCTGGATCTTGGGGTTTTCATGTGTCCAGAATGTCACTCTTCACTTCCTTATGCCTCCTGTGCTGTTTCTGTTGCTGGGAGTACCCAACCTTATAGTCTCCAGGCTCAGTCCCTAAATCTGAGTCTGAGAGTTGGAAGAGGGCTCTGGGGCTTCCATCTTGTCGACCCTGTGCTTGCCCCATCATGGGTGGCTGCCATCTTGATGACTCTGAACTTACCCCAGCATGGGCAGGCACATTTTTCTTATAGAAAAGCTAGAGGTGAATCACAGGGCTGGTATTTTGGTGAAGCACAGCCTGCAGTGGTGAGAATGTGACCTGGTATTGAATGCCATCCTCTGGGTGTTGGTCATGTGTTCTCATGGTTGCTACTTAGGCACATGAGCTATACCTCTAGCAAAGTCATCTGCCTCTGTCCAGGCATGGAGGTGCCCCTGGTTCTCAAAGGTCAGGCCGATCCTGGCTGTCATCAGGGGTCCATAATGGCTTAGGTGCAGAAAGCTGACCCCTCAGTGAAGCTCTGGTGGCCTGGGTCACCCATGTCACCATCCTCATTCACCCCGCTTTCTCTGATTTGTGTTTCTGAGAGAACATGAGCTAGAAGGAAGGGGAGGATATCAAGAAGCATGTTAGTTTAAATCTGGAGTATTTGAAGAGGCCATTGGGATATTCAGGTTAAATTTCTGTCCTTTTTGAGTCTGACCCGCTGTGGCGGGCCATTCACACATTTCCCATGAGGGCCCATGTCAGAGCCTCTCTGCTGGCCTGGATAGCTACTGGCCTGGACTCTGCAGCTCATTTCCCCCCCCCCCAGTTACATGTAAAATCAATTTCTAACACCCATTTTTTAAAACTTTGAGTTCCAAATTCTCTTCCTCCCTCCCTTCACCTCTTATTGAGAAGACAGGCAATTTTACATAGGTTATACATTTATGTAATATGTTTCCATATATTTATGTAATATGTTTATATATATGTAAATTATAAATCATATATATAAATATATACGTATATATAAACATATACATATTATATATATAAACATATATGTTTATATATATAATATGTAATACGTAATACGTTTATGTAATATGTTTCCATATTTGTCGTGTTGTGAAAGAAAATCCCTCAAGAAAAAGAAAGTTTACAAAAAGTCTACTTCAATCTGCCTTCAGACTCCATAGTTCTTTCTCTGGAGGTGTCACCATCAGTCTGTGGGATTATTTTGGATCATTGTGTTATCAGAGGGGCTGAATCCTTCACAGGTGATCATGTTGCTGTTCCTGTGTATGCCGTTCTCCTGGTTCGGCTCACTTCACTTTGCATCAGTTTGTGTAAATCTTTCCAGATTTTCTTGAATTCGTCCTGTTTGTCATTTCTTCTAGAACAATAGTATTCCATCAGTTCTACAGTCCCATACCATAACTTATTCAGCCATTCCAGTTTCCAGTTCTTTGCCATCACAAAAAGAGCTACTGGAAATACTTGTGTACATGTAGGTCCCTTTTCTTTGATCTCTTGGGGATAGAGACCTAGTGGTGGGGTCGCTATTCACAGTTTGTTAGCTCCAAATTGCTCTCTAGAAGGGTTGAATGGGCTGACAGCTCCGCCAACAGTGCATCCGTGTCTCGGTTTTCTCTGAGGGTCATTTCTGATGTTCTTGTGTCTCATAGGCATGCTCCCTGTTGCAGAGAATTTCAGTTTCTGCTTGGTGACTTTGTTGTCGGATGTGGCCTATCGGGATTACGCCTTCCGGAACGAGGTAAGATTGGCCACCATTCTTTGATGTGCCAGTGGGCCTCTTCCAAGCCTTCTGTTGGTCCAGGTCCCCCCCACAAGAGCAGGAAACCCATATACCAAAGGGGGACGTTGGGAAAGAAGTAGTAAGCTCAGAAGCCAAACCTTAGCGCACTACATCTTCCAGCCAGCAAGACCAGCTGAGCTCCTGCCCCGTGCCAGGCTTGCCAAACAAAAGCCAGGTAGCCCTGCCCTCCAGGAGCCCTGGGCACTCTCTGCCAGCCCAGACTTAACCCCTTTGTCTTGAATCATTTGGGGCAGGTAGTATATGAAGCTTCTCTCCTTCAGGGCCCAAGCTGTTAAAGTTTCAGCCATTTTTGGTGGAAATCTTTTTAACTGCCTCATTAAACAGAGTGGACGACCCAGCCAGATGGACCTTTTCTTTGGCCCAGGGTTGACATTGTGAGCATTTGTCTCTGTGCTGTCCATTGATCCAGTGACCTCCTTGAGGCTGCATGGAGTGGCCAGGCCTTTCCCCTGCCCCCTGCCATGGCTGCCTCCATGGTTGTGCTTCTGATGTCCTTGCACCTCCTTTACATTGGTTTTGGTTTGGGGGGGGTGGGTTCTCATTCCCTTGCTCTCAGCCGTCCCCTTTTTCTGTTGTGCCTGCCTTTAACCTCCCTCTGCCCCTGCCCTCAGTTGGCCTCTTGAGCTCTGCTGAAGGTTGGGCAGATCAGATACTAGCCATTTGGGATGGCATGCATTGGGCCTTCAGAAGGTTCTGAAAGGAGGCCTAAGGGAACGCAAAGGAATGCCGGGAAGAACAGGACAGAGGAGGTGAAGGGCCAGCACTGGCACTGCATCCCTTCATCAACATGTGATTGAATTTTTTAACCTTTGGATTGATTTTATGTGTTTTCTTGGCTATTAGATTTTCGAGACAGTTTTGCATGTTTTGAACGTCCTTTTGGGAATGTGCAAGGCTTCAGAGATACAGGAAAAGGGTATGTTTGTTCTTTAATGACGTGGTTCCATGGGATGATATACTGCTTACCTCTATGCCCCTTTACTCTCTCCCTAAAGGACAAAGTTGATGGTTTAGGACTTGTCCCAACTCTCTTTCTATAGCTGCTGACTTTGTCTTTCAGATCTGATTTGGATGTTACCCATTTTGTCAGGATGTGCACAGGCATCCCTTCTCTCCAAGGGTGGTCTGGGCTGTTCCTGGGCAGACCTGCTTCCTGGCATGGCACAACAGCCCATGGCTATTCTTAGTAATATCATGGGCCTGTTTTAGCTAAGCCCAAGGGGGAGGAGCACAGTGGGCTTTTCATGGAGCCAATAAATAGCAGTGTACCAGGGATGCTCACCTGTGACTTTGGATAGAGAGGGCCACGTAGGCCTTTCTCCCAAAGGGGCCAGGTGCCCTTCACCTCTCCCCAGCGCAGCTGGCATGTGTGTCCCATGGGGCACTCCCAGTGCTAAGGGATTGGAAGCTCCAGGACTATGTTCTGGCTTCCTTCTTTGCCCATCTGTAAAGTGGCAAGACTGAAACTTATCCTATTCCTGTCCCCCAGGGTTGGTCAGAGTTAAATGAGGTCATGGGTGGGAGAAAGCCCTGAGCCTGCCACTAAGTCTTCCCCAAAGGCCTGGCACCGCCCATTCAGGGCTTAGTATCTGTGACTGAGGCTCTGGCCTGTCTTTTTCTGCACGGTTCTTGCTGTAGATGCTTGTTGCTGCAGCAAACATTGAAGTGAGAGGCTCCTGCCTGATGCACCCCCTGCCCACAAGAGGCCTGGCCTAGTCTATGAGGGTCAGCAGAGCTGACTGCTGATTTTTTTGTTGACCTGGCAGCTGGATCTCAGGTCCTGCTGTTCCCTCCTCAAGAGGCGTCTGCTTCTGGAGGTCTGGAGCCACTCCCTCCTCTCTGAGCCCCAACCCTACCAACAGGACTCGGGACTTGGGCAGTGTGATTCTGTTTCTTTTTGAAGCTCCTTTCTCATGTTCCTTTATTCCAGAGTACTTGTGTCGATACACGGTGCCCTGCCTGCTGGGCATGTCGAGGGCCTTTGGGCGCTTCAGCCTCACCGATGAGCCCCTCCTCTCCAGGCTTTTCCCCCAGATCCCACCACAGTCACTGAAAGTCCCAGAGGAGCTTGAGGGCACTCGCAGGCGCTCCTTCAATGACTTCCGCTCCATTCTGCCCAGCAATTTATTGACCGTGTGTCAGGAAGGCACCTTGAAGAGAAAAACCAGCAGTGTCTCCAGCATTTCTCAGGTGCATCTGGGCCTCTGGGGCTACCCTTGTGGTCACATCCAGATAAGGGGGGGAGGCCTGAGTACCAGCCCAGACTCACATGGCATCAGAGGCACAAGGATACTTTCTTGTCATCGGCCTGGCTCCCTGATCTTGGCAGGCCTGACCCACTCCTCAGTGAGCCATGGATCCATCCAGATCCCTTCAGGTCCCCCCTCCCCAGGCCCAGCCCCTCCTCATCACCTCTCCCTTCAGCCTCCCCGCCTGCCCTGGGCTCCCTTCGCAGGTGCTGCCCACATGGGCCCCCTGATGTGGGGGAGGACCTGGACCCCTGGCTGTGCTTTCTTTGCCTCACAGGATGTTTTTTTCACGTTGTTTTTTATTTTCATCATATTGATGATTTTTAAAGACATGATAGAATTTGGACATTGCGAGTTTAAATCTAGCCCCAGACAGTGCCTAGCTATGAGACCCTGGGCAAGTAACTTTGCCTCTCGGCTTCAGTTTCTTCATCTTTGAACATGAAGATGACAATCAGATCTACCCTGGCCCCCCCAGGGCTTCTGGGAGCATCAAGTGAGAGAATGTTTGCAAAGCTCTTTGCCCAACTGCGTGTGATCGCGGTGTCCGCCGGCAGCGTTCGGCCATCCTCAGAGTCAGCCTGCTGCCCTGCCCTTCTCTGTGGGGGGGGGCGGCCTCTTTTCCCCTTACACCATCACTATCAGGTTTTGCTGCTTCTCAGTGTTTTTACGAGGTTGATGGCAGCAGTGCGCCCCAGAACGATGATCTGCTATTACTGTGTAGTCAGGGATTGGTTCAGTTGTCTTCTGTCTTCTCGCCACTGGGGAAGGAGCAGAAGATGCAGGTCATGTGCTCACAGCACCCAGCATCCCTCCGGGAAGCAAAGACCCAGCATCTTGAGACAGAGAACAGAGCCTCGCACTGTGGGGGCCACAGCTTGCAGGCAGACTTCATGGAGGACAGCACAGCTGAGTCTGCCCTCCAAAGAAGGCCTTTTAAAACCAGGAAGGGTCTTAGGGTTGCTAAAATCTTCTTTTCCTTTCCCGACTTGGCCTGGGCCCAGCAAAGGCCTGCACCCTCATAGGACTGGCCTGGAGAGGCTAACAGTCAGAGGGTTGTCCCCTTGGGCAGCTTGGCCATGGTTTCTGACCACAGCTGATTAGGACAGTCTGCTGGCCGAGGTGCTGTGGGGACTCCAGTCATCAGGGATCCTGTTTCCTGTTCCCTATTTCAGGTGAGCCCTGAACGAGGAATACCAGCCCCCAACTCTCCCGGAGGATCCATCTTTCACTCCTTGGAAGGTAGGAGCATTTCTTTGGCCCGAGGGTTGGTGGTATCCAAGGAAGAGGCTGGGTTCCAGGCACGCCCATGGTCTGGGTATGCCTAGGGACATGGAGGTGTGCCTGAGGACATTGCAGAAGGCATTTCATGGCCATGCCAGCTCCTCAGAGCATGCACTTTGCAGCCCCCCTGCCAGCCCCTCAGAATGTGCACTGGGCAGCCCCCCACCAGTTCCTCATAGAATGCAATGAGCAGCCCCTGCCCTCACGTGCCCTACCTGCCAAGCATGAGGTTCCCTGTTTCCCCTGTGATCGCTCTATGGACTGACAGACCCTAGTGGATATCCCAGCCACCCACCTCCCCACTGCAGGAACCCAGCAGGGCACTTTCTGCTTAAATCCTTCCGGTGACAGGGAGCTCACTGCTTTAGGCTGTTTCTGGGTGACTGGCACCATGGGATGAGACCTCAGAACTGCTGGTCCTTCCTCCTTATGCTCTGCAGTGTCCCTCGTGTGGCCACTCTTCAGCTGTTTGAAGGCAGCCCCTCTGGTGCCTTTGGTCCATCTCTGATTCCTTCAGCTCTTCTCAGCTGTTTGCTTCCTATGTTTCTTAGAGATGCCAGAAGTGCCTTGTTGTTGTGCTGTGCCTAATGGCACTAGGCACAGGCTTAGGGCTTGGGACGCTGAGGCATAGTTTTGGGGATCCTGCAGTGATCAAAGCCACATGAGAAGCCCAGCCTTCTGACTCCACTGCCTTCATTCTTTCTGCAGCAGTGCTCACAGGTTGTCAGGGCTTCCCATAGGATAGACAGGTTTCTTGGACGGGGACGGTTTTTGTTTTTTTTTGTTTTGTTTTTTTCTCAGCTCCTAGCATTAGACCCTGCATGGAACAAGCTCTTTAAAAAGACTTGTTGAGTAGAATCTTTGCAAAGTAGCCACCTTTTCCATAGTTTTTGACAAAAAAAGCCTGATTAGGACTTAAATCACTAATGTACTTCATGGTTAGTGCATGTCCTGCAGTGCCTTTCTCCCAAGCTCTAGCGGAGATGGGGGTTCATTGAGAACTTGATCTTTCTCTTTCCCATCTGCTTTCCCCCTCCCCTTAAATTTGTGTTTCTCAGCATTCTGGGTGATGAAAGGCTCCTTCCCTCCTGAACAGGCTCCATCTTGGTACTCCCTTGGATGTGGGCACTCCTTCTGAAGCACAGATTGCAGCCTAGCCACTACTTCCGTGTCTCTTGGCCCATTCTGCTCCCACATCTTCCCTGGGGATCTACCCTTAGGGGGTCCTTCCAAATCAGTGCTGGCTGCCGGCAGTTGGGTCTCTTAACATTTGCTCTTGCTGTGGCCCTGCCCTTTGAACCAGGGAGCACCAAGGAGCCCATGCCCCTGGTCTCTGCAGCAAAAGCCCACAGACCAACTGAAAGGGAGCTGGCCTCCTGTGCAGAGCCCAGCCCTCCCCAGGAGGCCGCAACTGGTGGCCCTTTGCACTTGTCCTTCTCTGGATTCTGTCTCACCTTTTACTCAGCCACTAGGGTCTTCCCCGAGGCACCGATGGCTTCTCAGTAGCCCCTTGTCCAGCTCTGTCCATGCTGACTTCCCCCTCCTCCCACACCCTCTTTGCTCTCATGGTTTTGTCGCACTCTTGTTCCTGGGCTTCCCTCCTGTGTGGCAGGACTGTGGGTAGCCAGCTCTGCCAGCCTGCAATGAAGGAATCCCCGCTCTAACAGAGCCTGTCATGATGCCAGGAGCACTTTACACTGACTCCTCTGACCTTCCCTCACAGCCCTTGGGAGGCAGCATTATCCCCATTTTATAGATGAGCAGATAGGCAGAGAGAGGTCCAGTGGGTGCCCCAAATCACCAGCCAGGACATGTTGGAGGCTGACTTCACTCTCAGACCTTTGTGACTCCCATGTTGAGCCCTTTCTCTGCTGCTCTCCCAGCTACCCTGGGTCTTCAGGAAGACCTCCAAGACCTTCTCCTCCTTGAGAGGAGACCCATTGCACTTGGGGGCACATCTTATTCTTTTGGAACATTTCCTTATAGTAAGCCTTGATGGGCCTTTTTGCAACTTTTCTCATATGGTTTCTGGTTCTGCCCTTGGGATCCTGGGTACCTTGTGAGACAGGGCTGAAGGAGGAATTGACAGGGGGTATCTGAGTGATAGATGAGGAGGAGGAGAAGCAGCTCATGGTGAATGGCTGCAGTTTTATCTATAAAGTATGTAAGACCCTCAAAGTTCTCAGCTGAGAGGGTTGGGGAGAGATGAGAAGGTTTGGAAGAGCCCCTGCGGAGGGTGGGAGAGTGAGGTGATAAGGGAGGTAGAGCAGGATTGCCTAGCAGCAGTGAGGTCCCAGTGGATGTTATATAACATAAACTTGTAATGGCCCCAGTCAGGAGGGTTGCATGGCTTCCTCTACCTTTGTGAAGGCAGTGAATGGTGGGAGAAGGCATTGGCAGGGCACAGTCAGGAATATGAAGAGGGAGGATCTGTAGGGACTCAAGGGAAGAGGACAGTGCCAAGTCAAACTGGTCACCAAGGAGTCAAGATTGAGATGAGAGAGTGGTTTGTGCAGGGAGAGCCTAAAGGAGAATTTCGGAGTCAAGGGAGGGGAGGTCATGGTAGGGATGAAGAGTAGAACTTTGTGAGAAAAGGCAGGGGGAGGGATGAAAAGCCAGATGATTATGGGATTTCACAATTCTTGAACATGGAGGTGGTGGCAGGATTGAGGGTGGGAGCCTCTTTGGGTGTGGCTGAGGTGGGGCGGAGAGGCTCTGAGGGAAGATCTGGATGTTTATGGAAGTCCCTAGTGTGGGGACAGGAGCTGGAGAAGAGACAGACTGCGCTTGAGGTCCTTCACCATTCTGGTGACTGGCCCTCCTCTGGACATTCTCCAGCCTCGTAGTGTTGTCCTTATCTGTAGTGCACAGAGCTGAGCCCAAGACTCGAGATGGGCTGACAGACTGAGGGCATTTCACTGCTCTCGAAGCTAAGGGAGCCCCAGACACTGTTACCCTTTGGGCTGCCACATCCCCCTGCCGGCTCCCACTGAGCTTGAAAGCCCAGATCTTTTTCAGGAAAACTTGTGTTTATCTGTATTTATCCCTAGTGTGATTGGATGTTATTTTCTTAGATTTAGCCCCTGGTTTCAATGTGGATCTTGTCCAGTAGGTGAGATTCCCTTTTGAATTTTGAGCCATCTGCCAAGTTGGTGAGCCTTCCTCCGCCTTGATCCAACAGACACTGCCCTCCCCACCCCATGCCATCCATCTCCTGAATGGCTTTGCTGACATGCAGGCTGGCCCTTTCCAGCGTTCCTCTTTATCTGCAAGTTCAGTCATGTTTCCCAAAGACAAAGTGAAGTGAGGGTAGCCTGGCATGGCCTGGCCTTGATCAGCCAGCCTGGTGGGCACCACCTTCTTTTTCTCAATGCTCACCAACCATTTCTTTAAAAGTTTTTTTTTCTATCTAAAAATATGCTTTCTTTCCCTTCTACTTTCTGTGCCTTTGAAAAAGAAAGAAAAAGCAGCACAAATCCCAAATATATGTAGTTGAGCAAAATAATTTCCTAAATGCGCATGCCTATGTCTAGTGCCCGGGTCAAGGCCGCGTCTGACGAGGCAGTGGCATGTCCCATCCAGAGTCCTCTGTACTCGCAGCTGGGCACCGCACTGCTCTGAGTTCCCGCCACTCTCAGAGTTCTTTGTCTTTCTATTCCCAGCCAGCTGTTTCATGGTCCTTTGGGGCATTTTTCCAGGAGTTAATGTCAAACTGGCAGACTGTTCTCTTCCCTTTTTTTGAGAAGACATTTGTCCTCCTTCCTTCTGGGGTGGTTGTTGTTCCGTCATGTCTGACTCTCTGTGACCACATTGGGGTTTTCTTTGCAGAGATACTGCAGTGTTCGCCATTTCCTCCTCCAGTTCATTTCCTCCAGGAAACTGAGGCAAATTGGGTGAAGGGACTTGCCCAGGTTCACCCAGCTAGGAAGTATCTGAGACTGGATTTGAACTCAGGACTTCCTGACTGCAGAAATTGCTCTCTCTCCACTGTGCCCCCTGATTGCTTACGTCTTGTGGTACCTCTTCTGTTTGCATGATCATTCATATATCTCTGATTAATTGTGGCCCCCATCTACCCTTTTTTTATTAATTTTTTTCTGTTTAAACAAATGCTTTATTAACTTTGTTTTACATCATTCATTTCTGCCAGATTTTGAGTTACAGTCATTCCCCCCCACCTGTTTTTCCCCTACCCACCCTCCCAGAACAGCAGTCCCGCAAGACATCACTTCCTCCAATCTGCTCTCTCCCATATCCTCTCACACTCCCTTCAACCTCTCCATTAGAGGAAGGTGAATTTTTGTGCCCCAATGCCTGTACATCTTATCTCCCAATGACAAGCAAAAGGGGATTAATAATAGTATTTATATATATTTGAAACATTTAATCTTAAGACCTTGAATTTCAGATCCATTTCCTTCTTCCCTTGTCACCCATTCCCTCTGGGGAGATAAGTAATTCAGTATATGTTGTATATGTCTAGCTATGCAGAACATTATCATAGTAGATATATTGTACAAGGCTGCTTATAATTCCCTCCCACTCATCCCACCCCCCACCTGGTCCATTCCCCACTTGATCCTGTCCCTCTTCCATAGTGGGTACCTCCAACCTCCCCTCCCCCCAAGGATGCCCTCCTATCCATCATCCCTCCTCTCATCCCCCTTCCCCCCATTCTGCTGTAGGTTGAGATGTCCCACCTAGTATGTATGTCATTCTCTCCCTGAACCAAATTCAATGAGAATGTGGTTTCGCCTTTTTGCCTTCCTATTCTCCCCCTCCCCTGCAACCACTTCCCCCTGCTTCCTCTACATGAGATAGTTTACCCCACCCTGTCTCTCCCCATCTCCTCTTGCCACTTTCCTCTCTCACCTCACAACTTCACCCCTTGAGTATCCTCCCTTCCCAACAAATTCAACCTATGCCCTCTATCCATATATAACTGTAACCATATACACACACATTCACATATGTATTCACATAACCATACACCTTTCTTCCATTATTTTCATAGTGAGAAAGATTTCCTCAGTCACAGTTATTGTTTTTCCATATAGGAACGTAAATAGTTCAACTTTGAATAAGTTCCTTTTGATTTCTTTTCCCTGATTACCTTCTCAGGCATCTCTTGCTTCTTGTGTCTGGATGTCAGATTTTCTATTCAATTCTGGTTTTTTCCTCAAGAATGCTTGAAAGTCCTCTATTCCACTGAATGACCATATTTTCCCCTGAAACAAAATACTCAGTTTTGCTGGGTAGGTGACCCTTGGGTTCATTCCCAGTTCTTTTGCCCTCTGGAATATCATATTCCATGCCCTTCGATCCCTCAGTGTAGAAGCTGCCAGGTCCTGTGCTAATCTGATTGTGTTTCCACAATATTGAAATTGTTTCTTCCTGGCTGCTTGGAGTATTTTCTCCTTGATCTGGGGATTCTGGAACCTGGCTATAATATTCCTGGGAGTTTTCTTTTTGGGATCTTTTTCAGTAGGTGATTGGTGGATTCTTTCAACCTCTATTTTGCCCTCTGGATCTAAAACATCAGGGCAATTTTCCTTGAGAATTTCTTGAAGGTTGATTTCTAGGTTCTTTCTTTGATCATGGCTTTTGGGTAGTCCAATAATTTTTAAATTGTCTCTCCTGGATCTATTTTCCAGGTCAGTGGTTTTTCCCATGAGATATTTCACATTGCCCTCTATTCTTTCATTTGTTTGGATCTGCTTAACAGCATCTTGATTTCTCATAAAGTCACTAGCTTCCATTTGCTCCAGTCTAACTCTGAAGGAATGAATCTCCTTAGTGAGCTTTTGAGATTCTTTTTCCATCTGGCAAATTTGACTTTTTAAGGCATTCTTCTCCTCATTGCCCTTTTGGGCCTCCTTTGCCATTTGAGTTAGTCTATTTTTTAAGGTGTTGTTTTCCTCAGTCAGGCTGTTGACCCTCATTTCATACTTTTCCTGCATCCTTCTCATTTCTCTTCCCAGTTTTTCCTCCACCTCTCTTATTTGATTTTTAAAGTCCTTCTTAAGGTCCTCTATGGCCTGCAACCCACTCATGTTTTCCCCTGGGGCTTTTGGAACAGGATTTCTGACCTCACAGTCCTCTTCCCACTCCATGCTGTGACCCTCCTTGCCCCCAAAGTAGGAGTCTAGGGTTGCGTTTTTCTGTTTAATTTGTGTCCTTTGCCTTGGCATGTTGCCACTTAATTACTTGACTTTTGGGCTTGTTGCCACAGTATCTCTTTGCCGCCAGACAGGGGAATTTTCGACCTGAAAGTGTGGGAGGGCAACTTCCGTTTCTGGAAGCTGGAAACCCACCCTCGACCTCCACCCCAGATCACAATCCAGATCCAGGGAGCTTAAAGCAAGAGCGATTACCCCCCAAGACTGATCGCTGGATCTCCCTACAGTTCACAGGCCAGGAGCTGGAGCTGCCTCTGAAAACTACAAAATGGCGTGTCTCCTCAGTGGCTTCTAGCCCCCAGGGGAGGGAGCCGTGTTCCCCAAATACTGGTCCCAAAGTCCATAGGACACTAACCTCTTACTTTGTCCTAGGCAAGTCTATGTTGATAATTCTGGAATCACCACAGCTGCTGGTGTTCTGGGGTCCCTCCAGCGGGCTGCTGGCCCTGCCGCCCCGGGGCTAAAACCGGGACTCAGGCAGATCTGGGCTCGTCTCCCCCCTGCTCTGCATGCTGCGCACTGCCGGCTCCCAGACCACTGTGCTGGTCCTTCCTGCAGGGCTGCTGGGCTGTCCTCAGCGGGAGGTTAGCTTCTCTGTGTTGTTCTGTGGGTGCTGGGGCTCCAGAAGTTGTTCAGAGTCCCCTTTTACATAGTTTGGGGGGAATCTGGGGGCAGAGTGGCTTGGACGAGCTGTTTCTTCTCCGCCCTCCATCTGCCCTTCTTTCTGAACCTGAGGGTCTCATTCATCGGGGTCAGTTGATATAAATTCGTCGAGGGCAGCTAAGAGCCCCCTTCGTGCTCCTTTTCTTGGGTATCAGCCCCTTGCTGGCTTCCAGCCCTGTGTCTGCAGTGCTCAGTCTGCTAGTCGGGCTAGTCCCCAGGACTCTGTCCTGGGCCCTCCTTTCTTCTCCCTCTAGACCGCTCAGCTTGGCAAGCTCAGCAGCTCCATGAATTCCACGGTCAGCTCCATGCAGAGGACTCTCACATCTGCTTCTCAGGTCCAGAGGGAGCTCATTCTCCTTCCTGCCTTTCCTGATGTTGTCTCAGCCCCCAGGCTCGCCCCCCAGGAGTGATCCTAGGCTCCTCCCCTCATCCCCCATATCCAGGCCCTTGCCAGGGCCTGTGGCGTCTACCCAGGAGCACTCTCATCGTCTCATGCCTCACTTGTCCAGTAGGCCTCTTCTTGGTGTCTATCCTCCACTCGGTGCTCACATTGGCCTTCCTAGAGGCTCTCAGTGTATGCCCCTGCCCCCTTTTAGAAAACTGCAGTGACGCCAGCTGCCTTTGGACCAAACTGAGGGCCCGGTGTGCTTTTAATGTCCTCCAGCCCAGCCACTGCTCCTTCTGGTCTGCGTCCACCTCCCCATCCAAACAGGGAGCTTTGTCTCCTGGCTCCAGAGCCAGGCTACGGGAAACCTCTCCTTCGCCCTCCATGCTGGTCATACCTTCTCTCTGAGGTCACATACCTATGCCCTTCTCCCCCTGGACCGTCCCTGTACATCCGCAGCCCAGAAGCACGTGTTCAGGCAGGCCTTGGACTGGCATCCTGCTTCCTCTCGGCTCTGCCCCCTGAGGGCAGGCACCGTCCGTCTTTGACTCTCTGTATTTAGCTTACCTTCCCACCTGGCACATGGGAAGCACTTAGTAGATGTTTGGTGGCCTCGAGGGTCTCCACCCATGTCCTGTCTGTACTGGTGCACTGGCTCCCACCTTTGGCCATGGGTTCTTTGGAGGCAGGGTTGGTTTTTTGGTTTGGGTTTGCTTTGCTTTTCTGCATCATCCCCTGCACTTGGCACAGCCCATGCCCGTGGGCTGCCTGCCCAGCTAGCCTAGCCTGGGCCCAGCCCAGAGGCAAGGGTGCTGGGGAGAGGGCATCCCGAGTCCCTCCTGAGGGCTGCTGATCAGCTGGCTTTTGTTGTCCTCTGCAGGACCTCTGTTTCCTGAGGGGCTGGCCATGGATCCCGATTATTACTTGTTCACAGTTAGCTCCAGCTTCTCTGTGTCTCCACTCATCCTTGGCATCTGCTCTGCCGAGTACCAGGTTCCCCTGGAGATGCTCCGTGACCTTCTCGCTTTGGTAAGTCATGTCCCCTCGGGCCCACGGATTCCTCCTGTGCTCTTGCTCCTCGGCACTCTGGGAGAGGCAGCCCAGCCTGCTCTGCAGGGGGCCTGCAGTCTCAGGCCTGCCAGGAGCCTGTGGTGCTGATTCACAGATGGACAAAGCAGCATCTCATATCTATACTGTGGTGGAATGGGAGTGGGAGGCCTCAGCTCTGGGGCCCTGTTCTCCCCCCACTCCTGACGTTCCCACGTCTGTCAGAGGCACCTCTCTCCACCCCCATGTTCATAACCGTGGGATTGCCTGGATTCTTCCCTCTCCTCTGCCAGTCACTTTACCTGGGCATGTCCGTTCTGTGTCCAAACTGTCTCTTGTGTTGGTCCAGCATTAGTTAAGCATTAGTTAAGTCCTGTTGTATGCTGGGCACCAACCTCAGCGCTGGAGCAGCCTCTGCCCCTAGGGAGCTGAGCCCAGTAGGGGAGAGAACTGGAGCGGGCCGGGGGGAGCCTTCCCCTCCCCAAGCACCGAACCTTCTCCTTTCTCTCCCCACCTGGGACTGCCTTCCCCTCCTGCTGGCCCAGTCTTTGTGCTGCAGGGCTCCGCCCATCTTACTTTGCACCTCCTTTTCTGGTATCTCCTTCCTTTGCTTGGCATTCAGGGCCCCCCTCCCCTTCTAGCCTCTCTCCTCTCATGCCTTTCAGGGACTTGATGCTTCAGACTCATTGGGTCTAGATCATCCCTTCTCTTTTCTCCTATGATGTTTGCTCTCCCCACCAGCCTGGGGAGCCACTGCCTAGCCCCGAAGGACAGTGCTGCCAACGTCACTGTGCCTTTCCCTTCTCCTCCTCTCCCCAGGAAACCTCCCCCTGTGGGCTCAGCCCCTTTCCTGTTGAGGAGCCGCCCCCTCAGCTCACACAGCTTGGCTCCCCCCTTACTAATGCACCCTTTTTCTATCTGGGCTCATCGGAAAGAGCTGATATGTCACGTTTCCCTTCTGTGACCAGTGAATCAGACAGGATGGCTTCCTGAGAGAAGTGCATTCCTTTAGGCCCTTGTCAGAGATCAGATTATGGCTGACAGGGCCGGGTTTCTGCCCTGCAGACCCTCTGGTGGGCCTAGTGTGGCACTATGGGGTCACCACAGACCAATCCCTTTGGGGCTTCTCACTCTGGAATCTCCAGGCTTGGGATTGTCTAAACATAGGGGAAATTGAAGATAGGCCATAGCTAGAGTCTTTCCTTGTTCCCTGAGCACTGCCTGGCACGAGGGAGGCCCCTGCAAGACTGGAGGGCCCACATTTCAGATAGCAGCATTTTATGACTCTTCTTCTGACTTTCTAGGCCTCAACACCTTGCTTCAATGACTTTCTTGTCCTAGAATTTCCCTCAGTGCCTGGGGCCTCCTCCTTGCCCTGTCTAACTGCCCTTCTGGCTCTCCTGCTCTCCAGCCTGGGCCCTTCCCCCATGGGCCCCACAACCATGCTCTCTACCCTGCCCACCCACCTTGCATCTACCTCTTGTGCATCCTCTTTTGGGGGCAGGGCCGCTCTTTCTGCTCAGTACATTGGCTGGCCCGTAGTAAGTGCTTACAGGTGCTTGTTACCTTTTTCAGCACTTTGAATGCAGGGTGTAGTAGACACTGCTCTAGGGCGGAGGTGGGAGGGAGACAGACCCAGGGTGAATTTGCCTTCTCTACTGGGGCTGCCGACCACATTGCAGGAGAGTATTCCCACACTGGGGAGGGTTGCCTTCACTCATGAAGGACAGGGCCATAAGGAATTGTTACGAGACAGTGAACACTTCCCCAGATCTCACATTCACCCTGAGTGTTGGCGGCTGTTTTATATGCTGAAGTTTATTTTTAATACTCAGCCGTGTACACAAATGAGGATGTCTGGGAGAATGGTTCTGATCTTGGAGTTTGCTTTCTTGTCCCATGACAAACAAAGTGAGGGAAGTGGGAGATGATTGTGGAAGCTTGAGACGTGGTTAGGGGCTCCTCCCTTCTTCCCCAGCCGCAGAGATGCTGTATGCCCTCGGGTCTCCCCAGTGTGTGGCCTCAGCAGATGGCCATCACATCACTGGACAGCACCGAGCATTAGGAGATCCTCCATCCAGGAGCCCCTTCCCTGCCTCAGACATGCACCTGAAGCTACTCGAGCCATTGTACCGTGCTGTCTCCGGAGAAAGCGAGTTTCTTCCCGTGTTTATTTCAACTTTCAGACCTTAAGTTTTCTTGTAATTCATTTCGTTTTTCTTCTGGGAGTCATTGTTGGGTGTCATCTCTAAACAGTTTAGACCTTCTTGAGATGCCCATAGTGAGTAGGAAGGAAAATGGTGGGGGTGTCACATTTGCAGAAAGTCACTTCCAGAGTCTTCAGTGTGGGTTTGAGGAAGGCAGTGGTGAGTGTCCTATGTGCAGTGCCCAGTCTCTCAGGCCCTCCCACAGGGCCACAACAGTGGGCTCCTCAGGATGCCCTTTTCACCAGCTCTGGGGTCCCATGAGCTTCTGACAGCCTGTGCTGGGAAGCCCCTGAGGGGCAGCCCCTGGATCATCTGTGTATGCTGCAGGGGGGCCCTCCTCACCCTGCTCTGTCTTTGCACGGTGGCGAGAACAGAGCAGACCCTGCCAGGCTATGTGCCAGACTGTTGTTGGGATGGGCTGTCAGCTGCACGGATGGTAAGCATTGCACTCTGTGCCCTTGGCTTTGTCTGACCCAGTTGGTTTTTCCTTTATTTTTTCGGTAGGTGAAGAAGATTGTGGAGGAACCTGTTCTCAAAGCCTTAGATGCTATGGTGACCACTGTCACAGAGGTGGGTGGCACATGTGTGTGTTTCAGCTGGGAGGGGCCCTAAAACATGGGCCTTAGAATAGTAGCTCTCTCCATAGCCTCAGAAGTGATCTGGACCTCCCTGGCTCTGCCTGGCCTCGCTGCCAGGCTTGCCAGGTACTTTCCACATGTGCCTCCTCTGGCCACAGGCTCCAGAGGTCATGGCTTTCCCCCATTTTGGGGGTAAGGAAACTGGGCTTAGCCTGAGTTCTGACCCAGGCAGGGGCTGGTGTGTGAGGGCCCTTCTCTGCCACTCCTTTTGCCACCTTCACTCCCAATGGAGCAGTTGGTCAGAGGGTCCTCTGGGGTCTGAGGGAGGAAAGGGAAGGTTAGACCAGAGGAGCATGGGCATCTCAATAATCGGGCAGGACTAGTGGATGGCATGTGGGAAGGTGCCAGCTGTATCCCGGGCTAGTGAATCCCCCGACATGGCTCAGGGTGGTGGGGCAGCCAGAGCAGGAAAAGCTTGCCCTTAGATGTGGGCCTGCCCAGCCCCAGAGGGAAGGATGGCCGGCTGATGGCTCTGGGTCTTCTTTCAGGCCAACCCCAACATCGATCTGTACTACTCCACCTTCAGCGATCCGCTCTACGTCACCATGTTCAAAATGCTGAGAGACACCTTGAACTACATGAAGGGTGAGTGATGGTGGGGCACTCCATAGGACCAGGGCCAGCAGGGGGAGGCTCTCCCACTTAATGGGCACAGGTCTTGGGGAGGGGTGCCAAGGCTGCCTTTCAGGACCAGCATATTCAGTCACCAGGCATTGGTAAGATCTTCTGGTCTGAGCCTGTGAGGTGCCCAAGAGTGTGCAGGCCAGGTAGCCTAAAGGCAGTCTAGTCCATTTCCCCCACCTGGCCAGACTGGCCATCCTGGAGTCTTGGCTCAATGACCTCCCTCTGCACTTAGTGAGTACCTCACCAGCTTCTTAGGACTTCATGGGACCCACCAGGGCCCTTGCCATCCCTGCACAGGATCCATTGTCTGATGCCGGGAAGCTCCTCTCATGACTCTTCTTTGTAGGTGAAACGTCCCTACTTCCTGTAACTAGGCCGCCTGGAGTGTGTGGGCTGTGGGTGCTTCCTGTTTCTGGCACTCTCTCAGTGACCACCATCTGTCCTAAACTCTTGTGGACACAGCCAGCCCTGATCTCCATTTCCAGACCTCACTCCATCCCCTTGGTACCCAGGGGTCCCTTTTAGAGGAGTAGCAGGCTCTGGGAGGAGCCTGGATGGCAGGAGCCTCTGACTCTGCTGGGTGCTCTCTCCATGAGGCCCCAAAGCGGCAGGGTGTATGCCCCCTGGAGGCTGTTGGTCTCGCGCACTCCTCGTGTGGGCCACCATCACCATGCTCAGAGTGCTTCCAGAAAGGCAGCGGGGGCTCCCCCTGCCCGCCAGCCCAGCTCTGCCTTCCTTTGCCACCAGGCTCAAAGGGGAGCTTCTGTCCAATGCTTTGCCCAGATTTCCCCCCTCAGGCAGGTTCATGGTTGTGGTCAAAAGGAGTGAGGGCAGCCTGGGAGCATGACAGCTTCCTCTCTCTGCCCTGAAAGTTCAGCAGCCACCCCTGGACTGCTGCTGGTTTTCAGCTGTTTTCAGCCTTGGCCAATTCTTCCTGACCCCATTTGGGGTTGTCTTGGCAGAGATGCCAGAGTGGTTGACCACTTCCTTCTCCAACTTATTTTCCAGATGAGGAAACTGAGGCAAGTAGGGTTAAGTGACTTGCCCAGGGTCACCCAGCTAGTAAGCATCTGAGGATGGATTTGAACTCAGGACTTCCTGGCTTCAGGGCCATCACTGTGTGCACTATGGCGCCACCTAGTGGCCTCCCATAACTATTAGACTGTATGATAAAGGACATTTTGATTCTTATTACTAAAGGGATACTTTGGGGCAGGTACTGAATCACTTGTGTTGAGGCCCAGGAAATGTCTCCTGTGTCTTTATGTTGTTTTTTCCCTTTTTGCCTAATTCTGTGCTACCCTAAACTTAGAACTTGAAAGTCTGGCCTTTGAAAAATCCTTATCGGCAGCCACATTTTTTTAAATTAAGTTTTATAGTTGACATTATTCATTTCCACAAGATTTTGAGTTACAGATTTTCTCCCCATCTTTCCCCTACCCACCATCCCAAAACAGTGATCCCACTGTATACCCCCTCCCCCAATCTGTTCTCTCCTATATCCTTTCCCATCCCCCCTCCTACTTTCCAGTATGGCAAGATGGATCTCTATACCCCAGTGACTGCATATCTTATTTCCCAGTTGCATGTAAAAATAATAATAATAATAATATTTTTTAATCATTTGATTTTACAACTTTGAATTCCAGATTCTTTCCCTTCTTCCCTCTCACCCACCTTTACTGGGAAGATAAGCAATTCAATATAGGCTGTACATGTCTAGCTACACACATTTCCATAATATATATAGTGAAAGACTGACTATATTTCCCTCCATCCTATCCTGCCCCACCTTTTTCTGTTCTCTACTTTGACCCTGTCCCTTTTCAAAAGTGTGTGCTTCTAACTACCCTCCCCCCCAACCCACCCTCCCCTCCATCATCCCCCCCTCCATCATCCCCTCTTCATACCCTTCCCCCCCTACTTACCTTCCCCCCCTACTTACCTATCTTCTGTCGAGATACCTTATTTAGTGTGCTTGTCATTCCCTCCCTAAGCCAAATTCAATGAGAGTAAGATTTACCCATTCCCTTTTTGCCTTCCTGTTCTTCCCCTCCATTGTAACCATTTTCCCTTGCCTCTTATAATATGAGATAATTTACCCCATTCTGTCTCTCCCCATTTCCTCTCACTATATTTCTCTCTCACCTCTCAATTTCACCTTTTAAGTATCATCCCTTCCTATTCAATTGGTCCTGTGCCCTCTGTTTATGTATGTATACATACACACACACACACACACACACATATATATATATATATATATATATACACATATTTATATTCCCTTCAACTACCCTCATACTAAGAAAAGTTTCATCAGTCACAATTATCATTTTTCCATGTAGGAATGTAAATAGTTCAACTCTGATAAGTTCCTTTTGATTTCTTTTCCCTGTTTACCTTCTCCTGCTTCTCTTGCTTCTTGTATTTGAATGTCATATTTTCTATTCAACTCTGATTTTTTTATCAAGAATGCTTGAAAGTCCCCTATTTCATTTAATGACCATATTTTCCCCTGAAACATTATACTCAGTTTTGCTGGGTAGGTGATTCTTGGGTTTAATCCCGGCTCTTTTTTTTTTTTTTCCTGGAGAGCAATTGGGGTTAAGTGACTTGCCCAGAGTCACATGGCTAGTAAGTGTGTTAAATGTCTGAGGCTGGATTTGAGAACTCAGGTCCTTCTGACTTCAGGGCGGCCAGTGTCTCTTCACTGCTCCTCCTAGCTGCCCCATAATCCCAGCTCCTTTGACCTCTGGAATATCGTATTCCAGGCCCTTCCATCCTTCAGTGTAGAAGCTGCCAGATCCTGTGTTATCCTGATTGTGTTTATTCAATATTGAAATTGTTTCTTCTTGGCTGCTTGTAATATTTTCTCTGGGAAATGGGAACTCTGGAATTTGTCTATGATATTCCTAGGAGTTTTCTTTTGGGGGTCTTTTTCGGGAGGTGATCTCTGGATTCTTTCAACTTCTATTTTGCCCTCTAGTTCTAAAACATCAGGGCAATTTTCCTTGAGAATTTCTTGAAGGATGATTTCTAGGCTCTCTTTTTGATCATGGCTTTCAGGCAGTCCAATAATTTTTAAATTATCTCTCCTGGATCTGTTTTCCAGGTCAGTGGCTTTTCCAGTTTTTACATTTCCTTCTATTTTTTTCATTTGTTTGGCTCTGTTTAATAGTATTTTGATTTCTCATAAAGTCATTAGCTTCTATTTGCTCCAGTCTAACTCTGAAGGAATGAATCTCCTCAGTGAGCTTTTGAGATTCTTTTTCCATCTGGCAAATTTGGCTTTTTAAGGCATTCTTCTCCTCATTGCCCTTTTGGGCCTCCTTTGCCATTTGAGTTAGTCTATTTTTTAAGGTGTTATTTTCCTCAGTCAGGCTGTTGACCCTCATTTCATACTTTTCCTGCATCCTTCCTTCTCATTTCTCTTCCCAATTTTTCTTCCACTTCTCTTACTTGATTTTCAAAATCCTTCTTGAGCTCCATGGCCTGTAACCAATTCATATTTTTCTTGGAAGCTTTTGGTGCAAGAGTTCTGACTTTGTTGTCTTCCTCCTGTTCCATGCTTTGATGCTTTTTGTCCCCAAAAAAAGGAATCTAAAGTTGGATTGTTGAGCTTGCTTTGCTTCCTTTGCTTGCTCATGTTGCCACTCAATTGCTTGACTTTTGAGCTCTTTGCCACAGTAGAACTCTGCTTCCAGAGAGGAGAGCTTTGTCCCAAATCCCTGGGGGTTTTGCAGCTGTCGGAGCTATTAGGAGGGTGTCGTCTCTGCAACCCCCACGTGGTCTGGATCATTGGTCACACAACTCAGGACCTCCACCCAAGACCAAGATCCAGACCCTGGCAGGTCAAAGCAAGAGTAATTACCCTCTGAATGGTTGCTTGGTCCCCCTACAATCTGCAGGCCAGGAGCTCTGAAGCAGCCATGTGGAGGTGGCTGCAAGGCCATCACACCTTCTCCATTTCTAGCTCTGGGGGCAGGGGCTGGACCTGCTCCTCTGTTCCCTCAGTTCCAACAGAGTTCTACACTGACTTCTCACTTTTTCATTGGCATTTATGGGGTTGATAATTCTGGAAACCACCACTGCTGATGATGATCCACTCTCCAGAAGTCCAATACAGCCACTGGTTGGGGCCGCCCTGGGGCTAAAACTGTGGGCTCATGTGGGTCTGTGCTCTGCTCCCAGCACACTACCATGAACCCTTCCTGTCTGCCTGTGGGAGATTTGTTTCTCTCTGTCACTTTGTGGGTTCTGTAGCTCTAATATTTGTTTAGAGTCATATTTTATAATGTTATTTGAGGTGGTTATGGGGGGAGCTCATGGAGTTTTCCTGCTTCTATGCTGCCATCTTGGCTCCTCCCCTGGCAGCTACATTTTATCTATTTCTGGTGGACCGCCCCCCCCTCCCGGACCCAGGCATGTCCTAGGAACCCGCCTCCTCAGGCCCCGTAAGTGTCAGTCAATGGCCAGGGTGGGTCTGGCTGCCCAGGGGCAGCCTACGTGGCTTAGTGGGCCATGGAGCACTTCCCTGCTTGGGGCTGCAGCTCCCAAGGGAAGGGCTTGTCCTGCACCCCCTCAAACATCCCCTCCAGCTTCAGCAGCCCCAGTGAGCTGGGAAAGAAGGGACTGTGAGGAGCTGGTCTCCCAGGTCCCTTGGGGCTCCAAATCCCCTGGGTCTGTTGGACATTGGCCTTTGGCATTCCCCACATACTTTTTCCCTTGCTCTCCCTCCCAGTGAGTGATGGAGTAGTCTTGTCAGGTTTGTTGCTAAGAGCGCCCACCATGGACTTGTGAAGGGATTTTCATTGAAGTCATTACTGGGCTCATTCCTCCCTTTGGATGGCCAGGTGGGCTCAGATTCTGCCCTCAGCAACAGTTCTAGCAGTCGGCCCTGGGCTCAGAGGGGATGCTTGTGCTATGTTAGTTGGGTGCCTGAAAGCCTCTCTGATCTCTGGCCTGGCTCCTACCCTGGCTGTACTGCAGACCTCAGGCTTGCTGTGAGGGCCGTCTTGGAGGCATCTGAGCTGGGGTGGGCTGGCTAGATGGACACCTTCCTTGCAGGGACGTCACTGGGGACCATAGAGAGCCACACTCAGGATTCTCCAGCTTCCTCTTGTTCCCATGTCATCTTCTCTGCCCAGACCTGTCCTCATGTGCCTGCCTTCTCCCCACTTGATGTCAGCTTGGAAGACTGGGGGTCTGCAGACCCAAGGGCTTTCTGATTGCCAGCAGGGCCATGCTGGGTCACCTAAGCAGGGCCGTTCCCTGCTTCCCCCGGGGGTTGTAGCAGAGGAGCCTAGTTTCAGAAAGTTCAGATTTTGACATGGTGACCTATTTTTGAGGTAGGACTTAGCTGCAGCCCCTCCTGGGCTTCCATCGCCCCCGAGTGCTACTGGTTTTGTCCTCTCCCTGGACTGCTTCCTGGGTCAAGATGCCCAGTCTAAGGATGGAGAAGTGTCCTGGGCTTCAGATTGTCACTCTGGCAGGCAGGGCCCGGGCAGTCAGACTTCGAGCTTCTCCTCCACCTTGCTACTGGGCCTGACTCGGGCTGTCTGCTTCTCACTCTTTGTAGACCTTCCGATGTCCTTCGTGAAGGAGGTCCATGACTTTGTGCTGGAACAGTTCAACATTAGCCAGGCGGAGCTGCAGAAAATCCTGCATGATGTTGACCGCATCCCGAATGAGCTCAGCCCCTTGAAGCTCCGCTGCCAGGCCAACGCAGCCTGTGTGGATCTCATGGTGTGGGCTGTGAAGGACGAGCAAGGTGTGTGTGGGTGGGGGTGAGGGGTGTGCGCACAAGTGTGCACCTGTGGGGTGGGCTGGGGCTGGGGCCAAACTGGGGAAAGCCCTTTATTGCCCTTCAGGGCTCTTTAGAGTCAGGCACCACCTGGCCCTCAGTCATCCAACTCCTTTCCTTTGCCTTGTACTCCAAACCCAACTCCTTCCCATTCTCCTTACCCTACATGGCAGCATGTGGACCTGCCTGCTGCTGCCACGCACTGCCCGTGCTCTCCAGCGCTCCCCACTCCCAGTGCTCGGCTCCTCTTGTGGTCTGAGGGTTCACTTGGAAAGGGGCAGGCAGGGCCAGCAGAGTTGACATGGCTCAGCTGGGGCCCCACTCCATGAGTGGCAGCTTTCCTTTAAAAAGGGAACGTGAGGGGTGGCTAGCTGGTGCAGTGAACGGAGCACCAGGCCTGGAATCAGGAGAACCTGAGTTCAGATCTGGCCTCAGACACTTAACACTTACTAGCCATGTGACCTTGGGCAAGTCACTTAACCCCAACTGCCCTGCCTTCCCCCCTCCAAAAAAAAAAAAAAAAAAAAAGTAAAAAGGGAGCCTGAGGTTTCAGGGATGGCAGGTGTGGGATGCCTCAGGAATCCCTGGGGCCCAGTGTCCCCAGTTGTGTGGAAGTGCCGCTGGGGCCTCAGGGCTGCACATGGGAGGCCCTTCATGTCCTTGAGTAAAGGACAGAAAGAAGCCCGCTCTTAGTGGGGCCTTTTTTTAGAGAAAGCTGCTTCCTCAGAATCACCGTCCTCACACAGGGTCACATAATAGTGTTGCTCTTCTCCTGGCCTCTAGCTAGGGTGTGGAAAGGAGGGAGGCGGGGGCTGGGGCCCTGGCAGAGGCTGTGGGAGAGGGCAGGCTGGGTGGACCCTGAGAGCCTGCTCCAGGGTTCTTGGAGCTCTGCTTGACTCTGAAGGGCAGTGGTCAGAGCCAGTCAGAGTGGCCCCAATGGGAAGGGGCCAGAATCCTTCCCCTCACACTTGTCAGGGGTGCTTTTCTGGGCAGCCTTTGTGGTCAGAGACAAGCTGGTAGAAAGGAAGATGCTTGGGTACAGCCCCTGCTGTGTGCTGGGTCCTGGGGGGAGGTGCTGTTATTATCCTCATTTCACAGTTAAGGAAACTGAGGCAGGCCAAGGTGGAGGGACATGGTCAGGATCACCTGGCTAGTAAGTGTCTGAGACTGGATTTGAGCTCAGGTCTCTCTGCCTCCAGTCCTGATGCTTCATCTGCTGTGGGGCCACTGAGCTGCCTGGCAGCCTGGAGCAGGTGCAGGGCTTCCCTGGAGTCACCTCAGAGCCAAGGCTCCACTCCTCACAAAGAAGAAAATACAAGAATTCGACCAAACTAAGCCGTGCCGCAAAGAGGGCTGCCCCAGAGGGCGGCAGGGAGGCAGGCAACCTTCTCCGTGCCCCCTGGGGAGGCTGGCCTTGCTGAGGGCTGCTTGGTACACACAGCTTCCCTGTGGTGGCCTCACTGCTCCCAGACCTTGGCCAGGGGCCTGAGGTGTGAAGCTGGAATGTTTGCAGGGTCAGCCCACCCTCCCAGCACAGGCCATTTCCATGGCCCTCCGAAGGGCCCTGTGCCCCCTCTGCCTTCTGTTCCCTGGCCTGGGTGGCATCAGGTCCCTCACCTCTGCCTCCACCTTCCTCTTGTTTGGGTAGAAAGAGTAGCAGTGATATCATGGAGCACATCGAGGTGCAAAGGGCTTTACAGTGGTCCCTGGAGGGCCTGCTGTTACCCCCATTTTACACATGAGGAAACTGAGGCAGAGAAGGACATAGTACTTGCCCAAGGACTCCCAGCTGCTGAGTGTCTGAGGGTAGATTTGCACTCGGGTCTTCTCAACTCCAAAGCTAGGCATGCCCCTGTCGCCTCGGCTGCCCTTGTCACCTTGGCTGTTTTGGGCCAGGTTCATATGGAATCCCAGCCCTTGTTGGTTGTTCACAAGAGAATTAGAGGCCAGCCAGGAAAGTGGGGAGAGATGGGGCGGGGCTTCCCTGTCCTCTACACCTGGGGATTACGCACCCTTGGCTTGAAGCATTGAAGGGAAGTGTGTCTCCTCACTGGGCATGATCTCAGCAGGATTCCTTCTGGGAGTAGGGCTGGCCTGGAGGACTGCTGCAGTCTCTGGGACTCGAGCATCAGCCCCCTAGAAGTAAGGGCCCTTCACACCCCAGGCCTGGGCCTCTGTTGCCAAAGTTAGGTCACAATCCAGAGCACTAGAGTGACCCCTCCGGTAGGGGTCAGAAACCTTGGCAAGGCCACACCCAGTGCTCTGGGTCTGTGCAGCCGTGAGGGAGCTCATGGCTCCTCCTTTTCCTTCTCTGACTTTCCAGGAGCAGAAAACCTCTGCCTCAAGCTCTCTGAGAAGCTGCAGTCTAAGACCTCCAGCAAAGTAATCATTGCCCACTTACCTCTGCTCATCTGCTGCCTGCAGGTCAGTTTCTCTGTGGGCCAAGAGTGGCAGGCACACGGCCAGCCAGGATCCTGCCTGGGGAGCTCGGGATGTCCTTGCACTGCCAGGGCCTCTGCACCGTCTTGGAACTGTGCCCGTGGGAGCTCCTGCCCCTCCCTTGCCCCAAATCTCAAGCCCCTGGGGTGCTTGGACTTCCCAGGCTCTGCTCTCCTGCCAGTGAAGGGCACCTCTGCCTCCTGGCTTCAGGACTCAGCTCCTGCCCCACCTTTCCCCCCACTGAGGCAGGGTTTGCTCTTTGCCTGCCTTTGTGTCCCCAGTGCTTAGCTTGGCTCACAGTAGCCACTAAATCACTGTTTGATAACTGACCAGCACAGGCAGGCCTCAGGAAGCTTCCCTCTGGCACCCTCCTCCTGGGTCCCTGATGGTTCTCTCTCCAGTGTATCCTTGGTCCCATCCTGAAGCCCGTTATGGCTCCTCAGAGGTGGAGAGTCTGATGATACTCTGCCCATTTAGCAGCAACCAGGGCTGCCTTATCAGGCCTTAAAGGCCCTGCTACTGCCCACCAGGAATCATGCTGAAGAGCTTGTGAGTGGCCACAGCTGGTCCCTGGGAAGGCCTTGGGCGCCCACCTACGTCACTGCCCACTGCTCTTCCAGAGACCTGGTGCTCCACAGTCCGGTCTGTTGTCAGGGCTAAGACTTTGGGAACTCCTCCATGAGTGCTGCCCCAGCTGACCAAGGCCCCTCTGTGTCTCGTAGGGCCTCGGGCGCCTGTGTGAACGGTTCCCAGTGGTGGTTCATTCGGTGACCCCGTCTCTGCGGGACTTCCTTGTCATCCCCTCCCCAGTGCTGATCAAGCTGTACAAGTACCACAGCCAGTACCACGCAGGTACCGCGGCCCCCGGCGTGCACACGCCTGGCGGGGTGGGCTGGGGACTGGGCCTTTAGAGAGGATTCTCCTCATAGCATTGTTGGGAAGACCCAGTGAGATAGTTTAAGGCTCCTGGCTCACAGTAGGCACTTCATAACTACTTGTGCTGATTCCCACCTACAGGGCCCCAGTTTTTTGAGATAGGAGGCATAGATTTGCCATTCCGGCTTCCTGTGAACCAGCTTTGAGACTTTCCCATTCTGAGCCAGGGTAGCTGTGGTGGTCTCAGTCAGCTTTCAGGAAGAGAATGTGACCACATCTTTTTAAAAAATATATAATTAATTTATTTTTACTTTTGAACATTCAGTTCTGTAAGATTTTAAGTTTTAAATTCTCTCCTCCTCCTCCCTTCCCAAGATGGGGTGCAGTCTGTTAGAGGCTCTACTTGTATGGTCATATTAAACATCTTTTCACATTAGTCATGCTGTAAAGAAGACTTAGAACTAGTGGGAGGAACCATGAAAAAGAGAAACAAAGCAGCAGAGGACAGGAGAGCGCACAGTCTGCTTCCATCCACATCTGCACTCCAGGGTTCTTTCTCTGGGCGTGGACAGCGTTTTCCTTCATGAGTCTTTTGGAGTTGTCTTGGATCCTTGCCCTGCTGAGAAGGGCTAAGTCAGTCAGAGTCAGTCACTGCACACTGTGGCTGTTCCATATACAGTGTTCTCCCGGTGCTGCTTCCCTCAATCAGCATCAGTTCATATAAGTCTTTCCAGGTTTTTCTGAAATCTGCCTGCTCATTACTTCTTACGGTTTTCCGTTACTTTCATATACCACAGCTTGTTCAGCCATTCCCCAATTGATGGGCATCCCCTTGATTTCCACTTCACCAAAGGAGCTGCTATCAATATTTTTGTGCATGTGGGTCCTTTCCCCTTTTTTATTTGCTTTTTTGGAGGGCAGTTGGGGTTAAGTGACTTACCCAAGATCACACGGCTAGTTTTTGTGTTAAGTGTCTGAGGCTGGATTTGAATTCAGGTCCTCCTGACTCCAGGGCCAGTGCTCTATTCACTGCACCACCTTGCTGCCCCAACCTTTCCCCTTTTTTATGATCTCTTTGGGGTACAGCCCTAGAAGTGGTATTGCTGGGTCAAAGGGCACGCACATTTTTATAGCCCTTTGGGCAGAGTTCCAGATGGCTCTCCAGAATGGTTGGATCAGTTCACAACTCCTCCAACAATGCATCAGTGTTCCAATTTTCCGTCTCTTCCACCATTACTCATTTTCCTGTTTTGTCATGTTGGCCAGTCTGATAGCTGTGATTTGTGACCTCATCTTTCAAAGGTTGTCTTCTGGCTCCCTTCTTCCTTGGTCCCTCAGGGATAGCTCCAAGCTATCTTTGTCTGTAGCTGGGGAGGACGGTGCCCATGCCCCATGCTGCCCTGGAGGCACTCGGGCTCTTTGACCTTGGCCAAGTTGTCTCACTGACCAGGTCATCATGAGGCTTCAGAGAGATTCTGTCCAGACCCTTGTGTGCGCTGGATGGAGGCCGTGTCCAGTGGGCAGATTCCCTCCCCCAGGAGGGCAGGGCACATGCTACTTGTCCCCAGTGGTGCTTGGGTCTTCCCCAGCAGTGGCAGCTCCTCTAGGTGCTCAGAAAGCATGTGTTGACTAGGTACTGATTCAGAAATTACTGCTTTTACCCCAGCACTTGGAAATCCAAAGGGGGCCTTCACATCAGTGATGCCACCCATGTTCCCCACCATACCTCCCCACTGCTGTTCCTAGAAATGTGAAGGGGAAGAACAGCTCTGGGAAACCACCAGAGCCAAGCTGTCTGAAGCTGTGTATGGGCACCCCCTCCCGAGCCCCGCTGACGGCCCAGGGCTCAGTCGTCTCTGTCATGGGGTTCTTGTCCCTCCCCTCGCCAGCCCTTCCCTGGTTCTGCCAACTCCTCCTTTTCATTGGAGGCACTATCAGAAAATGAGCAAGTCAGGCCGGCGATTCTTCTCTTTCTGCCCAAGAGAAATGCTGGGGTAGCTCTGAAAACCCCAGCAGAGGCCACCAGGGAGACTCGGGCTTCTGCATTTTGGCCAGGGGGCGAGCAGGCACCAAGCCTTGTGTGTGTTTGTGCCCACATTTGCCTTTAGTCGGTGGCAACGACATTAAGATCAGCATCACCAATGAACACTCAGAGCCTACGCTGAGCGTGATGTCGGGGAAGAAGAGCCAGCCGTCCATGTACGAGCAGCTCCGAGACATCGCCATTGACAACATCTGCAGGTGAGGCACGGGAGGGTGGCCCGGACCCAGAGGCTGAGCTGTGGCACCATGCAGGGGGAGGCCTGCTCATTGGGGGCTTTCCCTGTCTTTTCAGGTGCCTGAAAGCTGGTCTGACCATCGATCCTGTGATCGTGGAGGCCTTCCTGGCCAGCCTCTCTAACAGGCTCTACATCTCGCAGGAGAGTGACAAGTGAGGCCTCTGTTTCTGGGTGTCAGCAGTGGGCTGTGGAGGGGGACCCCTGGAGTGCCTGGGACATCAGACTTGTCTCTTCTGGAGGCAGGACCTCAGCTTCCTCATCTGTAAAATGGGCTGCATCATGAATGCCTCCCTGGTGGTGGTGGCAGACCCCCCACTCGTGGGTGGGGGCTTCCCTGTCCCAGTATTATCCTCGAAGTCAGTTTGCATGATTAAGAAGCCAAGATGAATATAAGCTCCCTGAGAGCAGGGACACGCAGTAGGCACTTCCTGAATGGAGCTCAGGGCTTGCTAAGTGTTCTGCCTCTGCCCCCAGGGATGCTCACCTGATTCCTGACCACACCATCCGGGCCCTGGGGCACATCGCCGTGGCGCTGAGGGACACCCCCAAAGTCATGGAGCCCATCCTTCAGATCCTACAGCAGAAGTTCTGCCAGCCGCCGTCCCCACTTGACGTGCTCATCATCGATCAGCTGGGCTGCCTGGTCATCACTGGCAATGTGAGCATCACCCCAAAGTGGCTCTCCTAAGGGAGAGCCTGGTGCCACTTCTCAGTGCCCCAGGCCCCAGAATTGAGTCAGGGAGCCTGGCTTCTGGCTCTGTCCCCACTGACTCCTCCCCAGCCCTCATCCATCTGAGAGAAGGGGAGACTGAGGGAGCCCCCGGTCCATTCCCAGGCTAACACTGGGCCAGTATTCTGTAAGAAAATAGAGGAGCTGGCTCTTGGGCGGATGTCCCCAGACTGGGCCAGTGCACCTTTCTGCTGAGGTTTGGGAGAAGAGAATTATCTTTACATGAATCCTCTGAACCTTAGAAGGATTGGACCCATCGAATTTAAACGGGTTCAGAGGTGGAAGGGGCCCCAGTCAGGGCCTGGCTGGTTTAGCCTCTGCCCAGTCAAGAAGTCTTTCCTTCCACATACCCAGAGATTGGACATCCATCCTCTGCTTGAAACCCTCCAGGGAGTGCACCCACCCTCTGCTGGTGCAAATCTCTGCCTCTTAGCAGATTGGCCAGAGTTTCTGTGGTCGCCCTTGGGCACTAGGCATGTTTGGTGATGGACACGAGGCCCAGAGGAGGCAGGAGCCAGCCAAGCGTTTGCTTTCCTGGTGCAGCCAGGTGTGAGTGTGAGTGTGTGTGCCCCTTGCCCTGGTGTTTGTGTGGCCCTGGATCCTCTGAGAAGGGCAGGGCCCTGCAGCTGGCACCTCGACCTGCGCCTGCCCGGGGGCTGCTCAGCACACTTGGGGAAGGGCCGGTGACTTGGGAAATATTTTCTTTCAGCAATACATTTACCAGGAGGTGTGGAACCTCTTCCAGCAGATCAGCGTCAAGGCCAGTTCTGTGGTCTATTCAGCCACCAAAGACCACAAGGATCACGGCTACAGGTACAGCCAAGTCATGAGGAAGGTTCTGGTGGGGTGAAATGGGGCCTGGAAGCAGTTGTTGGGGAGCCAAGCAGCACATGTCCTCCAGGAGCTCAGAAGCAGGGTCCTTCTCCCCCAGACCCACCCAGGTCCCTCTGCCCTCCTCCCCATGAAGCATCCCTCCCTCCCTGCTCACACCCTCCTCCTGGCATCCCCAGCTTCCTCCTGAGCACTGCCTCCTACATCTCCCAGATCTCCCCCCAAGCTTTTGTGTATATTAGGTGCCCCCTCTGCTGCTGCCCCCACTACCCCAAATCAAAGATCATCTCTTTGTAACTGGTTTTTGTACCTGATGTGACCAGGCCGGTGCTTCAGGGCACTTAACTTTAGATTAGCAACTGCATTCCCTAAGATTGGATGATTTGCCCCTCACAAAGGCTGGCCCATAGTAGGTAGGCATGTGATGCAGGTTGTGGAATTGCTTGGGGGCCAAGGTGACCTTAGGGACACTGCAAGGATGCAGTGCAGCCCCCAGCCTGGCCTGTCTCCATTCTAACAGCTCCTGCCTGCCTTCTTTCACTTTGTTCTGTCCTCATCTGTCCCAAGGGACTCAAAAAGAGGCCAAGCACAGTGGGGAAGGAGAGGAGTGAGGCCCAGCTTGGTCCCTTGTAGGCCCTGGGGCCCCCGAA
This sequence comes from Gymnobelideus leadbeateri, assembly GCA_011680675.1. Lineage (NCBI taxonomy): Eukaryota > Metazoa > Chordata > Mammalia > Diprotodontia > Petauridae > Gymnobelideus > Gymnobelideus leadbeateri. Next base: position 361,607 of record WOXC01009050.1, read on the forward strand.
GCCCAAGCCTTTCCTGGAGTGCTGTGGCCATTGGCAGGAACCCTGTTGTAGACCGTAGTGCCACCCACCTGGGTGCCTCCCCCCTGGGCATAGCTCCACCTCAGCCCTAGGGCTTAGCCAGAAAGGTCATTTGCTTCCTGCTCCAGTCCTACTCCTGGGGCTGCTTGTCCATGGCCGGCTGGTACCAGAGGAGGCACTGGCACCCAGGACATCCTCTTAGGTGTGCTCTCGGGGCACTGTGTGATGGCTCCTTCCCCTTTTTCATGGATGTGGCTGCTGGGGTTCACAGAGGGACCCAGGCCCACAGACCAGTTCTCCTGTCTCCTGCACGGGGCTGGCCACAGATCAAAGCCTCTAGTAAACTGGGAAATACAACAAGAAGGGGCCCTGGGGGCCAGCCCAGCCAAGCTGGACTCCTGCCTCAGAGCCAGGGTCAGCCGTTTTGCTGCTCTCAGCCTCTGTTGGTGCATCTGTAAAAATGGGGGTGACAGACAGGACCTCCTTTCCAGGCTTGTGATTACCAAATGAGAGACTATGTGTCAAGTGCTTTGAAGCGTTCAAGTCCTGTGTCAGGGTCTGATGTGCTCATTCTCTTTGGAAAAGTCCCCTTTGGACCTTCTGGGTGAAGCTGGGCAGGCATCCAGCTCCAGAGCATGCCCTGCCCTAACCCCCCAGGTCACAGTTGTCTTTGTTAGGGATGACAGTATTAAAAATCCTGTAGTCCAGCCTGATTTTTCCTCAGGCAGGCCTAAAGGAATGAAGTCAGGCCTAAGCAGTCTTTCCTGCTTGTTTGTATGGTGGCCACGATGTCTACTTTCCTCCTCACAGTCACACTGCATCCTCCAGGCCACTTTTGACCCTTTCCTTGGAGGGATCCCCCTGAGCTTGTGTGAAGGGAAAGGTCTGTCACAGAGCATGCCCCATGGGAGGACGGGGCTGGCTGCCAGCTTTGTATATGCTCCCTGTTGGAGGCCCTGGGTGGCCTCTTCTTGTTCAGAGCAGCTCCATCTGTCTGACGGACCCCCTGCCAGCCCTTAGTCCAGAGAGGCTTCCTGAGCCCTCTCACTTGTGCAGGTGCCAGGCCAGGTCAGGATCTGCCCGTCTAGACCTATTCCCTGGGCCAGGGGGTTAGGATTTCCTTCCTCTTCCCCAGGCACTGCTCCTTGGCAGTGATCAATGCCTTGGCCAACATCGCTGCCAACATCCAGGATGAGCACCTGGTGGACGAACTTCTCATGAACTTGCTGGAGCTTTTTGTGCAGCTGGGGCTGGAAGGGAAACGAGCCAGCGAGCGGGCCAGTGAGAAAGGGCCGGCCTTGAAGGTAAGGCTGCCACCACCCTGCCATCCTGGGAGGCTCCCAGGGGCACCCTCTCTGGCCAGGCACCTTGGTCAAATGATGTGCCCAAGGTCACCCTGCTGGGGGTGTCAGAGGCAGGATGTGAGCTCATGACTTCCTTTTTCCAGGATCACTTCCCTCTCTCCTTGGCTACTTTGCCACTTGATTGGCCCTGCCCAGGAGGCCTGAAGCCCTGCCATTGGCTGAAATAACTAGCTTTTAAATTTAAATTCAAGTATTGAAGAATTTATGCATTATCCCTAGATTGAACTTCATGAGGACAGGGGCCATTTACCATCTAAAGGCTACATCTCTCCTGGCGCCCAGCAAGTGCTTTACAGTCAGTTAAAAAACACATTAAATGCCAACTGTGGGTAGGGGAGCAGATGTAAAAGAAACAGCCCCAGGCTCAGGGTGCTGAGAATGTGTAGGGCAGAAAATACAGATACTTGCAGTATGAGCTGAGTAAATCTCTTTAGAGTGGGGGGGAGAATAAACACGCTGGGGGCTGGGGCAGAGGTCCAGCAGAGGATCAATGGGAGGCTTGGACTTGCTTGCCCCGAGAAAGAGAGGCAGAGGGGAGGGCAAAGGGCCTCCCAGGCATGGGGGCCTCGAGAATACAGAGAGCTGGCCCTCAGAGAAGGATGAGGATGGGTCAGGAGGCTGAAGGGGGCCTGGGAACAGGATGAAAGCCTCCAAAAACCCTAAGAGGAATGGCAGCAATAGGCCATGGGGAGCCAGGGGAGTGACTCTGTCAGGTCTTTTTTTGGCAGCCCAGAAGAGGAGGAGGAGGTGGGCCACTGTGTTGGGCCAGGTTCTGATGAGGAGGTGGGAGGCTGAGGCATGACAAGAGAGAAAGTCTAGTCCGAGAGTGTATAAATGGGAGGAGCGTGTGGATGAGGACCTGCCTTGGGGGCCCTCAGTAGCTTCCCACATGAATTGGTGGCCAGTCCCCATGCAGAAAGTACCTGCCTCGAGAGCTCCCGCCTGCACATGGATCAATAGCTAATAGCAGTGATCATGGCAGCTGGCATCCACATAGCGCCCTGAGGTTTGTGGCATGCCCAAACTGTGGACAAAATCAGTGTGACGAGATCTGGGAGGGAGGGTGGAAGCTGTTGCCCCCATGTGGATCAGGACGTGCTTCTTGTGGAAGGTGGTTCCTGGGCTGAGTTTTGATTTCAGAGGAGGAGGTGAGGAGGGGACCATTCCAGGCAGCAGCTCCGAGATGGGCGATAGAGAGGGTTGCAGCATCTCCTCTGGAGCCTGGCCCCCTGGGGTTTGCCCACTGCAGCTGTTTGGTAAATGTTTGTGGACCAAGTGACCTTTCCTATGGACCTGGTGATGTCAGCTTAGAACCTGATGGCCTCCTCCGGGCTTCCTCTCTCTTCCCTGGACTGTCACCCCTTGTCCCCTCCCACCATGGTTGGGAATAGCACCTCTGCAATCCCTCTCCCTGCCTTAGCTCCCAGATGAAAATGGCCTCTCCCTCCTCCAATTTCTTCTCATGCTTTGTGTGGTTCTCTCCTTCATTCCCATCATGTAGCCAAAATGTTTGAACTGAGTTGAATGCACTGTTTTTTGAGGCAGTTGGGGTTAAGTGACTGACTCACTGTTAACACAGCTAGGAAGTGTCTGAGGCTGGATTTTATCTCAAGGCCTCCTGATTTAAGTACTCTATCCCCTGCTATGACCTAGATGCCCCAGCTCTGGGACAGTCTCCTCCATGCTCAGAGTGTCTCCAGAACCCTGCCCCCCACCCTCAGGAGGCCTCTCAGTGTGCCGTGGCAGGGTCCAGTCGCCCACACTCTCTGGTGTTGTTTGAGCGGATCATGCTCCTGGCCACAAAAATATAGCAGAAGATCAAGATTTCCTCCTTCCAGTATGCTCCGAGCCCAGCCCCTGCATCTGCATCACTGAGTCTGGGAGAGACAGGGAATAGGGGAGCCGTCCCTTACTGCTTTTCCCGGACTTGCCCCAAGCACTGAGAACAGAGGTAAGGGCTGTAGATTAAGCTGAGCAGTTGGCACTAATTCAGCAAATCCAACAAGATTGGTTAAATGGCTCCTTTCTATCTACCCTTTGGACTGGAAAAGACGGAACCCAAAGGACTGATGGGGAGGTTATGCCCCAGATGAGAGAAGATGGTGTCACTGCCCTGGCCAGAGCCACAGCGGAGACCCTATTGGCGTTGTCTGAAAGGCTCTGGAAAAAGAAGAGGGTCTACAAGGTGGGAGAAGGGCCTGCAGCTGGGTTTCTCATGAGTCTGGCAGGAGGCCTGAGTCTCTGCTCACTGGGGCTGTTAGTGATGAGGAAGAGAAGGTGGGGGTACTCACAGAGCCCGCCTGGCTGTGGGCAGGATGGCCAGTTCTGCTGCCTTTGTGAGAGGGCCAGTGACGGTGTTAACCGGATTCCAGTGAAATGTTTAGTGCCAGCGCTTGCTAATCATGTGGAGAAGACAGAGAGCTATGAGCTCAATCCCTGCATGGTAATGACTTTGTAGGGATGAGTGTCAAGGCCTAAGAGATCGTGTCACTGGCAGGGAGGTGGCTGTTGGTTGGAATAGGATTTTATCTGAGCCAGAATCGGGGGCCGGAGTGGACAAGAAGCGTGGCAAAGTGTTGGAGTTGTCAGAAAAGCTACTGCAGTAAAAAGACCAAAAACTGAGAGGCCCCTGGATTCTTGACTTCCAGGGCTGGAGGGCAACCTGTGCAGTGAGCCCCAAGGCCCCTTCCAGCTCTTGTTCTCTGATCTGCGCCCTGTGGAGAGCAGCAGGAGGGAGAAGAGGCGATAGCACATGAGAACTGTGTGCTCAGTGTGGGAGGGCTAAGTGTGGTCCTCTGGCTAGAGTGGAAGAAACACAGTGGTTTGGGAGCTGTGGTAGGAGGTCCCCTGAGGTAATAAGTGCAGAGCCCTGAGTGACGGGGAGTGAGGGAGGGGGGACCCTGGGGAGGGTGAGGAGGGAGAGTGTGGGGGCAGTCACTGCAAAGGCCTAGAGAAGGCTTGTTTAGCTGGAGTGTAGGAAGGCTGGAAAGGTGGGGTTGGGATGCATTGGGAAAGGCTTGGAAAGCCAAACAGGACATTCTGATTTTATCCTGTAGGCCACAGGGAACCAGCAGGGAGATTACTGAGGCAGGGGAGGGGGTGACTCAGGTCTGTGCTATGTGGGGCAGAGGAGTGACCTGCCCCTTCTGTGTGGAGGAAGAGCAGATCTGGCACTTTGGGAAGAATGAGGGAAGGAGGAGCTGCCCTTATCCAAAGCACAGCTGCCAGCCTGTCTTGTCTTAATTTCAGTGTTTCCTCTCACAGTAGATTTAGGGGGTGGGCAGTCTGGAGGAGGAGACCCCAAGAGAGACGCGTAGGCTGGCCTCCAGGTCACACGGGGTGATGGAAGGGCAGACGGAGGGGCCCTTGAGATGATGTGCTCCAGGCTCCCATCATCTACCCAAGAGGCTCCAGAGGCCCCAGGCTAAAACGCCTTGTCTGTGGTCACGCCATGCAGAGCTGGTTCTGGAGCCCTGGCTGGGACTCGCTCTGCTCTGTCCCTTTGACCCCAGGAAGGGAAGGGAAGAAACTCCTCCCATTGTCTTCTGTCCCATGTTCCCAGAGCCCATGATGGACGACAGCCATGGTATAAGGGAAGCATGTTCTCAGAGCAGCTGACCATGCTTTGGAAGGGACTTGGGCCCCCCTCTCGGAGGGGAGAGTCTGAGGGGGGCGGCACGTGCCAGCCCAGGCTGACCAAAGGGCAAGGACGTAGACGAGAAGGAGCAAGTCTGCAAAAGGCGGGAGGCTGTTTGTGATGGGCTCAGTCTTGTCTGAGCTCAGAGCGGTGATGGTCAGACTTGGTCTGAGTATTGAGAGATTGGGTCCTTCTGAGGGAGGACCAGCAGCTTCTCTGCCATGGAGTGATGCTGCCAGTCCCCAGGTGAGCGAGGAGAGTTCGTCCTGCAAAGGTCAGAGGGCAAGGACACGCGTGGGTTGGCTGGGGCGTCCTTCCTGAAGGCTGTAGAGGCCAACGTTTGTCATCCAGTCATAACAGTAAAGACAGTAGCGTCTTCTGGGGTATGTGTCTGTGATGTGATGGAGAACATCTCCAGGCACGCCATCTGCGCAGCTTCCGCCCACCTATGGGAATTCACCTGGGTGCACATGATGCTGCCAAGAGTCTTAGAAGACATTATGATGACCAAAGCTTGGGTCAGAAACCAGATTGCCTGGGGCACCTGGGCAAGGTCTTCAGCTTTGGGAGGCAAACAGCTGCCTAAGAACATGGTGGTGTCTCACAAGAATGTGTTTGCCTGTGGTCTTGCAGCCTTATCCAAAGGGAGTGGAAAGTTCCTCTTGAGGGGGAGAAGGAGCACCTGAGAAGGGACAGTTTGGAGCAGCTTCTGGGGATGTGGCCCAGACGTATGGCCTTTCTCCAAGAGTGTCAAGCCCTAGGGTCATTCGGGTCTAGGTGGATGCTGTGGGCATGCAGGGTTTGGGTTTGTCAGGCAGGCAGCAGCCATGGGATGAAGGGCCAAGGATGGAAGATGGTGAGTGTCTCCATCTTGTCAGGCCCAGGATGAGCCCTGGCCAGGATGGAAGCTGAGGCCTGTGTGGAGCCCGGATCAGGGAAACGGGAGACCAGCAGCCCCTTTGAGGCTGAAGTAGCAGAGGAGAGAGAGTACAGGAGGGGGCATCGAAGAAGAGGTTACAGAAGGGACGTGGAAGAAGCCAGGGGAGATTGGCCTGGAAAAGAGGAGATGGAAGGGAAAACAGAGAGGACCAGGCTGTCCCCGGGAGAAGGGGCCTCTTAAGCCTCATGGCCCAGGAATCTTCCTCACCATGAGATACAGCAGAAGGTCAGGCACCTGGAAGTTCCTTATTGAAGGGATTCCTGCTCATGTTGGGGGCAGGCTAGACCACCACCCCGAGGTCCCAGATTAGCTAGGTGCCTTCTGTGGGATTCAGCAACCCATTCCTCAGATGGCAGCTGCAATGTTCCAGTTACACAGGCAAGCCACAGCCAGCAGTACTGGTGACCCTGGCTCCAAGCCTGCTGCCCTGCCACTGCCACGGGGCCCTGGCTGGGTCATTTCTCCTCACCTCAGCCAGAGGTTCAGGTGTCTTCTGGAGGAGGAGGTGGAGGTTGGTAGGAGGCCAGGCTGCCAAGCTATCTCTTAGGGCGGTCCTGCTGCCTCACACAGTGCAAAGCCCCATGGGAAGGTTAGGCTGAAGTGTGGGATAGCTCAGTTTCTGGGTGCAACCCGCCTGGGAAGGGCCATTCCGAAAAGCTTCCAGCTAGCTGTAAAAGTGTGTTTGTGCTTGACTTCTGACCTTAGGATCGTTTTCACTTAACCTGCAAGTGTTTGTTGAGTGCTGTTACAGCCAGGCTCTCTGCTAGGCACAGGAAAAGCAAGGGCAGATGTCTAATATACCACCAAAGCAAGCTTGAACATAGGTGAGAGTGAAATAGTCCCTGCCCCTGTACTTGTAGATAGGATGTTTGTGCACTCTTGGAGGGTGCTGGGGAGACTAGCAAAGGCCTCATCAGAATGTAGCACTTGGATTGGAATTTCAGGAAGTCGAGGTGGAATAGGGAAGTCATGCCAGGCATGGGCACCTGTCAGTGCAAAGGTGCAGAGCTGGGAGGTGAGTGCTTTGTGTGGAGAAGAGAAGGGGAGTCATGTGTCATAAGGCTGGAAAGGCAGTTAGGGGCCAGCTTGGGAAGAACATGAAATGCCAACAGAGGATTCTATGTTTGAAGGACCACTGGGGATCAGTGAGTAGGTGAGATGGCCAGACTTGAAATTTAGGCGTATCACTGGCAGCCAAATGGGGGAAAAATTGGAGTGGGGAGAGAGCCAAGACAGGGAAGCCAGTTAGGGAGCCAAGATGATGGGGCCAATTCTGGCATGGCGGCTGCTTGTGTGGAGAGCCGGGTTCAGAAGGGAGAGATGTCATGGAGGTGCAAACAGCAAGGTATGGAAAGGACCCCTTGTGTGCAGTGAGGGAGAGGAGGGAGTTGAGAATGAACCTGGAAGACCCGAAGGTTTAGAAGCCTTTGACCTGAAACGGGCAAATGTGGGAGACGGTGGTTGTAGGAGGAAGGGGAATGAAGTCTGAGATGCCCGTGGGAGATCTACGTTGTGATCCCGGCGAGCTCATAATGGGCACTGTGTCCAGACCTGGAGATCTGTGGGTCATCTGGCCAGAGCTGACCATTGAACCCCCAGGAGCTGATGAGATCCCTGAGTGAGAGGACATGGAAAGCCATGGATGGAGCCTTCTGCGAGTGGACCTTTACTCGCCTGTCTGTCTCTCCATCCATCCCTCTCCACCTCCCCTTCCATCCATCCATCCATCTCTCTCCCTCCCTCTGTACACATCCACTTATAAGTGTGTGTATTCATATATGTGTGTATACATATATACACATGTGTGTCCGTATCTGTTAACGAACGTAAAGCAGTCTGTTGCTGACTGGTGCCATTTAACTGGGCTTTGCTGCACAGTCCTTGGCCTTGATTATTTTTCTTTCCTGGTCAGTTTTTAAGTGTCTTGTCCAGAGGGAAGAGCACAGGCTCTGGAGGCCCAGGGCTTGGGTTCACATGCCACCTCCACCTCACTTGGGGCAGGTCAGTGCCCCCCTCGTGCCTTGGCTCAGTGGTCCTCCAGTGTGACATTTGCACTTTCTTCCTTCCTAGGCATCCAGCAGTGCCGGGAACCTTGGCGTACTCATCCCTGTTATTGCCGTGGTGAGTAACACTGGGTCTGTGGGTTGGGCTGATGCTTCCCTAGGATCTGTTGCTGATACTTTTCTATTTGGATTTCCTCTTTCTGGGTTTCCAGTGTTTTAGTCCAGCTGAAGTGACCTGTGCTTTCCTCCAGGCACCTCCGGGACTACTCACCTCAGGGCCCTCTTTGGCCCTTCCTCCTCCCTCCCCCCACTGCAGCCTTTCAGGTGTCAGACTTCAACGCTCCTCGGAGCCTTCAGGGTGGGCTTCCTGTGTCTGCTCTGTCTCATCTGTTTGTCCAGGGCCCCCCAGCTGGTCAGTGGCAGTCCTAACCAGCATTTATGTGTTCTGGCTCCAAGGCCTGGGCTGCCCCTTGGCATGTAAATGATGGCCTTCCTGGGATCTCTTCTCTGGCCTTGTCAGCCAGAAGCCAGTGAGAGCTGGGCCTGGAGGGAGCCCATTCTTTGGGGTGCTACAGGCTGCTTTACTATGGGCTGAGGATGGCCAGGTACAAACTGGAAGGACCCCAGGGTGCCAGAGACGGGCTTCTGCGACCCGAAAGGCTGGGGTAGCCTTCCTTAGCCCTCGCCCTCCTGAAAGCCTATGTTCAGCCTCTGTCCAGTCTGAGACTAGAGCTCAAAACATCTCTGCCTTTGAGAGAAAGAGATGTCTTGTGTCGGTCTCCTCAAAGCAGCCCCCGCTGGGCCTGTGGCCCCACGGCCTCACTCCTACAAGGCTGCCTGCCCTGCCTGACGTCGCCTCCTCCTTGCAGGCCCAGGGAAGCCCGGCTCCCCTCCTTTGTCTGGCTCTCTAGCTCCTGCCTCGTGGTGATCTCCCATCCCCCTCTCCAGGCTCTGTGAGTGTGGGAATGCCCACCCAGAAGGTGAGGGAGAGACCTTCAGGGGAGAAACCCTCGCCCCTGTCTCTGGGGAGCAGGAGGTGCTGCCATTAGACCCAGGAGGGCTGGGCTTGGTTGGCTGCTTTTTCCTCACCTGGAACAGTGTTTGCTTGCTAAGAATTGTGGGAAATGGTGGCTCTTTAGAAGATTTGTGTATTTCTCTGTTGGTATAAGCTCTCCCGTCGCCTCTGTTGCACACGTATGCTGTGAGGCCTGACCGATAATGCCAGGCCAAAGAAAAACTGTGTACATGATGCACTCTTCGGTCTTCCTCCTCTCTCCATTCTTCTCCTGTGGCCCATGCTGCCTCCACTACCAGGGCTCTCAAGGAGAGATGAGGCTTCCTGGTGTCTAAGCCCAAATATTGGGATGAGTTTTACCACAAAACAACGTGATAGCTGGGGTTAGGCTCTATAGGTCATTCATTCATCATTTATTTAAGCACCCTTTGTGTGGGGGATATTATACTAGGCCCTAGGGATATCAAAAGTTTAGCTAAGACGCAGACCCCAGCAGGAAGGGGCATTAGGGAAGGCTTCCTGTGGAGGGTGGGATTTTAGCTGGGATTTGAAGGAAGCCAGGAGCAGGAGATGAGGAGGAAGAACACTCGAGACCTGGGGGCAAAGCCAGAGAATGCCCAGACCCAAGAGACACAGGGTCATGGTAGGCCCAGGAGGCTGGGCCACTGAATGGAAGAGCACGTGTTGGGAAGTAAGGTGTAAAAAGACAGGAAAGGCAAGAGAGGGCAGGCTATGAGGGGCCTTGGGAGCCAAGCAGAGCGTTTTGTCTTGGAAAGTGGAGGCAGGAGGGGCCGCTGGAGTTGATCGAGTGGAGAGTAGCATGATTGGCCTTGTGCTTTAGAAAAGTCACTGTGGTGTCTGAATGGACAGTGCACTGGAGTGGGGAGTGCCTGGAGCCAGGCAGACCCCCTGGCAGCTCTTACAGTGGTCTGATGTGAGATGAGGGTCTGTGGCTGGGTGGGAGCCATGTCAGAGGAGAGAAGGGGGTATGGTATGTTCCAGAGATCTTGTGGAGGTGATATTGACAGGCCTTGACACCATGTTGGATCTGAGGGGATGAGGGACTGGGAGGAGCTGTCCTCCAGAGTAATGGGGGGAGGAGTGGGCAGAGTTTAGGGAGGAAGATGATGAGCTCACTTTTGACTCTGTTGAGTGTAAGGTATCTCCTGGACATGCAGTCAGAGATGGGAGATGGGAGGTGAGCCAAGAGAGTGTTGAGCCCAGGGGTAGTCATTGAGTTGAGGGGAGCTGATGAGAGGAGGGCCCAAGCCAGAACCCTAAGGTGTTTTCTGGAGGAGGAGCAGAGACATTTGGGTAAATGAGGCAAAGTGGACTCTGCTAGGTTCTGCTGGCCATCTGGCGCCATTTGTAGGGTCCTGTTTCTATGGCATAAACACTGAGCTTATCTACCATGTGTTCTGCCTGTGTGTGGCTGCCCGCTGTCCCTGATGCACTCTGTGGCCTCTGCTCTGTCCCATTTAGGGCAGGTGTTACCTTGGCCACTTCAGAGTTAAGCCTCTGCCAGGGTCAAGGAATGAACTCCTTGGCCTGATGAGAGGCCATAACAGCCACCTAGGAGCGTTTTTAGGGCTATTGGATTGTCCGGGGATGATTCCGGGGATTGAGGAGGCCCAGTGGTGGAAATCATTAGAAGACAGTACATCATCTAGTGTACAAACACTGCCATGCAGAGCTGGGATGGGCTGCCCCATGAGGCATAGGGCTCCCTGGCTTTGTGCGCATTGAAACACAGGTCAGGTGATGTCCTGGAATGCCGTGGACTGGTAGGAATTGGGCTGGAGGAGCTCCAGGGCCTTCCTTCTCTGTAATGTTCTGTAATCTGATGGACAGCCATGCACATGTACTGATTTTATTTTAGAATTGAAGGAATAGACAATCCACTGAGCACTGGAATTTTTTCTAATGTATTAAAATGAAGGCAGATAGAATGTCTACACATCAGTGCTTATGAGACATGTTTGTTTTCTGACTAGTGTGACCCTTAACATGAGTAAAAGAAATAATATTGAGGGTTTTTAGTAGAAGTTAATGGTTACACCATGGGGGAGGAAACAAATATTTGATTTTCTTGCTCAACAAAGGATACATCACAAGGCCTTAGGTTTACTTTATGCTGTCCTCTTGGACTTGCCAGGGCCAGCAGTTCAGAAGGTCCTGTTTTCAGGGCACCCACCCTGTGGGTTTGATCCCGTCATGAAGGAGGGTCCTATGCTTGGGATGGACCGTGCTTTCTCTGGGAACTCTGCCACCGCCTCCATCTGACAGGGCACTCTCCCTTCCTACATTTCATTGCCTTCAGAGCTTAGTGGGCAGAGCCCTAGGCTCCAGTCCCACATCAGACACTGACTGGTAGGATGACCTGGGCACATCATCCTCCCTCTCAGAGCCTTGACTTCTTCATCTGTAAATTGGGATAGTAACACATGCCCTACCCACCTCACAGTCTTGTGACTTAAGTGCTTACAAAATGAGGCCAAGTGGTCACTCAGGCTCTTGGGATCTAATGTGCTGTGACTCACCTTGGTCAGTATTACAGCATTTCCCCGTGTGTCATTGATGGCATTCATTACCTAGTTGCCCAGATCATTTAGAAAAGGCCTTAATTGGAATAGTCCAGTCACTTCAGGAAAATGTGACTCGGGGAAAATTAGGTGAAAAGTGACTTACAAGGTGCTGTGGAGGAGAGTGGGGGGGGCAGGAGTTCAGTGTGGATGGTACTATACCGTAGTGTGGGGATGAGCTGATAAGCCCTGGGGCAGTGGTGAAGGGGACCCCAAGAAAAGATAAAGAATGTAATGCCAGGACTTTGCAGCAGACCAGTCTTAGGGGAGGGAGGACGTGAAAACCTGAAAGAAAACTAAAATTGTGGCCTTGGAAGGCTGGGAAAATGGTAGCATGGCTGATGGTAGTGGAAAAGTAGGAAGAATGCTGTCATGGCGATGTGGCAGTTCAGATCTTGGTCTTAGCAGAATTGTGTGTTAGAATTAAAAGGGGCTAAGGATGGAGCCTTCGAGTCAGCCACAGTGAGCAGGGCCCGGGGTCTGGCCGGGAAGCCCTCCTCTGGTAGAGAGCCTCCAAGGGTGCGGACCATGGCCCCTCCTCACATCCACCTAGGGCTTTGTGGCCATCCTTCCTGCTCCAAGGACACACCTTCCATTCTCTTGTAAGCTGCTTGTTGCTTCCAGAGAACAAGGGTGTGCCATGGACCTCTAGATTTCTTCTGTAGGGCGGAGCCCAGTTGTGGGCACCCCGGGTTGTTTTTTTTTTAAAGCCCCTGATAGACTAGGCGACAGGTAGAACCTCACATTTCTGCAGGGCCTTCTGCTTATGTAGTGCTTTTTCCATAATTACCCTGTGATGTAGGTGTCACAGGTATTATTAGCTCCATTCGATAGATGAGGAAACTGAGGCTTGCGGTGGTCAGTTGACTTGACAGGTATAAATGGCATACCTGGAAAGAGAATTCTGATGCACTGATGGCAAGACTACTGTTTTTTCCTAACCCTCCCTCCCACCCTCTTGCTGCTATAGAATTAAAATAGTAATCAGGGCACTCTTCTTGGGAGAATTTTGCAAAAGTAACTCCCAGAAGCCCTGGCTGTATCAAACTCGCTTAGCTGGTGGGTTTGCCAGGGCCAGCAAAGATAAAATCTTGTCAATAAAGGCTGTAGGAGAGACCAGGGATTTCAGTGAAGGTAGTGGAGGTTTGGGCTGGGGGGAAGGACTGCCCGATGATGGAGTTGATAATTGGGCAGCTCAAGTGCTTGGTCTTGGAGCCCCTGAGGCCTTGGCTCCTCATGATCCTCTCTTGAGAGCTGAACTTTCCTGTTTGGGACCATGAAGAGACAAGAAAAGATGCCCTGGCTGTGGTTCTCCACTCTAGAGGCCAGAAAGTGAGAGCAGAGGTTCTGTGGACAGGACTGGGCCCCCACTTGCTAACCATCACCTTGGAGCCTCAGCTGACCAATGGGTGCCTCACCTCACATTTGCTGTGCCACATAACTGAATGTCTGCCACATGGTTGTGCAGCGCAGAAACCTGCTACTCTGCCTCTGTACATCTGTACTGGCAGGAAACCCTAAGCAGCAGCATCCTTGGACCCTGTGGCTACATTGCAAGTGTGTGGCATTCAGGGGCCCTGGCTGATGCCCACCTAGCATTCCCCATTTGCCCAGGCCCAGCCTGGGATTCCATGCTTGGGCTTCATCCCCAGGATTCTGTAGAAAGCTCAGCAAGAATGCCAGCAGGGTCTGGGTTTTGTAGGCGTGGTGTGGACATGAGGGTGGTGACCCCCATAGACTAAAGTGGTGTGTGAGAGTGCTCCGCAGAGTCAGTAAAGACCCAGGAGAATGGAGGTAACGTCACCATGGGGTGCTCTGGGGCAGGATGCAGCCACACACATCCTGGTGGACTGTTCCCTGGCCCCCATTTCTGCTTGAGTTTAACACCCCTGTTGTAGAACACGCCTAAAAGGTCAGGCAGAGACAAGACTCTCCCTCTCTGTCCTAACAAGAAGGCCCACCACATCCCCCGACCCGTCACATCTTGCAGGACCGGATGGCCATGATGACCTCCAAGGCCCTGCCAGTCCTCAGTCTACAATCCTGTGAAGGAGGCGTCACGTTGCTGTCCTTGCAGAGCTGCTGTTCCATCCTGCCAGGCTGCAGAAATGTGGCACGCTGGGTTCCTTATCCTGGACAGTCTGGTTCACATACATTGGCATTTAATGGAGAGAAGTATGAGACGCACAGGTTGATGCCTAGAGTGGGAGCCTCTGGTCTTCTGTGTCCCAGGGATTGACAGCCCCAGCCCATGCACAGTGCTTTGCAGCAGGGCCTTATAACAGATGCCAGCATTGTGGAGACAGGCCACAAGAGAGTGAAGGAACCAGAGGGTCGAGGGTGGCGTAGGACAGGGGTACAAGGGCCCAGGGATTGGCCTGCATGAGGCCGGAGCACTAAAGAAACAGGAAACCAGGTGGCCAGCTCCTCAAGGACACTTTTAATGTGCTCACTGACCACACACGCAGGCACACATGGCTTCTCTAGACCCAGGACTGTTTGCTACACAAAGTGATTCCCACAGAATTCCCACGTATTGTGATTTCTTTCATGAGACCTGACCCCTGCATTCAGGGGGAATGGGGGATTATACAAGTGGCATTGCTAACAGACTCCCTTCGGGTGTCATTATAAAGACAAGGTAATTATCACAGCATGGCCCGGAGCCCCGCCTCCGCCTCTAAGACTTGCTGGGGTTGGAAACACGGCCCATGAAGAGCAGACAGCTGGTGCGCTGCTCGTAGATGAGGAACAGGAAAGGACGATCGACGATGAATCGAGCCTGCGTGGAGAGGGGCATGAAGCCCACGGTGGTCACAGCGGCAGCCTGGGTGCCCTCCTCATTCACCGTGATGGTGCCTTGGTGCTTGAACTGTTCAGAGAAGAGAGAGGGCGTCTCAAACCCTGCCTAAGAGAGCCCTTGAGTTGGGGGGTTCTCCAGGGGATAGATGGAGATGGTACCCACGTGCTTCTGGACAATCTCCACCCTCTACCCCCAGGCCACTCCTCCCACCCTCTGCCACGTCTCTGAGGAGCCAGGTTAGGGGGGCTGAAGAAGGGATGGAAGAGCAGTATGCAGACCCACAAGATCCCCTCTGTTGGGGGCCATGGGCAAGGAGAGAGCATGCACTTACCAAGTCGATGATGAGTTTTTGGTCAGATATTCCAGAGAAGTCCCCATTGTGATCAAACAGGTCGGTAATGCCCATCGACTTCAGGGCGTCCACGAGGTCATAGTTCTTCTCCAGCTTGAACCTGGGCAGGCGTACCTCTCGGGTTCTGCTCAGGGAGAGGAAAGGGGACATAGTGTCATCACAACAGCTCGTATGAGGCAGGGAGCGGGGGGGGGGGCGGCTTCCTGGACTGTCACAGGCAGGGCAAGAAAAGCACCCATGGGAGATCTGTGCCACAGCTTGGTGAGCACACACCTGGCAAAGTAGCACAGCACAAGGAACGTTGGGCCAGATGGTCCCGGGGCAGCGCAGCAGGAAGGACGCTGGGTCTCTGTGTTACATGAGGCGGGGGCTAAATGACTCCCTGGCTCTCTTCATCACCCCTGTGATGCCGTGGACTAGGGCCAGAATATGACTTGCTGGGCAAAAGGAACTCCAGGTGAGGGAACTCCTTCCAAAGCAGGTTGTTGTTGAGTCAGTTTTTACTCATGTATGAACCACTCTGTGACCCTATTTGGGGATCTCTTGGCAGAGATACTGGAGCAGTCTATTATTTCCTTCTCCAGCTCATTTTACAGATGAGGAAACTGAGGCAAACAGGGTGAAGTGACTTGCCCAGGGTCTGAGGCTGGATTTGAACTCGTCTTCCTGACTCCAGGCCCAGTGAGCCGCCCAGCAGCCCCCAAACAGGTTGTTACTTTTAGAGCATTGAGAGGCCATGTCTTGCTTGGGGCCTCCTGCCTTCTTGGCCCTCCGCCAGCTCTCTTTCCTGTCCTCTATGGCTTCCCCCAGATCAATCAGTATATGTTGTCTGTGTCTATGTGTGTGTGTATCTGTGAGTCCGCTCAGGCGGCCTTGTACATCACCCTTCCCTGTCGCAGAGCTGGGTGACTGTTGGGGTGCTGCAGAGGGGCTGCCTGCTTAGCAGTGGAGGGGAGGCCTGGAGCAGAACTCCCTTAGGTATCCCTTTGTTTGCTCACAGCTAATAGCTAGCACTTGTAAGGCCTTTACAGTTTACAAACTTTATCTCGAGTGATCCTCACAACAGCCCTGGGGGGGCAAGCTCTCATTATCCCCAATTCACAGACGAGAAAGCTAGCTCGTCCAGGACCGTGCTGCTGGTGGGAGACCTGCTCTGAACTCAGGTTTCTTGCCTTTAGGAAGTTGCTGTTTTTGTTGTTTTTTTTTAAAGCTCATTAAAAGTCTCGCAGACTTTTAGTGAAATTATTCACGTGACTCGACAATAGTGTGGTTCACGGGAAAGAGCGCTGACTGTGTGCCAAGGATCTCTGGAAGACAGTATCAGCCTGCCTGGGAGGGGGGCTACCTCCTGGCCCCCAGCTCCCCTGAGTAAAGTCATAGATCAGCCCCACTCCATTCCCATGCCAGCATGGTGAGGCAGCTCTTCTTCTTCTTCTTCTTCTGTTTTTGGGGGGTAATTGGAGTTAAGTGACTTGCCCAAGGTCACATGGCTAGGTTTTGTGTGTGTTAACTGTCTGAGGCCATATTTGAACTCAGGTCCTCCTGACTCCAGGGTCAGTGCTCTATTTACTGTGCCACCTAGCCGCCCTGAGACAGTACTTCTAAACCACCTTGCTTGATAGCCCACAAAGCTTGGAAGGGAGAAGGCTTGGGTTCTAATCATGCCTCTGACATTTAAATTTCTCTGGACTATTCGTGTTTTCTCCATGTCAGTTTTCTTTGGACAAAGGGACAGTGCCCCACTCCCAGAGCCATCAGGAGGGTTCAGGGAAGTGTTATAGGAAGGGCTTTTTCCTAGCAGCTGCTGCTGCAGTATAGGAAAATCCTCTTTGTCTGATTGGTGGAGTTGAGATTGGGAGAGTCCTGAGAGGGGTTCCCTAGCCCACTGTTATTCCTTTCTGCTTTGTGAAACAGAGGCTGGGAGCTGGGAGATCAGAGGGAGAGATGGGTCTTGAGCCAGACAGTTGGAGGAGCATTCTTCAAGGGAGAAGGGGAAGCTCTTTGGTGGGTGGGGGTATATCGGGTGCCAGACCCAGAAATGGACAGAAGCAGGATGTGTCTGGAGGGCCGCTGGCAGGTAGCTGGCCAGAGGAGTGAGAACAGAAAAGGCTGGTGTGTTCAGGAGGAGTCTGGGATTTTTCTGGTAGGCCATGGGGTGGGGAGGGGTGAGTGAAAGCTTTGTGATAGCAAGCATGTGATAAAAATGGTGGCTGAGAGGGAAACACTAGGAGGGACTTGCCATCAGCCTGCTCTGGGGGAGGGAGTGGGGGTCACCAGTGGGAAATACTCCAGGAAGCCACTTTGGCCATGATGAAAGCCCATGAGTAAAGCTGGGGAGACCACAGAGAGGAGGAGAAGGAGGAGGAGGAGGAGGAGGAGAGAGACCACAAACTTTCCAAGGAAGAACCGTTCCAGTGGACCCTTTAAAAGAGGCGGGCAGAGGCTCACAGCTCTCTAGGTGACAGGGACCCAGCCATGGTGCAACTTATATGGGACACACTTGTAAGGATCAGCACAGTCTGGTGGAAATGGAACCAGGAATGAGGAGACCTGACCTCGAGTTTCATCTTTACCTCTTACCCTCCCCCCCCACCCCGTGGGAGACCTTGGGCACATCACACCTGCCTGGGGCTCAGTTTCCCCATCTGTAAGATTGGGGGGGGGAGGTTTCTTGCAGCTCTAAAATGCTGGGATTCTTTGAATCGAGGGGGGAATATTAGAAATGCCTCCTGTGATATTCAGCCTTCCCTCTCTGAGGTACATTTGGGGATGGGCCTGTTTGGAATACATTTTATTTCTGCTTTCTTCGCAGTCCTTCTTTGTCAAAACCCTCTCATCCCTGAGTGTTCTCTGTCTCTGTACCACCACGGCTTTCAGGACTTCTTGTTGAGGCCTCTCCTCCTCCCTTCCCTTCCATCCCCATCCATTTTGTGGTGACTGTGTTTATAGCAACATCGCACCCACTTTCACTCAGGACAGAAATCCCAAGAGGCACCAGCTGGGGGGGAGCTCTCTTGGAGCCAAACAAACACTTATATTTCCCATACTAGACCAGCCAGCAGCAATTGGACTGTTGATATTTTTTTTAATTGAGTATTATAGTTATTTTTGTCCATTTAGGGCTTTGGGGGGGAGGGGCAGGGCACTCTTGAGAGCTCCCAGGGTGGAAATTCCCTTGACCAGTGCACATAGCCAGTCCTCTAGAATCTCCAGGTTCAGAGCAGAGATTGCTGCCCCTCACTTTGTACCTTCTTTTGAGAGCAGAGCCCTTCATCTTTGTTTACCTAGCGCTCATTTGCTCTGCACATAATAATTGCTTAATTAATGTTCATTGAATTGAATCCTCCCCACACACCCCCCTCAAGTCTCTGCTCCAGGAGCAGCACTACTGGTTCTTTAGCTGGCCCTCAAAGAACAGGGGCCTTCCTACAGGGACCCTCCTGACATATGACTTCTAGCACCAGCAGGGCAGGGAGACTCTGCTCACTCTGTCATTTCCAATATTGTTTTGTACCAAATAGGACATTTTGTACATGTTGGACATCCCCAGTGCAGATGGACCCTGGCTCAACTCCCCAGAGCCTTAGAGAGCTTTGGGGCCACAAGTGAAGGGACTCTCTTGGGGGGGTGGCTAGGTGGCACAGTGAACAGAGCACCGGCCCTGGAGTCAGGAGGACCTGAGTTTAAATCTGGCCTCAGACACTTAATACTTAATAGCCGTGTGACCTTGGGAAAATCACTTAACCCCAATTGCCCTAAAAAAAAAAAGAAGAAGAAGAAGAAGGGACTGTGCAGCCCTCCAGAGCTGCTTGGAGCTGGAGGCAGCCTTGGGACCAGGTCTTCCCCACTCCATGACTGACACTGTCTCAGTGCTGTCCACTCCTCCTTCCTTTTTATCCTCAGCCTACTTCAGATTTAAGGATATCTCACTGTGGCTTCTCCCTCTGCCAGTGCTGATTGCATCTAGACCTTTGTGTGACTCTGACTTTTCACCCATTCTCTCAGAAAGCCCCCTCACAGGGCAGCTCCTCGGGGCCTGTTCTTGAGGCCCTACCCCGGGGAGCCTGTGGCCTCAGCATGGACTCTTCCCACACCTCCACAGGGTGCTGAAGGAAGAAAATGCGTCTTTGTGGCCCCTGTGCCAGGCTCGTGGGGGACTCTTGATTGGGTTCTGGGGGGTCCCAGAACTCTGTGGAGGAGGGAAGCCCATTTGCCAGAAGGCTACCCTCCAAGTAGATTGGATGTGCCCCTTACCTGTTGGTCATGCTCTTCTGCCACCTCTCCACAGCCCGTGGGCTGAGCTGGGCCTCGAGCGCTTTCATGCCAGCCAGCTTGTGGGGCACTGCGATCAGCATGCTGATACCCCCCACATACTGCAGCTGCAACACATCACAGTCCAGCTCCTGGTCATTGGCCACAAGGAAGTTGCCCTTGGTCTGCATCATAGGAACCTTGACCACCTCTCTCTCATTCAGGCGGAAATTGGAGTTGTGGGTCATTTCCACTGGGAACTTGTTCACCCAGGTCCCTGTAAAGTCAACAAGAAAGGGGCTGTCAGAGAAGCTTCAGGGAGCTGGCGGGGGGTGCCCCTAGAGGAGCCCTGGCCTGCGTGTCAGGAAGCCTGCTCAGCGGGTCTATTTCTGCCTGTGTGACTCTCTCAGGGCCTCAGGCTTCTTTTCTTTAAATGAGGGGGATTGAACAGGCCGGCACTCTGTCTCAGAAGCCTTTAGTCTCTCCTTGTGATCAATGCTCTCAAAGCATCAGGAATGCCATGATGAACACTCTTGAGTGTCAACATCAACATCCAAGTAGATCTCACCAGGATAGGCTGAGCATTGGGCTCAACAAAATGAACAGATGAAATTTAGTCATTTGATGTTTGTTCTGAAAAAGAGCTGGGGGTTTAAGTGGACTACAAGCTCAGGGTGGAGATGTGGCAGCCAGAAATCCTCAGATTACATGAAAAGGAGGGGCAGAGAGAGTTTCCCACAGTAGGGAGGTAATTGTTCCCACTCCTTGATGCCAGTTCTGTGGACCACTGACCTGAAGTGGAAGGCCCTGAGTCCCCTTAGGACCCTGGGAGCTAAGTGTGTTGTCTAGGGTCTCCCTGTACCAGAAGTGCTTCTTCAACCCTGCACTGTCTCCTTAGCTTGCTCTGGCTGCTCTAGTGTGGGTCACTTAGTGGTAGGTGGGTAGGCAAGCCCTCAAGACGGTCTTTTGCAGGGCCGTGCCTTACCTCATCGGCAGAAACTTGAATTAGAATCCATGTCCTTCTGTGCAAAAAGTGAAACTAGCTAGTTTCTGCCTTGATGCTCCCCTTGTGATGTTTTATAGCCTCCAGGTAGATAGATTATGATCTGGCCCTGCCGGGTGATCCAGGAAAGAAATGGTGCTTCATTTTGGACCAGGGCTCAGCACCCATCTCTCCCTGGAACACGTCTTTGTCACAGTTGTTTATATGAACAGACACCAGCCTTCCTGCTTTAAGTGATCTGTGTCTATGCTCTGCACTCACACTCCGCTGTAGTTATTCTTGGGGTTGCAGCATGAAGCCCAGCTTCCCAAATCAGGGCCTACCGAGCTGCTGTCCTGCTCTGGGCATGTTCATTCATTCCCAGCTGTCCATTATACCCCTTTTCAGGGACAGAAGGTAGAAGGAAGTTCAGTTGATGTCTAATCAGATAGGCAGCTCACAACTGGGCCTGACCTTAGCCTTCAGCTATGTTTCATTCTCCAGTTCTGTGGGCGGACTTTGGAGCAGCACAGACTTAGACCTTGACCCAACACCTGCCCTAGAGACTGGCCACACACACCACACTGATCACCTAAGGAGAGGACTCTTGCTTACAAACCCCAAGGAGGAGCCACCCATCAACCGAACCTCCCCCTCCAGTTTTCCATTGAGCACCAAACTGCCTGTCCCCCTGCCCCAGCACACAGACCCTGATGCCTATGTGCTCCCTCTCCATTGCTGTTCATTGAAAAGGCTGTGCCCAGTAAGGCCTCTACCATGTGGCCTTCCAGCACCCCAGGAGGCGGGCCTGGGCCTGAGGGCTGGCTCTGGCCCCTGCCCATTGCCCCTGGGACTCCCAGGGAGTGACAAAGGCTCCTCTGTGAAGAAGCTTGTCTACCTGGTACTACAGCCTCACAGAGGGATTGGGAGGATTAGAGACCTTATTATAGAAAGCTTGCCACCTCACAAAGTGACCCATCATCCTGTCATCAGAAAAGTCTAACTGGGTCTCTTGCATCTCAGTCACTTAGCTTCCACCCTTAGCCCCGTTTCACTACTCAGTGTCTGGGCCCTAAGAGATAACTATATTTTGCCTTCAGAAACACAGACTTTGCAGCTAGGACACCTGACTTCACGTTTTTGCAGACACTGATGAGCCATGAATACGAGCAGATCACTTAATCTGTCTCAGTAAGAGCCATTCTCCCACTTATTGATAATCAGAGGACCTCAACAGGCAGTTTTCAGAGGAAGAAAGCCTGGCTATCAGCAACCATGCAGAAGAATTCCCTAAGTCACTCATAATTAGAGAAATGCAATTTTAAACCACTCTGTAGTACCAGCTCACTTCTGTCAGCTTGCCTATGTTTGCAAAAAAGAAAAATGAAAACCTTTTGGGGGCCTGTGGAAAAAAGGCACCTGAATGTGAAGTAGACCAGCCATTTTGGAAAGCAATTTGGGACTATGCCCCCAAAAGTCGCTAAACTGTGACCTAGAGATATGCCTGCCAGGCCTCTTCCCCGAGAGAACAAAGAAAGGGGGAGAGCACCTGCATATGTCAAGATACATCTATAGCTGCTCTTTTGAAAACAAGAGGCGCCCATCAGCTGGAATGGCTGAACAAATTGTGGGTATGAATGGAGCAATACCGTCATGCTGCAAAAAAGGATGAAGGGGGCATTTCAGAAAAACCCTTAAAGACTTTGATAAACTGATGCAGAGCAAAGAGAGTAGAGCCAGGAACACCATTTATACATTAATAGAAACATCTTAAGGACAAACAGCTTGTAAAGACGTAAGGAACTCTGATCGCAGCAGTAGCAACCATGATTCAGGGGTCACCCATCTCCTGACAAACCTTCGGTGGAAGGGCCCAAGGGGAGACAGATAGTTTGGACACAGCCAATGGAGAGAACTGGTTTTTCCTGACTTTTTAACAAGGACTTTTTTGTTTGGGTTTCCAGCATTAACAGGGTAGGGGCAGGATGGAGAGAAAAGACTTATTAATCAAAAAATGAGTTTCCTTAGAAATTAACCTCTCTGAGCTTTCCACTCTTAAATGTCTCAGCACAGGGCTCCTGTGGGCACAGGGGGTGCATTTTTGGTTTTTCTTTGGTACATAGAACTTCCAGGGAAGACAGGCCCCCACTGCAGGCACAGTTTAGCACTTGCCCGGTGACTGGTGATCTGTGAGCGTCATTGGGGGGGTCAGTGAAGGGAGAAGCATCTTACCCAAGGTCACATGGCCAGGAGAGGCCAGGGGCCCAGGTCTCCTTCAGTCCAAGGCTGACCCTCTCATGACCAAGTGCTCAGTTATCTCCTGGAGTATATGAAGATCACTCTATCTCATCCCGGTGCCCGCCCAGTTCACACCACCTCCCCCCACATGCTGAAAGAGTGAGAGGAGGTCCCATCTTACCTTTAAAGTAAATGCAGTTCAGAATCATCATTCGTGTCGCTGGGTCTATGTTCACCAGGGCATCCTTTATTAGGCCTTTGGTGACCTTCAGAATGTGGTCGTTGGCTTTAGTGATGAAAGCAGGCTCTGAGAAGTCAGCAGGCTGGGCCTCGGCAAAGTAGTACTCCCTCATCTTACTTCTGAAGTCCTCCAGGATGGGAATTTGCCTCTGAACGTAAAGGTCGTTCACTGACATCAGGATGTAGCCAAAGTACCTCCTGAAGAGGCGATGGGTCAGCTTCCGGAAGAGGTTGTGCACGGTCTGGGTCTCATACTTGCTACTGGCGTTCACAAAGTCCTCAAAGTACAAGGCAGACTGGACCTGCTTGTGTGTGCCTCCCTTCAGGCCCAGGGAGATCATGCCCATGGCCGTTGAGATGCCCACGGGGGCAAGAAGGACGTTGCCAGTAGGGTCGGCTGCCTCCTTCACCGTCCTGTACAGGTTGAAGGCAAACTCAGCATTGAGAATATTGAGGCGCTGAATTCGACTCTTGCCTTGGAACAGCTCCAGGATGTCTCCAGGCCGGACCCCTGCATCCAGGGGGGAGACAGCATCGACAATGTCAATGTAGTCGTCATCATCACTGAAGATCTTCTCCAGGTCTAAATAGTCGTCGTCCTCTTCCTCTTCCACAATCAGGTCATTTGTTACTGTGTTTTCCTTGTGGAAGTCAGTGGGGAGGAAAGGCGTGCTTAGGTTTGTGGGCTCTAGTTGTACCCACCTTCCTTGGGCTGATGGGGACTTCCCCCCATTCTCCACGAGACTTGAGGGCTCTCTATTCTTCCCAGACACAAATGATGTGACTAGAGAAAGGAGGAAGAGGGGGAGCCCAAGTTTCATTCTGAGACCCTGCCATTGGAAGAGAAAATGAATCAATTAGCATTTTGGTTTTAGATTGCAAATGTCCTTGGACATTGCCTAAAAAAGAGGGTCTGGGGCTGTGGGTTTGGTGTGGGAAGACCAAGCAGGCTGCTGTTCTGACAGCTCATTCTTCAGATGAGGAAACTGAGGCCACATCCATGGTCCCCTAAGCAGAGGCTGGCCCACTTTCCCTGGTACCGTGCTGCTTCCCTGCTAATGCCTTCCTCTGTGCCGCCTACACTTCACCATGGCACAGGGTAACCTTGGGTTCTCAGAGGCTGTGCCAATAGGCAGCCCCTGCCAAGCTGGACAGACTTCAAGTACAGGCCGTGCATCTAGCCATAAAGGAGCAGCTGTGGACTGGCCGGCCAACAGTACAAGAGATATTTGGTCACAGCGAGTCCGTTCACCGAGCCCTTCTCCCTGTGACCAGCCAGAGCCTTGCTCAGGGCCTTGCCACTGCAGCCCCTTGATCAGTGCTCATCACCCAAGTGTGCCTTTCACTGGCCGAGCAAAGAGGCAACCATCCTGGATGTGTTAAAGAGAAAATGCCTCCCCAGTTGCATCCTCTCACCACCTACTTGGTGCCATTAAATTCACTGATAGCAGTGAGGGCCTGCCAGCCCCTGCTCTGGAGAGGGAAGGATTCCAGGGAGACGCAGCCACCCTTCCACCAGCACGGCTCATGGCACACTTCCTGTTGAGTTCAGCGTTTATCAAACACACAAAGCCTCATATTCCCCTTCCATATCCCCTCACCCCGCCCCAGGCCTTAAAGCACCTTTAATTTTAGGCTCCCAGGCTGGAAACCCCAGTGAATCAGTGTGGGTTATATAGGCTGTGTGTGGCAGCTGGGATGGATGTCCTGCAGGCCTGGGGCTCTTTGCCCTGTGCTAAATGGCCTCACAGTGGCCTCCTTTTAAAGGTTTGCCTTTTGCCTGCTCCTCAGGCTCCCTCCTCGGAATCTTCCTGTTTTCCTTTTACAGATCTACAGCATCCCCTCCTCCTCTCCCTTTGTGTTGTGGTTAGCTAAGCAGACATCCAGCCTTGTACAGAATTAGGGCCAGGGTCAGCCCTGGTCAGAGTGCTCATGCTTCAGTATAGGGAGGGTAAATGCCTCCATGTTGGCCACCCCAGCCCCTGCGTCCACCTACATGGGCTCAGACTTCTCACAGCTCAGGATTCCCTCCCATCTTCCATCCAAACATTCCCCTTCCCCTCCTTTCACATGTGCTCTCTCTCTCTCCCCCTTTCTCCTCTCTCCTGCCTCCTCTCTGCCTCCCTCTCCCCCTCCCTCCCTTTTCTCCCCTCCCATCTCCCTCTCTCTCCCCGTCTCCCTCCCTCCCTCCCTCCCTCCCTCCCTCTCTCTCTTTCTCTCTCTCTCTCTCCCTCTCTCTCTCCCTCCCTCTCTCTCTCTCTCTCTCTTTCTCTCTCTCTCTTTCTCTCTCTCACTCACACACACACACTTCTTGGGACTGGACTTTATTCCCCTTGGGCCATGAGCAGGTCTAGAACCCTGATAACCTCTCAGCCACCTCTGTTTACTTCGGCTCGGGACCCCCAGGAGAGCAGACCCAGTGAGCCACCCTGGCCCTAGCTGTGAGGTCCTAATCCCCCACCCCCACCCTCCGGGCGGCCAGAAAACAGATATCTCATGAAAGTAACGACTGATTTTTCTTGGGATTTCATGTTTGTAAGAGCCCTGTAAGGAGGTGCTAAAAGCACCCCCATTTTTTGCAGTTGAGGAAGCAGGGAGGTTGTGATTACCCAGGGTCATACCATGAGTGAGCGTCAGAATCAAGGCCTGTTGGCCCCAACACCACCATCCTGCTGTTTGGGAGGAGCCCACTGGGGTGGGGTCCTGGGCTGCCTGCCATTTCTCCAGCTGCACCAAGTAGTCGTTGAGGGGATACTGAGGCAGGGGCTCCAGCACTCCTCCCTGCACCCTCTGCTTCTCTCCTCAGGCTCCTTTCTTCCCTGGCCAGCACTTGTACTTGCATATTATCTTTGTGCTTTTCCTGGAGCAGTAGATTACAGACCGCTTGTCTTGACTCTGTCCGAGGCACAGATATGTCTGTGTTAACCAAGTAAAGCGGTGCAGAGTCCTGCTTCAGCCTGTGGGAGCCCGCTGAGCCTCTCTTTCCTTACTATAAAGAGGGCCAGTCCATGGGAAAAGTACCACAGAAGTAGGGGCAGTTCATATTCGACTCATTCTCTAGTTACAGTTACTCATTTCTAGCCACTGAATGCTACATTTTAACAGCCACAGAAGGAAGTGACTGAGGAGATTGCTTCATGGTAAATTTACACAAGTCCCATTTACCAAGTATAAGAAAGAGCATTTGATCAGAGGCCTGATTTCAGCTCCTCCCAAGCTGCTCACTAGTTGGGTGCCCTAAGGGGTTGGATGGGAGGCCCTCAGAGGCCCCTCCATCTCTGAATCTGGGCTTGGGGGAAGCCAGACTTCTCAAGGAAGGCTGGGGGTAAGACCCTCAAAATGAGAAAAATAGAGTTGTCCAAAGGGATCCACCTGGCTGGCAGGCTTTACAGTTTCCCAGTAAAGTGCTTTACACAAATCCTCTCATCTGAGCTTCAGATCTCTGGGGAAGGCAAGGCAGAACCTGTTCCCTCATTTGACAGAGCAGGGAACTGAGGCCTGGAGAGGTAGAATGCCGTGGATAGCTAGAACCTTTATTTAGCAGTTACTGTGTTCTCCTCATCAAAGCACTCCAGGTGATCTGAGTCTGCCCAGGGACTTAAGGAGGGCTCTGGCTCCCTGCCTAGGCAGGGCCCTTTCTGGCCCACCAAAGAGGAAGCAGGAAAGGACGCTGGCTATTCTGACATTTGGTCTGTGTGGGTGTTGCCACCTCCCCCCAGCAGGGATGGAACCTGGGCTTCTTGGATGCCAGGACGGCAGAGGCCAGGCTGCCATTAGCCCCATCAACCCACTGTCCACGGCCCAGCTGAGCAGCGTCCAGAAGGGCTCCTTCCATCCACCATGGGGATTAGGGCCTCCCCAACCCCAGGAAATGGTTCGTCCCTCCAGCACTGAATGGAATTTAGAGACTTCTTAATCCTTATTCCTGGACTGAACAACTGCCAGTAACATTTGTTTTCAGAAAAGGGAACCTGAGAGCTGTTGTAAAGAGAGCTTATACTTTTGAAGTACAAGTATGGGACTTGGGAGCCTGGAAACTGACCCCCACAGCCAGCTCTGACTTTTTAACCCAGCAGCAGATCTATAACAAACTGTTTTGAAGAAATAGTAAGTGGGCTTTGGGTTATCTGAAAACCCAGTGATGCATCTCCTAATGAGAAATAGCATCTTCATTGTGTATTACACAAAGGGAAATCTGGACTTGGATCTGCCATCCGCCAGACAGAGGACTGTGGACAGTACCCTACCCTTCCTGAGCCTGTTTCCTTGTTTCTGAAGTGACCTCAGGGCTGGGAAGGCCCTTAGTCTGCATCTGCCCTGCTGGCCTAATGCCTGGATCAGGGCATGTCCAAGGTCATGTCCACTTGGCCCTTGTCTGTGACTTCACTTGGCCATCATGAAGGTCCCTTCTAGCCCAGATGTTGGCAGGGGAAGGGACCTCAGAGGCCAAAGGTATGCAGGGAGGGCATTTCCTCTGGCTTTGGGGATCTCTTGTTCTGAAGCTCTCCTGCTTCCATTGGCCTCTCTGTAACTTCCTTTTCTCCTAGTGCTATCCCCACAGGCTAAGCCAGACAAAACTAATCCCTTTCCCAAGGACTGTCAAGTACAGTCTCTGGCATAAACCCCCCCAGTTCTTCTGCTGAGCCTACACAACCTGTTAAAAGTTGGACTGGATGGCTGCTGAAATCCTTCAGCTCTCATGTCAGAGGTTCTGTGCTGCCCCCCCCCTCCCCAAACCCAACATGTCCCAACCTGGAACATCACCCTCTAGCAAGACAGGGAAACTGAGAACCAAGGAAGGGAAGGCTTCCCCAGTCTGCCCAGCAAGTTGGCGAAGAGGACAATGCCCAGTCCAAGCCCTGCATTTGCCAGAAAGGGAAAAGACTTTCCCAAAGTCACACAGTGAGGGGGCAGCATGAGACCATCCCTCTGGCAAGCTCGGGCCAGTCCTCCCCCTGCAGCCTCTGGCCATCCTGCCCTAACAAGAGGAAGGGGGGTTCTGGACGGGAGGTTTCAAACACTTCCACAACTAGCGTGCTTTGACCCCAGTCCTCCTGCTTAGACCACATAGTAGGTGCAGAATACATGCCCGGGCCTGAAGAAGACAAAGCCAGGTGAGAGCAGCACATAGAAGGTTCAGGCCTAGGACAGGCAGCCAGTCTTACCTCAGTGCCCTGGAGCTGAGATCTGCAGCCTCCGGTGACCAGAGCAGTCTAAATGTGGACTTTGGGGCCAGGCTAGAGCATATTTTCCAAGGTAAATAGGATCCAGATCAAATACCCCAAACTGCCTTTGTCAGCAAAAACACCCCTCCCCCTGTGTTTGCCCTGGGGCTGCCAGAGCAGGAGACTGTCCTACACTGAATGTTTGGAAGACCCAGGATTCTGGCTGCTAGCCTGGCCTCCCTCGGCCTGCTGGGAAGTTGGTGCTCCATGGCCTGTCCTGGAGCCAGGGGACCCTGCCCAAGTCACTTCTCTTGAGGCCTCTCTCCCTAAATGGAGGGGTCACAATCTCTGGTTCAGAACCCCTAGGTCTTACTCAGCATTAGAACAGCAGCCATTTGGCGCCTTTATGTTTTTCAGAGCACCTTTTCACTTGCATTTAAAGCCCTGCTCACCTAGCTGCACCAGAGCCCAGACAGCCAAGAGCCTATATATTGCCCTGGGAGTTACTTTGGGAAAGACAGCTGCAGCAGCATGTCTGGTACATATCCAGAGGGTCAGAGACCCCACCCCTAGGACTGTGGCTGTGCTGGCTTCCTCCCTGTCAATCCTCTTTACCTGATGGTTGGACCAGGTGCTCTCAAAGGCCCCCCAGCTCTGCCATTCTGGGCTTGGCTTCTCTAGAGCCCTCTCTGGCCTAGGATTCCTGCGGAAAGGTTTTTTGTTGTATTGGTCAATGTCTGCTGCACATGCACAGCAGGGGAAATCATCTTTGTAATAACCATG
The DNA here is from genome assembly GCA_011680675.1 of Gymnobelideus leadbeateri. Lineage (NCBI taxonomy): Eukaryota > Metazoa > Chordata > Mammalia > Diprotodontia > Petauridae > Gymnobelideus > Gymnobelideus leadbeateri. The sequence goes on from WOXC01009050.1 coordinate 389,980, forward strand.
GAAGGGGACCACTCTGCCCAGGTCAATCTCTCCAGCAGACTACCAGATGATGACACAGCCAGGAGGCCTGCTGACGCTGGCCCCTCATCCCACCCCCTTCTATCTAGTTCAACAAGTATTTATCAGACACTGCATGGAATATTGGGAAAAAATAGGAAATCTGACCTCTGCCACCTATCACATGTGGAAACTTGGGCCAATTCCTGAGCCTAATGAGTGACTAGGGCTAGATGCTGCAGGCAGCCAAAGCTACCAGGCCTCCAGGCTGAGGGTCCCTTCTCACTGACCTCTGAACCAGCCACTAGTGATCACTCCAAGAGGCACTGGGGCAGAGTGAGCAAAGTGCAGTGGAGAGGCCCTTGTATCTGGGTGGGAGTCAGGAATGGCCTCTGACCCCACCCAGCTAGGGGACCCTGGGCAGAGAAGCCTCTTGTGACCCAGGCACCTCTGTAGTTGGTAGAGGGGCCATCAGAGGTGTGCCACCCACATTCCCTCTCATGTTCCTGGTCCATCTCCACGTTTTGGATGGCAACGTCATGTGGTTAGGTTTTCTGAACCCCCTTTTTCTGGTTCTCTGTCCTTGTCCCATTAGCTCACAAGACGCTTACTGCCCATCAAGAAGGCCAAGCCGAGACTTCAGAAGCTCTTCCGAGATTTCTGGCTTTATTCCGTGCTTATGGGATTTGCTGTGGAAGGCTCAGGTAGGAAGATGTGCATTCAGCTTTGGGTGGGCGTGTTTCTTTCAAGTTGACTCATTCTCCTTTGGACACTAGTTCTTGGTGGATGCTTTACTCCCCAGTCTTTTTGAAAGCTCTGAGTATACTGCCCCTGCTTGGGAAGCCCAGTCTTTGGTTGTGAGGTCATGGTTGTTCTAGACAGAGCCTATGGACCCTTCCCCACCTTGGCCTGGCTCCAGAGGGTGGCCCTATACTTCATGAGGGGGTGGGTCTTTAGTCCAGCAGGCCGTGGGGACTCCAGACTTAGCAGTGGGAGTGCTGAGCCAGGTTTTGCTGGCATGATTGATCCAGAGGCAGATGGGCCTGTAGTGGGCAGCCGTACCCCTGGGCTCACATGCACAGAATCCTCTTTCCAGGTGGGGGGTGGGGGGCTTGGCCATGCCCTCCCCCTCCTCCAGGTGTCCCTGAGTGTGGGGCTCAGGTCCTTGAGAGGCTGCGCAGGGCCCCAGCCTGAGGTCATGGCCATGTTCCCTCAGACACTGTCATAGTTGAATCATTTCAGTCATGTCTGACTCTCCGTGACCCCATCTGGGGTTTTCTTGGCAGAGATACTGGAGTGGTTTGCCATTTCCTTCTCCAGCTCATTTTGCAGATAATGAAACTGAGGCAAACAGGGAGAAGTGACTTGTCCAGGGTCACCCAGCTAGGAAGTGTCTGAGGTTGAATTTGAACTCAAGTCTTCCTGACTCCAGACCTGGCTCTCTGTGCACTGCAGCGCCCCCTAGTGGCTTCACCCTTAGATGTTAGGTTGCAGCTCCTTTATCTTCTCCCTGAGATTTGGGAGCTCTCCTGGATGCCAGCTTGAGGGGGGCAGCTTCTGACAGTTGCTTGGCATTCTTTTTTGTGGTAGCTTCCATTTCAGGAGTTGACATTTTCTGACTGAGCCCAGATTCTAGAGGAGACTCTATGGGGCCACAGACTGATCCTCTGGGGCTATTCAATAAGCCCTGGTAAAGAGTGGGCAGATATTTGGGGCCATTCTTCCCTTTTTCTGGCCATGGAGGGAGCCATGTCCTGCCCCATGTCCCCAGAGCTGCCCTCCCAAGAACCTTCAGACAGCTAGAGGAAACAGATCAGTTTTGGGGTGGAGATGGGCCCCTGAGGTTCATTCATCTCTTCCTAAAAATCCAGCTGGGTGCTGAAGACATCCAGAGACCAGCCTCACCTCAGCACTGTGGGTTTAAGGAGCTCACGTCTGCTTTGTTCTGGGGCATGCATCACAGACTCTCCAGGGTATGATGGGGGCTCTCTTCACGTGGCAGCCAGTGGTCAGAGGAGGGGAGCCCTTGGGGAGCTCTGTTTTGGATATGGCCAGTTTGAGGCACCAGCAGGCACCTGGGGTCCTGGCAGTAGAGCCTGAGACAGAGACTCAGGCTGGATTATCCCATCTGGGAGCCTCCTCTGTAGAGAGTCACTGAATCCATGGGAGCTGACGATGTTGGTCTGTGAAGTAGCCTAGAGGGAGAGGGGAGGAGCAGAGAGCCCTGAGGGCCACCTCTGGTCAGAGGCATGACCTGGAGACTGAAGGAGCCATCAGAGGGAGGAGAGCCCAGAGAGAAGGTGTCCTGACAGCGCAGACAGGAGAGAGCATTTCTGCTTCCTTTCTCTCTTTAGGAAGGGAGGGTGATGGACGGGGTCAGAGACGAAAGATGAGGACTGAGGAGAGGGTCGGCAGGTGAACGATCCCTGCTCACTATGGGGAAGGTGCTTTCATCTGAATGATAAGTTGGAACCCAGGAGGGCACAGAGCATTCAGGAGAGAGAGCCCCAGTGTAGACAACTTTTCAGTCTCACTGAGAAAGGAAGGGAAGCTAGTTTGTGGAGATGACAGGGCCTAGTGAGGGTGTTTAAGGAGCTGCCAGCCTGTGCTCACCCTGAAGCCCGAGCCCTCAGATTGAACTCTGAGCTGGACCAGGTTGGACCGGACCGGATGCCTCTGGACAGCTGTCCTCTTGTCCCTTCTCGTACTTGCAGGCCTGTGGCCCGAGGAATGGTATGAAGGCGTCTGTGAAATAGCCACCAAGTCCCCCCTGCTCACATTCCCCAGCAAGGAGCCCCTGCGGTCTGTCCTTCAGTACAACTCTGCCATGAAGAACGACACCGTGACGCCGGTGAGGACCAGCCCTGGCACAGGGTGTCCTTGGGCAAGGCCACCCACACAGGCATCCCTCCCCACTCCTCTCACTGAGGAGGAAGCCAAAGGCCTGAGTGGGGGGGGGGGTGCCAGCACTGGGGCCACTCTCAGGTCTGTTGACTCTGGCCACCAAGGGGCAGCCAGGCGGGGCCCAGAGGCCACAGCTCTGGTGCCCAGGGCTGAGCCACTTCATCCCACAGAGGCTTGGTCTGCGCATCCATTGAATGGAACAGTAGTACTGAGTATGGTCTAGTGGGCAGAAGCACAGGCCTTGCCTCTGACGTACACCAGCTGCTTGAACACCAGAGCGATGGCAAATGAGTTGCCATCAGCTTTGGTGGAGGGGTTACCCTTGTCTGGGAGTAGCCATTGGTAAAGGGCTTGGTTTTGGCTCCGCAGGCAGAACTGAGTGAGCTCCGTAGCACCATCAGCAATCTGCTGGACCCTCCCCCAGAAGTGTCTGCCCTCATCAACAAGCTGGACTTCGCCATGTCCACCTACCTGCTGTCTGTCTACCGCCTGGAGTACATGAGGTGCGTTTGTCCTGGGCCCTAGGTCAGCTCCTCCCAGAGGTGCCTTGAGGGAGGGGTGGGGCCAGCCCCAAGGCCTACCATGTCCTGTCAGCCTCCAGGGCTTGTGAGAATGGGCACCTGCAGGCCCCACACCACTTCTCAGAGACTTGGGCCCGAAGAGCCCGTGGCCTCATGTTCCCCCCAGGACCCCCTTCCTCCCTCAGAGCTCCCAAAACTGCGAGCCATACATGTGCAGGACTTGGTACCTCTGTCTCTGTATGCGGGTCTGTGCCCAGGACTATGTATGTGGAGGTGGGAAGCCTGGCCAGCCCAGCCTGCTTTCAGGACACTTGCAGACTAACTTGGCAGTCCCTGGGTACAAATCAATTAGGCACAAAGTAAAGCGTTAGGAGGGCCTAGGAGGGATCCTGGCCTAGTGCTCTGGGCCAGACTGAGGGTGGGGGAGAGGACCCTCAGCTACCAGCACCTGCTCAGATGGGTTCAGAAGCAAGAGGAGGCTGGCGAGGACGTCTGTTTGCCAGAGACGGACAGTGTGACAAATGTCAGTGGGCAGTGAGGTCAGCCTAGCCAGGCCAGGCTCTGGCACCTGAGCATCACTTCCCATAGTACACAGCCAGTGCAGATGCTAACTGAAGATAGTGACACAGTCACTTGTGCATATTTGGCATACTCAGAAGAAAAATGGCTGGAAACCTCTCAGAGCAGGCCTCAATGGGTCCTGCATTCCTGGAGCTGGAAGGGAGCCCTGCCCCAGTGGACCCCATGGTGAGCTAGGGTCTCCTCTCCAGCCTCCCTGAGGAGGAGTCCTCCTGCCTGGCCTGGAGACCTGAGGGGCAGGAGCATCTCCAGCCTCCCCGCACTTGCCCAGCACCCTTGGTCTGTGGTAGTGAAATTCTGCCTGGCTCTCCATAGCCGGAAGAACCCCAGGCTCCTCCTGCCCCCAGCCAAACTGTCCATTCTGGCACAGCCATTGAGACAACCCTGACCTCTGCTCCCAGGCGTCCATGGAGGGACCCTGGCCACTGTTAGACCCTCTGGTAAATCACCCGTTTTTCCTGTGCCAATTTACATCTTCCTTTCCTGGGCCCCCACTTGTGCTTCCGGTTCCCAATGAGGTCACAGACTCAGCAGCCCACTGTGCCAGGATGTTGCTTGAGTGTTGGTGTGCCTTGGGCAGTGTCTTGGCCAGTGCCTGGCTGGGCCCCCAGGACTGCCTTCAGGCCCAGAAATGGGTGAAGCTCCTCGGCATAAATGTCGGGTCACGTGAATTGGAAAGCATCCCATGTGGTCCTAAGCACAGATGCTCCCCAGCTGTGTCACGTGCTATGGCCTGTCATGTGGGTCACACACAACATCCAGACCCCTAGAGCCTGCAGCAGCCTGTCCCAAGTGACCCCAGCTGAGCCCAGGGGAGGCCAAGCCCCTGGGCTCCCTGGGCATCACTGACTCCTCCTTGCTCTGCTGACCGCCACCGGCTGCTCTGACTACAGGGAGGGTCCTGTGTGTACAGGACCTCCTGGAGGAGGCCCAAGGTACAACTGCCCTCCTAACCATGACCGCTCTCTTTCTTAGGGTGCTACGCTCCACGGATCCAGACCGTTTCCAGGTGATGTTCTACTACTTTGAGGACAAGGCCATTCAGAAGGACAAGTCAGGTAAGCTGTGCTAACTCTCTGCCCAGTAGGCCCACACCTCATCCTGGGGCCCATGCTTGTGGCCTTCCCAGCTCACCGGGACCCCGGACCAGAGGAACAGCGACATGACACTAGCTTATAGGGATCTCATGTGATGACGTGTGACGAGCAGGGGACCTGGGCTCCACTGCTGCCCACCCTGCTGACATGTTTGGCAGTCTCTGCACAGTGAGGCTGCTGGGCTGTGTGATCACTGAGGTCTGGAAGCTCCAGGCCAGTGCCAGGCTGCCCCGGGAGCTGATGCAGGAAGGCTGGGACGTTGGTGGAGGAAGCTCTTGGTTCCCGCTCTGCTCTCCAGTGGTGGTTATAGAGTGGCCTGGAGACCCAAGGGCCAGATGACGTGACCCAGGGTCCCCCAGCCTGCAGGGGCCAGAGACAGGGCTGGGGCCAGGACTTCCTGGGACCCTCCCCTCCCTGTGCCATGTCTACAGCCAAGGGGAGTAGGGTTTCACATGAATTTAGGAATTTTGGAATTTTAGGAATTTAAAAATCCCTGTTGCCAAATATTTCAACTTAGAGAAACACTTGTATCAACATCTGCCATTGTCTCCAAGTCCAAACTTGAGTTTTTCATGCAAAGCCTAGCTCTATAGATTGAATGTGGCTGAGTATAGGTGAGGTCACAGAGGGCCAGCCCCCACATCACAGGAGACAGAAGAGACCTGTTTTGGTGACAGAGCATCTGTACGGGAAAGTCAGGAATGGGGGCAACTCCGAAGTGGGAGCTGCCAGGATGGCAGAGTCATGACCCCAGCCAGTACCTCCCAGGCTTTGCTCCAAGATGCTCAGGGAGTGTTTCCCGGACCTGAGGCCTAAATGTTCCTTTTGGAAATCCCAGATAATGTCCGTGTGACCTCACCAGCATTGGTTCTCTTGGAGCCTTCCAGATTCATTCCAGGAGCTTCCCACCCCTCTGGGCAGATCCCCCTCCAGAACAGGAGCCTGTGGCATCTGCTCTGCTGACCGACCCAGGCATCAGCAGTGTTTAGCAGCCACTCAGCGGCCCAGGCGCAGAGTGCAGGGCCCAAATCTGGAAGGCCTGAGTGAAAATCCAGCCACTGGGTTTATCGCTGTGACCCTGGCAGGTCACTTACCTGCTGCCTGCCTCAGTGTAAAGTAGGGATGATAATAGCTCCTGCCTCCCAGAAGCTGTTGTACCTGGCACATAGTAGGTACTCTATAAAGCTTCTTGTTATTGTCATACAGACGGTGGCTCTCCCTCCCAAGGCTGCTGTGATTTCTAGCAGTCCTTCCCCCATCCCTGGCAGAAATTTGATCCAGAACATCATTCTCTCTCATTAGTTTGGGTACATTTTAAGGTAAAGATAGTTTTCAACGTTCTTTTTTTTTATAAAAGCACTTGGGGTTAAGTAACTTGCCCAAGTTTACACGGCCAGTTTTTTTTTTGTGTGTGTGTGGGTGTTAAGTATCTGAGGCCAGAACCAATCCTGGATCTTCCCAACTCCAGGGCTAGCACTCTTACTCATTGCGCCACCTAGCCACCCTCTAAAGCCAGTGATATATATATATATATTTTTTTGCTTTTTGGAGGGCAATTAGGGTTAAGTGACTTGCCCAAGGTCACATGGATAGTTTTTGTGTTAAGTGTCTGAGGTCAGATTTGAACTCGGGTCCTCCTGACTCCAGGGCCAGTGCTCTACTCACTGTGCCACCTAGCCGCCCCTCAACATTCATTTTTTATAAGATTTTGAGTTTGAAATTTTTTTCCTCCTTCCCTTAAGGACCAACATTATCAAGGCAAATCAGTAGGTATGAGTTCTGCTTTTTGCAGAGAGAGTGAGAACAAGCCAGCAGCTGGCCCAGTCCTAGAAGTGCATAGTGGAGCTCTGCTGGCCTTATGTCCAGGCTGGCCGCAGGGTGTCCCAGGGACATAGTACTCTGCCTTCTGCTTCCTCCAGGGCCCACCCATGTTCCTGCCCTTCCTTATGTGAAGGAATGAGTGGAAAAGCATTTAGTAAGCTCTTCCTGTGTGCTAAGTGCTGAGGAGACAGGAAGATGAGCAGCCAAGGCCCTGTTCCCGAGGGACTCCCACTGTGCTGGGGCTTTGGGGTCAGCTGCCAGGCCTATAGCCAGGCTTCTTCTTGAACCTCATGTGCACTGGCTTAAATCCCATCTGCTTCTAACATCGAACCATTGGCAGGTACCAGATTCCGACAGGAAGAACTTTATTTTCTGTGTCTATGATAGCTGAGGCTGCTGAGGAGGTAGAGACCCAGCTGAGGAAAGAGAGGTCCAGAAAGGGGGAGGGATCTGTCTAATGTCACACAGCAAGTGAGTGTCAGCCTGGACTCTGGCTGCTCCAGTCCTGTCTTCTGCTGTTCCTTTGTAATTCAGGCGCCTTCCCTGGAAGAAGCGATCACAAAAACATCTGTTAGTACGTGGATTGTCAGAAAGGTGCTATTAAACCAGCTGCCTCTCTGACTTTGATCTCCCCTGGAAGGGCCTGAAGAGGTCAACATGATGCCTGTGCCCCACCCCCCCTTCCCGCCCATGCCAGGCTCTACGAGTCTGAGGGGCTGCAGCTGCTTCGCCTTCCTCAGGACCCAGAGATCAAAGGGCCAGTCAGTCAGGCCAGGGGGCCCCAAGCAGGACCGAGACACATAGATGCAGGCTTCCCAGCTCTACTTTTCTTCCTCCCTCTCTCTCTCTGTCTCTCCCTCTCTTTCTCTCTTTCCCTCTCTCTCTTTTCTCTGTGTCTCTGTCTCTCTTCTTTTGCCCCTCTTCTCTCTCTCCCCTCCTTCCTTCTCTCTTTGCTTTTTCTCTTTCTTCCTCTTCCTCTCCCTCTCTTCCCTTTCCCCTCTTCTCTGTCCCCCTTCCCTCCTTTTCTTCTCTTTCCCTCCCTCTCTTTTCTCTCTCTCTCTCTCTCTCTCTCTGTCTCTCTCTCCCTCTCTTTCTCTCTTTCCCTCTCTTTTCTCTGTGTCTCTGTCTCTCTTCCTTTGCCCCTCTTCTCTCTCTCCCCTCCTTCCTTCTCTCTTTCCCTCCTTTTTCTCTCTCTTCCTCTTCATCTTCCTCTCCCTCTCTTCCCTTTCTAGCAGTCCTTTCCCCATCCCTGGCGCAGAAATTTGATCCAGAACTCTGTCCCCCTTCCCTCCTTTTCTTCTCTTTCCCTCCCTCTCTTTTCTCTCTCTCTCTCTCTCTCTCTCTCTCTCTCTCTCTCTCTCTCTCTCCTCTCTCTCTGTCCCTTCTCTGTAATTGTTGACCTCACACCAGTTCTTTCAGTTGTTTTACCTGACAGCTTTTTAATTTGAAAAAAGAAGCTCACATACTAATTCTGCACCCATTTTGGTAAATGTTTTCTTACACTGACCTGTCTTTGCGTTTTTGAAGGACGAGGCACATTTAGGTCTGGCATTTACTGGATAAATCCTAGGCCAGCCCGTTCCTTGTGCTCACCCAGTACTCAGCTCCTGGGATACAAAAACAAGAAAACTAGGTGCCCCGAGTCCTTGGGGAGCTGCCATTGGGATGGGGTGGACAGCACACAATGGGGAGCTTGAGGAGGGGGCCGTGAGGAAGGGGGAGCAGCTCTTGTGATGGCTCTTGTGCTCCATCTCTGTGTGAACACAAGCTAATGTTAGAAAGAGTCTCCACAACCAGAATGATGCATCACTCCGAAGGACATGCCTGGGATGTTCAAAGTGGCAGGAAATGCTGGCCTGAGTCAAGGGTCTGGAGGCTGGAAGAATGAGCCCCCGGAGGAGAGAGGGAAGAAGAAGGGGATCCCAGACCCACTTGTCTCCTGGGCCATATGGCAGGAGTCCACAGTTGGGGCAGAGAAGGAAGAGCAGATGACCTCCTGTCTGGGGGACCACCCGACGGTGGTGCTCCTCATGTCAGCCTGCTTAATGCGGAAGAACCAATGTCGGGAACTGATTCTGGACCTGAGTCTTACTAGCAAGGAGACACCTGGAATTAGGAAGGGGCTGTGCAGTCCTGGAGTTATCAAGAGGGAGAGGAAAGATGTGCAGAGTCTGTCTGATGCCCATCTTAGATTTGGGGACAACAGGTCGAGGCAGCTGCTGGCACAGCAGTGACCAGGAGACCTGAGTTCAGATCCAGCCTGAGACACTTACTAGCTGTGGGACCCTGGACAGGGCCCTTCTGATTGCCTCAGGTATCTCACCAGTAAAATAGGAAAATAATAGGCTTGTTGTGAGGATCAGATGAGATATATTTGTGACACGTGCTTAGCACAGGGTCTGGCATACAGCAGGTGCTCTATACTTGCTTATTCCTTTCTCTCCCCCCATTTCACAGGGTTCAGAGAAAGGTTAGAAAAGATCCTGGGGCCCACAGTTCTGCCCTTGGACAAAATCATTTACATAATTGGCAGAAAGGATTGGGGAAATAAGTGTTATAATCGAGGAAGTCCAGTCCTGAGTCCCTTTCTTCTCTTGGAGCTCTGTGTCTCTGGGAGGTCTCCTTTCTGGTTGTGACAGCCATGGAAACCAATCTGGTATTGAGATAAACTGAACAGAGAGCCAGACTCTGGAGACCAAATCATGAGCTCACCAAGCATTACTTGAAACCCAAGATTTTGCAGAAATAATGGAGCGTATTTAATCCAATGTTCTCACGAGAAAATAGGATTACTAATCGTCCTGTTTTTAAAAGGGGAAAAAGTTTTTCGGATCACCACAGCTATTTGCCACTCTATTGGAGGAGTTTGGAATTTAGGAGGGGATCCCTGTGGATGGCAAGATCCTCCCTGTGCTTCTGTTTGCACAAGACATTGTCCTGATGATCAATGTCCAGCCCCAGAATACTGCAGAGGATCCTGGGAGAAGAGATGTGTGATCAGTTTGACCTGTCCATCCACAAAGCAAAGACTAAATGGGTGAAGAAAGACCATTTCCCAGATTTCAGCATGTATTTGAATGCACATCCTATACAGCAAAAGTTCTTAACTCTCTGGACTTAATGAACTTTTTAAACAATGTTTTGGTAACTGTATTTCAATATAATTAATTTCCTTTGTATTTAAAACATTAGCCTGAGAAGAGGCCCATGGGGTTTGCCAGAATTTCAAAGATGGCCAAGATAGAAAAAAGGGTGATGGGATTTTTCTTCACATTTCATCTGGTTGTCCTAGGAGGACCACTGTTCTGCCCCAATTTGTGTTTTGTCTACATTCACCCTGAGGCATTATTTTGTCTTGTTTGTGGGGGAATCTGGAGAGCTTGGAATTTTTTGACCTAGGTCACCCAGCTTATGAGTGTCTGAGGCCAGATTTGAACTCAAGTCTTCCTGGCTGCTCTGCCCAGCTGCCCCATGAATATTATTTGTTTATGCTGTTAACATCTGTTAACATGTCAGTAAACACAGTGATGTTTCATTTCATTTCAGTTAGAATGTGAACTCCTTAAGAGCAGGATCCACCCATCCTCTCTGTGTGCCCTTAGTACATAGCACATAGTAGGTTCTTCCCAAATACTTATTGATTGGTTGGGGTTGTGTTCTGTTTTGTTTATTAGTCTTCAGCATTCGTTTCCAAAAGATTTTGAGTTCCAGATTTTCTCCCTGTCTCTCCTCTCCCCTCCACCCCAAGATGGCAAGCCTACCTAATCTGCCTTCTCTTACTTTCTTGAAGGGCAAGATGGATTTCTGTATCCCATTTCCTGTTTATCTTATTTCCTGGCTGCATCTAAAAACAGTTTTTAACATTTGTTTTTAAAACTTTGAGTTCTGTATTCTCTTCCTTCTTCCCTCCTCACTCACCCCCACTGGGAAGACAAGCAATTCAATAGGTTGTACATGTGTAGCTGTGCAAATCGTTTCCATAATTGTTATATTGTGAAAGACTATTTCCCTCCATCCTGTCCTGCCCCCATTTATTCTATTTTCTCCTTTGACTCTATCCCTTTTCAAAAATGTTTGCTTCGAACTCCCCTCTCCCCCAGTCTGCCCTCCCTTCTGTCCTCCCCCTCCTGTTCCCTACCCCCTATTTTCCTATAGGGTAAGATAGTATTTTGGGGTGTTTATGTTATTCCCTCCTTAAGCCAAATTCAATAAGAGTAAGGTTGACCCATTCATTCCCTTTCACCTTCCTGATCTTCTCCATTATAACAGCCTTCTCTTGCCTCTTTTATATGAGATAATTTACCCTAATCTATCTCTCCCTTTCTCCTTCTCCCATTAAATTCCTCTCTCATCTCTTAATTTTATTTTTTAGATATCATCCCTTCATATTCAACTGATCCTGTGCCCTCTATGTACGTACACACACACACACACACACACACGATTGAGGTTTTTTTTTTTGCCTTTTTTTTTTTTTTGGAGGGGGGAGGGCAGGGCAGTTGGGGTTAAGTGACTTGCCCAAGATCACATGGCTTGTAAGTATTAAGTGTCTGAGGCTGGATTTGAACTCAGGTTCTCCTGACTCCAGGGCCAGTGATCTATTCACTGTGCCACCCAGCCGCCCCGTGTTGTTTTTATTTTTTACTGATAGGATGGCATGTGATGAAAATGTTTCACTGGAGACTGACCCCAGAGGGTATGGCTCCATCACTGGGGGTGGGGTTGGGGGTGGGGGTGTGGAGTTCTTACTGCAGCCGGCCCTGGCGCTCATCTCCAATCCAGCCTCCCCTGCCTTCATCCCTCAACAGTCACTCCTTCTGCTGGGCGGGCTCCCATCATGGTCCCCATCCTCCTTCTAGTTGACCATGAGTCCTCAACAATTGCCCAGGTATTCCCTCTAGCCCGTGCTCCCTGAGCAGCATCCCCACTGCATTGTGGGTGGCCCAGGTGGGTTCCAGGGAGGTGCTGTCGTGGGGGGCCACTGTCCCGACCACAGGCCTCCTCACCTTCTCCTTCTCCCTGAGGCTTCTCTCCCTCCCTCACCAGCTCCTCACCCTGCCAGGGCCAGCCTCAGTTCCTCACTCTCCCTCCCCACACACAGTTCATCAATTGCCAGCCCTTGTTAGGAGACCTCAACAAAATCTCTCGCCTCCCCCGCCCACAGTTCAAGGTGTCATCTCTCACTTTGTCAGTCTCCCCACTCTACTCTGATGTCTCCATGGCTCCCCATTGACCTTATGCTAGAGATAAGGGTAGGAAGGAGACCTGGGATTTCATCTGTAGAGGGGACTCCCAGGTGAGGACAGTCCCCTGCCAGTCCAGGTCAGCACCTTCTCTGTAGCATAGAACCTGAGAGTGATGCTAAGTGGGCCACACAGGCAGTGTGTGTCAGAGGCGGGATCCGAACACAGATCTTCCGGGGCTGCAGCTGGCTCTCCACTCTTCTGGCTTGCCTCCCACTGACTCGAGAATCAAATACAGCATCCTCTTTGTCTCATCCTGTTTTGCTTTCTGTTTGTTTTGCATCCGTCCTATTGTATGTGTTGTTATGGACATCATAGTGCATGTGTACAATTTATAAGTAACTCTGTACGTCCATGGCAGGGGGGCATGATAAAGTTCTACCATACAATAAGTAACTCGACATGCACTTTGTAGGGGCATGCATGATCAAAAGTTTGGAGAGCCCTGCTGCCAAGTGCCAAGACCCTGGTTCTGTCCTACCCTGCAGAAATGGGCTCAGGATTTGTTGATTCTGGAGCCTTTGGTGGGCTCCTGTTCCTTGAGTCACCATGGTGGTCAGATCCCAGGGTGCCAGGCCCCAGGGGGATGATCAGGTTGGGTTCTGGACACCCAATCACCCAATGTCATCCCCTGCCCCAGGGCCGGTAACAGGCTTTGGGATGAGAAGACGACCCCAAGCACTCTCCCTGACTCACCAGGTGGTTGTGAGGCCACCTTGTCATTTGGGTGGCTAGGATGGGTTCTCCTGCATCGTTGGCCAGGCCCCTGGTCCCTCTCACCCATCCACTCCTGTGAATGGCTTGTCCCCTTGCACATGTCCTTCATTGGACAATCCCTTCTCCTCTCAGGTATGATGCAGTGTGTAATCGCTGTGGCAGATAAGGTCTTTGACGCTTTCCTCAACATGATGGCTGAAAAGGTAAGTCTTGCTAAGCCCTTCCACTGCCTGTGGCTTCTCTCTCATCACCTCCCAGATTGAGCCCTGGCTCCTTTTCTGGCCTTCAGGCCCCTCCCTGCACTGCTCCCTGGTCTTCATGGTCCCTCTCCATCCTCAGCCTGACGTTCCAGTATCCACACCAGACTCATCACCACCCACCCTGCCCTCCCTGTCTTCCCTGCTCATGTCCTCTTTGCCTGGAATGCCTTCTTCCCATTTCTATTCTGGGTGCCCTGCCTATCCTTCCAGGCCCGTTCTACTTCTCCTTCTGTGGCCAGAAGCCCTGGGGCTCTCAGAGGCCATCGAGCTACTGCAGATGAGGTCCCAAAGTCAGGATGTAAGTCCTCTGACTCCCAACCCTCACTGTCTGCTCTGTGCCCCCCGGCACAGGGGGAGAGGGAAGGTGTTTCTTCTTCATCCCAGTTTCTCCCCCAGCAACAACACCTAATAAGGGAATCCCTGGGGACACTTATGGTCTCTGTCCTTCCCCACTTTCCAGGCCAAAACCAAGGAGAATGAGGAGGAGCTCGAGAGGCACGCCCAGTTTCTGCTCGTGAACTTCAATCACATCCACAAGCGGATCCGCAGGGTTGCTGACAAGTACCTGTCTGGACTAGTCGATAAGTACGTCCCTTGTGGCAGCCATTTGTGTGAGAGCTCTAGGGGGCTCCCAGATGGAATGGGAGAAAGAGGTGACCCCTGGGGATCTGGACAGAGATGGGAGGCAGCAGGTAGAACTGTGGGCTCCCAGGGAAGCTTGCTGAAATCGCCCATCCCCAGGAGGCAGAAGGCCTTCCAAGGACGGAGAATACTGGCTAGCCTAGGCCTGCCTGGCACTTACCTCTAGGGGAATGGAATTTTCAAAGTTAGGTAAACCTGACTGTCAGATTTCCTCCTAACCTTCTTTGACTGGGGGGCTGGGGGGTGGCCCAGCCCGACCACACGCAGAGTAGAGCCCTCCAAAATGAGTCCCCCAGACCTACCACAAAGTAGTCATGGCCAAGCCTGGCCTTTCAGGTGCATTTCACTGCCATTGACTCTCTGGGTCCAGGGATGGAGGGTGAGCATTATGAAAGGTTTCTAGGAGTACAGAAGAGGGGGAAAGATTAACTCTGTCAGGCCTCAGACCAAAGGCAGGCCCTGGGCTTCCCTTATCCAGTTGCCTCATCAGTCAGTATCCAAATGTCATTATTGTGAGGGGGTTCAGAGAGTATACAGTATGGGAGCAGGTGACCCTCTGCCACATGAATGACAAATGGGCGTCCAGCCCCCAGGACAGCCCAGCCCACTTGGAGGCAGCTTGGATTGTCCAGAAGCTTGTCCTTGGTTTGGAGAGAAATCTATCTCCCCCATTGCTCCTTGATCCTGGAGCCAAGGCCAGCTGTTCCCCTTCCCCAGGAAAGGCCTTTGGGAGGCCAGCATCCCTCATGCCCACGCAGGCCTTCTTCAGCACAATCTGGAGCCCTCTCCTCTGCAGCCAGCACTTTGGGGCACTCAGGCTTGCTAGCAGCTTCCTTAAAACATGGCCCCAGCAATGGACAAAACAGACCAACCTTTTATAATAAATTTTTATTTTTTACAGAATGTCATGTGCACCCTCCTCCTCTCACCCCCCCACACACTCAGGCTTTCTGGCTGAGTTTGAGGGGCTCCCCAGAATCGCTCCCATCAGATGCCATTGGCAAAGGGCTTTCTGGTTTGTAGCACGCTTTCCCCAGAGCCCGCCCACCACGTCGAGAATGATTCTCCTCATTGTGCACAGGACAGGCATGAGCAAACCCAGCCAATTAGATGGTACCTTCAGAGCGCTGCCCAAACTTGAGAATGGTGTTTCAGGGTCTAGGTGTTGCATTGTTGCCGTTGCAATGATTAGCATTCTTTGCTAGAGCGGAGCTTGTGCCCCATCCACCTAACTCCTTATCCTGCATTTTCTGCCCTAGCTGGCTGCCCCTCTGCCATTAAAACAGGGCACAGAGCCATCTCTCCCTCCCAAAGTATTGGGCAGGTTAGCGTGACCTTGACGGTCCCGTTCTTGGGGAGCAGCTCAGAGAAGAGGCACATGGGTCTCCCCCAGGGAGCCTGGCCTTATGTACCCCAGCAGACTAGCACAGCAGAAGCATGCTCTCTATTGTGTATCATGACAGGGTGCACACAGAAGGACCCAGTGTCTTGAGGTGGTACTACCCACACCTCGCCAACCCCAGCCCTCATTTCCACACTTCGCAGACTTGAAACCGGAGAGTAAAGATGCTTTACCTGGGGGCAACCATACCTCAGGGGTGTGGCAAAGCTGAGTTCTTACACTCCTGGGTGCCTGGTAGTGTTGGGGTACAGCAGAGCTGGGGGAGTTTGAAAATTGCCCAGCCTGACTCTTGAGAGTCCCAGGAAGGAAACAGCAGGCCCCTGTCTGTATCACAGCCTGCTGGTGGAGGTTGGGGGAGACCTGGAGTCTGGGGGCTGTGCCTCCAGGGGCCAGGGATTGGGAAGCCTTGGCCTCCAATAGGAATGGGGCTGGAGGCCTTGCTTTGACACCTTTTGACTCAGGCACATATCTGGACCATAGGTTTCCCCACTTGCTGTGGAGTGGCACTGTCCTAAAAACCATGCTGGACATCCTACAGACTCTCTCACTGTCCCTTAGCGCTGTGAGTATGGCTTCCTTGTGGGTGGGCTCTTGTAAAGAGGAGGTTTTCTTCTACAATCTGCAGCCATTCCCAGAAGGATGGTCTGGGTCCTAAAAACTTTGGGCTCTAGGCACCAAATCATAGGGTGTCAGAGCTGGAAGCAACCTGAGGGTGGAAAAGATAGAACATGAAAGCCAGAAGAGACCTGAGAGCATGAAGCAGGGCATGTCAGAGCTGGGGGTGCCTTGGGCCTAGGAGCACAGAAGGTTGGAGCTGGCAGGGCCCTTAGAGCATGTCAGAACTGGGGTTCGGTGCGCCTTAGATCACAGAAGGGCAGACATGGGCAGGTACATGGGGGAAGGAGGGAGGTGTTGAAGGTTGGACAGTCATTCATGTGTTAAAGCTAAGAGAAGCTCCAAGATAACCAAGTCCATTGCCCAAGAGGGCCCCAAAGCCTTGCCCAAGGTCCTGCTGGTGGGTCACCCCTTTTCTCCCAGCCATAATTCAATTTTTAATTAAACTTGTGATTTCATGCTCTAGAGGAGATAGGCTTTTATAAAGGCAGCTCAGAAAGAATCATTTATTGAACTCCAGGAAACATTTTGTTTATTTTTTAATTTATTTAATTTATTTATATTTAATTAATTTTATTGTTTATTTTTAAATATTATATTTATATTAATTTATTATATATTATATCAATACAATATATTATATTAATATGTTTTTATATTATTTCTTTTTTATATTTCAGGATATT
Organism: Gymnobelideus leadbeateri; assembly: GCA_011680675.1. Taxonomy (NCBI): domain Eukaryota; kingdom Metazoa; phylum Chordata; class Mammalia; order Diprotodontia; family Petauridae; genus Gymnobelideus; species Gymnobelideus leadbeateri. The sequence continues at coordinate 406,464 of WOXC01009050.1, forward strand.
CACAAGGACCAACCTTATTATGACATCCCAGACACTCCCTATCGAATCACTGTCCCGGATACTGGTGAAGCCCGGGAGGTGAGCAGAAATGTGGCCTTTATAGTTAGTACACGAGGTTCAGCCCCCTCACCTCTTCTCAGTCACAGGTGTCCACGCTAGGGGTATGATGCTGAGGATGGCTGGGCCCCTGTTTCACTGTGCAGGGCTCTCCCAGCTCTTTAGTCACCAATGTTTCAGGCATATCCATGGAGACAGAAAGGAAAGCCCACTGCCCTGGGCACAAGCTGGCCTTTTGGCCCTGAAGAGGTCATTTACCTCCCTTGAGCCTTGGTCAGTCATCTGGAAAGTGGGAACATTAAGTGGATGGAGCTTCCGGGGAGCTCCTCGTCTTGTCAGGGGTAAGTCTGTGATAGGGTCTTGCCAGAGTGTTTGAGCCAGGGCTACCATTGCCCTCCACATAGGTCTCCCATGGACATGATCAAAGGTGTGAGGGTCAGAGAGTCTCTTGCTTCATAACCGTTAGCTTGTGACCGGATATCGTTTTCCACATCTTCATGGAGCTGAAGGAGGGCCTGGAGACTACAGAGGAGAGCTTTGGGACTCAGGTGGCCCTCTTGGAGCTGACCGTGGTGCTAGAGCAGCACCCCTAACCAGGAAGAATAGGGTCCTGCTCTCCTGGCTCTTCCAGAGAGAGATCATTAACATTCCTAAACCCTTTTTTAGAACATTGTGAAGGACTTTGCAGCACGCTGTGAGATGATCCTCCAAGAAGCAATGAAATGGGCCCCAACTGTGACCAAATCCCACCTGCAGGTAATGACGTGAGCCATGTTGTCTGCATATAGGATTGTGGGGCGAGGTGTCCAAGCTGGGATTCAGCTATAGGTGGTCAGGCTTCTTGGGTGTGGGGGCCCTTCCAGACTCTGCAGCCAGGCCTCAGAAATGCTCTAACCAACATCAGAGACTTGTGGAGATGAGCATCTCTGAACCCACTGAAGCTGGTGTCAAACCGGGTACATGAGCTGCTGATACATCACCCCCACCCCACCAACACACACACATACACACAGGCACACTCACAGACACACACACACACAGACATACACACAGGCACACTCAGACACACACACTCATAGACACACACACACTTATAGACACACATATACACACACACACTCATAGACACACACACTTATAGACACACATACACACACACACACACTCACACATTTAACACTTTTGAGGACCTCTGATCACCTCTGTGCCACAGTGACTCATTTTGAAGTAGGAGTTCAGGGAAGAAGTGAAACAATTCAAAACAAGCATCAATGAAGGACTTCCTGCATGGCTGGCACTGGGTGTGCCAAGATGCAAATCAAAATGTCTTGAAGGCTTTCCTAGAGCTTAGGTTCCAGTGGGAAGGGAACATGAGCTTAGTTTTAAGAAAGAACTCTAATTCCTCCAGGTGGGTTTTATTCTGATGTTTTCTAGCTTGACAAACTCAGCCTGCCCATGAACAAGTGCTATAGTTCCAGTTCTTTAGATATGTCTTTATTTCTGAAAAATATGTTTTATAGTGTATTCATAGAGTACTTGTCTTGTGAAGTGGACTCCCAGGTTTACCTGCTGTCTGTAATTATTCTAAATAGAATTCCTTCCTTTGCCTCTTCTTCCTGGTTTCATTGGTAATGCATAGAAATGTTATTGATTTCTCTCGGTTTATTTTCTATCTTATTTTCCTGAAGTTGTGCATTGTTTCAGTTACAGTTCTCCAAACTTCCCTGTCATACATCAGAGCCTTCTCTGCTTGTGCTTATTCCCTCAGTTTCCTCTTCTCATCAACGTAGCTGGCAGTTCTAGCACCTTATAGAATAGCAGTAGTGATAAGGGGTGTCCTTGCTTTACCCCTGATCTTCTTGGAAAGACCTCGAGCTTATCCCTATTACAGATAATAGTGGCTTTTGGTTTGAGATAGGTACTACTTATCACATTAAGGAAAGATGTGCTTATTCCAATGCTTTCTAGTACTTTTTAAAAGAATGGGTGTGACAGCTTGTTAAAAAAAAAGTTTTTTCTGTAGCTATTGATTTATGACTTTTGTTACTCTTGGCACTAATGCGGTATGTTTCTATGTTTTCATGATATTAAAACCAGCCTTTCATTCTTGGTTTGTTTGGGTTTTTTTTGGAGCGGGGAAGGCAGGGCAATTGGGGTTAAGTGACCTACCCAAGGTCACTTAAGTAAGTGTTAAGTGTCTGAGGCCAGATTTGAACTCAGGTCCTCCTGATTCCAGGGCCAGTGCTTTATTCACTGTGCCACCTAGCCACCCCAGCCTTTCATTCTTGGTGTCAAACCAACCTGGTCTTGGTGGGGTAATATATCTTTAGGATATATTGCTATAGGCTACTTACTAAAATTTTTTTTAATTTGGCTTCCATATTCATCAGAGAATACTGGTCTATATATATTTTTTCTCTATTTTGACTCATTGGTTTAAATATTAAGACTATATTTGTATGATAAAAGAAATTGGACAAGACTCCTTTTTCTTTTTTTCTAACAGTTTATGTAGCATTGAATTAATTCTTCTTTGAATGTTTGATAGGACTCATAAGTCCATCTGGTGCTGGAGGTTTTCTTTGGGAGTTCACTTATGACTTGTTCACTTTGGTTTTCTTGTGATTGAGCTATTCCATTCCTCTATTTCTTGTCCTGTTTATCCTGGCATTTTCTATTTTTGTAATCATTCATATATTTCATTTATGCTGTCAGTGTTATTGGTATATAGTTAGGTAAAATGCCTCCTAATGATTGCCTTTATTTCTCCTTCATTGGTTATGAATTCACCTTTTCATTTTTGATGCTGGTAATTTGATTTTTTTTTAATTAAATTAGATAGCGACTTGTCTATTTTTCCAAAGAAATAACTTCTCATTTTATTTCTTCATTTACTTTTTTTGCTTGTAATTTTGTTAATCGCTTTGATTTTGAAGATTTCTATTTGGGTTTTTTTAAATCATAGGTTTTCTAGATGTTTATTTTTTGGTAGGATGCCAAGTTCATTGATCATTTCTTTCTCATTTTTATCTATGAAAGTGTTTAGACGTGTAAATTTTCTCCTGGGCACTACTTTGACATACCAAAAGTTTTGGTATATTGCTTCATTGTTTTTATTATCTTTTATCAAATTGTCAGTATTATCTATATGATTTGTTCTTTCACCCTCTATTTTTTAAGATTAAATTATATTATTTCCAAATTTAATCATTTCTTCAGTGGCCCTTTATTGAATATGTTGTGCCAAAAGGAGCGAGAAAAGAGACCCCTGAGAGTAAAATTTGGAAGTGGATGTTATTTTTCCGAGGGACTGTCTGGGGTCAGGCCCAAATCGAACAGTGAGGCTGCACAGACATGTGCCGGCTTTTAAAGGGTCTCCACTCTGACAGAGGTTAGGTACTACACAAGCAGAAACTTGCAGAGGCCAAGAACAGTGATTGGTCAGTATACACCTCAAAATTCCCGCTCAGAGACCTGTTGGGGAGGGACAGGGCACCCAGAGCTCATGCACAAATAAATATAATTGTTATTGCCTTCTCTAAGAAAGCTATGCTCGCGGTGGCTAGGTGACACAGTGAATAGAGCACCTGGAGTCAGGAGGACCTGAGTTCAAATTCGACCTCAGGCACTTAACACTTACTAGCCCTGTGACCTTGGGCAAATCACTTAACCCCAATTGCCCTGCGCTCCCCCCTCCAAAAAAGCAAAAGAGAGAGAGAAGAAAGAGGGGCTTAGTGTTTCTGCTTTCCTGCATTCAATGTAAGATCTTCATATTATAATATATGGCCACTATTTATCACGGTGCCATGGACAGCCGAGAACATGTACACTCCTCTCCAGAGTCTGCTCCACTTAACTTTTCTGAAATTCTGCTTAACTTCTTTCTTCTTGGTTAGGTTTTTGGTTAGCTTTATCTAGGCCTGTGAAAGGGGTAAATAGAGACCCCCCGCTATTTTACTTTTACTCTCTGGAACCCGTTAACTGATCCTTTAAGTAGTTAGATGTTGTGCCATTTGGTGCATATGTTTAGTGCTGATGTTAAATTCCTGTCTGTGGGGCCTTTCACAAAGTGTAGTTTCTCTGTTTTTCTCTTTTAGTGAAGTCAGTTTTGGCTTTTGCTGTGTCTGAGATCATGATTGCTACCCCAGCTAAAGTATAATGGATTTTGCCCCAGCTCCTTATTTTTATTCTGTGAATCTTTGTTTCAAGCGTGTTTGTTGTAAACAGCATTTTGTTTTATTCTACTTTCTGATGGATCATGCTGTTCTCTTCTCCTTCGTGAGTGAGTTTATCCCATTGAAATTCACAGTAATTATTGTTGTTTGTCTCCCTCCACCCACTTTTTTTTTTTTTTGCTTTTTGGAGGGCAGTTGGGATTAAGTAACTTGCCCAAGGTCACATGGCTAGGGTTTTGTTTGTGTGTGCGTTAAGTGTCTGAGGCCGGATCTGAACTCAGGTCCTTCTGATTCCAGGGCTGACACGCTACTCACAGTGCCACCTAGCCGCCCCTCCACCCACTTTTATCTTTTTGTTTTTATTTATTTCCTTCCTGCACATTATAAAGACTGGTGGGAAAGAAGGGCCATCTTAGCAGCAGCACTCTGGTTCTCCTTTTCCCTCACTCCACACCCAAGCCTAGCTTCTCCCTTGCTTTTTATACCCTTCTTCAAGATCCACCCTCTTTACTTTATTTTGCTTAAGACTGATTTTCCCCTGAATCTATCTACAGTTTATCCCCAACCTCCTTTCTCCCATTTCTGCCTGCTTCTCTGTTCAGTGAAGTGTATTTCAGTAATTTCAGTATTTAGCTGAGTGTGTCTGTATATTTTTCCCTTCATTACCCAGTTCAAGTGAGAGGCCTGTCCAAATGTCCTGCTCCTGCTACCCTTTCCTCCTTATTTACAGTCTTCTTCTCCACTCCCCTATAGGAGATAATTTTCAGGAGCTTTCCTCTTCCCTTTTCTAGCCTAATATATTCAATTTCCTCTCTTTTCCTTTTAAGTTCATCAAAACAGAACCCGTCCCAGGCCCTTTATTTTAGTAGACTTCTTTTTTCTTTTCCCACTTTTTTCTCTAGTACTCACATTTGATTTTTAAAATCTTTTTTTTTTAAAACTCTTGCTTCATCTTTTTAAGGCGTTCTAGTTGAACATATGCCCAAGCTGTGTTTTGCTTTTGAGACTTGCTTGTAGGTTTTTTAGAGTCGTTCTCTTCTGAGTTAGTGCCATTTTTTATAGTGGAGTTCTTCCTACATTTTCTGCCTCTTTTCAGATTCTGATTCTTTCAGGCTATTTTCTGACTTCAGACCTGCTTCCATGTCTGCACTGAATTTATGTCCTCCTTGATCTTTCTGCTGCTCTGTTGGAGTATCAAATGTCCTCTTCTAGAATCTCAGGAGTAGCTCAGGCTGGGGCTTGGCATGCTTTTGGTGCCCCCAGAATGATGGTGTAAAAGATCTGAGCGGACTTTGCTCTGAGTTCTGCTTTAGGTCTGAGCAGCCCAACTGTGCGCTTGCCCCTGATTAGGATTACAGTTGAAGCTGCTGGACCAAGCCACAGGCAGCTAGCTGGAAAGCTCTTGGAAGGAGAGAGCTCAGCCTTCCCTTTGGTCTGGGCTGGCTTCAGGCTCAGCTAGGGAGTGGTGGGGCCATAGCCAGGCCATCTATTTGCTTCTGAAGTAGGGCCCATGACCTCTTGTCGCTCTCCCTAGAAGCAGCTCCCCCTCCTCAGTCTGCCTTGGCAAGTGAGAAGCAGAGCCAGCAGCCTGCCCAGGCTGGACCCCTTCTTGCCCTGGGGCACAGCTGCAGGTATGCCCTCATTCCATCCCTAGCTGGGAGTGTTCTGTGCAGTGTGCTTACGGCCCTTTCATCTGACCTTTCTGTCTCTGTGCCGGCCTGGACTGGAGAAGTGACTCACCCTGATGGTTTTCTTGGATTTCCTGACCTTGGACTGATGAATTTTCTAGATCTTTGTGCAGGGCATTTGATGGAGAGAACTCAGCTGTACATCTTCCCGCTACTCCTCCATTTTGGCTCCCCACCCCCACCCCACATCTGGCATCATAGATTTAGAGCCGGAAGGACACTTCCATGGAAGAGGAAGCTGAGAACCAAGGAGATGAGGAGACAGTCAAAGTCACATGGCTAGCATATGGTGGGGCCAGCATCTGAAATCAGGTCCTCAGCCCTCAGGCTTTGCTACACTTGACTTTTTAAGTCATGAAATCCCTTCATCTTCTGTTTTTAACAAAACAACTTGATTTTCCTTTTTAGGAATATCTGAATAAGCACCAGAACTGGGTGTCAGGCCTGTCCCAGCACACGGGCCTGGCCATGGCCACTGAGAGCATCCTTCACTTTGCTGGTTACAATCGGCAGAACACGACTCTGGGCGTGAGTGTTGGCCTCCTGCGGGCTGGGGCAGAATCAGAGCTTCTTGTAAATTGTAGCCTGGGGAGCTGGTTGTGAGGCCAGAGGGCAGGGTCTCCATCTACCCACCTGTCCATCCCAGCCAGAGCCAAGAGGTCAGGGGGTGATACTGAACCAGAGCTCTGGAGCTCTGTTGGGGAATGGTTCATTAATCAGTAAGCATTTATTAAGTACCTACTGTGTGCTGGGTACTGTTGGTATACAAAAAGACAAGAGGCAGTCCTCGTCCTCAGGGAACTCCCAGTCTAATGAGGCAGACAACAAGCAAACAGATCTCTACAGACAGGCTCCATACAGGAAGGCACTGGAATAAAGGCAGGGTGGGGAAAGAAGGTGGGATGTTAGTTGGGAGCCGGGGGGGGGGCAGCTTTCCAGGGATGGGGTAGGGCAGCCAAAAGTACGTGGAGCTGACAGCCAGGAGGCTGGTGTACAGCATGGAGGTAATAAGGTGTAAGAAGCCTGGAGAGGTAGGAGGGGGCAGGTGGCAGAGGCCTCTGAAGGCTCACCAGAGCCTCTCATATCAGACCCTGGGGGCCCCAGGGAGCCAAGGGAGCTCAGTGAGTGAGGTGATTTGGTCAGACCTGTGCTTTACTGATAGGAGAGCAAGCTGGGAGCAGGCAGATGCCATGGGTCTGTAGAGGCCCCCAGTGGTAGGTGGGGAAGCCAGGAATGTAGCTTTGGGCCTTCTGAACCCTGTGCCATACTGCCCTTTTACTGTGACTCTCCACATCAGGACCATCAGAATTGTTAAGAGTGCTTGGACACTTGTAAAGCTCTTTGTGAAGATGATCTCACTGGGTCCTCGTAGCCGTCCTGTGAGGGCCGCCCCCATTTTACAGACGAGCAAACTGAAGCCCAGCTATCAAATGTCCACCTGCCATCTGGAAGCTGACAGCCCTGTCAAAGACCCTCAGGCCCAGTGCTCCCCTCTCCCTCCCCTTCTGTCACCACCTGGTACCCTCCCCCAAGGAAGGGGCAGGTCAAAGCATGATCCAGTGGGGAGGGCCAAGGCCTTTAAGGGCTCCTATCCCCCTTGGATGCTGTCAGGCTCTCTTCAGGGCTTAGGGACACAGACACCTCCACAAACCCTCCAGGAGGCTCTCTGAGGGGTAGAAAGAGCCTTGGAGATCCTGCAAGGTCAGTAGGGAGAGGCTGGCCAGCTGGCTATTCTTGGACCCTGCTGGGCCAGGGTGATGCTCTGCTCTCCATCTCCAGGTAACTCAGCTCACAGAGCGGCCTGCATGCGTGAAGAAAGACTACTCCAACTTCATGGCTTCCCTGAATTTGCGTAACCGCTATGCAGGCGAGGTAAGGCCCTCCCACTGTAGACCCAGAAAGTACTGGCAGAAGGAAGGCCCTTGGGGCATAGGATGTGTGTAAGCTGTCTGGCACCTAGAGTCTGAAGGAGAGTGGGTGGGGAGGCCCCTCTGTGCCAAACAGGAGATATCATTTGTGTCTTGAGGCAGTAGGAGAGCTCGGAATTTATAGAGCAGGGAAGGAATGAGGGCAGCCCTGGGCTTAGAACCATCACTGAGGCCTGTTCCATTGCACCAGGAGGTGGGCAATGCTGAAGGCTGGAGAGCCTGGCCCTCCTGCCTCAGTGTGCCAACCCTTTGAGAGTGCCCTCTGAGGATTTGGAGTGGTGTCTCGAAGTTCCAGAGGACACTCAGCTTGGGGCCATGTGGCCCTGTCATCTGCTTTCTCAGTCACTAGGCACAATCAGACTCCTGGGGGCTGCAGCATTTTTCATTTGAAGGGGTCCTTGTACTGAAGAGGCCTAGAAGCCTGTCTAGTAGCAGAAACTAGCAGCCTGGCACCTGGATTCATTTCTTAAGCACCCTGAGAGTGTCGGGCACTGGCTGTGTTAGACTTTGAAGAGGCCCCAACCTCCTGAAGTTTGAGGCCATCCTCCTGGGAAACACAGGCAGGCACAGCTAACTACGGGCAGGGGCAGGACAGCCTATGGAGTATGGGGACAGAGGAGAAGCAGGCAGGGAATTCTAGGGAAACAGAGGCAGGAGAGAGCACTTCTAAGGCAGCTTCCGGGAGCTGGGGGTATCCGAGCTGAGCCTGACTTGTGTTCTGGTAGCTGGCTAGGACTATTGTTCGACTGAAGCGGTAGAGCTTCTTTTTTTGGGGTTTTATGACTTGTGCCTCTCAGCCCTGACTCAGTCCAGAGAAGTTCCTCCTGCCTGCCCACGTCACACCCAGCATTGGCCACTCCCCTGGCTCAGTCCCTGGATGGTGCTGCTTGTTAAGAGTCTTTCCTTTCTCTGAGCCTCTGCTTCTCTGTGCCCTCCTGCTTTGCTGCTAACCCAGGCTGCCCTGAGGCACTTCCCTTCCTTGTTGTAACAGGCACATCATATGCCCCGGCAGGCTCTTGGTGTCCAGCTGAGCACCCCCAGTGCCTTCAGTGGACCCTGCCCTCTTCCTGACAGTCCCCATTCCAGTGCCCAGACCAGAGCCCAACAGTCAGGGTCTGAGATCTGGCAGAGCCTCACATCACCCCATGGCAGTGGGGACTATGGGGATTATTATCCCTGCTGTACAGTGAGGTCACTCAGCTAGTCAGCGACAGAGTTCGATTCAAACCCAGGTCTCCCTGATTCCCAGTCTGGCCCTAATCCCTGCACTCTGCTCCCCATCCTTGTATAGTAAGGGGCGTGTCTTTGGTCTCGATTCATTGGTGCCTCAGTCTCCCCCACATGCCTGACGAAGCACAGAGCTCCCACTTGATGATGCCCTGTCTCGTTGCAGGTTTACGGAATGATTCAGTTCTCAGACACCACGGGCCACACGTCTGACCTCAAAAAGCTGATGGTCCAGCAGCTGAACACAGCTCTGGACTTGCAGAAGGCCCAGGACTATACTCAGGCCATGTTCAAGTTGACGGCAATGTTGATCAGCATCCCAGGTAACAGCAGAGGCCCAAGCCCTTCCTTGTATCCTCAGCTCCCCATGTGGGAGACAGGCAGCCCCAGGCCAGAGAGCAGAGAGGGATGCTCAGTGGGCCCTGCCGCCCCAGCCACAGGGGCCTCTCCTTGTGAAAAGCTAAAGCTAAAGCTTTTAAAATCCAGTAGCCACAAGTAGTGAGGGGCAAGGGGGTTGTGCTCAGCCACTCACTCAGATATATTTGGTTTCTCTTCACACACAGCCCTTTGCATGCTGGCTGGAGAATATCTCCCACTAGCATCTCTGTGTCTCCTCTTTGGTTTCAGATTGTGACCCTCAGCTGCTGCACCACCTGTGCTGGGGCCCGCTCCGCATGTTCAACGAACACGGCATGGAGACAGCCATCGCATGTTGGGAGTGGCTGCTCGCAGGCAAGAACGGTGTGGAAGTGCCGGTAAGCCTGAGAGACTGTAGGATGACTGACAGGCAAACATCAGCCCCATTCCTGGCTGGAGCCAGCATGTCCTGCTGAGGCTGAGACCACTCTGAGGACATGGCAGTACTGTCTGAGTCTGTGTCTGCATCTGCATTGACATCTACATGTCAGTCTGTCTTTGTGTCTGTGTCTGCATCTGTGTCTATGTCCATGTCTGTGTCTTCACCTACACTTTAACATCTATATCTGTGTCTTTCTGTCTGCATCGGGATCTGTGTCAATATTTTTCTCTCTGCCTGTCTGCCCCTATCCCTCTGTGCCTGTGGCTGTATCTGTCTATATCTAGATTGTCTATATTTATGTCTCTTTAACATTTCTCTAGGAGAGGCGCTGAGAAGGATGAATGGATTTCTTGTGTCTGCTTACACACTCATGCATGCATGCGCGTGCGCACACACACACACACACACACACACACACACACACACACACACACGTCTGTGTCATCCTCTAGTTTGCCACATCCAGATTCCCCATTGCGTTTGTGTTTCTTAGGGAAATTCAGCTGAGTGAGTGGTGAGCATGCTTGTGTTTGCATGCTGGCTTGCCCAAGCCCATCCACTTCCATGGGACAGGCTATAGCTTCTCTGGGCTTGACCACCTTGGCTTTCCATAAACCCTCCCGAGGAACATGCAGGAAGCCCTCCTACAGGTCTTATCAATTGGAGGCACTAAGCCAAGCTTCTGAGACATTGTCCCTGCCCTCAGGGAGCTTACAATTTGATTGATGCCCATCTCCAAACAGAGCCATACCCACTTCTCCCCTAGTCTGGGCTCTTGTCCCTTTCTTCCTGGGCATCCATCCTAGGAGCCTGCACAGGTCTGGCTATCTCCAGGCTCTCCCCTTAGATCTGCCCTGTGCACAGCTGCCCAAGAGCTCCACCTAGAGCCCAGGTCCAGCCACGTCCCCCTCAGCTCCTCTGCCTCACCTCCCATCTCCTCATCTGGCCATTTCACGTTTAAACAGGCCTGTTCCCATGGCCTGTCTGTGGCCCCAGCTCAACCCAGCCTTGTCCAGCTGGTTGCTTGTGGTGCCCGTCACATGACCTGGCCAGAGCAGGACCCCACCGTGCAATCAACCTTTTCTGGGCTTGCCAGTGATGAGCTACAGCAGTCCCTGGGGAGGGTCGAGGAGAGAACCCACAGGCCCTTTGGGGCTTTTCTAACACAGAGCTTTGAGCAGCTAAACCTTAGAAATGCTTTTGTCTCAACGTGGGTCAGAGTGGCCTGAGTGCTCTCCCAGTATAGAAAATAGGGTGTCAATCCTGCCAGGGGTGTTGTGCTGTCCCACAATGATAGAGTAGCACAGGACATGACTTTGGTCTCGCCTGCCCCACAGAGGTCTCAAAGACCTGTCTGGTTCGATGGTGTGCTGCTGGAGGGGTGATTGGGAGGGGCCACATGGGCTTCTCAACCTAGACCCCAGCCCTTTATCTTTGCCCTACAGGCCAAAGCCTGACCCAGACCAAAAGAAGACAGGAGGGAGGCGACTTCCTTGCCCAGCCCAGAGCTCTGCTCTCTGTGGGGGGCAGCTGAAGAAGGAATGTTGATTTGCCCCCCATTGCTTTCCCCAGGGTGGCATTTTGTCTTGCTGCCCAGGCCTCCAGCCAGGACTCCAAGCTACCCTTCCCCTTTCAGCTAGGATCCTTTTGGCCCATCCTCTCCATAACCTCCTTTCTATTTGGAGGGGCCATGCTCCTTTGCATAGGCGGAACAGGAACCCATGCTTTATACTCTAGCCAGTCCCTTGGTTTCCTGGAGTCATGGGGCCCTGCATTGGGCCTGCTCTCACCAGTCTCTTTCCTGTGCCTCAGTGCCCAGAGCCAGGCGTTTTCCTCCAGCCCCTTCTCTTTGTTGTTGGCTGAGATGTCTAGCATGGTCCTGGGGGGTGTATGGTGTGTTTAGGGAGGATGAGCACCTCTGCTGGGAGGGCTGCTCACCCACATCTGATGTCCACCTGATTCAGCCAGCTCTCACCTGTGGTTCCAAGAAGCTGGAGCATGTAGAGCAGGTGCCCTGAACCAGGTGGAGGGTAACCCTTTAATGAGTTGTGGGGGGGTTTACGCCAAGCATGTGAAGACTTCCCTGGGTGGAATGGGCAGACAAGAACAGTTTGTTCCAGTAGCTGTGAAGACAGCTGAAGCAGGTACTGTGGAGCACTTAGATCTTGGTGAGACATCAGACACCAAGGTCACCCACTGCAACCTGGGCCATGGCCTGGTGTCCTGACTTTTGTCCTGCCACTGGACTTTGTTGGCTCTGGAGGAGAGTGGGACTGATGACGTTGTGCAGTTCTGTCTCACTGAAATCCAATTTACATGCAAATCAAAAGACATCACCCACACCATTTTACCATTATACCTATCTCAAAGTTCTGTGGCAAACAGGGAAGCGATGAAGGAGCAGGTGTGGATAAGCTGGGAGCCATAGTCACAACCCCACATACAGGTGGCCCAGGCCAGGGGTTTGTTTCTCACTTGAAGCAGCAGTGAGATTCAGCAGCTCCCTGGGTGTCTGAGCAGCATTTTTAAGGACAGAACTGCTCACCTCCTGATATGAGGAAGGGGCTAGAAAAGGGGCCCCCAAAGTTATCTGCTTACCCAACCCTGGCCTGATTACCGTGGCAGACAGGGAATTCCACTTTGTGATCAAGACACAAAAAAGTGTACAAAGACGTACAAAAGCGAAGATGATTCCACTCACCATCGGTACACAGGAATGTGGGCATACTGAAGGATCCAATAGACCTGAAAGACAAATAGCTCTTATGAGAGAACCCAGTAGGTATCACATCCAAATAGCAGCCCTGAGTGAAATAAGGCTGGCAAATGAAGGCTAGCTTACCAAAGTTGGAGCCAGATACATGTTTTTCTGGAGTGACAGCAGGGAAGGGAAGCTCCATGAAGCTGGTGTAGGTTTTGCAATCAAAACTAATCTAGTCAACAAGCTGGTATGCCTGCCAAATGGAGTGGATGATAAGCTCATGACAGCACAATTGCCACTTGCAGGAAAAGGTTATGCCACCATCGTAAGTGCCTATGCTCCCCTTGTGATGAACCCTGATAAGGTCAAAGAATTTTATGAAGACCTGGAGACCCTTATCATCAATGTGACAAAAGAGGACGGGTTTATAATTCTGGGTGACTTTAATGCTAGAAGTTAGAAATAGCAACAGCAATGGTCAATGACTACTGAAGCCTTGTGCATCTCATGACCTTCTCATCACCAACACTATCTTTCATTTACCTAAATGCAGTAAAACTTCATGGATGCACCCTCACAGCAAACATGGCATCTAAAGACTCTAGGATTGTAAAAAGAGACAGAGACAAATGAGACGTGAGAGTGACAAAGGCACTGTGTGGTGCCGAATGCTGGGCCGATCACAGACTTATCCCTTCTAAGCTAAAGCAGTGCCCCCAGGCAAAATGACTGCCAGAGCAATGTCAACAATTTAGAGCTCTTCTCTGCACGGGAACAGTTTGAGCCAACACACAGTTGGCAACAGTGGAGCAGAAAAGGAGTGGGCGGTTTTCAGAGATTTGGTGAATAGCATTGCATTTGCTCATCTGGGTCAGAACAGTCGCAAACACCAAGACTAGTTTGATGAAAATGATGGGGAAATTCAGAAGCTGCTAAATGAAAAACAAGAACTCCACAGGATTTGCCAACAGGATAGTTCATCCGTCTCTCAAAGCTTAGACACCGTATTCCTAACTCAGTAAGAAGGCAGATGAAATTCATTTTTTTGCTGATAGTAACCCTCCAAAGCGCTTTTATGATTTCATACCCCAAAGGCCATATATGCCCCAAAGACTTATGATGCATCGCAGCTACTCAGTGCTGATATAGCCACATTTAATTAGTGATCAGAACATAATCCTGAAGAGAGGGGCTGAACACTTCCATATTCTCAACAGACCCATCATCAATAAGTGTTGAGGCTAATGACTGTTTATCTCAGGTTGAAGTCAGTTCCTCCCTAGCTGAAGCTCTAAGTGAAGAAGAAGCTTTGAATGCCATTAGGCTTCTTTCCTGTGGCAAAGCACCTGGTGCTGATTCTATTCCAGCTGAGATATACAAGGTGAGGGGTCCATTGCTTATACAAAAGCTGACTGAAATCTTCCAGGTTATATGGCAGGAGGTTACCCCACCACCACGCCCCTCAGGAGTTCAAGGATTCCTCCATTGTCCAGCTCTATGAAGGAAAAGAAAATAGATTGTCCTGCTACAATCACAGGGGCATCTCTCTCTTAGTCATTGCTGGCAAGATTCTTGCCAGAGTCCTCCTTAATAGGCTAGTTCTTCACCTGAAAGATGATCATCTACCTAAGAGCCAGTGTGGCTTCAGAAAGGGCTGAGGAACAGTGTATATGTTTGCTGCCTGACAAGTCCAGGAAAAATGCCAGGAGCAGAACAGAGGACTGCACACAACATTCATTGATCTGACCAGGGCCTTTGGTACTGTTAGTTGTGAAGGCTTATGGTAAATTATATCAAAATGTGGCTACCCAGAGAAATTCATCAGCATTGTACATCACTTTCACGATGGCATGCTTTCCCGGGTTCTAGATAATGGATGATGCTCCTGAGCTTTCCCAATTACCAGTAGAGTGAAACGAGGCTGTGTGTTTGCTCCCATCCTTTTTATTTTTAGCATGATGTTTTCAGCCATGTCATCAAGTGCTTTCAGTAAGGATGAACTTGGCATTAAGGTCAGCTACCGAACTGATGATAGATTCTTCAACCTGAAAAGGCTACAGGCCAAAACCAAAGTGGAGGGAGTGCTGGTGCTTGATTTTCTGTTTGCAGGTGATTTTACATTCAGTGCAGCCTCTGAAGCTGAGATACAACAAAGTTGGATCGATTCCCTGCTGCTTGTGCTCATTTTGGCCTGAAAATTAATACCAAGAAAACACAGGTGCTCCATCAGCCACTACCACACCATCCATATGTGAAACTGTTGGTTGCCACAAATGGAGGCGCTTTGAAGGCTGCATTAGTTCACTTGCCTTGGCAGTGCACTTTCCAGGAATGTTCACATTGATAATGAGACTGACATATGCATTGCCAGAGCTAGCTCATTGTTTTGGAGGCTCCAAAGAAAAGTGTGGGAGAGAAGAGACATTAGACTGACTACTAGACTGAAAGTCCACAGAGCCGTGGTGCTGACCTCATGGTGTGTGCCTGTAAAACCTGCACGGTCTGCCAGCGCCAGGCCAGGAACCTGAATCACTTCCATCTGAATAGTCTTAGGAAGAATCTGAAGATCATGTGGCAGGATTAGGTACCAGACACTGAGGTCCTTTCTTGAACTAAACTGCCAAACATCCAAACTCTACTTCAGAGAGCGCAGCTCCTGTGGGCTGGCCATGTTCAAATGCAGAAGGTACTCTTGCCAAAAACATTGTTTTATGGAGAACTCACACAGGTTAAACGTTCACATGGTGGTCAGAAAAAGGATACAGGACACTGTATACAGAAAAAGGACACTCTTGAATTTTGGAACTGATTGTGTGACATAGGAGACCCTGGCCCAGGACCACTCAGCGTGGTGTGCCCACCTCAGAGAAGGTGCTGTGCTCTATGACAAAGCAGAATTGAGACAGCTCAGAGGGAATGCAGGATGCCCAGATTTGGAGAAACAGCCCAAATGTTCACACACACAGACTAGTTGTGCCCAACCTGTGTTCTCACATCATCAGTCACAGCTAAACACATTGAAGCTGGACTCCCACATCCTAATGTCATTTGAGTGTGAAGGACAAGCAACCAGCACAGACATAGGGTCTGACAGCAGCCCTCGTGTTCCCAACACTTCTCCCCTCCTTTCCTGCCCTGCCATCCTCTAGGGCTGAGGAGTACAGACCAGGTCCTCTGTGTTGTCAGGATGGACCTGAGGGCGTTCTGTATAATATCGTGCTTTGCTTGGTAGGTAATGAGCACCCTGTCAATGGGGATATTGATGACGGCTTGTCCCAGACCTCGAAGATCTCTTCCAATTCCAAGGGTCTGGGGTTTGCTGGTGCTTTCATTTCACCTTCCAGGGCTTCCTCAGGGCAGAGATTTGGAGCAGAAATGGATCTTAGCAGTCACCAGGCAGAGAGACGAAGACAGGTCAGGGAGATGGGGAAACTTGGCCTTTGGGCTCTGTCTGCCTGCCTCTCCAAAAGTGGCATCTGGCCTGTGGGAGCAGGAGGTTTTGGCTGGCTGCCATGCACAGGACCCTGAGCAGCAGAATCCCTTTTCACAGGCATTAACTGAGGTCTAGACTTGTGCCTGACAGCAGTGCCTTGGAGTCTTCAGTGTCCGTAGGATCCCCCTGTGCTCTGGCCGATTCTAACTAGGCGTCTCATCTTTCCAGTTCATGCGGGAGATGGCTGGTGCCTGGCAAATGACAGTGGAGCAGAAATACGGGCTGTTTTCTGTGGAGACAAAGGAAGCAGATCCCTTGGCAGCTTCTGAAGTGAGCCAGCCAAAGCCGTGCCCCCCAGAGGTGACGCCGCACTACATTTGGATTGACGTGAGTGACCCCGGCCCACCCTCTCAGGGCCTGGGGAAAAGGGCCTAGCTGTGGCATCCAGGTGCCTATGCTTGATGCCAAGCATAGGACTGGGAAGTTCAGAGGGGAGTCCAACCCTGCTCTCAAGCAGCTCTCAGACTCAGGCAGTCTCCTGGGGGGTGAGACACAAGCACATCAAATAGGGGAAAGGTATTCTATGAGCTCAAGGAGGGAGACTTGTTCTCCACCCCCCCCCCAGAGAGATTAGGGAAGACTTCCTGAATGGGGAGAGGGTAAGAGATGGGGGGTTATTAAAAGGGAAGAAGTAGAAACAGAAAACAGCCTGAGCAGATGTGCCATGATGGGAAAGCACGGAGTGTGTCTCAGGAGCAAAAAGCTGCCCCATTTGGTGGGTGGGTGTAATAAAGCTGGGAAGACTGGGCAGTGCCAGGCCATAGAGGGACTGGGAGCAAGGCCAAACCAGCAGGCTGGGAAGCCAATGAAGGCTGGGCAGGGGGCACCCCTGGGGAGCTGCTCCATCCCACATCCTGTGTCTACCCACAGTTCCTGGTGCAGAGGTTTGAAATTGCCAAGTACTGCAGTTCCGACCAGGTGGAAATCTTCTCCAGCCTCCTGCAGCGCTCCATGTCACTAAACATTGGGGGCACCAAGGGCAGCATGAACCGGCATGTGGCGGCCATCGGTCCCCGCTTCAGGTAAGCCTCTCTTGTGTCTCTGGGAGGGCCCTTGGGGGCCTGGTATGGAGACATCCCCTTGTAGTGGCAACCACACTGGCATCCCCAGGGTGGCTGCTAGCATAGGTTCTTAGATCTGCTTTACTAGGAAAGAGAGCTGCTCAAGGGGTCAGCAGTCTTTTTCTTTTTTTTTCTTTTTGGATGGGGGAAGGTAGGGCAATTGGGGTTGACTTGCCCAAGGTCACATGGCTAGTTTTTTTTGTGTGTGTTAAGTGTCTGAGGCTGGATCTGAACTCAGGTCCTCCTCCAGGGTCAGTACTCTATTCACTGTGCCACCCAGCCACCCCTCAGCAGTCTTTTTTAATGACATTCATTGGTTCAGGAGAAAAATCAACACCCTGAACTTCAGAGAAAATACAAGCAGAGAAACAGACCAACAGACAGGGCTTCTAGCTGTCTGAGAAATTAGCACAGACCAACACAGATCCACAGTCTGACCAGGGCAATACATACATAGTTACTAGAAAGAGAAGCACTAACATAGGGGTTTTTCAAAACCAGGGAGTGGGGGCTCTTTATCAGCTTCCTAGAGTCTCATCTGGTCAGATCACAAGAGCACACTTCCAGTGAGTGAGCCCCAAAGCAAAATGCTCGTCTCAGAGTATACATACCCCTCTTCAAGGTCAGAGAACATCACAGCCCTCATGACCTAGTAACAAACACAAATTAGCAGAAGGTGTGGGCCTCCCCTAATCAAGTTCCCCTAATGGGTTCCATGTGAGGTCTGTTATGGACTAGGAAGATCTTACATCCCATTAACATTACACCCCTCAAAGGGATTCTGGCTGCCATCCATCATGCTTCTGAGGGTCAGACTCCTCACTTCACAAAGGAGAAAACTGAGGCCTGGATCCCATAAGACCAAGCTGAGAGGAGCATCCCAATGCGCTAGGCTCCCAGGCTGGTGAAGTGGCAAGGGCCGTATGAGTGCCACTTTTTTCAGATGGGTTAACTAAGCATTAAAGAAAGGGGAGGGGAGGGGTAGCTAGGTGGCACAGTGAATAGAGCACTGGCCCTGGAGTTGGGGGGACCTGAATTCAAATCCGGCTGCAGACACTTGACACACTTACAAGGTCGTGTGACCTTGGGCAAGTCACTTAACCCCAATTGCCCTGCCTTCCCCCCTCCAAAAAAAAAAAAAAAAGAAAGGAGAGGGACTGGCTCACACACAGCTAAGGAGTCTCCTGAGCCCCAGCTCTGCCCCATTCCTCTAAAACCCTCTGCTTCCCCTGCCACTTGCCCCTGGACCAGAGGCTCAGGCCAGTGGGCTGGGGAGATGGATGCCGTCTACCATGCATCCCATGAGGGGACTTCTCAGAGCTTTGTTGCTTTGTCCCAAGCAGGCACTGCTGTGGATTCCTGGTGCCAACAGTAATCAGATGTCACGTTTATACTTTACCCTTTTAAAAGGGTGTATTGATTATGTCTGGAGAGTATGCCACACTCTATACTCATGGCCCCCCACCTCTGCTTTGAAGGAAGGAATCTGTTTTCATGACCGAAGTGCTTTCCTCTCAATGGCCCTCAGAAGTCTAGGATACAATTCATGATATTCCCTTTTACAGATAAGGAAATTATGACATGGAGATAGGGAGTGACCATGGCAGGGCAGGGTGTGAGAACCCCTGAAGGGCCTTTGGGGCCCAGCAGGGCAGGGTCAGGCCTGAGTCTGCAGTGCTCCTGCTGAGGTACCCCTGCCCTGCTGCTGGGCATCCCCTTAGAGGGCTGGCAGGGCAAAGCCAGAGTCTGGTTCTGTGGCGCATGTGAGGCTCATCCAGATGTAGGAGGCAGGCGGCAGCACAGTTCCTGGTGATGGCCTTCCAGGGGAGCCCAGGCCATCTGGGACATAGCAAGGAGGAATCCACAGGAAGACAGCCACACCCCCAAGTCCAGCTTCATTAAAGAAGACATCTGGTTGTCTTTGAATTAGCCAGCCTGAGGCTCCATAGGCCTGGGTTCTAGTCCCGGCCTCTGTGTGACCTGGGGCCAGGCAGAGGCAACCATGACCACAGTCATGACAGCAACAACATGGATGTTGGGAGACACCTTCACGTGTCTTGGGCTCTGAGGCTGCCCACCAGCCCTGGGGCTTCAGCTCCCCCACGTGAAGTGCAGGGGGTTCTAATGTTACTGTAAATGATTCGTCTGTAAGTAATTATGATAGGTATGCCTTGGCTTTGAAACTGGCACTCCTTGAGTGGGCACCAAGCTCCCAGTGCCATAGCAAGGCAGTGTTCAAGTCAGGGCTTAGAGCCCTGGGTGTCTGGGGATCCTTGGCAGGACATCTATAAGGCTCAGCCCAGATTTTGGGGGGCAGGGGCAGAAGGCCTTTGGGTCGCTGGCATTCTCTTGCCTCTGTGGCCTCTCCTCCTCTAGGTTGCTGACCCTTGGACTCTCACTGCTGCATGCTGATGTTGTCCCCAATGCCACCATCCGCAATGTCCTGCGTGAAAAGGTGTATTCCACTGCCTTCGACTACTTCAGGTACTCCCTCCTCTCCTCGGCCCTCACCACAGCCCCTTTCTCTGCTCCATGATTCGTGTTCTCAGAGCCGAGAAGCCATGGCAACAGTGTTTGTGTTGCTCAGCAAGCATGAAGGCGGGTCGTCTGCCCTGGGACTGGCTGCACCAGGTGGGCAGGTGCAGGACCCTTCCATGTGGCCCACCTGCAGCTGGAGGCAGTGCCCGGAGCCCGCCCAGCTCAGCCTGATACCTGCCAGCACCTGGGCTCCTGGCTCCATCATCAGTTCTGGGGAGATCCAGTGCACACCTGAGAGGTCAGGAGCACAGGGGCTGCCAGCACAGACGTGCCCCTTGTGCCCAGTATGCTCTATTCATTCATCTGTCTGAGAGTCACCTGGCTCCCCGAGATGGCCCAGGATTGCCAGTACTGGCAGGACTTGAACCCAGCCCTCCCTAGCTCCTTCTCTCCCATTTTGCACCTCTCCTTTGTGACCCTAGGGGACACTGAAGTGATGCTTTGCCGTTTCCAGAGCCCTTTGTGGGTCTCTCTGGGCCCTGATGAGGATGATAGAACCTTCAACGTCTTACTCTGCCACCCTACCCCGTAATCTATTGAGCCCATATGGGGAAGTAGGAGCAGGCCGCACTGGGAGTCCAGGGAAACCTAAGATCAAATCCTTCCTCTGAACTGACTGGCCAGGGACAATCTCCCACTTCTCTGGGCCCCAGTGTCCTCGTCTGCAAATGAGCCTTTGTGGTAGCTGGGGGGGACCAGAGGCCCTAGGTCTGGCCTGCCTGCCAGCCCCTGATGAGACCATGGAGCACAGTGATCTCGCTCCCTCCAGATCTCATTGTGCCCCAGCACAGTGCAGGGAGACACTGGCTCCCGTGGGGAGGGGGAGGTCTGCGGCCTCCAGCCAGCCTCCACTCAGGAGCCAAGGGTCTGGCCTCCCCTCCCCCCGCGCAGCTGGCTCCCCCTTGGCACCCTGGCCCCCACCCGCCTTCCCAGTCTTGGTAACAATAATCATGGTGCTGAGAGAGCACCTACTGTGTGCTGGGCACCAGACCTTCTCTCTCATGGGAGACAAGGGATGTTATCACCCCCATTTTGCAAATGAGGAAACTGCAGCAGGCAAAGGTGAAGTGACTTGCCCAGGATCATCTAGCTAGAAGCCTCTGAGGCTGGATTTGAACTCAGGTCTTTCTGACTCCATGCCCAGCATACTATCCAGGGCACCTAGCTGCCTTTTACTTGCACCTCTCCCCAACATAGTGTTTGATCCCGTGACCCTGGCCTCCTGGCTCTTCCATGAGCAAGACCGTCCATCTCCCAGCTCTGGGCATTCTCTCTGGCCCCCAGGCCTGGAAGGATCTCCTTCCTCTGCTGTCACCACTGACCTGCCTGGCTTCCTGTAAGTCCCGACTAAAATGCCACCTCCTCCAGGAAACCTTCCAGGGCCTTCCATCTGTGCACCGCTTCCTCTTACTCCTGTATGAGGCTGGCTTGGCATCCATTGATGTGCTTGTTGCCAGCTCCTCGTGGGCAGGACCTTACCCTCAGCATGTAGCCTGGGGCCTGGCTCCTGGCTGATGGTAGCACGCACAGCCCGAGCTGTGATGGCAATCCCAGGTGATGCTGGGACGTGACCTAGATTCTGAAGGGCCGTGGCCTGCCCAGACTCTTCTCTTGTTCTCAGCCCGTGAGTCTCTCTCCTCTCCTGGTTGTTTTCAGTTGTCCGCCACGGTTCCCTACCCAAGGAGAAAACCAGCTGCGGGAGGACATCAGCATCTTGATCAAGTTCTGGACTGCCATGTTCTCCGATAAGAAGTATCTCACCGCCAGCCAGCTTGTGCCCCCGGGTGAGTATGGCTCCGGGCCTGGGGAGCGTGGCTGGAGCCCACCATCCTGCCCATCCACCTTCCCTCCTCTCCTCCCATCCCCCCACCTTCTCCAAGAGCCAGTAAGGAAGCCACCAAAACCAGGCTCACCTCCACCAGCCAGAGTCCTCCAACTCTTACTTTACAGATACTTGTAACAGATGTGATCACATGGTCTTCAGGTGAATAGGGTGGGCACCATTGCAGAAGTCAGCATCCCACAGACAGTGGCACCTGGTGCTGTTCATGATACCTCCTGGTGACCAGGGAAGAGACAGAGCCAAGGGCACACATGTGCCCAGCAACCGGGAGCCATGGGGTGCTCCTCCCCTGGGGTTCCTCAGGGCACCAGCATGTTACTGCTCAATCCTGGACACTCATAAAGATTCAGGAATTCAGTGAGGGCACAGTATCATTTAGAAATTTTGATGTTCCTCACTCCGTGCTTCCATAAGAAGGGGCGAGCCCTTGGCTGCCTGGAAGGATTCCAAAGTTTCTGGAGGACCATTTCCCATCCTAGAATCTGTGCTAGTACCTAGCATCACAGATGATCAGAGCTGGAATGCAGTGGCATCTCACCCAGTCTTGGGGGGCCGCAGGAATCCCCGACCAGGAGAACCTCCACCAGTGGGGAGCTCAGCTCCCAAAGTTCCGAAGGACCTCAGAGGCATCTGATCCCACCAAGTTCTGACCAGCATCCCCCTTCTAGAGCATTTCTTGTACAGGGGTCTTGTAGTCTGCTCTTGCAGATCTCTGGAGGAAGGTGGGGCAGGCTTGCAGCTTCTGCCCACAGTCTGCTTCCTTGTACCTCCCAAGCAGAGATAGGAGGCAGGAGGACAAGGGCTTGGCCCAGGGTCTGCTGTGTGTCTGCTGGGATATGCCCTTCACGAAGTGTGGGCAGTAGACCCATCGGGGGGCACTGGCACCAGCAGCATCAGCCCTGGTTCTAGAAGCTGCATAGGGCATCGGGAAGATTTCCCGGCAGTGTGTCTGAGAGAGTCCCCAAGCCTAGACGAAGTCGCCCCAAGTGCACGGCCCTAGCCAAGGACTTAGGCACACACTTGTGTCATAGCCAGTGTTACATATGAGTTTCATGAGCAAGTTGTGAGGTGGAAGGAGAGTCTGGGAAGGTTTCCTGGAGGAGGTAGGAGTCTACCTGTGCTGTAGAGTGTGGGCAGGAGCCCACTTGGCAAAGAGGGAAAGTGATGCCATTGCAGACAGTGATGGGATGAGCTGAGGCATGGAGACAGAAGCCTGGAGGGCTCAGGGGAGAGCCCGTAACATTCATGGGCTTGAGCAACAGAGACGGTGGAGGTCAGGCAGAAGGGTGCGGAGCCCCCAGAAGCCTCAGCAGAGAAGTGGTGCATCAGGAAGATGGTTTGAAGCAGGGGAGACCATGGAGAGGCGAGGCAGGACGGGGATGGCCAGGGCAGCCTCGCCCACGTGGCCGGCATGGAATGGGCCCTCCCGCCAGGAGTGACCGCCAGCCACCTCAGGCCACAGCTCCCAAAGCGCCCTCTTCCTCTCTTGGCTGGCGGCCTCTGCTCCAGGCTAACGCTGAATAACTAACCCCTTGTGCTTTCTCTCAAGCGGCTCTATTTTAGGGTCCCATGTTATGTTTGACTGTAGATAACCAAGACACCCGGAGTAACCTGGATGTAACCGTTGGCTCTCGACAGCAGGCCGCCCAGGGCTGGATCAATACTTACCCACTGTCCAGCGGCATGTCAACCATCTCCAAGAAATCAGGTCACCCAGTTCCTTGTTCACGTGCCCGCCTTGTCTTTCCTCTCCTCAGCAAGTGCTCAGTCCAAGTCTGCCGGCTTGCTCTGGCGCCCTGCCTGAGTCCTTGCTTGAGATTGCTGCGTCATCATCATCGCTGTGGTCCGCCATCGGCACCTCCATCCCATCATGCTCATCATAGCCCCTGGTTAGCACACCTGGCCGTAGAACAGGGAGGGCCGGGAGCCTTAGGCCCCCCCGAGGACGAGATGCCAGCAGCTAAAAAGTGGCAGAGCCAGCGCTCAGACCAAGGCCTTCAGCTCAGCCAGCATTTGGGGGGGCTGATTACCTGTGAGGGCCCAGGCTCAGCATTTGGGATACTAAGGCTGGTCCAGCCCAGACCCTGCTCTCCAGTTAGAATCCGATTATGGGGAAGACGCCCATGCAAGTACTCCTGACGTGAGGAAGACTGAGATGGGTACTAGGCGGCTCTTCCTGGGCTGGCCCTGAGGCCGCAGAGCCTCATCCAGGCGCTCCCACGAGTGAGTAGGCATAGGCCATGCCGTGCGTGGTCTGATGTCAGCCGCAGTGACCCGGGTCAAGGGCAGCCTCATCAGTCTCCTGGGAACTGAATAGACAGGCACATTCACTGACAGTCACCCTTTCTCTCTTTCCTCTCAAGGGATGTCCAAGAAAACAAATAGAGGCACCCAGCTCCACAAATATTACATGAAGAGGAGGACACTGCTGCTGTCCCTTCTGGTGAGTCAGTCCCTCTGGCGGGTGACAGTCCCAGGTTCTGTGTTGTCATCTTCCTGTCGTCCTTGCCATGGCGGCTTGGCTGTCCAGAGGGCCTTCATGCCCTGGCAGGTGGTGGGCTCTAGCCCCAGATGGGGTCGATGCTGGGCCTCTAGTTGGTCATTTGGTCAGAGGAGCTTGGACCCCATAGACCAGAGTGTGCTCAGCTCAGCCGTGATGGTGACACAGTGAGGGGCAGGGAGGGGCCTGGACCGAACAGGTCACCATCCCCGTCCTCTGCATGGGAGGTCCTGCATCAGGATGTGCTCCTAGACCCAAGTGGAACCCATCAGCACACACTTGGCCCACTTTTCGGCAGAGCTGGGACAGCTGCCGAGACTCTGAACTCAGCACCCAGGTCTTTGGGGTCACCGGGCCAAGGTCCCCCCAGGGCCTTCAGGATGTGCACAAGGATGCCAGGGAGGCAGGAGGCTCTGATGCAGGCCCTTCCTAGGGTGGCTGTCCCTATTCCCAGAAGTGCCTCGGGGGGCCTGTCTCTCTGCAGCCCCTCCAGCATGGGCCCTTCCCTCTTCAGGCAGTTCTCTAGAGAGTTTTATGATGAACTCTTTGTTAACAAGAACAGTGGACCCATCACATACCAGGCCTGAATGGTCAGGCAGTCAAGCATTTATTAGATGTCTCTGGTATGCCAGGCACTGTGCTGACCTCAGAGGGTACCAGTAACTCCAAAGGAAAGCCCACCCCTGCCCTCAAGAAGCTCCTGCTGTTGTGGGGAAAGCTGCCCAGAAAATGGAGTGGGAAATGGGCGAGGGGAGTCCCAGAGAGAGGCCCACTCCCAGGTCCCCTTGGTGCTGGGGCCTCTCCAGTGTGAGGAGCTCCTCAGGGGCGAGGCATGGGGGTTCTCCAAAGCTTAGCTCAGGGTCTGCCGTAGGGGGGGTGTGTCTCTCCACTCCCATGGCCATCTCCCATTCAGACCCTCATGCCCTCTGCCCCACTGTTGTGGTGGCCTTGGTGCGGCTTCCCTGGGCCTGATCCTCCTCCACTCAGCAGCCACAGGCCCCCCACCCACCCATCCCCCATCTCTCCCCACTCCCCAGGGGCACCTCCAGGAACAGGAAGCGAGCCTTCCCTCTGGCATTTCAGGCCCTTCCTGCCTTCCAGGCTTCTTCCCCCTTGACTCTCCCAGTAGCCCACCTCTCAGCACTGAGTCTTTGCTCTGGCTGTGCCCCTCACCTGGCAGGCCCTCCTCACTGCCACCTCGTGGCCTCCTTTAAGGACCCCTCCAGTCTCCCTTCTCTGGCAGCCTTTCCCAGCCCCTTGGCCCAGATCCTGTGGGTAACCTGTTGTTTGTCTATTGTCGGCCTCAGAGCCCCTCCCTAAGGCTGATCTCAGTGCCAGGCAGCTGCCTGATAATTCTAGAAGTCATCTGTGCATTAAAGCTACTCCTGATACTTACAAGTCAGGTGGGATGCCAAGTGGAAACCCACGGGTCTCCCATAGTGCCCAAGTCCCCTGATGTATTCCCATCTGTGGGCTCTCAGGGCTGGGGGTACAATGTCCACAGCCACACCCAGGGGAATGTATGTTGTCTAGACACACAGGTTGGGGGCTGCCCCTACCCACCTGTCCAGGAGGGACCTTGGCAGCCACTGAGCCCAGCTCCTTAGTTTATAACTGAGGAATTTGAGGCCCTGGCGAATGAAGGCACTTGTCCAGGCTCACCCAGCTCCTAAGGACCTAGGGCAGGATTCTTACTGGGGTCTTCCCCACTCCAAGCCCTGACCTCTGTCTATTGTGGGGACCAGACGACTCCTGGGAAACTAGCTAAAACTGATCCCAGAACCCCAGGCCTCCCTCTTTGTTGTCAAGATTCCTTTCTGATCCCCCCATGGGCAATCAGGCCTCCACCTGATGACAGGGCCTTCGTGCCTGTCCCCATCATAGCCCCATCACAGGTTCCCAGAACCCTTTCCGCCATCCGACCTTGGAGATGGCCAGGGCAGAGGCTGTGCTCGGCATTTTCCAGGGGATCCTGGGGCCATTCATGTGGCTTGAAGTGTGGACTGGATCCTCAGGAAGATCCACTCAACGTGATTTGGCTGTGGCCAGCGGCCGCAGGGCACAGTAGAGGGTTCTGGCCTTGGCCCAGAAGGCCTGGCCCTGCCAGCAGCCCTTCTTTCTGGGCAGCAGGGGAGTAAGTGCTGCCTGGCAGATGGCCTGCTGCTGACATGCCAGCTGGCCCCAGGCTCTGAGCCTCAGCTGCCTCATCCAGGCACCGCCCACCTGCCCAGGGCCCAATGCCAGCTGCACCACGCTCAGTGTGAGCTCTTCTGGTCCTCTCAGGCGACAGAGATCGAGCGTCTGATCACCTGGTACAACCCCCTGTCAGCCCCCGAGCTGGAGCTGGACCAGAACGGGGAGAGCAGCGTGGCCAACTGGAAGTCTAAGTACGTGGGCATGAGCGAGAAACAGTGGAAAGACAACGTGAACCTGGCTTGGAGCATCTCCCCACACCTGGCTGTGCAGCTGCCCTCCAGGTGGGCACCCCAGGGGCAGGATAGTGCCCAGTGAGGGGCCTGGCACACCTCACCTACATTAATGACTGCCCTTGGGGCTTTTGGAAAAGGAGTTGTTCTTCACTCCCAGACTGCCCTGAGGGAGGCAGGCTGGTGGGAGGCGGGGCACAGAGTGGCAAGCGAACATGCCCCTGCCCCCTTCCTTCATGCCCTGGGACGCAGCCCAGCCGCCCATTCTAGGCAGCTCTGTGGAACTGTGGAGTGGCCAAGCAGAGGCCACCCTGCCTTGGCAGAGGAGAGGCTGTGTTCAGAGAGGTGGTCTCTGCCCTCTCAGTGCCCCCTAGGCTGATCAGAGGGAGCCATGATGGGGACTGGCGGGGGGAGAGGGGGGCCAGGGATAGAAGAGCAGGGGAGCTGTCTAGGCCCAGGACAGACCGCCCAGCCTCCTCCTGTCCACCAGGGATGTTCATCTGTTCCTGTCTGTCTCAGATTCAAGAATACGGAGGCCATTGGGACCGAGGTGACGCGGCTGGTACGGCTGGACCCGGGCGCCGTCAGCGACTTGCCAGAGGCCATCAAGGTAGCGGCTCTCCCTACCCCCGCTCTGCTCATGCTCCCTTTGGCTGGCGGCCTGTTGCTGTTTCCAGAAGAGGCCGGTGCTCATCCCTTGTTTGGGGGCCACTCTGAGCCCCAGTCTCCTGTGCCCTTGTTTGTCTGTTTGCCCAGTGTTTTGGCACAGCCCATGGATGTGGCGTTGAGCTGAATGGATCCATTTTGATCTAAAGGCTGTTGTTGCTGTGCCCAAGGGGTCTCTGCTGAGTCCCCCAGCC
Organism: Gymnobelideus leadbeateri; assembly: GCA_011680675.1. Classification (NCBI taxonomy): domain Eukaryota; kingdom Metazoa; phylum Chordata; class Mammalia; order Diprotodontia; family Petauridae; genus Gymnobelideus; species Gymnobelideus leadbeateri. The sequence continues at coordinate 433,760 of WOXC01009050.1, forward strand.
CTGATTCTCTCTCCTCCCACCCCCAGTGCAAACTTACTTAGAACAGCGATGACCTTTCTTCCTTTCCCTGAGTCTGGGGATGCCAGGACTGCTGGCCACATTTAACGGAGGAGAGACAAGTGGGCCTCATGCTCGGGTGCCCGCGCCCAGGCCCACACCTGAAGCGGCCTCTGGTCCCTCCCCTCCAGTACCTGGTGACCTGGCACACCATTGACGCGGACGCCCCCGAGCTCAGCCACGTGCTGTGCTGGGCCCCGACAGACCCACCCACTGGCCTCTCCTACTTCTCCAGCATGTACCCACCCCACCCCCTCACCGCGCAGTATGGCGTCAAGGTCTTGCGGTCCTTTCCTCCGGTAAGACCCCTGGCCCCTCAACCCGGTGCTCAGGCCTCCCTTTCACCCTAGTCCCACCAGTCTTAAGGGGAGCTTCTTGTCTGCTAAGCTTAGAGAGGAGGAGGTGGGCTCCACAGGTCACCGGGAGCCCAGGGGGCTGCTGTGCAGGGTGCCAGGCCTCCAGGGACTGAGCCCAGAGCTCCCAGCACACTCCCCCTTCTCCCTTCTCCTCCATGCCTGCAGCCATGTCCTCACCTGTGACAGAGTGGGTGCCATGGTTCTGCAGGGGGCTGCCACAGGCCCCTGCCCTTCATGGGGTCTCTGGTGATCCTGTCTTGATCTTACTCTTTAGTCTCAACCTCTGTCTCCTCTTTCTCAGGATGCCATTTTGTTCTACATCCCCCAGATTGTGCAGGCCCTGAGGTATGACAAGGTAAGGCTCCTCCTCGATGCTGGAGGCCCTCTGGTCAAAGGGAGGGGCGTGCACCATCTGTGCTTCCCTGTGGGCTAAGCACAGGCAGCAGGAGAGGGCCCTGGGGAGCCCAGAGCAGAGGCAGGAGCCACGAGTGTGACCGGCCCGGCCCAGGTCCTTTGGGGTCTTGATAGGGCAGCCTGATTGGGAGCCTTAAGGAGGGTGGGGCCAGGGCCCAGCCAAGACCCCCGAGTTTGGGGAAGAGAAGGTGAGGAGGTATTGCAGCACCGTGGCCTGGAAGGGGGGGACATTGGTTCCCAGGGAAGGCCCTAGGTGGGATGCTCTGAGGGAGGGGCGTGGCCATGGAATAGTGTTGGCAAGGATGGCCCCATGTGCTCTGCACCCCCTGAACTCCAAGGGTCTGAGAAGTTTCGGGAGCCAAACGTGGGGCCAGCACCAGAAGGAGCTCGGCCCCCCACCCCACTGGGCTGCTCCCAAGTGGAACAAGCCAAGTTGCCCTGGACCACGGGGAAGGCCGGCCTGGCAGGGCTGCTGCTCCAGGCCAGGCTGGACCAGAGGGCCACTGCGGGGTGGCCACCCTGCCCCATTCACACCTGCCCTTTGTGCCATGGGCTGGGGGGTGCCAGGGCTGCTCAGGGCCCTGCTCTGATTGCAGATGGGCTACGTCCGGGAGTACATCCTGTGGGCAGCGTCCAAGTCCCAGCTGCTGGCGCATCAGTTTATCTGGAACATGAAGACCAACATTTTCCTGGATGAAGAAGGTCACCAGAAGGACCGTGAGTATTGTTTGTCTGTGCTTGAGGCCCTGTGCCCCCTGCCCTGGGCCCATGTCCCCCCATCTCCCCTACTCCAAGTTCCCATCCTCCTTGCCCAAAGCTCCCATCTCCCATGTCACCCCAAGTTCATATAACCCCCAGTCTACCCACCCCTGGCTCCCATCTCCTCTGCCCTGAGTTCATGTTCCCCCAGACTCCCTGCACTGGGCTCTGGTAAGGTGCCCCCCAAGTCCATCCCCCCAGTCCTAGGTTCATAGCCCCCTCACCCAAAGGAGAAATAAATGTCACGGTTTTGAAAAATTGAGGCCTTGGGGCTTGAAGGGGTCTCTTTCCTTTCCATTCCTGTTGATTCACTTGGGTGCCATGACCTTGGGGGCCAGGTGGTTCAGGGAGCCTCAGGCAACCCCATCCACTAGAAGAGTTTACTGCCTTGGGCAGAGTTCCTGTCCCTTGCCTCAGTTTCCCAGTCTGTGAAATGGAGAGAACAGTCAGCCCGATCTGACCCCTCTGCCAGTCAGTCCATCGAGAGCAGTCCCTCGTGGCCATGCCCTCCTTGGTGCCACTCCTCAGGCATCCCCTAGCCACACTCTCCATGATCATAATGGTTCTCTCACTGCCCTCAGCGGACATCGGGGAGCTCCTGGAGCAGCTGGTGGAGGAGATCACAGGCTCCTTGTCAGGCCCAGCCAAGGACTTCTACCAGCGTGAGTTCGACTTCTTTAACAAGATCACCAACGTGTCGGCCATCATCAAGTGAGTAGCCCGGCCTAGGGCTTTTGGGGGGAGAAGGCAGCCCACCCTGGGAGAGGCAGACACCGCCTCCTCATCCCGGGGGACCTGCAGTGAGGGGGGTGAACATTCTCTACAAACAGGAGTTGTCCTAATTATGGTTGTTTTATGCTTGGGCTTTTTTTTTTCTTTTTGAAGAGGGGAAGGCAGGGTAGTTGGGGTTAAGTGACTTGCCCAAGGTCACATGGCTAGTAAGTGTTAAGTGTTTGAAGTCAGATTTGAACTCAGGCCCTCCTGATTCCAGGGCCGGTGCTCTATTCATTGTGCCACCTAGGCACCCCTAATTATGCTTTGATATAAAGGTGCTGAGGTGACCACTTAGTGTCCAAAAAATCGGAAACCTGGCTTAAGAGTAGCTTATGTGTTGAAACTCAAGGGATTGTGGAACTGAATGTTGTAAACTAAAAGTAAATAAATAAATTTTTTTTTTAAAAGAGTAACTTATGTGGGGAAATTTGCCTGAGGTCTTAGTAGACCACAAGTTCAGTATTAGACAGTCTTATGAAGCAGTAGCCAAAAAGGTAAGGGTCAGGGCAGCTAGGTGGCTCAGTGAATAGAGCCTTGGAGTCAGGAGGCCCTGAGTTCAAACCCGACCTCATACACTTAACACACAAAAAAAAAACTAGCTGTGGGACGTTGGGCAAGTCACTTAACCTTAATTGCTCTCCAAAAAGGCAAAACAAAAACAAAAAAGGTAGGGGTCTCTGTCTCAGGCTGCCTCTGTAGAGCCCTGTGGCCCCTACCCCTGCCCCTGGAAAAGACTGTGCTCTCTCTGAATGGTCTCTTTGAAGAGGCCCCACAGTCCAGAAGGAGCGGAGGTGGAGGGAGAAGCTGGGACCCTAGAAATTCACGTGGGTATTAGAGCAGAAAAGACTGGGGTGGGGCAGGCCTGTCAGAGGGGCAACATGTACCTGCCCTCACACATATGCACACATGGCACTCCCTTCCTGGCCTCCCCCAGCTCTGAGATGCTGTCATTCCATTGGACCTCAGTGCCTGAGGAAGGCTGGAGAGTGCTTGGGGCTGGGAAATCTGAGGAGGCTTCCTGAAGGAGGTGGCCCTGGGGGGCAGCCGGGCAGACCTCAGGGAGCTGGGGGTAGGACTGAGCAGGTAGGAGAGGCAGAAGAGGTTCACCTGAGCAGTAGGGGCGGCCTCCCCTAGTCCTAGGGAGCCACTGAGGGTGTTAGGTGAGAACAGCCTAGGGGGCTCTGCAGCCAGTCTGCTGCCTGGGCTGCTGGCCTTCTCCCTGTGACTGGGCCTCCCACAGAGGAAGCACAGAACAGCAAAGACCAGTTGCTGAGCCTCCCTGTCTTCTCTCCCAGGCCTTTCCCCAAAGGTGACGAGCGGAAGAAAGCATGTCTGAGCGCCCTGGCTGACGTGAAGGTGCAACCGTGTAAGCAGCCCCTGCACCCTGGTCCTGGCTGTGCTGGGCCTTCCTTCCATCCACGTGCCTCCTTCTACAGCCCAGCTTTAGCGGGGTGGGGCTGAATTCCCCTTGTTCCTGACCAGGGTGGAAGGGGCCCTGTGGGAGTACCTGAGGAGACAGACTGTAGGCCTGGGTGGGGTTTAGTGCAGGCCCAGGAGGGCTAGGCTTAGAGGAGGCGCCAGCTTGTCCTTGCTGGACACTGTCCCAGACAAGGCCCTGCAGCCCCGAACTTCCTCCCTGAGGGAGGCCCCTGCTCTCAAGGAGATGCTAGTCTAAAGGCGGAGATCAGAGAATGAGGTTGTTGGAGGGGATGGCGCTGCCTGCTATGCAGTGGTGGGGGTGGGGAGATGCTGTTTGAACTGCTCCTTGAAGGAGGAGAGGGACTGTGTGAGGCAGAGAGGCACAGAGGGCAGGCATTCCAGGCATGGCAGCCAGCCACTGCAACGCCTGGAGAGGGGAGATGGGAGAGGGACCGTTTGGGAGCGGAGAGGAGGCCAGCATAGCTGGATCCCAAAACGTATGGTGGCAGGTCAAGAGTAAGACTACAGGGGAAGCGGGAGCCATGGAAGATCACTGAGGGGGAAAGACACTTGAGCAGCAGGCACCCTGTACTAGGGAGAGACGCTGTTGTCACGTGCCCGGTGAGGAGCCAGTGGGGGGGGTGAGAGAGGTGAGGGAGCAGGGCCTGTGTCCTCCTTGTGGGGAGAAAGGCAGCTGTACTCGGGCCCCCAGACCTGGCCAGGCTACCTGGATCTCCTCCCCAAGGCCCAGACTCTCGAGCTGACATCCTCCTCCCATCTCGGCCTTGGGTCCCTGACCCCAGCAGCACAGGACAGGCTGGTCACTTCTGGCCGACAATCCCAGTCAGACTCCAGCCCCCAGCACTGTCCCAAGCCGTCCCGCACCCCGATTTGGGGGGTGTGCCCACTGCCCACACCCCTCACATTGATGAGCTCCTTCCCATTCCAGGCTGCTATCTCCCAAGTAACCCTGAGGCCATCGTGCTGGACATTGACTACAAGTCGGGAACCCCAATGCAGAGGTGAGCTGCCCCCCAACCCCCACAGCCCAGCTTTGGTCCTGGGAGGCCTGGGGGGGCCATCGGTGGGGCTGAGGATTCCCCATCGCCTCTAGAACGGCAAACCACAGCCCATCCCTTTGTCTTGGCAGCGCTGCCAAGGCCCCGTACCTGGCCAAGTTTAAAGTGAAGCGTTGTGGGGTCAGCGAGCTCGAGAAAGAAGGTCAGTGCCTAACTTTGGCCCTTGTGCCCATGGGCATTTGTCCATCCAGCAGATGGTCAGAAGTGGGCACTCCAGCCCTTAGCCAAGGGCCAGGCCCCATGCTAGCCCAGGCTAGCGGGGGTTGGGCTAGCTGTTCTCATCCCACCTCATCCAGGGGAGCAGCTGCCTGGATGCCAGCCTGCTTTCACACCCCTCTGCTGGCCTCTTGTCAGCCTGTGGGCTGCGGGTCTAAGTTGGTGTTCAGCCCCTTCGCAGCCACACAGTCCCACCACACCCAAACACACAGGCATACACCCCCTCACACACACATCAGATTTACATTTGCTGCTGGTGGTGGTGGGTGCCCACAGCCCCCCACTCTGGTGGTAGCAGAGGTGGCACTATGGCATGTTTACCCGGAGCTCCTGGACAGGCTGAGGGGGCTCCCAGGCCTGAGGTCGGAACTTTCTGGCCCCAAGCAGGAATGCGGTGCACCTCAGAACAAGCCTCTCCCCCCGAGGAAGAGGACGAGGACAGCAGCAAGATTTCTTGGCAGGCAGCCATCTTTAAAGTGGGCGATGATTGCAGACAGGTAAACTGAGCCCCAGTTGGAGAGAGCCCAACATCTCACCATGTGGATGGTGGTAGGACCAGAACCTCCTGCTTCTGGGTGGTCTGTTCATTTGCTCAACAAACATGTCCTCATGGAGAAATCTGATCCTGGAACTGAAGGCCTTAGGCCCAGAACCCATCTTTCTCCTTTCGCCTTGGCATGGGCCTCGGGCCTAGCTTTCTGTCCCCATCAGAATTTTCACCCTGGGTCTTTGAGTGACTGGGGCTCACTGGGGCAGGGGATCTTGGAAGGGCATGGCAGCGGGTGCCGCACAGGCCGCTCGCCTCTTCTCTGGCCCCTCCCAGGGGTGGCTGAGGGGCCATCCAGGGCAGACGGGCCCCGTAGAGGCAGGAGCACTCATCATACTACTAAGTGCCTCCTTGTCTCATGCCCCTTCCCAGGACATGCTGGCTCTGCAGATCATTGACCTGTTCAAGAACATCTTCCAGCTGGTGGGCCTGGACCTCTTTGTGTTCCCCTACAGGGTGGTGGCCACAGCTCCTGGGGTGAGTGTAGCCAAGGTGTCTGGCCTGGAGGGGTCAGTCTGACCCTGGAATCTGAGGAAGGGCATGGCAGAGTGTGGCCAGGAGCATGAGGGGGCGATGGAGATGTGGGCTCGCCACAGTGTGCCCCACTCTGCTCAAGGCCAGAGTCAGACTTGGTCTGCTGGGGACCCAGTTTGGGCAAGCAGAGGTGGTGAGTGCCCCGTTGTTGGGGTTCTTCCTTTGGAAGCTGGCTGCCCTTGTAGTGGGGAGGTTATAGAGATTATAGAGATTCCTGCCCCTTCCTAAGCCACTTGACAGGGGGCTTGCATATCCACTTTGAACCTCACAAAGCTTGGGGACCTTAGAATGCCAGAGGCCCAGGCCCCTGGGTCACACAGGCTTTCCCTTGGTCCTCAGTGTGGGGTGATTGAATGCATTCCTGACTGCACGTCTCGAGACCAGCTGGGCCGGCAGACAGACTTTGGCATGTATGACTATTTCACTCGGCAGTACGGAGACGAATCCACCCTGGCCTTCCAGCAGGTAACACTGAAGTGGCTGAGCCTCCAGGGCCAGCAGAGCAGCTTAGGATGGGCCACACAGGCCTCCTCTCTCTCCTCTTGTCGGCTTTTCTGGGCAATCTCATTGCCTGCCACATACTTTCATCCTGCCCCAGTGTGTCTGCTGTCCTCCCATGTCTCATCTCCAGCTATCTTTCAGACATGTCCCATTGGACGTCCAGGAGACACCTCACACTTAACACATCCAAAACAAAGCTTCTCTTTTCCCCTAAAGCCACCTTCCCTGTCACTTTTGAGGGCACCACCCTCCTCCTAGACCCTCAGGCTCCTCCCTAGCTCTCACCCCCTCTATCTAGTACAGCGCTATGACTTGGCAATTTCACCTCTGCACCACCTCTCCAATATGCCCCCTCCACACCCTGGCACAGCCTTTGGATTACTGCAGTCGCCTGCTGGGGGTCGGGGGCTGCCCACCTCCAGTCTCTCGCTCTCCAGTCCATCCTCCTCCACTCAAAGTGATTTTCCTAAAACAGATCCTCCTCAGTAAACTCCATTGTCTCTATGAAATACAAAGCTCTGCTTGGCACTCAGAGACCTCCGTAATCTGGCCCTTCCTCACCTCTCACTCCCCAGTGATCCTGGGCACTTGGCCGCTTCTCCAGTGTCCTGCCTATCTCTGACCCTGGATTTTCTCTGGCCATCCCCTGGGCCTGCTCACCTCTGCCTTCCAGCTTCTCTGGCTTCCTTCAGATCCCAGCTAGTCTTCTGTAAGAGGCTTTTTCTGCTTCTCCTGGATCTTTGTGTCTTCCCTCTGAGATGACCTCAGACTGGTAGGGGTCATTCAGCCCTTCATTTTTGTCTGAGTCTTCTCTCCTCAAGTCTGTCCAGACTCACTGGGTCCACGACACTCTATCCATTCCCTCCTCCTTTCGCCTTCAGTCTTTCCCACCAGCAGAGTCTTTTCCAGTGAGTCCTGTCTTCTCATTATGTGACCAGAGTACTTCAGCTTCAGCATTTGGCCTTCCAGTGAATAGTCTGAATTCATTTCTTGAAGTGTTGACTGATTCGATCTCCTTCTGCCCAAGGGGCTCTCAAAAGTTCTCTGGCACCATGGTTCAAAAGCACCAACTCTTTTGCTCTCCCAGTCATGCCTTGCTGCTTTGATTCTGATGGCCTTTGTGACCAAGGCAATGTCCTCTCTTTCCCATCTGCTGTCCAGATTTCCAGAGCTTTCCTTCCAAGGAGCAACATCTTTTAATGTCATAGCTGCAGTCTCCATCTGCTGTGATCTTTGAGGCCAATAGAAATGCTGACCCTGTTTCCATTTCTCCTCCCTCTCTTTGCCAGAAAATGATGGGACCAGTTGCAGTGTTCGTAGTTTTATGTTAATCCTCAAGCCAGCTTTTACTCCCTCCTCTTTCACCTTCACCAAGAAATTTCTCAGTTCTTCACTTTCTGCCACCAGAGTGGCATCATATCTGCAGGTCTGAGATTGGCAGTATTTCTCCCAGCAGCCTTCCTTCTGGCTTTTGATTCCTCCAGCCTGGTATTTCACATGATGCACTCTGCATGTAAATTACATAAATAAGGGATAATATGCAGTCTTGTCATACACCTATTCTGATCTTAAACCAATCAGGTGTCCATTCTCAGCTCTAACTGTTGTTTCTTGGCCAACGTGCAGGTTCCTCAGGAGACAAGACCATCAGGTCTTCCAGTCTCTTAGAGGACTTGCCATATTTTGTTGGGATACACACAGTCGAAGGCTTTGGTGTCGTCAGTGAAGCAGAAGTAGATGTTTCTCTGGAGCTCTCTTGCTTTCTCCATAATCCAGCAGATGTTGCCAGTTTGGTCTCCAGTTCCTCTGCCCTCCCGCTCATTCTCGGTTCATGTGTTGCTGAAGCTGAAGCATGACCTTGTTCACTTGCTCAGTAATTTGAACCTTCCTCGACAGTGCCCTTCTTTAGGATCGGGATGTAAACGGATCTTTTTCAGGCTGGTGGCTACTGTGGGGTTTTCCAGATTTGCTGCATATAAAGTGCAGCAGTTTAATAGCATCATCTTTTGGGGGCTTAAATGGCTTAGCTGGAATTTGGCCACCTCCACCAGCCTTGTTGTTTGCAATGCTTCTGCAGGCCCACTTGACTGCATTCTCCAGGATATCTGACTCGAGATCAGTGACCATAGTGTGCGTCAGTGGTCATCAGTGATGCTAAGATCTTCCTTGTATAGTTGTGGGTATTCTTGCCACCTCTTCTTAATATCTTCTGCTTCTGTTAAGTCCCTACCGTCTTGGGCTTGTAATCATGCCCGTTTTTTTGCATGAGATGTTTTCTGTCGTATTTCTGATTTTCTTTGCAATCTCTCATCTTTCCCATTCTGTTGTTTTCTTCTGTTTTCTTTGCATTGCTCATTTAAGAAAACAGTGTCTCTCCTTGCTACTCTCTGGAATTCTGCATTCAGTTGGCTGTATGTTTTCCCTTTCCTTTTCCTTCTTTCCTCAGCTATTGGTAAAGCCTCATGAGACACCATTTTGTTTTCTTGCTCATTTTCTTTGGAAGGTTTTTTATTGCTGCCTCTTGTACAATATTGGGAACCTCTGTCTAGAGCTCTTCGGGCACTTCAGCTCCCAGATCTGATACCTAATTGAGTTGTGATTTCCACCTCACATTCACAAGAGATGTCATGGAGGTCGCACCTGAACAGTTTGATGGTTTTCCCTACTCTCTTAAGTCTGCATTTTGCAATAAGGAGCTCACTCAGCCCCAGGCCTGTTTTAACTGACCTTACTGAGCTTCTCCACCTCTGGCTGTGAAGTGTATCGTGGGTCTGATTTCTGTCTCGGCTGCCTGGCGATGTCTGTGTGTGGAGCCGTTTTTTGGGCTTTTGTTGCCGTGGCCAGCGAGTTGTCTTGACCAAACTCTGGCATCTGCCGTGCTTGGCTTTGCCCTCCAATGCCGCACTTACCTGCTATTCCATTGATCTTTTGGATTCCCTGCGTTCCAGTCCCTGTGATGAACGTCTTTGGCTGGTGTTATTTCTAGAAGTTACTGTAGGTCTCCATAGACCCGATCTGCTGTGGCCTCTTGGGCCTCAGTGCTTGGAGCTGTGGTGTTCATCTCTCACACTTAGTCCCGGACCTGCTTTTCTCTCTTCTCGTTGGCTGTGAGGGCTTCTCTCTTTCTTCTAAGGGCCTCTTGCCCACAGTAGTCTGCAGTGATCACCTGGATTAAATTCACCCGCGCCCATCCATTTGAGTTCATGGATCCCAAGATCCTGGAGTAGCCGGCCATTTCCTTCTCCAGTGGGTGGCCTTTTGCCTGAACTCTCCCCCCTGACCTCTCTGTCTTTACCCTGCCTGGCAGAGCTCGGGCTCCATTGGGCTCCACACGCTGTGGGCAGGGGGCATTTATTAAGTGCCTGACCTGTGCCAGCTTGCACTGAGCTCCCCTGGAGCCTCACGATGGTCCTCAGAGAAAGAGAAGTCGGGGCGGCTAGGTGGCGCAGTGAGTAGAGCGCCGGCCCTGGAGTCAGGAGGACCTGGGTTCGGATCCAGCCTCAGACACTTAACACACACAAACAAAAACCTAGCCATGCGACCTTGGGCAAGTCACTTAACCCCAATTGTCCTCCAAAAAGCCAAAAAAAAAAAAAAAGAGAGAGAGAGAGGAGAAGCCAGTGATGTGCCCAGGGCCAAACAATGTGGGGCCAGGTTTTACCTTGGGTCTTTCTGATCCTCCTGCACCACCACACTGTCCAGATGTGATTGTGAAAAAGTGACAACAATCCAAATTCCAGCCTCAGGGAGCAGCTAGAAATCCTCTCCCAGAAGGCCCAGAGGCCCCGCTCCTTGGACACAGGGAGCCAGTGATGGCTACTGCCGCAGTGGATTCTGGGAGGCCCCCGTCACCACGGGGAGCACAGGGAGGGCCTGGCCACCCCCCTGACCATGTGCCCCGTGTCCCCGCGCAGGCCCGCTACAACTTCATCCGCAGCATGGCTGCCTACAGCCTCCTCCTGTTCCTGCTGCAGATCAAGGACCGTCACAACGGGAACATCATGCTGGACAAGAAGGGCCACATCATCCACATAGGTCAGCCGGGGGCCTTGGTGTCGGGGGGAGCGGGGGCGGCCACTGGCAAGTTCTTGGGGACAGGAGGGTCAGGAGGAGCTCTGCGCTGTGACCAGGCCTCAGTGTCCTTGTCTGGAGAATGGGCACGAAGGCCTTGGCAGACGTCACCCTGGCTGCGCTGGCTGAGATTCTGTATTGCCAGTGTGATCTCATTTGATCCTCACAGAAGCAGGGGGCGGGGGGGTGCTTTTACTATTCTCATTTTACAGTTGAAGAGACTGAGGCAGGCAGAAGGGGAGTGACTTGCACAGGGTCATGCAGCTAGGGCATGTCTGAGGCCAGATTGGAACTCAGGTCTTCTGGCTCCAGGCCAGCACTCACCCCACCAGGCCCCTCCGCTGCCGCACCTGGGGTCCATGTCTTACAGCAACTTTCCTGCTCATGTTCACAGACTTTGGCTTCATGTTTGAGAGCTCCCCCGGAGGGAATCTGGGCTGGGAGCCAGACATCAAGCTGACCGACGAGATGGTCATGATCATGGGCGGGAAGATGGAGGCCACCCCGTTCAAGTGGTTCATGGAGATGTGTGTCCGAGGCTACCTGGCAGTCAGGTGAGGGCCTCCGGACCATGTCTCCCAACAGCCAAGAAGGGGCTCCCCAGGGGCCTGATCCAGGCTCAGAGCTAGAATCAGACACTCCACCAGCAAGCATCCAGGGTCCCAGTGTCCAGCAGAGCAAAGCCTACTCTCCTCCCAGGGAAGCCAGGCAGAGTAGTAGCCCCCTGTGGGGCCCTGGGGCACAGACTGCTGGGTGGGATGTTCCAAGTGCCCTCACATCTCACTCCCAGACTCCACTGAGGTGGGGGAGGCTGACCAGGCTCTTGAGGCAGATGGAAAAGGAGGAAGACTTCTGCCTCTTTGGTTTGCGGCCTTTGAGATGGGAGCAGGGCAATCTCAGCATCACCAGGCCCCACTTGACCCTTCTGGCTCTCCCTGCAGGCCCTACATGGATGCTGTGGTCTCTTTGGTAACCCTGATGCTGGACACTGGGCTCCCCTGCTTCCGAGGACAGACAATCAAGCTGCTGAAGTGAGTCCTGGGATGTTGTCCTAGGTTGGCGCACAGTCAGCCCACTCCCACCATCTGTAGCTGGTGCCCAGAGTGTGGGGGTATCATTTCTCTTGCCTTTGGAGGCACACAAGGTCCATGTGAGGAAGTCTTTCTCATGGTCAAGGCTTCAGCTGCCCCCTTGCACAGCGAGGGGTATGGCCCACATGACCTCCCTCTCCAAGGTCTGAAGGCAGGGATTCGAGGGTCAGCCTAGAAGTAGGCTCTGCTCTTCAGGGAAGGATTCAGGGGTGGACAGAACAGCAAGGAGGGAAGGCTGAGCCTCTCCTCTCCTGTTCTGCTGGTGCTTAGCTCCCCCAGAACATAAACAGCCCTAGGGCATGGGGGGATAAGGAGAAAAGAGAGGCATTCTTGCTACCCTCCTTGATTGATCAATCCCTTGGAGACCAGGGGAGGGGAGAGGGCAGAGCCAGGGCAGGATCACCAAAACGGACAAGGCTTAGTCTTGAGATCAATACAGACCAGTGTCCTGGGCTGCCTTGGGGGGGGCGGGGGGTTGCAGCGCTCCCGTTTGGTTGAGGACCCTCCAGCTTGGAAATCCCATGATCTTTCCTGGTCAGTTCCCAGGATGCTCCTGACTTGGTCCAACTTCCCCCCAAACCCATAAAGCACAAGCTCCTCCTATGTCCTTTCCCCATCATCCCCAACTTCAGTAGTCAGACACCCTTGGCCAGCGGTCCTCCTCTGGGAGAAGAGGTCAGGGAATTCAGCCACTGCGGACACTGCTCTCCTGCACCCTGGTCTGAACAATCCTGATGAGCTTTTCTCCCCTGCCAATGACTGGGAGGAAGGTCAACCTGAGGCTCCCCAGAGGGCCACAACTGTCCCAAAGGCTTCTCACAGAAATGGGCACATCTTTCTCTCTCACCCCCCAAGGCACAGGTTCAGCCCGAATATGACTGAACGAGAGGCGGCCAACTTCATCCTCAAGGTCATTCAGAACTGCTTCCTTAGCAACAGGTCAGTCTATTTCCCAGCTGGCCCCTATCCTGCACTTCCAGGCCCATCTGTCTGTACCCTAGGCACTGAGCAGTGACAATGGGGGCACCCCTTCCCAGACAGAAGTTTAGAGGCTCCCTCTGGCCAAGCCACCATCTAGGCTATGTTTGTAAAGTGAATGCTCCAGGGTTCCTCAGACCCCGTGGCTGCATCCTCCACAGAGCTCCCAGGCACCCTGTCTCATCCTGAGATACTTCTTCCCTTCCCCTTAGGAGCCAAGGGGCTGGTGCCTGGCAGGTGCCTTGTCCTTAGCTCTTCTGAGTTAAGAGTGGCCCTCTGAGATGACGAGACCCACTCAGCTCCCCCTTTCCCCAGGCCAGCCCATGTTCTTTGGGGACAGCTCTTAGAATAGGAAATATGCCTTTAGAAAACTGGGATTGTTCCCCTAGGACACTTTGTCCTACCTTCAGGAACCAAATGGGATAGGCCTGATCCCTCCTCTCTGGTAGGTTCTAGTGTGTCATCCCCTGACCGAGCTCTGGCCCTTTCCTGACCCATTTGGCCTTCTGGACTGCCACAGAGAGCCCAGAACCAAACTTTCCTTGCCAATGAGGCTGGGGCCAGCAGGCCTTTCACATTCTGGCCCGCCACCCATAGTCTTCGGTGTGGCCAAATACCTTGGTCAGAGGTGTTGACAGCACACGGAGCCCGGGGGGCCCCCCTGCCCTCTTCCCGTGAGCCCCTGTGTTCTCTCATCAGATCCATGGTTGACCACAAACAAGCCCCCTTGGGAAGCTGCGTGACCTTCCTGCTTGGGACCACTCTAACATAATTCTAGACCAAGGACTTTCCAGAACCCTCCAGACCAACCCTGGGAGGGTCCTAGAACCTCCTTTAGCCCCATTTCCCTCATTTGTGGAACGGAGATAATAACAGCACCTGCTAGATGAGGAAGGCATCCATACTGGGTGCTAGGAGGGAGACTGAGTCACAGGGGTTCTAAAAGAGGGCTTGTGAAAGCCCCGAGACTTCTTCCCGAAAAAGGTAACCAGCAAAGAGGGCCAGCCACGGTCCACCTCTGCCTCCTTCCCTCTGCAGCACGAGGGCATTAGCAGGGAGGTGGGAGCTGCCAGCAGCACCACTTAGCAGTCGACCACACCTTGGCCTCTCACGATTGCCTGAAAGATGTAGACAATGTGAGGCCCTCACTGTGGGCCCCTGGAGTGCCAGCTGCCTCCCATCCAAGATTCCTCGAAGTTTAATCAGAGGAACAGTCCTGATAATCACTGCAGGGCAGAAAATGGAGAAGCTTTGGCTGCTGTAAGGGAAGAGGTCTGGTGAGTTCCTCAGCTGCTCCCTCTAATCTGGGGATAACATGGTGCCAGGATGTTTCATGGCCTCCCAAAAGAGAGCATGTGGCCTGCCCGTCCAAACAGAGAGACCAAGTGGATGAGCAATGAAATCACCCAGATTTTAACACACCTCTGAGCAGCAGTTCTGGGGGAAGTTAATCTGCAAATTTAAAAATATGCTTTATGACTATTTCAACTGGTTTTCTTTGGGTGCCTCAGTAGGATGACAAAGGGCCAAGTTTCTCAGTTGGCAGAACTTGACCCACGGTAGATATCCAAAACAGCCAGGGAGCTAGGCCCCGAGCCCAAAAGCAGGACAAAAAGAGGCCAGTTGCTGTCAGGAAACCACAGTGCTCCTCTGCTGACCCCAGGCTTTCCACAGGGGGCAGGTGTGAGCAGATCACCCCAGAGCTAGTGGAGAACTCAGAAAAAGAACAGGCAGCCTGAGCACGAGCCCCCACTGAGGAGGACACACATACACCTGCCTAGCGGAGGGACCCAGGGGGAGTGATGAAGGATTGTTGAGGTGAAAAGATGAAAGCTGAGACCTAATCTGGTTAGAAGTCCCTGAGCAAGGGTGGAGACGATGAGAAATGTGTTTGGGGCACGTGGATAGGGCGAGGGAGGAGCCCCCCTCCCCACCCCCACCCCGGCCATGGCGCTGAGGGATTGGCCTCATGTGGAGGCCGCGGGGATGGAGACGGAGGGACCTCAGCTAGATGCCAGAAGTAAAGCAGAGCAGGAAGTCAGAGCTGGCTCTGCGGCACTGAGTGCATGCCCTATGGACACAAGGGGGAGATTGTCTGAAAGAGGAAAATGTTTTTGGTTTTTTACCCTTGTCTTCCTTCATATCCCCATTGTTTAGCCCAAGATTGGGCTTGGCACACAGTAGGCACTTAATAAATGCTCACTGGCTGACTGAATTTTGGATATGTAGAGGCTTGAGAAGCCAGTGAGATCATTTAAGTGTATTGAAAGGACCCTGCCCTGACAGCTCACCTCCCACTTCCTGGGGACCCCAGTGCATTCCCCTGCACTAGCCGCCTTCTCTCAGCTAGACTCCTGTCTCTGAAATCTCAGAGCCTTCTCCAAGACAAGTGAGGCAACCCTGCCTTGGGACTGTGAGGCTGGCTTCCTCATCACCCTGGTGCCCAGCAGTCTTCGACCATTGAGGCTCCTTCTGGACACTCTCCTCAATGGTCAGCACATTTGCCTACCCACTTAGATTCAGCCCATCCCAGGGACTCGGAAACACCAGCCAGCAGTGTTCCTCAACCCCAAATGGACACTCCCTTCCTCAGCTTCTTGGTGAACCAGCTCAACTCCTGGATCATCTCTTCAAGGAAGAGAAGCCTCTTAAGACGTGGAAATCATCAGTGTGCATTCTGGGATTGGGGGGCGGCCAATACAAGAACTTGGAGACAAGAGGCGGAACGTCGTGAAGGAGGAACAGGGAGGCATGAAGGATGGGCTGGGGCGGAGAATGGTGAGTGACCTGGCCAGACAAGGACTGAAGGACATGGTCTGAGCGGCCTGGGGGGAGACTGAAGAGGCCTGAGCTGAGCAGAGAGAAGGAATAGAGAGTCATTGTGAAGGAAGAGAAATGACAAGAATTAGCAAGTGCTGGGAAATGGCATATGGAGGAGGCTGGCGGCGAAGGTCCTGAGACCTTGCACAGAAGGGGAGGGCTGATGGGGCAGGGAGGATGAGTCGGTTTTTGGACAGCTGAGTCGAAGGTGTCTGGGACACAGCCAGCTTGAGGTGTCTGAGGCAGGTGGAGATGGGCTCAAGGTTAGGAGAGAAGAGGGCCCAAAACCTGGGGGCTGCCCACAGTTGGGGGGCGACTGAGAAGGAACGGCCAGACAAGGAGGAGAACTGTGAGAGAAGTCATGAGAGCCCCAGAGGAGAAGGTCAGCAGTGGCATGGAGAAGCATCTGCAGTCTTGGGAGCTTGGAGTCCAGAGAGCCGCCTAGGGCACTCACCACTGGATGTGACCATTAAGGGATCTACTCAGGCTGTCGTCCAATATCTGCCAGACCATCGCTGGACAGGCTGGTCCTTTCACACCTCCCTGGTCGTTCGCTGTCCCACTGTCCACAACAGACCCGTCCCACCACCTGTTAGCTATACTCCTCTCCCTTGTTCTTAGCCAGAAGCCCAAGTCCGATGGTTGTGAGCTCCCTCTTCCTCACTCCTCTGACCGCCCTCTCTCCTGTCACCACTGAAGAGGGCCTGTCTTGCTGACACCAAGCCCTCTATACTCCCCCTCAGGCCTCTCACCCCTCCCTACCCTTGCCAGCAGATGGCCAGTCTCCTTCCCTTCTGTCCTCCCCCACCCCCATACCCTGCAGTCCAGCGTCCTTGGGCCTCCATGCCTGGAGGGCTCTCGCCCTCACTCTGCCACTGAGCCCCCCCTTCTGCCAGGGCCTTCCCTTGGAGGTGGCCTCCCGTCTGCTCTGTGTGACATCCCCATTAGGAGATCAGGGCCTGGGTTTTGGCCTTCCTGTGTGTTTCAGGGCTCAGCACAGTGCCTGGCATTTAGTGTTTAATAAATGCTCATCCACTGACTGAGGCCTGAGACTGGAGAGTCTAGGGTAGGAACCAGCACAAAGATGGCTTGTGGTAACGGAGGCCAGGAGTGGTAGTGGCAAGGACCCAGCCTGACACCCATTAGCTGCAGGACATTGCATAGATGTTCTCCGATGGCTCAGACCAGCCAGTGCACAAAGCCTGGTTCCATAGAGCCTGGGCAGTCGTGGGTCATGGCTTGTGGCCACAGGGAGGCAGGGAGGATGAGGACTGGCCACAGAGAGGCCAGGCCAGGGCCTGGCAGCTGGTGGCGAGAACTCAGCTGGACATGGGGACTGGCTGGGCCTTGGAGGGGAGGCATTTGCATTCAGGCCCATAGGACCTTGGGCCAGCTTCATCCTCTCTGGGACACCATTCCCCGCCTCTCTAAAATGAGGGACTTGTCTGGCCGACCTTCCAGGTCCCTTCCAGTAGTTCAGTCAACATTTCTTAAGTGCCTGCTGTGTGCCAGGCTCTGTGCTTGGCCCTGAGGAGACAAAAAGAGGCCACAGACAGACCTTGCCCTCAGGGAGCTCACAGTCTAATGGGGGAGACCACAAGCACACAACTATGTTCAGAATGAACTTGCTACAAGATAAATAGAAAATGATGAGCGGGAGAAGGTAGGGGAATTAAGAGGGGTCAGGAGGGCTTCTTGGAGGAGGCAGGATTTTAGTTGGGACTTAAAGGAGCACAGGGAGGGGTAACCTGCCTGTGGTCAGAAGCCAAGGAGCATGGGCTGGACTGAGCTCAGGGGCTGCCCTCTGTGTTCTAGAATCAGACCCCAGTTGCCAGTGGAAAGGGCATGGTAGGACTTGGGGCTCCTCCCCTGGCACATTTGCCAGGCACCCACCGTCTGACTTTCAGTAGCCAGGAGCCCCCACTAGCCTCTCTACAACTCCTCTCTCCCTTCTTTCTGTTAGGCCCCTGCCACTTTATGATCGCCACCAAATTAAGTTAAAATCGCTCAGCCTGGCATTCAGGGCCTCCTGCAGCCTGATGAGAGCCTCTATCTCCAGACTGCTCCCCCCTGTTGGTCCTGCCTGGCAAAGCCTCTCCCACACCCCCACCTCTGGGAAATCTGCCCCCATTCCTCTGCCCTTTGCTCCCTTTGGCCCTTGTGTGGCATGTGTTCACTGCTCCTTAACATGCTGACCTTGGGGTGTCACCACTGCCCAGGGACCCTATGTCACCTCAGCTCCGAATCTGCACCCCCAGGTAGAGCCCTGGGCCTGTCAGGCACTTGTTGAAGCTTCCCAGATGACCGCTAACCCTCTTCCTTCTTTGTAGGAGCCGGACATATGACATGATCCAGTACTATCAGAACGACATCCCATACTGAGGCCCCCTCGGGCAGGGGGTTTCTGGGGCCTCCGACACTGCTTCCAAGTCTTGTCATGCGCACAGTGCAATAGCAGCCCCCGGCTCTGGCTCTGGTCTGTGGCGGGCAGGCGGGGGGAGAGGGGGTGTGCATGCTTGTGTGTGGGGTGTGGGTGTGCATGCACGACGGCTCCCCTGTGACCCATAGAGCAATCGGTAGAACTGAGCCCTCTTCTGTTAGTGTCCCTGATGACCCCACCCCGGCATGAGGTCAGAGGACTTCATCATGAACCAGTGAGGTGATTTGTAAGGTAGTGAGTCCCCATGTCAGGAAACACGTGGCAATCTACTCTGCAGCAGGTGATTGAGCCTGGTGCGACACTTCGGTTGTACTGTAAGAGGTGGAATGATAATCATCCCGAGGCATCATGGTCTGTGCAGAGGCGCCCCAGCCCTGCTCTGGCCATGATCCCTGCCTCCATGCCCCTTTATTTCATAGGTACAAGGAGAAGGTATTTTTCCTTTTGTGTGTAAAATACAAATCACTCTATAAAGATTTATTTAATCTACCAGAAATAATAAAAGGACCAAAATCAGACTGTTTGCATGAGCCTTTGGTTTCTCTGGCAGCTCCTTCAGGGACCCCCGAGAAAGGCCATCATCGCCTCACAGCCCGGGAAGGTGGATGTGTTCCCTCGTCAGTGTCCCGAGTTCCTGGAGAGTTGGTCAGGCGTTTCAGTGCCAAAGCTGTACCCTCTGCCTGCCTTGAGTCTCTTCCCCACTCCCTCTCCTCTACCTGTCAAAGTGACCTCTCCCATGGCTCCCTGTGTGGCCTCCAGGAGCAAATGCCAAGAGCTCTGGCCTTCCGAGCCCTTTTTACCCTGCAATTCCAGCCAGGGGCAGGCTAACAGTTGTGCTGCTCAGACCCAGACACAAGCCAGAGCGAGCCCAGACTGGGCAGGAAGCAATCAGACCCTGAAAGCTTCCAATCCCTGAGCTAACTCTGAGATCCTGGAATGATACAGCACTCAATACACTTAGTAAGCAACAGCTTAGCTCCACCCAAACATCCTCTCCAGAAGTGTGAAGGCTGCCTGACCGGCACAGGAAGTAGGTTAGAAGAATGAAGAAACAAAAAATAATTGCACCATAAAGAGCTATTGTGGGAACCGGAGGAGCCCAAGACACAAACCCAGAAGAAAATTACTCCAAAATCTCAAAGACAAATACAGTCTGGGAACAAGTTTAACAAGAGTTCCTGGAAGAGATTTCTTTTTATTTTATTTATTTTTTTTAATTCAATTTGTTTGTTTATTTACTTTTAGTTTACAACATTCAGTTCCACAGTCCCTTGAGTTTCTAATTTTCTCCCCTCCCTTTCTTCCCCCCACCCCCATTGTGGCAGCATGCACTCGAATATAGGATCTATAAATATCTTCACATTAATCATTAGGTTGTAAAGAAGGATTATAACTGATGGAATGATCAGTGGGAAAGAGGAAACAAAACAAGAAAAAGAAACACAGCAAGTGGACTGTTTCAATCTGCATTCAGACTCAGCATCTCTTTCTCTGGATGTGGACATCTCTTTTGATCATGAGTCTTTTGGAGCTGTCTTTAGCCTTAAGAGATTTTTATTTTTAGAAAATTCAAAATGGATTTGTTTGCTCTTTTGCTTTTTGAAGGGCAATTGGGGTTAAGTGACTTGCCCAAAGTCACATGGCTAGTGTGTCAGGTGTCTAAGGCTGGATTTGAACTCAAGTCCTCCTGACTCCAGGGCCAGTGCTCTGTTCACTTCGCCACCTAGTCACCCCAAAAACGTTTTAATAAATTAAATGGGGGCACAAGAGGGGTAAATGGGAAAAGAAGCAAGAACTATGGAAGAAAGATTTGGGAAGAAATATTAACAAGAGGTAAAGACCTCACCTAAGAAAGACCTCCCCTGAAAATTAGAATGGATCAAATGGAAACCAGGGATTCCATGAAACAAGAAACATTTAAAAAGTCCAAAATCTGGTGGGAAAAACATAGAAGAAAATGTAAAGCATCTCACACCAAAAACCCTGACCCAGAAGACAGATCAAAGAAAGGTCATTTAAGAATCGCTGGACGACCTGAAATAGGGAGCCAGGTTGTGAAGGGCCTTGAAGGCCAAGCAGAGCCTTTCGTATTTGACCCTGGAGGCCATAAGGAGCCACTGAAGTTTATTGGGGGTGGGGATGAGGTATGTGATGTGCTCAGACCTTCACTCTAGGAAAATCACTTTGGTGGCTGGATGGATGATGGGCTGGAGACAGGTAGACTCACCCACAGGCTGGTGCAGTAGTCTAGGTATATGGTGATGAGGGTCTGCACCAGAGAGGGCCAAGGACAGAGGAGAGAAGGAGCCAAATTAGAAATGCACCATGACCTAGAACTGGGGAGATCTGCCATTTGGCACCAATTCCTTCATCCTGTGTGAGGTCAGGCTCTGAGATACAGCTGGAGACAGACCCTCCACACTGGGAGAGCCCTACGTAGACAGACACCATCCCCAGTGTCTGCTTGCCTCTCTACCTGGCTCCCTACACTGATCTGGACTGGAAAAGGGATGCGTGATTTTTGTTATTGGGTTTTCTGACCAGGAGTACATCTGATCCATGTCTAGGTCTGTGCTGAGGAGTGATGGCGGAGAGCTTGGCAGTGCTTCTCCCTGCCCCACCCCTTGCTTCCTGTCTTCCAACCCATCCTCCCTCAGCAGCCCAGAAGCATAGATCTGACAGCTGGCACTCCAGTGGCCCACCATCCCCTCCAGTGTCTGTTCATACCTGGCCCCTTCCTCCCTTTGCATCCCAAGCACTTTTGTGAGCCAAGCGCACTGGCTTCTTTGTCAGTTCCTTAAACAGGACCCTCCATCTCCCATCTCTAGACCTTTGCTCCGGCAGTCCCCCATGTCTGGAGTGTTCTTCCCCCTCAGCTCTGCCTCTGACTTCCCCAAAACTCAACTAAAAGCCCCAGTCACTAATTATTTCCCCTCTGAGATGACCTTCCATCTATTCTGTATATATTTTTATGTTCCTATATACGTGTTGTCTCCCCCATTAGAATGTGAGCTCCCTGAGGACAGAGATGGCATTTTTGCCTTTATCTGTGATGAGGGGAGGGTAATAGGTTCCAGAGGGACTCAGTCCCTGAGTCTGGAAGGAATTCACCAGGCTCAAGCAAACTTGGAGTCAAGATTGTAAAAGTTTCTTGTTACACTTTACAGCGGGCAAGAGTTCTTAGAGAACCTGCAAACTTACAGAAGTCACAGGTATATAGTTTTATGGAGTCAAGACAGTAAATCAGGTGTCAATTATGTTAACAAGGTGAGTAAGGGTGGGATAAGGGAGGAGTTAAGGAATGGTCAGTGCTTAAAGGACCATGCGCTTTTAATATCAACTACACAGGCGTATTGCCCTTAATTCACTGCGAAATAGCCCAAGGCGGGGGCTACCTGGAGGTGTGGTTTTAGGCCTGAAACCTCATTAAGTCAGCCAGTGGTCAAGGCTGACTGAGAAGTGTCCAGTCTGCCACCCATCAATGTCATGTTTGACAAGATGGATGATGGGAACCAAGGCCAAAGGAGACTCAGTGTGGGTATAACTGGCTAAGGAGTTACCCTATAGATAGGGCACTGAAGGATTCATGGGGCAGCTGCCCACTCTACTAGGGGAGATAACATTTGCCCAAGCTAAAATGTTTATAAATAGTTTAGTGAAGGATTCATAGGTAGCTTGTTATTGTTCCAAGCAGAGAAAAACAGTTCATGAATTGTTGCTGGGCAGAGTGCTGGCAGGGGGAAGGGGCAGAGTTAATGCTCTGAGGCTGGGGAGGGGGAAATGTGATTTTATATAGATCCCAAGCACCCCTTTTATTTATTTATTTTTGAAAATACAAACAATCTTTTAATCGACACAAACACAAAAAATGGCTCAGTGCAATGTCCCTGCCCGTGCTCAGTCCAGCGGTGGGCATCTGTGCAGTGGGGTCCCGAAGGCTACTGCTGCGGGGGTGTGGTCCCACCCTCCACCCCAGGCCATGGGGCTGGTGGCCCAGGTGGGAGCCGCAAGCTGCTGAAGTGCTGCTGGTGTCGGGGTTGGGGAAGAGAAATGGGGGAGGCGCTGGTCCTGCCGCTCAGACGTGGGGGTCAGCAGCCTGGGGTTCGAGGTGTGGGCAGCCGGGCAGTGAGGATGCTGATGATGAGGAAGGGCTTCAGAGGCTGCTGCAGGGACGGTGGCGTGGGTCCGGTCTCACCCTCCCGCTCAGGCCTGGGGGTCAGGGTCAGCTGCCAGGAGCTCCAGGCGTGGGCAGCGGGGTGCCGATGTTGCCCGCTCAGGCCTCGGGGTCAGCGGCAGCGGCGGCGGCAGCAGGAGCGTCGTCATCGGGGGCGCGGCGGGAGCAGCAGCAGCAGCGGCGGTCGCGGCCTGGCCCTCGGGGGCCCCCCGGGCCGGCGGCCCCGCCCCGACGCCCGCGCCCCCCCCGCCCCCAACGCCAGGCCGCGTTGAGCAGGCACTGCTGCAGCACAGGGTAGAGGCGCTGGCAGCCCTCCAGGCCCAGGCGCACGGCGCCCGCCCAGCTCTCGGCCGAGCAGGCCTCGCCGCTGCTCAGCAGGCCGGCCGCCTGGTTGAGCACGGGCATGAGTGCCACGGTGAGGCCGGCGGCTGCGCGCTCCTCCTCGCGCCGCGTCGGGTCCAGCTGCCAGGCGGCGTCGGCGCCAGGGGCGCGGCTCAGCGCGCAGCCCACTTCCAGGTCGTACATCTCCACGCCCGCGTTGGCCAGCGCCAGCCCCGGTCCTCCAGCACCAGCGCAGCTCGCGCTCCCCCGCTCCGCCGCCGCCCCCCGCCGCGCGCTCACCCCCCACGGCCGCGGCCCGGACACGGCGCACAGCACCTTGGTGTGGCCGGCCTCCAGGGAGGCCAAGCCCTTGGCTTGGCTCAGCAGCCCGGCGCGCGCGTACAGCGGCCGCAGCCGCGAGGGGTCCCGGGGCCCCGCCGCCCGCCCTCCCCCTCCCTGTCGTTGTCGTCGTCGAGCCCGGGGCGCACCACGTAGAGCTAGGGTGGCTGCGATTCCTCAGGCCCGCGGATGTGCCGGTGGTCTCCGGGCATGGCTGCGGCTCCCTCCAAGCACCCCATCAGATTCAGCCCAATATTCTTACCTGTCAGACCCTCTTTAATTTTGACTCTCATCTGCCATGTTCTCTGTTTCAGCTTTTTATCTCCTACAAATTTAATAAGCAAACCCCTTATGGCTAGTTCCAGGTCAGTGACAAAAGGGGCAAGCGCAGACCCTTGGGCCACCCCCAGGAGACCCCGTGCAAGTTGGCATCCAACTGTTCCTGGCGATTTTGGGGCTCTAGCAATCTCATTCATTCCAAATCTGTGCTTTGTCTACCCCATCTACATTTTACACACACACACGCAAAACCATGAGAGAATTTTATCCAATTCTTGTCAAGAAAGGAAATCAAGTCAGTCTTGTATCAGACAAGCAGTGAAGCAGTACTAGCTTTTGGGTCACCGTTTCATTTTCTAGATGCTTAACAACCATTGAAGGATACCTGGTAGAATTTTGCCAGGAATAAAACTTCAAACCCTGTTTGAAGATGCCATTGTCTTTCCCTTTCCCTACCTCCCCTGTTACTGTAGAGGGCACCCCCCCCCCCTCCTAGTCCCTCAGGCTCCCAACCCAGAAGTTATCCTGGATTTCTTTCTCTTTCTCTGTCTCTCTCTGTCTCTCTCTGTCTCTCTCTCTGTCTCTCTCTCTCTCTCTCTGTCTCTCTCTGTCTCTCTCTCTCTCTCTCTGTCTCTCTCTCTCTCTCTCTCTCTGTCTCTCTCTCTCTCTCTCTCTGTCTCTCTCTCTCTCTCTCTCTCTCTCTCTCTCTCTCTCTCTGTCTCTCTCTCTTGTCTCTCTCTCTCAAGCACACACACACATCACAAGATGGGGCCAAGGCCTGTCAGTTTCTCCTCTGCAGCATCTCGTCCATTTCACCTTTTTTTTTTTTTTTTTTATTGTTCAGGAATATTGTACATTTATTTTGCTTCTGCTGGCCAAGGAAAAGATTGGCTGTAACTTCTGTTAAAAAACATTGTGTACAACGTAGGCGGTTTTTATCAACTGAAAGTAAAAAGCAGTCTACCATGAAATCTTGTTTCACAAATCTATTCAGATTCTCCCTCTGCTTGAGATTCCCAGGTGAATCCTTAGAAACTCGTAGCTTATTTTTGATGTAATTTTAATGCATTTTCAAATATATATATATGTGTGTGTTTATGTGTGTTTGTGTACATAATTATGTGTGTATATGTGTATATGCTTATGTAGTATCTTTATAATTCTGTTTATTTCTTTTCTCTCCCTAAGACTCTCCATTGAAAAACAAATATGCACACTCAAAACACTTAAAAAAATAAACTTCATTTTTAGTCTTGATATATAGCATGCAAAAGGTCAATGTGTAGAATTTTCATGAAGTTACACAATTTATGGGATGTTGGATATAAAAATAGGAATGCTGAACAACACCTAGACAAATAGTAATCTTGTGGTAGAACTTAGAATTCAATCACTAAACAAGGTACTAAAGATCTTATAATTATCCCCTTATTTTAAATGAATTTCAACTTTAATATAAATTACAGCTTAGCAAACAATTGAAGTATTTTGAAAAACTATCATAGCAAGTAAAAGTAAAAAAAATTGATGAATAAATCATTCATTGGTTTGTTTGCTGCTGTTCCTTTTCTGCCATTTCCTGTTGGCGAATAGTTTCTTGTGCTGTTTGCTGCATTTTCTCTAGTTTTTCAAGAGTCAGGGATTTTAGTGGAAGAAGTTTGGGTTTGCACAGCACCATGGTGGCCACATCTTCCACAGACAATTGCCCTTGTTTGGGAAGGACTTCCCGGAACATTGACTTCACCTCTGTCATATCAGAACTGCTGTTATTTTCCTTTATTTTCCCTTTGAGTTCCAGTCCTGTTTAGATCTGGGCGCCCCCTGGGGAGGGGAACTACGGCTGCCCCATTTCACCTTTTTAGACATGTCTTGTTGATTTCACCTGTGCAGAATCTCTTGTCCATTTCACCTTTGCAACACATCTCATCAGTTTCACCTTTGCAACATTCTTACAACCCCCTTCTCTCCTCTGACACTGGACCCACCCTGGTGCAGACCCTCATCACCTCACACCGGGACTATGGCAATAGCTGCTGGGGGGGGGTCTCCCTTCCTTGTTTTTCCCTACATGGCATGAAGGCAGGTGTATGCCCCCTGAAGTAACTAAATACAACAGAGGGGGAAACCTGTGTCTTCCTTGCAGCGATTCACGCCCCCCCTTCACCTTTATCAGCTGACCTTGGCCCTATGTTACATTCTATACACCTATACAGGAGAACAAGTCCCAGGTCTTTCACAGAGGGGTCTTCACAAGTGCCAACTAGCAGTACTTGATACTCAGTGTGGGGTCACAGATCCAGGGTGGATGGAAGAGACCTGAGCCAGGGGTGGCAAGTGATGGGGTGCTTGGGATATATATTTGTAACATCAGTCTGTTTGTAATATCAATTTGTAAAAGAGGTGCTTGGGATCTATGTCTGTAAAATCACATTTCCCCCTCCCCAGCCTCAGAGCATTAACTCTGCCCCTTGCCCCTGCTAGCACTCTGCCCAGCAACAACTCATGAACAGTTTTATCTCTTGCTTGAAACAATAACAAGCTACACCTATGAATCCTTCATTAAACCATCTATAAACATTTTAGCTTAGGCAAATGTTATCTCCCCTAGTAGAGTGGCCAGCTGCACCATGAATCCTTCAGTGCCCTATCTATAGGTTAACTCCTTAGCCAATTATACCTAAACTGAGTCTCTGTTAGCCTTGGTTCCCAACATCCATCTTGTCAAACTTGACACTGATGGATGGCAGACTGGGCACTTCTAAGTCAGCCCTGACTGCTGGCTGACTGTGATGTTTCAGGCCTAAAACCACACCTCCAGGTAGCCCCCCACCCCCTTGGGCTATTTCCCAGTGAATTATGGGCAATACGCCTGTGCAGTTGATATTAAAAGTGCATGTTCCTTTAAGCACTGACCACTCCTTAACTCCTCCCTGATCCCACCCTTACTCACCTAGTTAGCATAATTGACACCTGACTTACTGTCTTGACTCCTTAAAACTATACCTGTGAATTCTGTAAGTTTGCAGGTTCCCTAAGAATCCTTGCCTGCTGTGCAGCTTACCAACAAACTTTTACAATCTCAATCTCGGCTTCCAAGTTTGCTTGAGCCTGGTGAATTCTTTCCAGACTGAATGGCAGGGTTTCTGGTCACTGAGAGTGATCAGGGTCCCTCGTAGAACCTCTTACCCTTCCCCCATCAGCAAGGACTGTTTCAGGTGCTAGGCTGTATACTGAATGAAAAGCAAATAAGGCAGCAAAAGAGCAGCTATGTGGTTGAAGCCCTGACTAGTGACCCTAATACAGTACTCCCCCAAACCCCGACACACACACGAATCCCACCACAATGAACAAATATTGATAGTCACAGGGAAGCTCAAGATGTCAACCAAAAAGATAAGGACTCTCTCTCTAAAACATATACAAGAAAAGCCTCAAAGGAAAACAGCAGTTGAGCTACAAACTAAACTAGAATTCCTGGAGGTGATGAATCAAGAGTTCAGGGTTTTTTAAAAGAGTTTAAAATTATTTTTTAATAAATTAAATGAGAAAATAGAATTGTGTGGGAAAGGACTGGAATTAACAGCTTGGCACAAGAGATACAAAACAAGCAGCAAACTCTGAAAATTAGAATAGACCAAACAGAAAATAATAACTCCATAAAATGTTATTTAAATAAATTTAATTTAAAAATTAATAAAAATATTTAATAAAAATGTTAAAATCAAATGATAGAAAAAATTGAAGGGAATATAAGTCATTACACATCAAAAAACAAGTGACCTAGAAAACAGATCAGAAGGGATAACTAAAGACTCACTGGACTATCTGAAAAGCCCTGAATGAAAAAGAGCCTAGACATCAAATTTCAAGAAAATCTAAAACTGCTCAGATCTCTTAGAACCAGACGATAAAGTGGAAATATAAAGAATCCATTGATTACCTCCAGAAAAAAAACTCCAAAATAAAAAACTCTCAGCAATATTATAGCCAAAATCCAGAGATTCTAGGCTGAAAAAAAAAACATTGCCGGCAGCAAGAAAGAATGCAAGTGCCAAGGAACCAGTCAAGATCACACATGATTTAGCAGCTACCACAGTAAATGAGCAGAGAGCTTGGAATATGATATTTCAGAAGCAAAAGGGTATTAGCTCACAGCTCAAAATAACAACCTAGAAAAACTGAGTGTAATCCTACAGGGAAAAAAATGAAATGGGAACTTCCAAGCTTTCCTGATGAAAAGACCACAGCTGTATAGAAGCTTAGAAATACCAACACAGGCATCAAAAGAAACAAAGAGAAAAATAAGGAATCAATCACAAAGCATTTAAAGCTCTATTTGTTAGCTTTTATTTCATAGCCAACATGAGAATTTTTTTTGTTTGACTATTTCTTAAAATTTGTGTATGGTTTTTAAATGAGGGAGGGAGGGAGGGAGGAAAATACTTGTCAATTGAATAAATGGGAAAACACTCCATATACTCTATGGCCCAGCCCAATTGGCCTCACCATTCTTCTCAAATGACACACTCCGTCTTGTCTACATGCCTTGGCACACCTTGTCCAATATTGCTACCTCTCCAGTTGTCCCTCAAACACCAATCCGTCCAATCTGCACCCTCCCCACAGCTGGTGCCTCCCCACCAAAATGACAGGATCTTTCTTTTGTGTGT
The DNA here is from genome assembly GCA_011680675.1 of Gymnobelideus leadbeateri. Taxonomy (NCBI): domain Eukaryota; kingdom Metazoa; phylum Chordata; class Mammalia; order Diprotodontia; family Petauridae; genus Gymnobelideus; species Gymnobelideus leadbeateri. Next base: position 461,599 of record WOXC01009050.1, read on the forward strand.
GTATATGTCTGCATATGGTGTCTCTTCCAGTGAAATGGGAGGTTCTCAGAGACAGACTCCCTAATTAAATCCCCATGTCATTAGCATGTGGCACTGCTTTAAATATGTTTGACTGACAAGATTGATGTTGTGTGTCAGTTTCCCTTCCTGTTAAATGAGGTTGTTGAGCTAGATGGCCTCAGATCTTGATACGCGCTGCTCTGACTCAGTGGCTGTTGAAGTCGGCACCATCCGCATCTGATCTTGGGTTTAACAACACAGGAGATCCCAAACTTGCAAAGGACCATCAGGAACTTTGCTCCCGAAAGGCTTCCTTGCTCCTGATCCTCTTCAGAAACCCATGTCTGAAATCACAGGCCTGACCACTGCCTGGCACAACCTGACTGAGCCTGCCAGGGGCCACCAAAGCCCTACCTTCGCCAATCTCCTTCATGAGCAGCCCAGAAAACAGCTCAGACACTCAGATCCCTGCGGGCCTCCCATGGGCAGAGGACAATGAAGAAGAAGCCTGCCTTCTCCCTGACTCATACCTTGTGCCGCCTTCCTCAGCCCTCCCTCCCTGACTGCTGAATTCCAGGCCATCCTTTCCAGCCTCTCTCAAAGGGCCCCTCTTCTAGGGCGCTTTCCTCAGAAAGTTCACAGGATGACTGACCCCAAGCTGGATGGGTCCAACTTCCTTGTTTTTACAGAGGACAACATTGAGGCCCATGGAGGGAGAGGTCACACAGCTAGTAAAGGAAACCAGCAGGATTCAAACCGAGGTTCTTTGACTCCAAAGACAGGGCTATTACAAGGCTGCCTCCTCTTGTTCATTTAACACCTAATTTGGGGGATCCAAAATTATATCTGTCTGGTGCCCCTGCCCACCAGATACTTGTTAAAAACAAGGACCCTGCCAGCTGAATTATGTCTCTCCCTGCCTATCTCAGCATTCTTCACTCAGTAAATGTTTGTTAAAATAAATGAATGAGGGGGCGGAGCCAAGATGGCGGAGTAGAAACAGCTCGTCCAAGCCTCTCTGCCCCCAGATTCTCCACAAACTATGTAAAAAAGGACTCTGAAAATCTTCTGGAGCTCCAGCACCCACAGAACGACACAGAGAAGCTAACCTCCCGCTGAGGACAGCCCAGCACCCTGCAGGAAGGACCAGCGCAGTGGTCTGGGAGCCGGCAGCACGCAGAGCGCAGGAGCCGAGCAGAGCCCAGGTCCACCTGAGCTGAGGTTTTAGCCCCAGGGCGGCAGGGCCAGCAGCCGGCTGGAGGAACCCCAGAACACCAGGAACTGTGGAGACGCCAAAATTATCAACATAGACTTGCCTAGGACAAAGTAAGAGGTTAGTGTCCTATGGACTTTGGGACCCGTATTTGGGGAATGCGTCAGCTCCCTCCCCTGGGGGCTAGAAGCAGCTGAGGAGACACGCCATTTTGTAGTTTTCATAGGCATTTCCGGCTCCCAGCCTACAAATCGTGGGGAGATCCAGCGATCAGTCTTGGGGGGTAATCGCTCTTGCTTTAACCTCCCTGGATCTGGATTGTGATCTAGGGTGGAAGTTGTGGGTGGGTTTACAGCTTGCCAGAAACGGAAGTTGCCCCCACACGTTCGGGACGAAAATTCCTCTATCTGGTCTTAAAGCCATAGTGTGGCAACAAGCCCAAAAGTCAAGCAATTAAGTGGCAACATGCCAAGGCAAAGGAAACAGAAAAATGCAACCCTAGACTCCTATTTTGGGGGCATAGAGCGGGAAAGGACTGTGAGGTCAGAAGTCCTGCTCCAAAAGCCCCAGGGGAAAACATGAGCGGGTTGCAGGCCATAGAGGACCTTAAGAAGGACTTTAAAAATCAATAAGAGAAGTGGAGGAAAAATTAGAAAGAGAAATGAGAAGGATGCAGGAAAAGTATGAAATGAGGGTCAACAGCCTGACTGAGGAAACAACACCTTAAAAAATAGACTAACTCAAATGGCAAAGGAGGCCCAAAAGGGCAATGAGGAGAAGAATGCCTTAAAAAGTCGAATTTGCCAGATGGAAAAAGAATCTCAAAAGTTCACTGAGGAGATTCATTCCTTCAGAGTTAGACTGAGCAAATGGAAGCTAATGACTTTATGAGAAATCAAGATGCTGTTAAGCAGATCCAAACAAATGAAAGATTGGAAGGCAATGTGAAATATCTCATGGGAAAAACCACTGACCTGGAAAATAGATCCAGGAGAGACAATTTAAAAATTATTGGACTACCTGAAAGCCATGATCAAAGAAAGAACCTAGAAATCACCCTTCAAGAAATTCTCAAGGAAAACTGCCCAGATGTTTTAGATCCAGAGGGCAAAATAGAGGTTGAAAGAATCCACCAATCACCTCCTGAAAAAGATCCCAAAAAAGAAAACTCCCAGGAATATTATAGCCAGGTTCCAGAATCCCCAGATCAAGGAGAAAATACTCCAAGCAGCCAGGAAGAAACAATTTCAATATTGTGGAAACACAATCAGAATAGCCCAAGACCTGGCAGTTTCTACACTGAGGGATGGAAGGGCATGGAGTATGATATTCCAGAGGGCAAAAGAACTGGGAATGAACCCATGGGTCACCTACCCAGCAAAACTGAGTATTTTGTTTCAGGGGAAAATATGGTCATTCAGTGGAATAGAGGACTTTCAAGCATTCTTGAGGAAAAACCAGAATTGAATAGAAAATTTGACATCCAGACACAAGAAGGAAGAGATGCCTGAGAAGGTAATCAGGAAAAGAAATCAAAAGGAACTTATCAAAGTTGAACTATTTACATTCCTATATGGAAAAGCAATAACTGTGACTGATGATATCTTTCTCACTATGAAAATAATGGAAGAAGGGGTGTGGTCATATGAATACATATGTGAATGTGTGTGTATATGGTTACAGTTATATATGGATAGAGGGCATAGTTTGAATTTGTTGGGAAGGGAGAATACTTAAGGGATGAAATTATGAGGTGAGAGAGGAAAGAGGCAAGAGGAGATGGGGAGAGACAGGGTAGGGCAAACTATCCCATGTAGAAGAAGCAAGGGGAAGTGGTTGCAAAGGAGGGGGAGAATAAGGAAGGCTAAAAAGACAAAACCACATCCCCATTGAATTTGGTTCAGGGAGAAAATGACATACATACTAAATGGGATATCTCAACCTGCAGCAGGATAGGGGAAGGGGGATGAGAGGAGGGATGATGGATGGGAGGGCATCCTTGGGGTGAGGGGAGGTTGGAAGTACCCACTATAGAAGAGGGACAGGATCAAGTTGGGAATGGACCAGGTGGGGCGGGGTGGGATGAGTGGGAGGGAATTATAAGCAGCCTTGTACAATATATCTACTATGATAATGTTTTGCATAGCTAGACATGTACAACATATACTGAATTACTTATATCCTAAGAAGGAATGGGTGACAAGGGAGGAAGGAAATGGATCTGAAATTCAAGGTCGTAACATTAAATGTTTCAAATATATATATAAATACTATTATTAATACTCTTTTGCCTATAATTGGGAGATAAGATGTGCAGGCATTGGGACACAAAGATTCATCTTCCTCTAATGGAAAAGTCGATGGGGGTATGGGAGAAGGTATGGGAGAAAACAGATTGGAGGAAGCGATATCTTGTGGGACTGCTATTCTGGGAGGCTGGGTAGGGGAATAATGGGGGGAAAATGATTATAACTCAAAATCTGGCGGAAATGAATGATGTAAAACAGAAGTTAATAAAGTATTCGTTTAAAAAAAAAAATAAAATAAATGAATGAACCAGAGCAAGAGAGACCAGGGATGGTGGGACTGGGCAGGGACTGGTCCCTTCTGCCCTCAGGAGATCACAGCATAGAGCCTGCTGTAAGGGTAATGGGAATTTGAAGACCTTCCCTGATTTGAGGATATTCCCTGCCCCCTAACAGGCTGAATGTAATCACATGGAGCCTATGGTGGGAGGAGTCTGCGGAAGGGTGGAGCATAGCTCACAGGAAGGTGGGAGATAAAGCAGTTAGAGACAGGGGAAGGAGAGGATGCACCCAAGGGACATAGACTTATTAGTAAATGTTGGTTTGTGGGAAGGCTAAAGGATGGTGTGGCTCTCTGTGGTGTTGGGATACATTAACTTCTTTGCTACTATGATGGATTTGGCTTTCTGGTTTTGGTATTCAGTTTTCTGGTGTCTGAATAAATATTTTGTTTCTGTCTTCTATACGGAGAGTGTGTTATATTTTGTGATTGAGCACTATGCTGGCATATTTACAGTTGCAGTCAGTGCTGTGAATATTGCATTGGTGCTACATTTGGTGATGAGGATGGGATCACGAAATATTGTGCCTCTATTTGGAGGCAGAAGGGATTTTGGAAAACAAATGGACATCCCAGGATGGGAGGATTTACCTTATTTCTCCCTAGAGAGTGGGCTAAAAGTACAGGGCTCTGTGAAAACTGGGAACCTAGAGTTTTAGAAATATGTTTGCAAGGAATACCAATAAAACCAGGGAGAGAACTGGAGGCAGTGTGTAGAAGGGGCTGGGTTTTATTAACAGGTTACCATATTATATATAAGAGCAGGGACAAGCTGTTACAAGAAAAATCTCAGATGGAGAAAAAAATAGCTGTTTTGAATGAGAAGTTGGCTGTGTTACAGTGTCCAGGTTCTCCTTTAGAAGAGCAGTCTGGAAGATCTCAGGTGGTAGAAGAAAAAATTATGAATTTGGCTAGGAAAAAGGGGAAAACTAACAAGAGGAACGCGCGTGCCTCCCTAATACAGACTGAGTCTAGTTGCCATGACACCCACTACCAGGAAAGTATATGGGTGGAAAGTATATGACCAGGCTTTTACAAAGGCAGACGTTTGCCCCATACTAAGAAGAAAGCAAGAGAATCAGGGAAACCAAACAGAGTTCAGGGAGATAATGGAGAATTTCACTCAGCAGATCCATCCAAAGGATGGGAGAATCATCAGGGTTTCTGATGGTGAGAATCAGTGATGAAGGGGCCAGAGGAATATGTGTAGATAGTGTGGCCTGCTTGAAATTTATAGGTATTTGTCAGAATCCTTTTGTCCAGCAAGCGTTTAGAGATTTTCATTTGGCAGGAGGCAACAACACGACCAGTCTGTTAGCTTTAGCTGCTGATGGATGCAATAAAATGCGTCCCATTGATTCTGTGTGGCCTAGAAGAGACGGACTCTGGTACTCTCTTAGAGACTGCATGAGAAAGTTGAACGAAGTAATGAAAACTGCTCTCATGGTTGGAATTGCAGATGCATATCATGAGATCCCCTTAGCTATATAAGTCATTACACTGAGGTGGAGACCTCCCTTATATGTGGGAACCCTGACAAATTCAAACATGGAATTCCCTTGCCATCACAGGACTGGGAGGGGCTGAAATATCAGCTAGACAAGTCAAACTACCTATGAAAATTAGACAGTTACCTAAGAAATAATATACTGTGGTCATTGTACCCGTTCCTGAATACATCATTAGAACAGATATATTGAAAGGTATGACCCTGAATTTACCTTCTTGCAGTAAGGAAGATAATAGGAATTAATACAGTTTTAGTGGGAAAAATAAAAATAAACCCACTCACTTTACCTGAACTTTCTGGAGGAATTACTTTAAAGCAGTACCGTGTGCGAGGCGGGCAAGATGAAATCACCAATAATATATAGGAATATATTGAGGCAGGGGTGTTAGTCCCTACAACCATTCAACAGAATAATCCTGTGTGGCCAGTAGGAAAATCAGATGGGACATGGAGAATGACAGTGGATTATACACAATTGAATAAGGTGACTCCTCCCTTGTATGCTGCTATTCCAGATACCATCACCTTAATAGAAAGGATCCAGAAATATGATGGGACTTGGTACACAGTTATTGATTTAGCCAATGCTTTCTTTACCATCCCAATAGATTCTAAACAATGGGACCAGTTTGCTTTCATTTGGCAGGACAGACAATATACTTTTACCCACTTGCCACAAGGATATCTGCATAGCCCCACTATTTGTCATGGGATTGTGGCTGAACATATGGAAAAATTAGAGCTACCTGGAGTACAGCTTACCCTACATAGATGATATTATAAAACAGTAAAAGAAGTGGAGAAGAGTTTGACACTTTTTATTGAGCATATGAACAAAGGGTGGGAAATTAACCCTGTAAAGATTCAAGAACCAGCTCAAAATATAAAATTTCAAGCCTGAAAAAAGATTCAGGATTTTCCTATCCATACCAATAAGAAAGAGGCCCAAAAGTTTATAGGATTATTTGGATATTGAGACAGCTGTTATGGGAATGGGAATCTAATATCTTCCCTGCCCTTTGATAGCTTAAGTGACTCTGAGAACCTTCCTTGATTTGAAAATATACTCTGTCCCTAATAGGCAGAATGTGGAGCCTCACATGGAGCCTGTGGCCAGAGGCTTGCTTTTCAAGAATGCCCACACCTTGTTTTGTGATTGGGCAGTGGGTCGAGGGCTGTGACATTCTCTGAGCCAGAAGGCTATATATACTCTAATGTGAGGTTTTGTTTTGGGGCTCACTTTGAGAAGAGTTGTGTGATTTGACCAGATGAGACTCTGGACAGCTGTTGAGCCCCCAGATTTGAAAACCCAGATGTTGGTGCCTCCCTCTCTGGTAACTGACTAGGTATGGATGCAATGGTCAGACAGCTGGAAGCCTGTCTGCTTGATCTGTTTCTCTGTCTGCTTGTATCTTGTTTGTATTCTCTGAAGTTCAGGGTGCTGATCATTTTCCCCTGAACAAGGTAAATGACATATGTTTGATTAAAGCAATATTGTTCATCTATTTTGAGTTGCTTTCCTTTAGAAAGGCAGATCCAAGAACCTGTGTAAAACTTTTGAAGAAGCCAAGACAACTATACAACTGGCCCTAGATTTATGACCTATCCAAAATGGCCCTGTGGAATTACAAGTGGCTGTACAGGATGAATATGAAACTGGAGTTTATGGCAAAAACAACAAAGCCGAAATGTATCTTTAGGATTTTGGTCAAGGAAACTTCCTTCATCTAGAGTTCAATAAACCCCTTTTGAAAAGCAGTTGTTAGCTATATATCAGGCTTTGGTAGAGACTGAGTCCGGGCCATGAAGTGACATTAAAGCCTGGAATCCTGATTATGACCCAGGTAATGAGTACCCCAGCTTCTCACATAATTGGACATGCACAAGAGGCCAGCATAATTAAATGGAAATGGTATATTCAAAATAGAGCTAAAACAGGCAAAAGTGGAGTTTCTGCTCAGCAAATACAGATACTGAGGGAAATAATACATCCCCTGAACCATCAAAGGGCCAACCATTTAGGGATCCAGGTCACACACTGGTGGGCACAAGATCGAGGTATTAGTATTTCTCATTCATTGTTAAAAACAAGTAGCAGAGGAAAGTCATGTATGTTGACCAGAAAAGGAATGAACTGTTACAACTAACTAGGGAGATAGCAAGAGGAAAATTCCCAGCCCGAATCTGGCAAATAGATTATATTGGGCCCCTACTCCAAGATAAAAGATGCAGATTTATATGTGCTTGTGTTGACACCTATTCAGGTGTACGAGTGACTTGTCCTTATAAGAATGCAACCCAGAAAAACACCTGTAAAACTCGAGATCTCCTAAGTCTATATTATGGAACCCCAATGCAGATTCAAAGGGACAGTGGTTCACATTCAAAGATCATGAAATGAAAAGATATTGTACGTTACACAATATAGAATGGATATATCATATTCCATATTATTCACAAGCATCTGGGTTAATTGAAAGAATGAATGGATTATTGAAAGAACAGTTAAGGAAGTTCTAATAATTTGTATCAACATTGGAAGGATAATTTGTTCACTGCTTTACGTAATTTGAAGAGACCATTGGGAAAAAGTACGCCTCTGGCCAGAATGATGACCCCAAATCTGAAAATTAGAAAACAGTAGACACATAAGATCCCAAATATTGAGTATTGGACTGTGAGGCAAGATGGCCCAGCACTGTATTCAGGAACGCCTGGTTTGGCAGGATAAGATTTACATTGCTTAGAAGACTTTTGGTTGGATGGGAAAGAAATAAGAAATATCTCCACTGGAATATGTATGAGAATCCCTAAAAATAATTTTGGATGGATATTACCTAAATCAGGTCTAGCAGCTTGAAGTATACATGTATTGGCTGGAGTAATAGATTGTAATTATCAAGGAGAAACTTATGACATTCCAAAATTTGGGTAAAGAACCTATACAGTTTTGTAAAAATGATAGAATAGTTCAAGGAATAGTTATTCCTTGTGAAACAATAACACTTGTGAAAATTGACTCTCCTTCCAAAATAACAATCAGAACTTAAGGGTTTGGCTTTACTCATAGAGTAAGACTGAGAGCTAAAGTATGGGTAAAGCAGAAGCCAGACAATATTCCAAAGGCTGCAGAGATTATAGCACGGAAAGATAATACTTTAACTGTTGTTTATCCAGGAGATGATTACTAAATCGCACCCTTAATTCATGTATTCTACCATGAATGAAGCTTTAATAGTGAGTTCATGGACTCCAAAAGCACAACTGACCCTGTTTGTTTCTTTTTGGCTTTTGGTCTGTTAAACTTGTTTGCTAGATTTGTTTCCTGCAGGCTCAGCACCCTCCACCTGCAGATGCCTGAATGCTTAAGCCAGATGTCACCCCATCCACAACTGTGGGGTGTCATCCCTGGAGAGGCCAGCTAAAGAACTGACCTCTTGAATGGGACCTCTTGGAGCAGGGACAGCTCTATGTCCAATTTCAGGTGGAAGTAGCTTTGGAAAAGAGACCTTTGCCCCTTACCCCAAGACTTTGAGCTCATTCATTCAAAGGGTAATGATGGGGTGCTTGTGCTCAAGTCCCACCCTAAGATACTGTTTTATGTGCTTATTTTCTGTTATCCCCATTATATTGTTGCAGAGTTCTGTTGACACCAGTTAACCCCAAACTCCCATTAACCTATGTAATAAAATGTATTATTAATGTATTTTTGCTATGTAAGGGACATGAAAGATCTTGGGGCCAAATGTAATGGGAATTTGAAAATTTTCCCTGCCACCTAATAGGCTGAATGTAATCACATGGAGCCTGTGGTGGGAGGAGTCTGTTGAAGGGTGGAACACAGCCCACAGGAAGCTGGGAGTCAGAGCAGTTAGAAGTAGAGGGAAGAGAGGATGCACCCAAGGGAGACAGGCTTGTGAGCATTTGTAGGAATTCTAAAGGATGGTGTGGCTCTCTGTGGTGTTATGGCTTATTAACTTCTTTACTATTATGATGGATTTGGCTTTCTGGTTTTGGTATTGTTTTCTGGTGTCTGAATAAATGTTTTATTTCTGTCTTCTATGTGGAAAGTCTGTTATATTTTTGCAATAAGCAGTATGAAGGCATATTTACAGTCACTGTCAGTGCTGGAATATTGTGTTGGCACTACACCCCCTTATTTTATAGATGAGGAAACTGAGGCCCAGAGAGGGTGACTTTACCAAGGTCACAGTTAGGAAGGAGTATGATGATGAAAGCAGGTCTGTAAGTTCTTGGATGAATGGCATTGCTGCCTAGAACCCCCCCTGTAACTTTCATGCTGGGGGTTTCTTTACCCTTACTTGAAGACAAAACCAGTAGGAACCCTTCCAGTATCCTGCCTAGAGGGAGGGTCAATTTTGCAGAGGTAGATTTAGGCTTGATGTAAAGAAGAACTCCTAGTAAAAGCTGCCCTTTCAAAGTACTCTGGGTCACCTTGGGAGGTGGTGAGTTCCCCAACATCAGAAGTCTACAAGCAGAGGCTGGATGCCCACTTGTAAATAATGATGCCAAGAGAATTGTTTTCAGGTATGAGTTGGGCTCCGTGGCTCCTGGGGTCCCTCCCCCCAGAAAATATAGGATTCTCTGATTGCTTTGGGCAGGAAGGGAAGGGGGACAGCCTGAGAGCTGCAGGACAGGCCCAGAACAGCTGGGGGTAACTCCTGCACAGCCTGGGGTTTGGGCTGTGCCCCATGTCAGGAAGGGCTTATCTCCCACTCAGGGTGGGAGACACACACACACACACACACACACACACAGACTCTCACACATGTATGCACTCACACATGTGCACTCATACACACTCATGACACTCACTCATGACACACTCACATTCACACACATATTCACACTCATGACTCATTCACACACTCACAATACATATTCATACACATGTGAGCTCCCATATCTCTAATTTGAGCCCAGATCCATTAATCCACAATCAATACACAATCCCTGGGGTACAAGGCGAGATCTCACCCCTGTCTCTGAAGTCCAAGTCAGAGCCAGGAAATGGGAGAGGAGGGAGAGATTTGCAGATGGCTGGACGACTGGGGTGAGGATGGGGTGCAGCCGTGCTGGGGCCAGGAAGGGGATCTGAGGCTTGGCTGGGGTGGGGTGGAGGCCAGCTGGGCTGGGGACAAGATGGCGAAGAATCAGATATGTCCAGGGGTGGGTACAGAGAAGGCTTCGCTTGGGAAGGAAGCCATCAGGGGGCAGGCTTGGGCTGCTCACAGGGTTGAGGGTTCGATGGAGGCTGAGGGAGGGGGGGAAAACGTTGATCTGGAGACAGAAGGGGATGACTTAAGGGGTGGAGTGAAGGAGAGAGAAGATGGAAGGGAGAGTTTAGGGTTGGGAATGGGATGAGGGGAGGGGATGGCATTGAGAAAACAGTGGGCTGGAAGGAGGTGGGGTTAGATGGGGGCAGGGATGGGAAGATGGTGAGAATGGAATGGAAGCAACAGAGAGACGAGAGGGATGAGGGAGGGAGGGAGGAGAAGGGGAAGCCTGGAATTGGAGGGATCTGGGACAGGAAGATGGGGATGGGTCTGGAAATAGGAATAGAGGAGAGAGGGATGAGGAGAAGGGGAAGGTGGGAAAAGAGAGGGGATGGGCCAGGAGGGCAGCGGGGATGGATGGGAGGTGGTGTTGGGGACTGGGAGAAGGAAAAGAGAGTGGAGAATGGAGAAGGTTGGGACTGGGAGGAGTCAGAGGTGAGAATGGGCTGGATGAGGGCGGGGAGGGCAGGGGCAGGTGGGACTAGGGCTGGGGCTGGGGCGGGGCGGGGCGGGGCGGGGCGGAGGAGGTCGAGGTTGAGACGAGCAGGATCCCAGCTGCCTGGGGCCAGGCCTAAGTGGGCAGCAGGCTGTTGGTCTGGAGTTCCAGCAAGGGCGAAAGGGTGTATCGCAAGCGGCGGAAGGTGTCCTGAGAGCACAGGCGAGGGAGGGCCTCTCGGATGGCATTGGGGTTGATCAGATTAAGATAGAACAGGGGCAGACTCAGGAACCACAGGGACAGCAGCAGCCGAAGCCCTAGGATGGCCAGGAGCCTGTGGGGAGTTAGAGGTCAGGGTTGGGGAAGTGTGGCCCAGGCTAAGGTCAGTCAGGGAGGGGTCCGAGAAGTGTGGTCAGGCCTGGGCGATGGAGTGGGGTAGAGGTCAGGAAGCAGGGCCAGGGCTGGAAGAGGAAGAGGAGGAGAGAGGAGGAAGGAGGAAGGATGTCATGCGCCCCCCACCCCCAGCCCTTCCTCACCTGAGCCCCGATAGATGCCCGGGGCCATTGATCCTGGTTTCCTGCCGAAGGAAGGGAGACCTCAGGATGGATCCCGGACTGTCCTGGGCGGATCTGGGTGTCCAGGGCCCTGGTTTGGGTCAAAAGCCTCCCACTGCCTGGCCGCCCCCACCCCCAGGCCTCCCCCATCCTTGGAAGGAGGGCACTGGACCCAGGGTTTGGGCGGTGCGAGTCTGGCCCCCAAGGACGTCGATCCTCCAAAGCCTCCTCCTCCCTCCCTACTCACATAATTGGCTTGGGCGACCTCCTCCATGAGGGAGCCTGGGGTTTTGACCACGGGGGAAATCTGCCCGGGCTTCCTGCAGAGAACAGGAGCGGAGGCAGAGGCCCAGCTGGACCCCGGCTCCTGTCTCCCTCTCCCCGCCTCCCCCCAGCCCTTCCCCTCCAGGCTCAGGAAACTTACAGGTCCAGACCTTCTCCGGGCTTGTCCAGGACCAAGGCCACCTCCATCACCTTGATCTGGAGCTCCTGCCGCCAAGGGGGAGGGGAACCACTTCACTGCCAAGGAAGGAGCGGGCGGGGGGGTGGGGGCGGGACTCTGGGCCAGGGCTGGGGGCGGGGAGGTTGGGAGAGGGGGATGGCCGAACCTGGAGGACCCCGCTCTGCTCCTGGAAGCTGGCCCAGGCCTCTTCCTTCTGCAAGATTCCCTAGCAAGAGGCCGGGAGAAGAATGGTAGAGCCCAGCAGCTGGTTCCCCCATTGGGAGCTTGGACCTCCGCCCCAAATGCACGGACTGACGCAGACCCAAGTGCAGCCAGAGGGACCCCCATGTGGAGCCTGAACCTCCACCCCCCACACACACACACTCTCACCTTCTGGATCCCCTCCGCCTGGAGGGCGGATCTCGACTCCATAATCTCCAACTGCTTCTACACAAAGGCCAGAGGAGCCTGGGTCAGAGACTTCTTGGCCTTAGCCAGAGTCCCAGCGGGGGTCCCTCTCCCCTTCCTCCTCTCCCCTTCCTCTTTCCCTCCCCTCTCCCCCCTCCCCTCCCCCTCCCTCGTCCTCCCCCCTCCCCCTCTCTCCCTCCCCCATCCCTCCCCCTTCCCCTCCCCTCCCCCTCCCCCTCCCCTCTCTTTCCCCCCACCTGCAGGCTCAGCAGCTCCGCTTGCAGGCGCCGATGCTGCCTTCGCTGACACTGCTGCTCCCCACCGTAGTAGAAAAGCTGCCGGAGAGACAAGACAAGTGGGGTCTGAGGGAGTCGGGGAGGGCCAGGGAGGGGGTGCAGAACTGCAGTGGATCTCAAGCGCTCTTCCATTGTTGGGGGGAAGGAGAGGCCCAGAGGGAAGTAGGGAAACGACTTCAAGTCATAATATAGTTCACCCGCACCGCATGGACAGCTGGGGAAACTGAGGCTTAGGGGGAGCGGGGAGGGTCCTCAGCCCCCGCCCCCCACGCCCTCACCCGCCTTCACTTTACAGTTAAGGACCCTGTGCCCCAGAGAGGTCCAGTGTGCCCAGGGCCACACAAGAGGAAGGAACGACCGGACCCAGGGCCGGACCCTGGCCCCCATGCTCTGCTGTCGTTCAAGGCTTCCAGCCATCTTCCTCCTCCTTCCTCCACCCCCAGACCCCGTACCTGGCTGGAAAGCTCTTCCCATTCTTCCTGAAGTAACTGGTTGTTCCTCTCCTGAAGAAGAGCCGGTGGGCTGTCAAGGAAGGGGCGGGGTCTGGGCTCGAGTCCCGGTCCCCCTGCCCCAGCCCCGGCGCCCCGGCCCCTCACCAGGATGAGCTTTTGTTCGGCGGCATCGGCGATGAGCTCCAGGGTACGGGCCGCTCGGCTCTTGACCACGTCCTCGGCCTCCCCTCGGAGGGCGCCGGCTGCCTGGTTCAGCCTCCGCTGGAGGCTAGGGGAGGGAGGCACAAAGCATGAGGGAGCCCGGGACCAGAGGGGTGGGGGAATCTGGAGGCTGCCTCTCCTCTGAGCCAACCCAATGGTCTTTATTAAGCACGCGCTGTGGACCAGGCTGTACAGGGAGCTGGGGGCACCGAGCTAAAATGTGCACGCCCTCCTCCTCCTCCTCCTTTTTCTTCCCCTCCTCTCCCTCTCTCTCTCTCTTCTGGGTCCCTCCATCCACCCTGTATGAACTGGTGACTTGTGCCAGCCTGCATCTATGAGAGCACAGAGGGGCAGACAGTGCCATCTCCTCTGGCCCCGGATGTTCTGGATTGGGTCCCAGCCAGGGGAGGCAGGTGTATCTAGGCTGCCCTGGGACTTCTGGGGATTGTCAGAGAATGTGAGAGCTTAGGGAGGGGGCAGAAGTGTCCAGGTCAAAGGAGGAGGACAGCTATGGGATCCAGCCATCTGTCATCTCCTGGCATCCCCACCACCCCCCTCCTATGCACCAGGCTGCTCTGGGCTCCTTCCCCAGCTGAGCCAGAGGCATGGTTCCCTGGGGAGGTGTGAGCCCTTTCTCCCCGGAGGTCTCCCAGCTAAGTGAAGATGGCCACTTGTCAGGGATACTGGAGTGTGGCATGGCTCCAATTTTAGAGTCATATGACCTAACCTGAGACTGAGTCTCTTCATCTGTCAGGTGGGAATAACAGCCCTGTTGTGCCTACTTCACAGGTGTTGGGGAGGCTCTAATAGCACAGGGTATTAAAAGTGTGTCCTCATTAGGTACCAGGGTGACCTCAGAAGTTCCTACCACGGGGGTGGCTAGGTGACACAGTGAATAGAGCACCGGCCCTGAAGTCAGGAGGACCTGAGTTCAAATCCAGCCTCAGACTCAACACAAAACTAGCCTTGAGACCTTGGGCAAGTCACTTAACCCCAATTGTCCTACCTTCTCGCTCCAAAAAGCAAAAAAAAAAAAAGAAAGAAAAAAGGAAGTTCCTCCCACTGCTGTGACTTCTTGTCCTAGGGATAGGATGGCAGCTTGTGGAATTCCGGATTTGGGTCAGAAGGCCTGACAGCAGGCGCCAAGCTCAAGGCTAGAAGTGAGGACTTGGGGGGCCTTGGAATAGGGCAGCTGGGAGCACCAGGAGTAGGGAGCCTCCCCTTCTCAGCAGAAGGCTGCCTACATCCTAGGTCTGCATTTCAGCAAAGGCAAGCACCATGGCAAGATGGCAAGGTCTAGAAGGTGGCATGGTTAAAGGTGCATTCAGGTTCAAAGATTCTCAGATGCCAAGCTGAGCGAGGGTCCCCAGCAGGATCTCACCACCCCCCTGCTCACTAAACTTCAGTGGGCTGTGGGAATGACTGGAAGCCAGCAGGAGACCTCACTGAGGAGATGGCAGCTTCATGGGAGAGCCCTGGCCCTCATGGCCCCAGGGATTTCAACAAGCTAGAATCCAGGAAGATGAAATTTGGGATGGAGACTGTCACCATCCTCTCCAGAGTAATATACCAATGAAGGCATCACAAAGCCAGCCACAGGCTTAGAAGAGAGGTGTGCTGTGCCCCACGGGGCCAAGGCTGGTTAAGGCGGAAGCCGGCAGGTGAGTTTCCAGAGGAAAGTCTCAGGATGGGGAGACCCTTAGCACATGAGGGCCAGCTGAAGGAACTGATTTCACTGAGGCTGAAGAAAAGGCTTGGGAGGGGAATAATTGCCACTTTCCAGTATCTGGAGGGATGTGCAGGGAAAGAAGAGTCAGTTGTTCCGGCTTGGCCTCAGAAGACAGAGACACACCTCACTTGGAGGTGAATAGACAGCTGGGGCCTTCCAAAGCTTTCTGAGGCAAATGCTGTCTTGTTTTCATCTTGGAATTTCCAGAGCTAGACATAAAGCAGGTGCCTGAAACCTGCTTATTGGACAAATAATGAGTCTCTGAACCCTGATCCTAATTTTCTGCTGAGAATGCCTCCCATTTTACTGAAAAGTTTACAAAGAGCCCCCTTTTCTCTCCTGCTCTTCATCTCGCCCCCCCAGAAGGCTTCAGCCCCTTCCTCTGTCTCTGTCTCCCTGGACTCCTATCTCTTGCTCCCCTCCCCCCAATATCCAATATGGCCCCAGGACCTCTGGATTTCACCTTTCTGTCATCTCTCCAATACTCCCACCTTCTCTTCTCGGACAGCCACAGCCCTACCCAGGTCCAATCTCTTATCACCTCACACCTGGACTATTTAACAATACCTTGGGGAGGGAGGTCCTGCCTACCTCCAGTGTCTCCCCCCTCCTGTCCATCCTCCAGTCAGGAGCTAGTGATTTTTCTAAAGCTCAGGTCTGACCATGTCACCCCTACTCAATGAATTCGAGGGGCTCCCCATAGCCTCCAGGATCAAACACAAAATGCTCTGGCTTTCACCACCTGTCCTGTCCTTCCTTTCCAGTCTTCTCACACCTTGCTCCCCACCATGTCCTCTTCCATCCAGTGCCTCCTGGTGGTGCCACACACAAGACCCTCCATCTCTTGGCTCTGGGCATTCTCTCTGGCTGTTCCTATGCCCGGAACGTTCTCCGTCCTTCAATGCCCACTGACTCCCTGGCTTCCTTTAAGTCCCAACTAAAATCCCCCCTTCTACAGGAAATCCTCTCTGTGGCCCCTCAATCCCAAAGTCTTCCCCTCTGTTAAGGAGTCGGTATTTATCCTGCATGGTAGCTGGCTTATTTGTTTTAGATTGTAAGTTCCTTGACTGCTTTTGTCTTTTTTTGTACCCCAAGTACTTGGCACAGGGACTGGCATACATTAGGTGCTTAATAAATGGTTTTGTTTTGTTTTGTTTGCTTTTTGGAGGGCAATTGGGGGGTTAAGTAACTTGCCCAAGGTCATACGACTAGGTTTTTTTTGTTTGTTTGTGTGTGCGTTAAGTGTCTGAGGCTGGATCCGAACTCAGGTCCTTCTGACTCCAGGGCCGAAGCTCTACTCACTGTGCCACCTAGCCACCCCTGGTGCTTAATAAATGTTTATCTCTTAAGGGAAAGGACTGTGCTTTTCCTTGCATTCCCCCAGAGCCTAGCATAGAGTAAAGCCCTGGACAAATACTTATTGGTTGACTGAGAGTAAGAACTAGCTCCTCTCCCTTCATTTCCCCAGTGCCAAGCATGCAGCAGGTACTTAATAAAGGTTCAGCAAGTATTCTCTCAAGTGCCTATTTCCCACATGTATTCAGTTTCTCCATTGACTCCCCTCTTCAGAGGTTCTTGAGGTCTGGGCTGGGGGTGTTTCTAACAATGCCTGTGATGTAAGAATGAAACACCTCCATCAAATTTATAAAAACTTAGACATAAAAGTGAAGCCTGGGTCTCGGCTTAGCTGGATGAAGAGTGAAGGCTCTCTCAGGCTCCTCCATGGCTCCGGGACACCCCATGGCCTCTCTCAGGCCCCTCCCAGCCCTGATGGGCACCTCCTCCTCCCCTCTCCCCCTGCCCCCAGCTTCTAGCCCCACGGAGGGTCACCTGCGCTCTCGCTCTCGGAGGCTCCTCAGCGTCAGAACCAGGCTGTCACTCTCCGTCTCCAGGATTCTCATGAGCTCTTCCAGCTCCTGCTTCCTCAGCCGGCCATCCCTGTTGTCCTTCTGAAGCTGTAGCAGGATTTCTTCAGCCTCTGCCATGGGGCTGCCTGGCCAGATGCCCTCCTTGCCGTGCCCGGCCCAGCCTGGCCCTGATCAAACCATCGAGCCCAGACCCATTCTGAGGGGTCATCAGATGTCACAATGGCCTGAGCCCCACCCCAGCTTCCTTTCAGGGCACAGGGCTTGGCACACAGTAGGCTCTTCATAAATGCCTTGCTGGCTTCTCTTCAGAGCTCACCCTTGGCACCCTGGCCCCTCCAGGGCTACAGTAAGACAGCTCAGTCCAGGACCCACATGAGGCCCCCCCTTTGCCCTTATTCCTGTGGGTCCTTTGCACCCCCTTGCCCAGTTCTCCCAGTCTCCCTCTTTCTCTGGCTCCATCTACCAGCCTTTGACTCCATGGTCCAAAGTCCTGGGAGCCTCCCCATCACCACCCATTGCTCCCTGCTGTCCTTTTCTTGGTTTAGTTTTCACCACTCCCCAAGGAGGGAGGTTTCTGCAGACTCCTGGTGTCCAAGTGGATTCACACATAACAAATGTATGAACCCAAGTCAGAATTGGCCTGGCTTCACATCCAGTCTTCAACACAAAACTGTCTGTGCAAACCTGGGCACAGCCCTAGAGAAGTTACTGATCTGCACATAGGTACACAGGGCACCCCCATCCCAGAGTACCCAGGTCAGAGGGGGTTGGACACAGAGCCCTGGCCTCCACACTCCCTCCCACCCAGATGTAAAAATAACAGGGAAAAAAATCAACATCAAAATATACTAGAATATGGATGGCATTAATATGAGGTTTGCCAAGTCAGTGAGGGCTTGTTTGGTGGCCCTGTTCTGGTCCAATCCCCAGCCAGGCCCTTCTGCTTTGGAGACTCAGTGCAGCTTCTATGAAGCTCCTGATCCTACAGACATGGCTGGACGAAGCAATTGGTTCTGAATCTAGAGGGGGCCTGAGAGTAAGCAGGCCCAGAGAGGTAAGGGACTTGCCCACCCTAAGTCACAAGGATTATTTCACCTCAGAGCCTTGGCGTCCTCATCTATAAAATGTCGATCATCATACTTGTAGCGCCTACCTCACAGTATATGGTCACCCACCATGGAATACTTAAAATTCAGAGGAATGGATGGGAGTCTTAACTAGAATCCAGTTTTCAATGGAGATGATGGACCCAAACTAAGATGGTGAAATGTCAGGAAGATAAATGTAAATTCCTTTCCATAGATCCAAAACATCAATTGCCTGAGTAGGTGGTGATGTGTGGCTAACCTTCATGAGAAGAGATTGCTGGGTCCATCTGCTGGTCTGGAGCCTCAGGCCAATTTCCTGGGTCTACACTATACAGTGAGCAGGTGGGGGAGAAGCCTCATCTCTGCCTCTTCAGGTCCCCCCACACTGGATCAGGTCTGGCCACGTTTGAGGAAAGACACTAAGAGGGAGTTTGTCTAGAGGATGGTCTTACTGTTTGGTGCCAGCAGCCAGTCTGTGGAAGGAACTGGGGATATTTATTTAGCTCAAAGATTTGGGTCAGAATGGGAGGGTACTGTCAAATGGAGAGCTAGACGTATTTGGCAGAGCCAAACCCATTGAGTGGAAGTAGAAAAAGGACAGATTTAGATTTAATGTCAGGAAGACTTCTGACGGCAGTTAGCCGAGAGGGAGGCTGGGGGTTGTTTTAGTCTTTTATCACGTCTTCCAGATTTGAGGCTTCTTTAAACCTCCCTCCTGCACGGCCTAGGCAAGATCCTAACATGGCAGCTTGGTACTCAGGGAGCTGCAAAGTGCTTTTCCAGCCTCATCTCCCAATTGTTCCTCAGATAACGTGTCCCAGCCAAATTTATCATCCCCTTGCCTCCCCTCCCCAACTTTGCTCCAGCTGTTCCTGTGATTGGAATGTCCCCCTCCCATGTTTACACCTGTTGAGATCATTCTTATACCTCCAAAGATCCAGAGCCAATGGCAACCCCTCCATAAAGCATTCCCCAGGGGCTCCAGGAGCTCAGCTTCTTTCCTAAGGGCCTCACAAAGCTCTGTCTTTTCTGGGTACAATTTGCTACCAGTAGGTTTTCAAACACTCCCGTTCGGACCTGGTGTGCATCTTTCCCATGCCCACCTCGGGGCAGGGCACAAAGTCATTGAGGGGAATGGTTTTGCAGATCTAGCTGCAAGTTTCTGGACAGTAGCTTTAAGGCAGCGAAGGGACGGGTTCCTTTCCAGAGCCAGAGGGCATATAGTAAGGGCAAAGGAAGTGAGCTGGAAGCATGGGGTAGCATATGATTGGCAATGAAGGGGGTGGAATTAGGGGGAAGATGACACTTAATCGGGAGCCCAGAGGACAATGAAGATGCAGGATTCCCAGAGACGACAATGTGGAGACAAGAGTGGAATGACTACCTCGGGGCCTCTAGGGTCTGTATGGGAAATGGGGGGATTCCAAGATTGCGTGATCACTTTCTCCTACTGGGACCTATCAGATAATAATGGCACAAGAGGACTTTGAAAGTGCTGAATTATGAAAACCACACCAAGAGAGACGGAAATGGAGGCCCCTGGACGGCCATCAGCTGCCTGGGCCAGCTGGGAGTCTGTAGAACAAGCAAGTACCAGCAGCAAACACCAGCTCCCGTGGCAGGAATGGAAAGGCTTTTTGTTCTCTATGGGGCTTTGCCCAAAGGTCGAATGAACCTGCCTCAAAGGGCCAGACCCAGTTGGGAAAACCTCAGAAGAGTCAGTAAAGTACACAGGATCATTTTCAACCAAGCTTTTAATGAAAAGATCATAAAATAGCAGTTTCTCATCACTGTACATTAAGACTGCACACTCTGAATGGAGATCAGACTTTGAGTTTCTCTTATGACACATGGGAGCCACAGCATCTAGTGGCTCTGACCTGAATTCCAAAATCTGGAGGGAAGTGGGCTGAGTGATGCCAAGGGCAGTGGCTGGTATAGGAGTGCAGTCCTGGGAGCCCTCCTCTCCCTCCCAGGAAATGAGATATCCATCTTCCAGTTGGACTTAAACATAACAGCTATAATCCTACTCCCCCCACCCCCCAAACGAGGTATGCAAAATGGGTCAGTCCCTAGCCTGAGGCCCCAAGGGTTCAAATACTGAGCAGGCAGGGACGGACATGGGAGGTTCCCCTCAGCACCTGGCCCCCTGGGCCCCACTGAGTGTGTCTGTGGGGAGAGCCCTGGAGAATGCCCCTGCCCCGAGCTCCTGATGCAGCATTTCTGAGGTCAATAAATTACAGCAATAAATAGTGAGGCTGAGGGGAAGGGGGCTCCTGGTGAAAAGTGGGGGCAGGAACTGATGGGGAGGAGGAAAGCCATTCCCAGTGTACCCCTCCCCCCCACTAGCAAGGAAGAGGCTGGAAAGAGTCCTGATGGCATTCCCAAGCCTCTCCTTCCCCCTAACCTCCATGGAATGTCAGATCGAGGCTCTGGCTGTCCATTCCCATTCCCTGGCTCCCACAATCAGGAGTCATGAATTTTTAGCCTAAAAATTCCTGCCCCCAGCACATGATTCTGGGAAGATGTCCAGGCCCCTCAGAAGGAGAGCAAAGAAAAACTCCAGGGACCGCCCCTGCCTGCCCCTCCAACTGCCTCTCTGGCCACCAGGAGAGGTGTACTGCTCAGGAACTTTATTGCTAACACAGGACACGTACAGGTGCACGCGCATGTGTGTGGATGTGTGTTTGTGTGTGTACGTGTGTGACGGACGGACATACTGCACCCAGCTCCCTCCAGCCCAGCCTGCACTCCTGCACCAAGGTAGCAAATACTGACAAGCCAAAGGGGCGGCGGGGGGGGGGGGGGGCGGCCCCACCCCCTGGAATCAACGGTAGACATGGCCACGGAGGGCCAGACTCGGCCACCAGTCTCTGGGTCGTGGCATATGCCTACACTGCCAGTGGTAGGTTCTGTTTCTTGTCTTTCATGCTATTTTTTGCAATCTGAGAGGAGCTGCCCCTGCAGCCCGAGCTGGCCAGGGGGCAGTGGCCAGTGTGCCCGAGTCTGAGAAATAAATACATTCATCACTGCACATACAGATTGATACAAAAAAGAACACTGTAAAAGAGTGTCTGCACCATCTTTGAGAGAAGGGCCAGGACCCGGCGCAGCCCAGGCCCACCCACAAAAGCTCCACTCTTTGGCGAGGGGGGGAGGGGCTGTTGCCCTAAGCAGCCCCCCCCCATCTGATATTGGTCCACCCTGGGCCCCCCATCCCTGTGCCAAGCCCAAACCTGGGATCCCGCGGCCAGGCTTGACTGGCCGGCCAGGACTGGTCAAGGCTCTTTGGTGCTGTCGGGGGTTTGAGCTGCCCAGAGGGTCTCATGCCACCCCAGCAGGCTGACTCCTGTTAGCTGCGGGGAGCATAAGGCAAATCCCCCGGGGCTGGGGGTTATGAGTGGAAAAACTGGGATGCATTGGGACTGGTCCTTCCATCTGCTGAGGTCTGAAACTGTAAAAGTTTATGTAAACAATGAGATAAATATATTAGTATTCTTTCGTGAGCTAAGTGAGGTTCCATACTCATTTAAATGTGCTTTGGTTTAAAAAATAGGTTTGTGATTTTGGGTCTGAGCTTCTTCCCCTCCTCTCCCGCCAAAGCCTGCCGTCTGCGTTCCTATTTCCTGTTTCTCCGAAGACCTTTGGGAGCGAGCCAGGCCAAGGGCCCCACCAGCCCCCTGCACTCCCCATGAGGCTCACCATTTCCACATTCACACGCACATGCACACAAAGCACTCACTCGGTCACACGCTCAGTGACATGAAGTTACAAAAACAAACAAACAGAAAAGTGTTCGCCCCCCACCCCCACCCTTAAAATCTTAAATATGAAACTAGTGTTTTGTTTTCTCATTTAAAATACAGAAAATGTTCCAATACAACACTAAGGTTGGATACAATACTAGGTCGTACAAATGTCATTGAGTGTCGGGGGCGTGCCCCGTCCCTGAAGTTCGGAGGCTCAGTGGCCTGCTGCTTGTCCCCGCGCTCCGCCAGGCCGTCGGCACCGTCCTCGGCAGTACAGACTTTGTGTCATGGGGTTAAGTGCTGAAGGAGTGGCCGGTGGAGGGGGCAGGTGGGACCCTCCATGCCCCAAGCTCAGGCTCAGGTTCAGCTGAAGGTTCTTTCTCAAAAGGGAGGAGGGGGCAGAGACTCAAGGACTATTTGGTCTGAACTTAAAAAAGAATTTATCAAACAACAACAAACAAATTAAAGAGAGAGCCTGGGAGAAGAGCACCCTGGCCTGAGCCCTCCTCGCTCCTGGCCAGGCTCCTTGTCTCCCAGGCCTCGTCCCTTTTGGGGGGAGGCTGCAGGGCATGCTCTGCAAACAGCCATCCCCCCACCCCTGGGAAGACGTGGAAACACTTTGGTTTGGATCAGGTGGCCAAGGCCTTGCTGTTTAGGGCCCCGGGACTTGTCCAGATGTGCAGAGAAAGGGGGAGGCTGGAGAGGGGCCTTCTCTACCCCCCTCCTTCAAAAGCACACCCAACCCCCACCTGAACTCCACTCAGCACCATGCACCCCACATACATGCTCCACTCTGACCAGAGGCTGCCTGAGGGCAGGAGCTGCCCAAGTCACACACAGTAGGCCCATGGATGAGCGTCTGTTGGATTATGCCCACACGGCTCCCTGAGACATGGTCAGCACAAGCACCCCATCCCCCAAATGCTGAGCTCTGCCCTCGGGCCTGGGGAGCCTGGGGGTGGGGGGGGAGAAGGGGGGCACTCCCCCAGCTCTACAGGACACCAGGAACAACCAAAGAATCCCAGGCTCAGTCTCATGGGCCACTCACCATCTTATTGTTCTTATGAATTTAAGAGGTAGAAAAAAATCAGAAGTCTTGGATCAGACTCCCTTGTTCAGTGAGGAAAGAATTGAACCATCTGTCCACGCACACATCCATGCGCCCACATACACCAACATGTAAACACACACCCACCCACAACAGAAAAAGTACCTACAAACTTGGAGCCCAGCTCGGCCCCTACCTCCACCTGCCCAGGCCCTCCAGGTGGAGAGACACTGGGCTGTTTCCACAAAACAAGTAGTACCTCTAAGCCAAGAAAGTCACACAACACACAGGGAGCCAGGCTGGAGCCCGGGGGGCGCCGGATAAGGGTTCCACACTGGCATGGGGGAGGCCAGCTGCCCCGATTACATTCAGGCCCCAGTCCCAAGGAAGCAGGGCAGGGCAGTGGGAAACTGAGACCTACTCCGGCTTTAAAGGAAAAAAAAAATCAAACAAGCCAAGGGCTGGGGAAGAGGGATGGGGCCAGAGCACCCTGGGAGGGAAGAAAACTCAAGTATGTGGGCTAACCCTGACTGCCTGGGGGGGGGGGGGAGGACACGAGAGCAAGCCTGGCAGCCCAGCCCAGCTCCACACACACGTCCACACATTCACATACTGATGCACGTATTCCCCCACGGGGGATCCGGGCCTGCTCCAGAGGACTCTGGCTTGGGAAGAAGGCCCAGCTGTGCCCTCCAATCTTCACCCGCATGGGGAACAAGGAGAGCAGGCTGAGCCCGGACCAGAAGACAGCCTCCCCACCCCCCATTCCTGCTGGTTCTGGAGCGGTCTGAGAGGGTGTGGGGGTGGGGGATGTCCCTCAGGGTAGAGGGGTGGAGGTAGACCAAATGCCAAAACAACAAAGGGAGCAGGGTCGGGCCCCCTGCCCACCCCGTTCCCTCGGCTTCTCTTGGTATGCACTGTCAGTTAAAGCTCTGGGGTGCAGAGGGGCGGGGTGCTGGGCCCGGCCCTCGGCTAGCCCTCCTCTGTCTGCCCCGGGCCGCGGCCTCTTTGGCTCCTAGGAGGGGGAGGTGTGCATGCGCAGGTGGCTGATGAGGTTGCGCTGCTGGGTGAACTTGCCCCCGCACAGGTGGCACTCGTAGGGCTTCTCGCCAGAGTGGACGCGCATGTGCTCCGTCAGGCGGTACTGGCGAGTGAAGCGCATGCCGCACTCCTCGCAGGCGAAGGGCTTGAGGCCCAGGTGGCTGCGCATGTGGCGGGTCATGGTCCCGCGCTGCGTGAACATCTTGCCGCAGATGTTGCAGGGGAAGGGCCGTGTCAGCCAGTGCGTCTTCTCGTGCTGCCTCAGTGTGGCCGGGTCCTTGTAGCTCTTCTCGCAGCCCGAGCACTTGAAGGGGCGCTGCTCCGCGGCATAGGCGGGACTGGGGGCCGACAGGTCCTCGGCCTCCTCCTCGGGCGCCGGGCCGCTGGCCCCATAGGCGCCCTCCTCCTTGATGAAGAGCTCCTCCTCTGTGTGCGTCTCCACGTGCGCGTTGAGCTGCTCCGAGCTGGGGAAGCCTTTGCCACAGGGGATGCACACGTACAGGTTGTCTCCGTACGGCACCGCTTCAAAGCCCTCCTGGCGGTACACGTAGTTGGCAGCCCCACCGGCCCCCGCGGGGCCCCCGGCGCCCTCGCCCTCGCTCTGCCCGCTCTCCTCGCTGAGTTCCTTGCCGTTCTCCATCTCCTCCTTGCAAGGGTAAGGTGGCTCCCCGTAGGGCGCCCCGCCCGCCCCCAAGATGCCATTGGGGAGCCCGTCTTCCAGCTCGTCCTCATCCCCTGGGCAGCAGCTCTTGCCCCCGGCCGAGGTGCAGGCCACGGCCTCCGTTTTGCTCCACTCCTTCTTCCTAGCCAGGTGCCGCAGGCTCTTGCGAGGCTGGCCCCCCGGCCCCTCTAGCAGCCCTAAGTGGTTTTCCTCGGGGGCCCCCGCTCCCTCCACCTCCATGGGGTCTTCCGGGGGGCCGCCTGGCTCAGTGTAAGAGGCACTGTTGGTGGAGGCTGGAGCGGGGGAGCCATGCTGGCTGTCGCTGAGCTGGCCAAGGTCATCAGGGCCGAGAAGGGGGCCGGGGGCCGAGGGCTGTAAGGGGGGGCTCTTCTTGGATAGGTCCAGGCCCAGCTCCTGCTCACTACCGCCACTGTTTCCGCTGGAGCCCCCACAGCTGGCTCCATCCCCGCCATTCTTGCAGCCCATTCGGCCCAGGGAATGTGAGTTCTCCTGCCCTGGGCCCCCTAGGAAAAGCTCGTCATCGGAGCCCTTGGACTGGGGGAGCTCTTTGGGAGGATGCACAGCCTTGCGATTCTCTGCAGCTGCTGGGTACCGAGCCTGGATGACTGAGGCAGTGGACAGGCGCTGGCCACGAGCCGGTCGGCCCACCCCTGGGACTCCGGCCCTGCCTGAGCCAAAGGGTTTCCCTGCCCGCTTGAGCTTCCTGCGGCACAGAGCAGCCAGCTCGGGTAGCTGGAGGTAGCTAGCGGCGGTAAGGAGCGTGCTGAAGTTGGTCTCCGCGGGCTGCTCACTGGGGAGCACCTTGCCCGTGTAGATGAAATCCAGGACTTGGCGGAAAACTGTGGGGCTGACCATGTCTGTGTCCAGGTGGATGAGGTTGTCGTGCAGGACCAGAGACTTGAAGTAGATGCTACTGGCGGCCAGGACGTTCTTGTGGGCCCGGAAGAGCGCATTCTCCACCACGATGATGACGTCGCACAGGAAGCCTTTGGCCCGCTGCTGGTTCAGCTGCAAAAGCAGCTGCTTGGCATGGTTGGGCAGCTCCATGGCAGCAAGCCCCGCGTCCCAGCCAACAACCTGCAAGAGAATGGGAGATAGGGGGCTCTGGTCAGGCCCGGCTGCCGGGGCCCCTGGAGGCCAAGCCTGGCGCACAGCTCTGGAGACCCAGAAGTGAGGACCTTCCCTCCAACTTAAACAAAACCCCCCTTCAGAAATATGATCACAAGTGCTCCAAAACCCTTTCCAAACACACCCCAACACACCCCTCGCCCTGCCCCAACACATCCCCCTAGACACACATCCCCAACACGCCCTCCTCACACATCCCTTCCTGGGCCTCAGAGGCATCTAAAGGGGTGACCCCCACCCCGACCCCTGCACACACCAGTCCCTGACACACCCTCTTTCTTGAATGGCAAATAGCAGGGGCAGCAAATAGCAGCTTCCCTGCTGTCAGCCCTCAGCTCTACAGGGATGAACAATGCACCCGCTTCCCTTCCCGGCTGGCCTGAGCGTAGGCACTGCCAGAGCCCAAGGGCCCTCTGCCAAATGCGTAATGCTTCTTGCCCTCGGGTCCCTTTCTAGGAAAAGCGGCTGCTGCCCAGCCCAGCAGGACCCGCCCAGCCCTGCCAGACAGGCGGGCACAGACTAATTGATGCCATTAAGTAATAAAAGCACCAACACCTTTGGTTTCTAAAGGTGTCCTAGACCTTAAGAGACTGGGCAGGGGAAGCAGTCCTGGAAGGTGGGGAGGGGAGGGAAGACCTGGCTGATCTTTAGCCCAGGCAGCCCCACCCATCCACTCCCAGAGGCCCCCTGGCAGCATCCAGGGTCTTCCAAGGAGTGGAGCCTGCCCAGGAGTCAAGAAGCCAGGCTGAGGCCTCACAGGCTGCTGCACAGGGCCATCGGTGGGCCTCCTTCTCTGTGGGTCTCACTTTTCACTAGTCAATGAGAAGGCTGAACAAGGGAAAGAAGACAGGTGGGGAGAATGGTCCATCCCTGAAGGAATCCCCCTCCCCAAAGAAGCTAGATACACCAGTCCTGCAGCTCTGGGGCTCTCTCACCCCCAGGTCTTTGCTTTGGCTTACTTCATTTCCCTAGCCTTCCTCTCTCCTGAAGATGGAAGAAAACTTTCATCTGGCACTGGCCTAGGTCAATCTGGTCATAACTTCCCACGGCCAATAACTAATCCTAGCACGGGACCCGCTAAGCCCTGGCTCAATGGCCATGGAAGGGACACGGAGTAGAAGACCCCTGTGGGTTATCTGGGCAGGGAGGATAGCCTGTCTACTCCCTGGCCACATCCTCTGTCCTCTCAGCTCAGAATAGTATGGGATACTATGCCCATTTCAGGAAGGGCTCTGTCAAGTGGGGAGACAGAGGCAAAAGGGACCAGCCAGAGGAATAGAGGAAGTTTCTTTTTGCTCTGCTTGGCCCCAGAAGGCAGAAGAGGGATGTGGGAAGGGAGTGGAGGCTCCCACTGAACTGCTTTGATGCCCCTCTGCTGATGGTCAGGGATCTCTCCACCATGTTTCAAGTGGGCCCTTTGCTGACTGGGCACATCCTCAGCAGCTTTCTAGCTCAGTGGCATTTGACACCCTGGATTGGCCAAGTGAGCTTCCCATCTCCAGGGCATCCAGGCAGACTGGAAGACAAGATCACCCTAGAGGTGCTAGGCCTGAGGGCCGCCCAGCTCTTCCAAAGGTGCCCCTGGCACTGCTGGGCCATTCAGGTAAGAGCAGCAACTGGGCCAGGACCCAAGCCAGTTAAGTGTGACTGCCTGTGACCCTGCTGTTTCCCTCATTTCTCATGTCAGGAAAGAGCCCCACACACAGCATAGTCCTGAGATCTGTCCCCAGGTTCCTTGTGCGGGGGTGGGGAGGGAGTCCAGAGAGTGGCATGCTGCCCAGGCCAGGCCCTCCTGGGGGTTTATGCCTATGCCACAGGCAGAGGCTGAATCCTCTCTGGGACCTGACAAATGAATGTGCCTGGCCTTGGAGCTCACTGGCATAGCCTTCATATGCTAAGCCCAGGCTGCTATGGGCACCATCCCAGAGGAGCCTGGGGCTCTGCAACAGATCTCCTCTGAATCCAGACTGGCTTATCCCCTCCCACTAGCCAAGCCTCCACTGGGTGCCAGGCCCTGCCATCCTGCTGCAGGTGCAGGACGCTCTGGGGCATCTTCCTTCTCCTCTCCAACACCCAGAGGTATACAGTGGTGAGAACTAAGGACATGGAGCTGTGTGACCATAAGGAAGCCACAGAAGGCCTAAGCCTCCACTTCCTAATCTATAAAATAGGCAGGACACTTCTAGTCCCCAGAGGCACTGAAGCAGGCCAGGGCCTCGGCTGGATGCCTTCAGCTCACAGAGCCCACTCCAAGGGCAGTTGTGGGCTCCCAGCAGCAAGACCAGGCCCCAGCCCCCAGTCTCCAGCCCAGCTCCCACCAACCAGGGCCCAGCCTACCGAAAGCTCGAGGCTCAGAAACCATGCGAGCGAGGGGCGGCCGCCTGCAGGGTGCGGACTTTCAGTGAAAGCAGCAAAGCTTGATTACCTGCGGAGAAGGAGGACAGGGTTACCCAGCCGGTCAACACATGGGGAAAGCTGCCTGCTCTGGACCAGAGGAAGCTAGGCTGGGGCTCAGGAGCCCCACCCACAGGGAGCTTGGGAGAAGAGCTGGAAGCCAAACACAGGCCACAAAGGCCTCTTCCTGGCACATGCACCGCTGGCACCCAGGTCTTCAAACACTAGATCCGGGGCTATTCTTTCCCCAAGAAAGGGGGGGAGGGTGTTCTACCAGCTGCCAGCTAAAGCCTGGAAGCCCTGGCTCCCGGCTGGCTTGGCTCCACCCAGGCCCCCTGCAGCTCCCCAGGAGCAGGCAGGGCTCTGCTGCATCTGTATAACAAAAGGCAAATGGGTGGCTGGCAAGATCCAGCCCCCCTCCCCCACTCCCAGGGGCTGGGCAACCTTGGCTCTAACCCATTCTACTGGGCTCAGAGACCCTGCAGGCTTGGAAGCCCCCCCAGTGCAGTCACCAAGCCTGCCCTGGATCCGGCTCCTGGCCCTGGCCCCTCCCCCCCAGGCCCTTAGGAATGTGACCAGACCCGGGGTGCCTGGGGCCAGGGAGGCCTAGGCCCCAGCCTGCCAGCTGTTCCAGTGGCCTGGGAGCAGAAGGCAGTCATTCCCCTCCCCCAACAGGCCCCAGATCATAGAGAAGGCCAGACAGACCAGCTCTGTGGGTTAAGAGGCCCTGAGGACTTCCTGCTGGTCAGCTGTGGCCCTAACCAGAACCCCACACAGCCCCCACCTACAAAAGCTTTAGATCACTAAAGGATTCCAAAGAAGTACCCCCTGCAAAAAAAAAGGTATGGTCCAAGCTGTCTCCACTCATTCCTGAGGGTCCGAGGCCGGTGAGAGCTGAACCTCTACCAGAGTTCCTGCAAAGAAGGAACACTATGGCTAGAGGCCCACTGAATCAATGGGCAACTGGAAACAGTCCTGGGTCTAAGCTTGAATTCTGACTGCAGCCTTCACAGGCATGGATGGGAGCTTTGGAGTGAGATGTGACTGGGGAATACTTGAGCTGGGCTGCCGCATGCTTGGGAAATGGGGGGCAAGCCCTCATCCACAGGCGGGAGGGACGCATCCTGCTCCTCATCCCCATTGGGTGCCTCCCACCCCTCCACACTCCAAGAACCCTAAGCCTCCAGGGGCAAAGATGGTTCCACTAACATTTGTGTGAGTGGGTGGCACACCCCCCTATCCTGCCTCTTGCACCCCAGGAAGGTGACCAGTCCAAATTCCCTCCCAACCCCACAGAAGTGGCAAGTGCTGGAGGGGCCTCACTGGTCCTGCCTTCCACAACGTACCTCAACACACCCTCATTATTGCATTTTCTGTTCAAAATAAAGCCTAGAGTCCTCAGCTCCCAGGAATTTTCCCTTTGCTCCCACCACCTCCAACCAAGGAGGCCCAGGGGCTAGAGGACTGGGCCAGGAGTCAGGAAGCCCCAAATTTAAATCTAGCTGCATATTGCTAGCTGTGTGACCTTGGGCAAGTCATCTGAACTGCCTCAGTTTCCTTGACTATAAAATAGTAATAAAATAATAATAATAATAATAGCACCTACCTCTCAGGGTAGTTGTGAAGACCAAAGGAGGTGAACTCTAAAGCACTTGATAAGGTATAAAGGTGCCTGCCACAGCCAGGGCCCTGACGAGCCAGCCAGACCCCAGTCAGCCCAAGCACCAATCTGACCCCATCACTCCTACTCACAAACCATCAGTGGCTCCCACTGCCAGCCACATTTAGGCGGCCAGTCAGGCTCCACCCTTTTGGCCTTATCTGCAGCTACACCTAACTCTCCCTTCACTTTTCTGGGGGAACCTTTTTTCAGCTTCTCCCTCAGGCTGCTCCACCTTATCCAGCCCAGGCTCTCAGCCCACACCCAGCTCTACCAGGACAGACCTTTCCATTTCACAGACAAGAAGGCCAGGCCTTCTAGCCCTGCCTGATCCAGACTGGAGGCTCCCCTCCTGCATGGAGTGGTACTGGGGAGATCAAGGTTAGCCAAGACATGACTGGAGGGGTGGGGGCACAAGGAAGCCAAGACACCAGGAATAACTGGTAGTAAGGCATTACAAGTTTGATAAGAGCCATCAGAGAAATGGCACCATGCCTGGGATCCTGGAGTGGCTGAACAGCAAAGGGCCTCAGTGGGAAGGGCCCAGATACCTGGGAACTACAACGGTCCAGGCCAAGAACAAGGTATCACATCCCTATTCCACTGGCGTAAGAAGTCAGGCAGATGGACTTCCCTCCAACACTAGCAGCGGGTGCCATGTCCACTGGTCAGTCCATCCCCACCCCCGCCTCTCCAGGGTTTGGTAATGTCCTTCCTAAAATGCGGCACCAGCCCCACAGTTGTACTCTGCCTGCTGCCTGCCCATCAGGACCCTGGGCTACAAGGCTTCTCCCCAGCTGGAGCAGGGAGCCCCATTCTCTTAAGTGTGGATAGCCCTGAAAGAGCCTGGGCCAGGGCAGGGTAAACAGGAACACACAATACGCACACCCACCTAGACTCAGCAGCGGTCAAGCTTGGGGGGCACCAAAGGCTCCTGAGGCATTTCCAATAGAGAGGACCATGTCCCAGGCAGCATATCTCTAAGCCTTCCCTTGAGAAACTCTTAAAATATTTCTCCCATTTTAAAAAGCAAAGTGAGGATAGGGAGTATTCCTACCTACCCCCAACATCTTGGCCTGGCCCCTGCCTGCTAGGAATGATGGGAAAGGACATGGATGAGCTGGGTATCCACCCAGGTGATCCCAGCTGAATAGTGTCAGTTCTCATCTGAAGCTGATGCCAGCCAGGGAAGACAAACCACACTCTGCCTACTCCTGACCACACAGCAACATGGAGCTCCTGCAGGGCCAACCCCAGCGCTGGCAGCAGGCCCAGATGAAGCTCCTATCACTGAAGGATCTTATGATCCCTCCCAGACTCTCCTGGCAGATGCCCAGGGATGCCAGGGACCCAGAGCAACCAGGGTCTGCTAGTCCGTTTTGGGGAGAAGCTGCCAGGATGCCTGTGCCAAGGCAGCACCTGCAACCAGACACACACACTACCCCTATCCCCAGTAAAGTGGCAGCAAAAACTGGGAACCAGATGCAGCAGGAGAAACACTTTTCCTCCCTCCAAATGCCCACGCAGTCCTCCTCCTCCCCCTGCTCTAACCCTCCTTGGTCGCCACCTTCATCCTCTCGCCTATACTATCGGAACTCCTTCCCAATTCACCTTCCCTCCCTCTAATGCATCTTTCACAAGCCCGAAAAAATGAGCCGCTGAAATGCTTCCTTTGTGCCAAGCACTGTGCCAAGTGCTGAGGACACAAGCACTCCGAGAGCTTCCATTCCAATGTGGGGACAGAGCAGACAGAAGGGACTTTAGTTGGGTGGGTCAGACTGGATGGGAGTCCTGCTGATGGGGCCATGTGAGCTAAGGACTGAAGGAAAAAGGGATTCTGAGAATGTGCGGGCACAGGAGGACAGGAGGGGTGGCACTCGGAGTGGGCCAGGCTGAGCAGCAGAGGTTTCTGAGCTATCCTCTCTCACCTCTGACTGCAGTGAGGGAGAAGCCCATAAACCAAAGTGAGGAAAACGGCCATGCCCATGCCCATGCCTTCCCGCTTCCCCAGAAAAGCTGCTCCAGCTGGCCCCAGAGGCTCCACTCCTGCCCCCCACAGCCACCCCAACCGCTTTTGCCTCTGGGCCTCATCCTCTTGGGAGGATAGTAACTCTCCTCTCCCTTCCAGAGCAGAGTCCCTATGGCAATCCACCTGGCATCGATACCCCAGTGCCCTAGGGCAGGAGCAACCACTTTCTCATCTTTGTGGCCAGCATGTTTTTGGTGGGTCCTTCACGGGGTCCTCGGAGGGCCCTAGCATGGGGGCTTCCACCAGGGCAGCAACTCCTGCACCTACCTGGCCTGCTGGCAGGCAGCACAGCTGTGAAGGGGACTCCCTCCCTCCAAAGTTATGTCCCTACATGTTGGGCAGCCTGGCTGCCAAAGGCACTCCCTTCTAATAGTAGAATTCCTGCTCTGCCTGGGGAAGGGTGGAGGCCAGAAAGGATCTCTCAATCACAAAGGAGTCACTGGGACAGAAAGCAGCCAGCTGGGGGAGGGTGACAGTCCAGACCAGATCTGGGAAGGGGGGAGGGAGCACTTGCAGGCTTATCCCATCAAATTCTCTTAGCCAGCTTAGCCATCTACTTCCACACTGCTGCCCTCCCAAAGTCAAGAGCCTGTCCTCCTGGGGGAGCTTTCCTGCTGGCTCTTCTCTGGCTCTCACAGTCAAGCACACAGTAATTGCTGAACAAAGAAACAAGAGCCAGAATGTGGAGGAAACTGTTGGCAAGGGAATGGGGCACAGTGGTGGCATCCAGAAGCTGAGCCCTTCTATTACTTACCATCTGCCAAGGGCAGGAAGGAAACCTTTCAAGGGATCCTTGAACCCAGAGCTGGGGGACACTGCCTCAGTGTCTAGGCCTTCAGTGACGGGGCTTCCTGGTCTTGGCAGGAGGCTGCTTTGGCACAGCTCTGACTGGAAGGTCATCTGCAGTTGCTCAGAAACCCTTTCCCTATCTCAAATGAAGTCAAAGAGCTGAAACCCCATCTCTTCTTCCACCAGAAATCAAGGATCTGCTCTCCCAAGCCCTCCTTCCTCCAAGTTACACAGCACCTGTCTCTGTAAGGCCCACCTGGCTCCCTGGACTGAACAGAGTTGCAGAAGCGCCCCAACACGCAGCATCTGGAAAAGTACAACCTGAGTCTAGGCTGGCTATGGCAGGGCAGAAAATAGCAGAGCGTCTCTGCAATGACCTCCAGAGAATCAGCACTGGGTACCTGGGGCCTAGGAAACAAGCCGAGTTGTCTGTCAGCTTTCTAAGGATCAGCCCAACACTTGTGGGAACCAAGCCCACAAGCCCATCCCTGCACCCCCAAGCTGAATATGCCGTTACTGCTTCATCAGAGCGCTAGCTAATATGCCACGGGCCCTGCCCAAGGGAGATTGTACCAGGACCTCCAATTTAAAGACAAGGAAAACTGAGGAACAGAGGGCTAAAAATGATTTGCCTCGAGTCATACACCTGCAAAGAGGTAGAGCCTGGCTTTAAACCCCGCCCAGCCCCAAATGGGAGATGAGGCAGGGTAAGCCTTCGGCCCAGGCTTCCAGAATGACTGGGATTCCTGCCCAAGGTGTGCTCAAAGAGGGCGTGACTGCTGAACAGCCAGGCTCTGGCTACTTTTAAGAGGATCAGAAAATTGAAGAAATAGAGTCTAACTGAGGAAACTGAAGGGAAGTGTTTAAGGTCCTTCAGTCAGCTAAGCAAAGAGCAGAGCTGGCAGCCCAGGCTCTCCTAAGCAGGCACTGACCCCTGAGAGGTCCGGTTTCCCTTGGAGTGTGGAAGAGGCAGCGGCACCGCCAAGCTGCTTCATCTCCAAGTAGCAATAACAACGGACAGAGAGCAGAAAGGGCTGAGAACCTGTGAGGTTCTGGGCCAAGTGAATGAGAGTGCTGAGGAGGAGCGGGGCCTAGGCACAGAGAGTGGCCCTGCTTGGGCAGAAAAGCCTCCAACCCAGGCACTCACTACCCCCCGAACCTCCTCGGGAGGGCCCATGGCCTGGACAGGCTGCTCCACTTTGGGGCTAACTCATTTGAGAAAGCTCTTCATCTTTTCCAATCAGAAGTCACCTCTGCAACTTTCCCCACTGTTCCGAGGTCCCAAGTATGACCATGGATAGGTAAGCCATGACGTCTGCAAAAGACCCACCACTCCTGGCACCAAGACGTCCTTGGGGGTTAGACCTTCCACTCTCCTCCCAGCCCACTGGCCTTGCCTTGCATGTAGGTCACACAGTGGGACTCTTCCTCCCCTCCTCCTAGGAGGCCGGGCTTCTTGGCTACCAATCACTCATGTTGTGGCCTCATGCGGCTTGCTATCCACAGGCTCCGAGTCATACTCATACCTTGGTTTCTAGCAGCTGGTACTTGGACAGTGCAGAAAAGCCGATTCAGATCTAACCAGGAAGAGTCAGCCAGGCCTGGCCTGTCAATGCCTCTGGCAGCCTGCTGGAAGGCAGGGCCCAGGAGATGAGATGTGGGCAATCTGGGAAACTTGGACAGTGGCATCCATCTTCCCTGAGGGCAAGTCAGGCAAGACCATCTCCACTGCTCATGGCCCCTTTATGCTCTCCCAGGTCTCTGTCTTTCGAAGCTCTATTCCAGCCCCACCAATGCCTTCTGCAGCTTTCTCCTCCCAAAGGGTCCCTCAGGTCCTAATCAATATCTTCCCAAAGGATCTGCTCAGGGTAGCTATCATAAGCATCTCCACTTGCCACCTGTAGGCAGGCCTAAGTGTTTCAGACATCCCTGGGGGTCCCACAGTCATGCAGCAGCGGCAGCAAGGTCCGCAAACCCTATGCTAAGGCAGCTCCAGCCTGGAGAGGAAGCCCCCAAGAGATACCACCCACAGCTGGCTAAGATTCACAAGCTGCTTCTTCCCTTGTAACAAAGATATGTAAGGAATAGGAGGATTTCAGAGGGAGCTGGGGGAGGGGATTCAGTTCAGCTCTCCCTGAGCCTGGAGCAATGGAGGTGGGAGCTAGGGCTGGGCCAAGGCACTGACACAGGAACCTCGTTCTCATCCTCCCTGGGCCCATGCCCAGGTGCCACTGTTCATCTGCATGGGCACAGCCCCAGAGCCCAGCTTGGGGCCTGGAAGGGAGCCAGCTCCCTCTTGGCTGCTTTCCCAGATCTCCTCCTGGAAAGCATCAGGCTCACTGAAGGCCCAGGGTTAGGTCCCCAAAGGAGGCTCTCTAAGGGGAGTCTTGCCTTCTGTCTCCAACCACATGCTCAGGGATGGCCCAGGGTGACATGCTCACTGCCACCATACTGGCCACGGCCATCACTGGAACCGCAAGGCAGTAACGGGCAATCTGATGAGGTTCCACGTCATCCTGAGGCCATCAGCTGGCCGGGGGTGGGGAGGTGTCAGAGGGGCCCCCTCCCTCTCCATCACCTCTCACCCCACCAAGTCACCAAGGAGATGCCAGTCCCACAGTTCTACTCACATCTGCTTCCTCTGTGTTCAGATAGCTTTCACATTTGGTACCAGAAGGGCAGCCTAATGGACAAGCCTTTATTTACAGATGACCCAAAAGGCTTAGAGACCCTCCCAAAGACCAGAGTTAGTAAGAGGTGGAGTCAGGATTTGAACCAGGCCCTAGCCCATACCTTTGGTGTTCTGCTCAGAGGAGCCCTCCTGTCACAGAATCCCAGCCTGGGACACCTTTTCAGCCATCTCCTCCTTGGCCACTGCTTCTGCTCAGAGAGGGGCCAAACTCCCCTCTAGAGGCTGCCCAGCCCACTCTGGCTGGTTTTCCTTCTACATCAAGCCCCAACCTGCCTCCCTACCACTTGCCTGCAAGGTTCCTGATTCTGCTTGTAAGCCAAGAACACGTTCGAGCTCTCTGCCACATACCAGCTCTTTCTTCCAACACCTGAAGAAGGACTAGTGTGTCCTCCAAGCCTTCTCCTCTTAAGAAGAAACATGCATGACTCCTTCAAAAGTTCCTCCCCCAACCCTGTGAGGAAGGGCCACAGGGGAATGAGAATGAGGGTCTATCTCCCATCTCGTATCAGCGTGTCAGTCTGCCCCCAAAGCCAGGGCGGCTCCCGCTACCCCACAGGACGCCTCTATGTGCACAGCGAAGGGAAGACAGTGAGAAGGGCACCTGGGCTACGGTCATCACATCCTCTCTGGCGCTTAGGCTCATCTGTAAATCAGGAGGATGGATGAAACAGGCTCTAAGGCCCCTTCCCTGCCCAAAGTGAATGTGAGGACGATGCTGGTGAGAGGCAGTGCTTACCCCCACTTCCCCATGCCAGGAGACACGGAAGCAGATTCAGCTTCTCTGGGAAGGCTTTCTAACAACTGGGTGTGCCATGGGGCAACCTGCTTCCCCAGCTCCGTCATCAGGCTGTGAGTAGGCAGTGTGGGCAAACAGGCAGACAAGGCTGACCACATGCTGGCTGCAGCCGAGGGCATGAGCCAATGGGAGCAAGTACAATGGGCAGTACCCAGGGGCTCCAACATCCAGGCCTGGGCAGGAGGAGCGTGTGTGACACTGAGATGCTGCCCACCCACAGCAAGACAGGGGCTAACACAGCCAAGCTGGGGCTTCCCTGGAAGGAAAATCTTAGAAAGCAAAGACTGGCTTCACTTGAATCACAAAGGCAGAAAGCAGACTCCAGAGCCAAGGAAGGGAATGTTCTGGGCAGACCATGTGTAGGTGCTGAGGGCCCTAATGACAAAATGGAACAGAGCCAGAGGGTGCCTGAAATCAGGAAGAAGAGGATCAGAGAAGTTGCAAGGACTGGTCCAAGGAATGAGAGAAGACTGGGGGGAAGGGAAGAGAGGACCACCATCTGTCAGTACATGGGTGAAGGCTGTCCCATTGTAAGAGGGCAGAGGGCACATGATCTGGGAGGCACTAAACAGCAGAAGCTCATTTGGGCAACTCCCTGACCCTGCTTGGGAAGCCCTGTGAGCCCCATAAGGGTGTTTCTCACACCATGGAAGAAGGGGCTGAACAAGAAGCCACTGGACAGTTGGTGCTGAGGGCAGTCATGTTCCAAAGAGGAATGGATCACCTGACCTGTCTTGTAACACTGAGACCCCGTGATCCTGAGCAGATGAGATGGGGTGCCCACTTTGGCCTTGCTGAGGGTCCCAGAAGGCACCAGAACAGAAGGCAGGAGATGTGGGCCCCTTCTTGGGCTTCTGGTCCCTCATCAGGAAGAACAATCCTTGCCTTCTTCACTAGGCCATCTTGCTGATACAACAAAGGAACAAATGGGAGGCCAGAGGCAAAGAGGCCCTGTTGTGAATCCCAGCTCTCCTGTGTGCAAGGTGCCCCCACCCCCGCCCCGCAAACTCCTTTCTCTCTCAGCCTCAGAATTATGCCAGATGGTTTCTAAAGTGCATCAGCCTGAATGCCAGTGTCTTGTACCTGGCTCTTTTGTTTCTTCCTGGTTCACATGGGGCACAGGGTGAAAGGGAGAAATGTGGGTGGCAAAGGACAAACCCCTAGACCCAGAAGCTGCTCTGGCCACGTGATGGGGCCACACCAGGCCACCCTGGCTCATTCCTCTGCCAGGCCACTCAGCCACACTGCTCCTCCCTCCTCCCTTAAAACCTAGAGACCATTCTCCTGGTCTGCAATGCTGCGGGTTCACAGCATATTCTCCTCACAAGAAGCCTCGGCAGACTTCAGTCCTAGTATGCTACTCCAAACTAAGGCTCAGAGGGAAATGATTTACCCACAGTCATTCAACCACTAAGTCATAGTGAAAATGTTAACCCAGGGCTCCTGGTTCCAAGTCCTGGAGTTGTTCTATGAGACAAGCCTTTGTATAGGGAGGAGGAAGGGCACGGAGATACTGAGTGGCAGAAGGGGGACAAGAAGAATATCTCTGAACCCACAGAACCAAGCTGGCTCAGGGACCTACAAGATCAATGCCCCACAGGGCAGGTCTAGAAAATAGTGAAATGAGAGCCTAAGGGGCTCACTGGTGCCAAGGGCAGGGACACCTTTCCCTACTCTGTCAAAGCTATGGAATGTCCACACTGGGCAGGATGAATCGAAAGCCAGAAAGAAGGCTGCTGGGAGAAAGACCGCCAATCTCAGACATGCAGATGTACTGATACCACTCTGATGGCAGAGAATAGGGAGGAATTAAGAAGCTTCTGGATGAGGGTGAAAGCAGAGAGTGTGAAAGCTGGCTCGAGGCTTCATGTCAGATTTCACATTCTTGGGCTCAAAGAATGGGCTGACGGAGACTGCAGCCACATTAAAAGAAAGTAAGTTCTGGAAATCTGGACAGCAGACAGGAAAAATGGGCACATTGTCTTGGTCAAAAAGGTCCCCAGAGTCAAAGCCATGGTTTTCTAAGTATCAAGGCATGGCTGGGAGAACTGGACTATAGGGAAAGCTGAAGAGTCAGTGCATTTGAATTGTGGTGCCAGAGAAGAGACTCCGAGAGTCCCTTGGACAGAAGATCAAATGGGTCAGAAGAAATTAATTCAGACCATTCACTGGCAGGTTAAATACTGAAGCCGAGGATTAAACACTGGTCACATAATGAGAAGACAGGACTTTTGGAAAAGACCCTGATGCTGGGAAAGACTGAAGGCAAAAGGAGAAGGGGACGGCCGAGGATGAACCCAGACAGACTTCAGGCCTGGCGTCCAATGGTCCATGGTCAGGAAGAGCTGGACCCTACTGAACAACAACAGAAACGCACTGGGAATGTCCTGCACAGGTCTGATCATGGCTACGGGAGGCTACCAGAGACCCATGCAATCTCTGGGGAAGGAGGCCAAGGAAGGCAAGAAGATGGGGAAGGTACCCAATCAAAGACCACAAATGGAGGGCACAACTGGGCTAACTCAATGCATCAGTGCTAGGAGACGAGGCCTCTAGCACAGTGCCCAGTGCCCTTCCTGCCTGCCCCAGGCCTGGCCTCAGCACTTGGCACCTCCGCCATCTTCTAGGCAGCAGCTGCCAAGTGCCTTGAGAGCAGATACCCCAGCAGTTCCTGCCCTTCCCTCCTAGGGCTGGCCAATGGGGGCAACTTGTGGCAACTCCCAGGAGACACAGGAAAGGAAAACAGGCTCCTGCTCCCCCAGGGATAGACCCTAGAGAGAGGAGGATGGCAGAGGCCAGAAAGGCCCCAGGTCTCAGGAACCCCACAGCGTGTCACAGGAACAAATATACCCTGTGTGTACATAGTCACTGTGCATGTTGTCTCTCAGACTATGAGTTCCTCCAGGCCAGGCAGTGACCGGCACATAGTAGGTGCATAATCAAGGTTTACTGACCTACTGGGGATGGATCCCCAGGTCTATTTGGCCTCAAACCAAGGTCTGATGGCAGCTCCCTAAAGACCCCCCAAGAGGCCAGCCAAGAACCCAGGGAAGGCAGCCCTGGATATCCCCCCAACCCAGGCCAGCCCCATCCTTATGGGAAAAGGGCCAGCTGGCCCTCAGTGAGGCTCTCCTGAGAAAGGTAGGGCAGGGCCCTAGTGCCTAGCACACCCTTGCCCGGGGACCCTCCTGCTCAGGGCAGCCAGGAGGGGCAGCCAGGTTGTGGAAGCCAGTGGGTGGGGCAATCTGAAACCAAAAAGCTTGGAAGAAAAGGCTGCAGAAATAGCTGCAGACAAGGTGTTGCTCCACTCCTGAATAGATAAATGGGTTAAGTGCAGATTCCTGGGCCCACTCCACAGTCAATCATCAGCCCAGCTTACTCTGGCCTCTGCCCCTCTGCCCCCACCCAGAAACACCTGGAAAGGGTGGGGGCAGGGTTCCAAAGGCAGAGTTTACTGGAGAGAGCCCTGGCTTTGGGGCTCTGAAGCCAAACCAGGCCTGAGACTCAGACCTGAGCCCTTGCCCTCCCTGCGGGGTAAAAATGACCTCTGCACAGCTTTCCCAGATCTGGACCTGGCTAGGGATCAGTGGGCCTGAGAGGCCCTGCTCACATCTCCCAAGGGTCCAGAAGAACAATGGGATGCAGCAGGGGCTCCCCCCACCCGCCCGCCCTCAGCAGAACAAGGAGGCAAGATGGGCTAGTGGGGAGCGCCCTGACGGGCCAGGGCGAGGCGGCTGCCTGAACACCTGCCACTCCCGGCTCACCCAGAAGGGAGGCTGTGCCTAGCCCCATGCCCCAGCCCTAGCCCCTTCCACACAAGCCCAGACTGACTCCAGAGGCCCTTCCCAGGTCTGCCAGGACAAGAGGAACCTGGAGTTGGGCCACAGACATGGCGCCCCCAAAACCACCCCAATCTAGACAAATCAGAAGGCTTTTCCCAAGGATTTCTGACATGCCCAATGCTGCCACAAGAACAAGAAAGGACACTCCAAATTACAACCCAACCGGGCCCTGTCAGCAAGGCAGATGAAGAAGCACCTGGCTGGGAAGGGTGGGATGGGGCCTTCTTCTGGGCAGCCTGTGGGGAACTCTCCTCCAGCTCAAAGCTCTGGTCTGGCTCCCCCAGAGCACAGAACCAACCCAAAGTCTTTCCAGGCCTGAGTCACTCCCTGGACACCAGCCCCTCTGGCAGCATGTCCCAGAGGCAGCCCCTGTGGCTGCAAGAGCCCCTTCTCTCCCCACTTGCCTCAGAGTGTGGGGGTGGGAAGAAGCCCTAGCTCTATATGAACTATGTGGCTGCCTGCCATTTGGAAGCTGGGGGCCTCCCTGAGCCTCAGGGTGACAATCAGGCCCCAGAGAGGCTCAGCTCCCCACTGCTAAGTGCCTTTTCTTCAGCAGGCCCTGCATCAGAGATACAAGGAGGGCCACAGCCTAGGGAACAACTGGGAGGGGGGGTCCTCCAAGAAAACTCTGGGGAACTGAGACAAGAATCCATACCCGAATCACAGAAATGCCCCCAGACGTGAAGGTGTCCCAAGCGCTTCTCATTTCTCAGCTCACTTCAAACCCGGGAAGAGCTGGGACTGGCCCCATTTGGTAGATAAGGAAGCATCTGGGGAAGATTTCAATCCTGGGCCTCCTGGCTCCAGGCCTAGGGCTCTTCAGAACTAGTCCAAGCCCCGCCTCTGAAGAGGATTCAACTAACAACAATGTGGAATATACCAGGGGAAAGAAAGTCACCAAACACCATGCACTCTTTCAACACTGAGATGGCCGCAAGGCAGCAGAGAGATCAAAGAAAGAGGAAAGGGACCCCAAAGTGCAAGCATCTCTCTAGCGGCTCTTGGGGGCGGCAGAGACCAAGGGGGGTGCCCACCAGCCCACTGGGCTGTAAGAAAAGCTAAGGTGAATTTCAGAGAAACCTCAGAAGCTGTTAGAAGAGACGCAGAGGGAAGGAGAAGAATCAGGAGGACACTAGACAATGGCCTCTGACCAGTGCAGTGCCCAGCCATGACTCCATCCTGCCAGAGAGCCTGAATCAGACATGCCTGGGGGCATGGGCAACATGGGCACTGAGTTTGTCTGACTCTACGTGTTTGTTAAAAAGGCTGTGGTTCCCCCAAAATGTTTGGGACGGAAAAAGTTCAAAAATACATACAGACTGAGAGCTAACAGGAACCACTCCCTCCTCTCATTCTGTAAAGAAAAAGGCAGAAGTCATCAAGAGAGCTCCAGGCCCAGGGCATCCACGGGCATGCAGCACACATGTCCCCAGTCCTAGACACCCCAATATCTCCGACCCATCCCCATTCTGGACAGTCACTCTTCCATGGATACCTGGTCTAAGTGTCCAGAAAGGCAGGGGCCACCAGACCTCACGTCAAGAAGCTGAGCCTTCAGGTCTGGGGTGAGGGGAGAGGAAGGGAAAAGGGACAGAGTGGGAGATGGATGGAGAAAGAGAAGGGGACAGGGAGGGAACAGAACAGATGGGGGGGGCAAGGAGAGGGAGATGAGGGAGAGAGATAAGGGGCAGGATGTGGGGTGAGGGACAGGCAGAGAGAAAGAAGAGGAAAGGGATGGGAAGAGAGGGAGGGCAAGGGAAAGTGAGACAAGCAACGAGGTGAGGCCCAAGGAGTGGGGAAAGCCTCCCCCTGAGCTGTGGCTGTCTCCCTTAGGAATCACAAAGCCTGGTTTCCTCACTGATAAACCACATGTCTGTCTCTACACAAATTGCAGCAGAGATGATCATCTGCACTCATACAAGGTGAGGGGGAGA
This sequence comes from Gymnobelideus leadbeateri, assembly GCA_011680675.1. NCBI lineage: Eukaryota > Metazoa > Chordata > Mammalia > Diprotodontia > Petauridae > Gymnobelideus > Gymnobelideus leadbeateri. The sequence continues at coordinate 503,463 of WOXC01009050.1, forward strand.
TGAGCTCATGTGAAAAGACCTCAGGGTTTAGGGGCCAAGGACTCTTTCCCTGGGGCCTCCATCTCTGGGCCAGCAGTCACTCCAGGGGGGCGCCCACCTGGCCCACCCCAATGCCTGCCCCTTTTATCACTGGCCAATAAGGCTGGCACTAGTCCTGCCTGGCAGTAGCCCTGAGCACCTCCTGGAGTCTGGCACTTGCTAAGCTTTAGAAAGGACATTCACGGAAGAGAACAAGAACCCATTTCAAGGGAAGCCTGAGGAAGCTCAAGATGCCAGGCTCAAAGGAAGCCTTGCTGACCCCTGGCCTCCCAGTCAGGGATGGGAGGGGGCAGGCCAAAAGACGCCCCTTCTAGCCCCAACCTGAAGCTCCTGGAGGCCTCAGTCCTCCTGTTCCCCACCCCCAGGGGCTGTCCTCTACAAGCTGACCTCCTGAGGAAGGGGGGAAGAGGACAGGATCAAAGGCAGGCAGTGACGGACTATGCCAGGGAAAACCAGGGACAGTAGAGGTTTGATGATGTACACAGTGGGGGAGTGGTGGGGTGGGGGGTGGAGCCCTGTCTGCAGCTCTATCAGCCAGCCCAGAAAGGCGGGATAAGGCCTAAGCCCCCAGCAGGATGGTCTAGTCAAGGGCAGATGCCTGGAATTGAAGTTAGGAAAGAGCCACAATGAGATGTGTACCCTTAATGAGGCCCTTCCTCACTCGGAGGGGGGGTTCTTTTTCCTATAAAATGGAAACAATCACCATTCCTACCTCTGGAGGATATTGGGGCTCCTGGTGCCCCTTCCCCCTGACCCATCTGGTCCACAAGGCTCGAGTGCCCACAAAGCATGAGATTGAGAGACTGACCCCAAGGGGCAGTCAGTGTGGGCAGGGAACCAGGGGAAAGCCACTGGCTGGGCCTTGGCCAGGTCCCCTCCCTCTCCTGAGCCAGTTTCTATTAGATAAGTAGGGATAAGAATTCCCTTTACAACCAGTCACTTGGGGGTAGCAAGGCATGTCTTTTGTAACCCTGAAAATGTTAATGAAGTGAAAGGGATTCTGCCTGGTCTACACTGGGGGGCCAACATCTTACCTCCTCCAAACTCCCCAGCCCGGGAAGGCCCCAACTTTTCCATCCTTGCCCATTAGGCCCACCTGGGCCAGTCTGCCCTGCCCAACCCCCCCAACCAGTCAGCTGCTAAAGTTTGCAGGCTCTACCCCCAAGACATGTGTCTGTTCACATGACCACCACTTCTATGATAGTGAGAGGCTCCTGGTCTCCCCCCTCTTCAGTCCCTCCTCCAAATGACCAAAACATCCTAAAGGCCAGACCTGACCCGGGCACTATCTTGCTGAAGAAACTTCACTGGCTCCCTGTGGCCCTAGACCAAAACACAAATGCCCTGGTCCCAGCATTTCTGATGCCCTCCATCTGCTCCAGCCTCATTTCCAACCACTTCCCTTTACCCAGGAGGACATGGCTGCTATTGGCCTGAGTCCCCACCTCCCCCGCACCCAGAATGCCCCTTTTTCATGGATTGGGGAGGGAAAGGGACACCAGACCCTGAGTCTGGACTTGGGTCCAAATACCAAGCAAAACACAGACAGTACAACTCATCTTACTCTCTACCTGGGAGCCAGGTACTTGGGGGTTGATGAGTGGGAGCACAGGCCTCCACTCCCAGATCAAACAGCAGTCTCCTGACCCCAAATCCACAGGCAGTGGAGGTGAGATAACCAATGAGCGGCTGTCAAAGGGAAGAGAGTCAAGCTCTCCAGCCCTGTGGAGGCCCCCTCCTGCCTCAGCTATCAAGGAGTGCCGCCTGCCCTTCCTCCAGCTCCTCACACTTCCAGGGCAGCTCAGAGCAGCTTAGGGCTGCAGGAGGCAAGTCTGCACAGACTCTTCCAGCAGGAGACCCTCCCCGCTCGGCCCTCTCTCAGGGGCTGGGCCCAGGGGCAGTCTTGGAGATGACCCCCTCACAGAACCGGACTAGCAGGGGGCTCCTAGGTCTAGGCCAAGCTGTTCCTCCCAGCCCCCCTCTGCTCTCCACTGCCAGGAGGCAAGGCAGCCCATTCCACTTTTCCTTGGCTCTGTTAGGAAGTCTGTTGTCCTAGCAGGCTCCAATCTGCCTCTCACTGCTGTGAGAACCTTTGGGTAGAAGACAGGTAGACCTAGAGTCAAAAAGGCCCAGATTCAAGTCCTGGTGACCTCTAAGCCACCCTGATGGGCCTGCTTTTGTTTCCTCATCCATATGAAGGGAGCTGGAAAGCAATGGGGCATTAGGAAGCGCCAGCAGCCACATGACCTGTACCCTAGGACTCAAGAGATCCCACAGCCCAGCAGACAGCTCAAGGAGGTCACTGACAAAAGAGAGCATGCCACCCACAAGGGTGAGAGCAGCACTTGCGGCAGCAAGCCAGAACCAAAGCAGGCCCAGGGATTCAATGGAAGAGTTTGGGGAGGAAAGTGGGAGCACCCAAAGCACCTCCACAGGATCACCTGACAGATCTGGGCAGCCCCCACCCCACGGACTACCTGCTGCTGCTTTTCTTCTCCTGTAGTTGTTAGGGCAGGCTCATAGCAAGGGGAAAGGGAAAGGCAAAGCTAGGTGATGTGTCCACAGAAGACAGTAATTGAATTTTTTTTTTTTTAACAAGGACTCCTCAGGATCCTTCTGGCCCTGAAGCTCTGCTCAGCACAAAGCAGCTAGGCCTTCGAGGCCCCCTCAGCCCCAGGATGATCTCAAGGCCCTCCCCAGTGACTTAAACCTCAGTCCTCCAGTTCCTTAGGAGCCAAGTGCCTTTTTACAGATGGAGTAAGTGAGGTGCAGAAACCTGGGGCACTGGGTTCGAACCCAGGCCACATGGGGGAGAAGGAGCAAATGTCGACTCTGCCTTCACTAGACCCACACCACTCAAAGGCCAGTCAGGGGAGCACCCAAAACAAGAAGCAGCAGTACAGGCTCCTTCCAGGCCCACCCCCGGAGGCCTCTCTGGCAGCAAAGTTGGGCAGAGCCAGGCTGTCCCATTTTGCAGCCTGGCTGCCTTCTCAGTCTCCAAGAAGCCTTTTCAGGATGCCGCTTAGTAAATGCTAGGGCCTGCCAGGTCCCCAACTTCTCCTGCCTCTACTGTGCCAAGAACCTGGGAGCCCTCCTCTGCATGCCTAGCAGTTAGCACAGCCCCTGACATATAGTAGAGGAACTTAATAAATGCTTATAGACACACCTAGGAATGGGGGAACTTCAGTCCTATAGAGATCGGAAAGCTTGTCTGAAAAGACAGAATTCTCCATACTCTAGGGCTGGGCTTCTTAAACTGATCCTAGAAAACAAGGTTGGGGCTACCCTAGTCATCAAGCCCCAACTGGAGCCTCCCCAGCCCTGCCTTTTCTGTCTCTCACTCTAACTCCATGGAGGACATGGAGAGATCTGAAAGGGTCTCTGAACTTTGGGGGGGGGGGTGCCCCATTTTCTCCCATGATTAATGTAGGCACCGAGCCTCAATTGAGAGAAGGGGTCCCTCCCTAGGGCTGAGCAGACTGCACATTCCAGGAGGCTAGAAGCCTGGGGCAGCTTTCTCAGGCTCCCACATCCCAAAGTCCCCGGCTGCCCACCACAGCCAGGATGGCAGAAGGGTGGCTGGGTATTCCATTTGAACACTCCACAGCTGACCTAGGAACAAGTCCCTTACCTAGCTGAAGCCTTGGTTTCTATGTCCTTCTGCCTTTAATCCAAGATAAAGCCCCAGGAAGAGGAACAAACTGCAAGACAGGATCCATGAGCCTTCCTCTCAAACTCACTGGGGGAGGTCAGCCCAGAGCTGCCCTCCACCCCCAGTGGTCATTCTCAGCTCACTGCACTCAGCTGAGGCCCAGCTGCCTTCTTTCCAAACCCAAGGAAGCCTCCAGCCTAGCCAGCGGTGAGGCAAAGTCAGGCCCCCTCCCAAACAAAAGCTGCTGGGCGGGGGCAGGGGCGGGAGCGGCCTCCTCCCTCCAGAATCCACAGCTGGGCAGCACCCAGCCACTGCCCGCACTGGGGGGGCCTTGTTATCTCCTCCTGCTCCTCACCATCTGAGGCCAGCAGGACCACCTGGGGGAAGCTGCAGCCCTCTGGGCCCCCTCCCCCCGCTAAGGCTGGGTCCTGAGCCCCAGGGACTAGGGTAAACTGGACTTTATCCCTTCCTCTCCAGCTCTCACCTCGGAGGCCCGGCTGCCTCCTTCCCTCCCCCAGCGCCCTCAGCTATCCCGGGAGGAAGGCAGGGAGCCTGTCATCTCAATAATGCAGAGAGCCTGCTGTCCCCACTCCACAACAGCTGACTTCAAGTGCAGGGGAGGCTGCACTTATTAACAAAATGGGAAATCTGATCCCGAGAAAGCAAACACGATGTGGGGATTAATCCCGGGCTGCAGTCTGTGGTGAGGGCCGGGCGGCCGGCCAAGCCCGGGAAGGGCACGGGACCCGGGCCACCTGTCCCGGGAGCAGGTACCGCGCCGGCCCCGCGCCCGCCCCGCCGGAGGCGATCCTCTTTTCAGGAACTGCTGGGGAACGCGGGCTGCCTGCGCTCCAGCGCCCACAGCGGGCGGCCCCCGGGGTGCGGGCGGGCTGGAGCGGCCCAGGCTCTCACAGCGCACGGGACCAGAACCGGCGCGGGGGCGCCGCTGGGGGGGGGGCCAGCTCAGCGTGCTCCGCACATCTGCCGCGGGGCTGGCGGGCGGGCAGCCCGACGGAGGGCGAGGGGACAAAGGCTGCGCGGGGGCCGCGGCCGGCGTCCCAGCGCCCCCCACGGCCCCACGTGCCGCGGGGCTCCCGCACGGGGCCCTGGGGGCCGGGCCTCCACCCACGCCCGCGGGCACACCCCTCTCCAGATGTGGCCGCCCGCCGTCGGGGCTGTCACAAAGGCCGGGCCGCGCGGGGGGGCTCTGGCCGGCCCTTTGTGAGCTGGCCACCGCGACCCCTCCCTCCGCCCGCCTCCGGCCCGCCGCCCGCGGGCGCGAACAAAGCCCGGCCCGGGGGCACAGGGGCGGGCCAGGCCCCCCTCCGAGGGGGAGACACACCCCCGCCGCGGCTCCCCCGCGCCGGCCCCCACCCCGCGCGCGCCCCCGCCGCTCGTGCCCGCGCGCGCGCCCCCCGCCCCCGCGCGCCCGCTCCGAAGAGACCCGTCCTTACCTCGTGTGCATCCGTCTCGCCGGCGGCCGCGCGCGGCGGCGGCGGCGGCTCCCCCCGCCCGGCCCGGCCCGGCCTGGTCCTGCCGCCTCGGGCCCCTCGGCCTCGGCCCGCGCCGCCTCCGCCCGCGCCCCGCGCCCTGCGCCCCGCTCCGCTCCCGCTCACGGCCGCCCGCCCGGCGCCATCTTGGAGGTTGGTGACGTCGGCGCCGCCCGCTCCTCACCCCTGACCCACAGCGCGAGCCGCGAGCCGCGAGCCGCGAGCCGGGAGCCGCAAGCAGCGGCGGGCCGGGCGGGGCGGGGCCCGGGCAGGGCCCGGGGGCGGGGCTATCTGGGGCCGGGCCAATGGTGGTGGGAGGGCCCCGCCCCCGGGCCGGGCCAGGGGCTGTGGGGGGCGGGGCACTGCCAAGGGAGGGCGAATGGCCTGAGGGACGATACAGAAAGCCCCGCCCACTCCAGCCCCCTCAGCATCCCGCCCCTGGGGGGGCGGGGCGAACCTAGGCGCTGAGCCCGGTCAGGGGGCAAGAGGACCTGGCCGCAGGAGAGGGCGGGGCTAGGACCAGGAAAAGAGCCAATGAGCCGGAGGGATGACATGAAGCCCCGCCCCCTGGCGCCTAGCCAATCTTAGAATTATGGGGGGGTGGGGCCTGTGAATGGGGCGTGGCCAGAGCGCAAGACAAGGCCCAGGGGCAGGGTGGCAAAATACGGTCCCGCCCCCTACTCCCACCCACTCTTCTAGATCCATCCGAGTTGGGGGCCCCAAAGCAAGAACTAGAAGTCAAGGGGCGGGGCCTGAGAAGGGGGCGTGGTCATTGTGTGGCTGGGTCTTTGGGTGAGGAAACACCTGGGACCCACCCTCTAGCTGCCCCCGGGCTAGGGAGGCTCCTAGGGCAAGTGGCTGGGGTCCTGGGGAATTTGAAACTGAGGGGCAGGGGCACGCCTAGTGCTCTTAGTGCTCCCCTCTCTGTGCTCCCAGCACTGGCACCCCAGCCAGTACCCTGGCACCCCAAGCAGCCTCCTAAGGCAAGAGCCTGATGCCCCAGGAATAGCGCACCCAGAGCCTGATACAGACCTCTTGCCCCCCCCAGATCAGTGCTGCTCCCCATCCCTCACTGTCCCCCAGCCCCTGTGAGCTTGCCCTGCCCTCACACCTGGAGCTCCCAGCAGCTCCTCCACCAATCTCTCCTGCCAGCCTGGGTTTCATGCCCTTTCCTGGCTCCCAAGGTCATGCTCTTCCAGCTCCATGTTGGAAGGATGTCTGATTTCATCAGGATGGGAACTCCCTAGCCTGAGGACGTTGCCATATACCCCTGCTTTAGAAGGTGGCTTGTTGGAAAAGTCAGGGCCCTGCAGGCGACCTGGGGACTAATCCCCCCCGCTTGCTTGGACCAGCTGGTGAAGGTTTCAAGAGCCCAGGGTCACTCAGCTTATACGTGTACTATTCTAGTTATCTGGGAACAGGTCTCATCTCTGTACTAAACTGTTAGTTCCATGAGGGCAGGAATAGCCTGGGACTGACTTGGAATTTTCCTCCTGATTCATCCAGCATTTCCTAGGTTTTCCAGTTACAGAGCTCTCTCCCCTCAGAGTCTCAGATGATCCTGCCTGGGTCTGTGACATTTCCCAAAGGGCAGAGGCTGTTGTATTTTTGTCCTATTCCTGGCAAGTGGGTGATGGGCCAGACCTAGGATTAACCAGAGGGAAGCAAGGGGGCTGGATTACCTTTGGGTCACTGGCTTGCTCCCCCCACAAGAACCCCAAGAACCCAAGTTCTTCCTGAGACCAAGGCACATCTTTTTCATAAACTTCTGGTATGTAGGAATATGAGGTTCTCCAAGGGTTTGAAACAGAAGAATCACTCAAAGGCAATCATAGAAAGTCCCATGGTGGACCTAAGCCTGCCCTAGAGCAAGCTGTGCCCATCTGGCAGCCTGCCAGGACCTGGGCAAGGCACTGCCATCAATAGACTGGCTCTTTCCTGAGCATGACTCTTCAGGCGTTGCTTACATGAATCCCAAATAACTTAACAGTAGCTACAGTCTGACAGGACCCTCATATCTTCTCTTCCTTCAGGAAGCCATCACCCCAGTTCCTCACCGTCTTCCTCTTACCTGGATTACTGCAATAGAGGCCCCCTGGCTCTCCTTGTCTTGAGGGTCTCCCCACTCCTAAGTTCATCCTCCACAGAGCCTCCTGAGCAATCAGATACAGGTTTCATTCATTCATTCATTCACCTCATTTCATTCACTCAAGTGTAGGTCTGACCACATCCACACCTCCTTATTCAGCAGTTCCCCACTGCCTCTGGGGGCAAAGAGAACTGACAGCTCTGTTCAGCTTTTCAGTTGGTTCATAACCGAACCTCTTCCATCTTTCCAGACTCTTACAAATTAGCCAGTAAACATTCATTAAGCACCTACCATAAGGCACTGTGCTAAGTGCTGGGTCTGCCAAGCCTGGGTGAGGGAGATGCTCCCTTTGGCTACTCTGTATAGGGCCCTTAGTTCTACTTTCTCCCGACTTAAATCATAATCAGTCAACCAACCAGCATCTGTTAACAGCACCTACTAAGTGCCAGGCAGGCGCTTAGCAGGGAAATAAAGAAAGGCAAAAGGTGGATGGTGCCCTGGTGGGGCTCCGGCTAATTGTAGACAACTGTCCAAACCAGGTGGCGATGGGGGAAATGGGAGCCCATGCCAGAGGGGAGGCGCTGGCCAGAAGTGAGATGGGGAAAGGCCTCCGCTGGAAGTTGAACTGAGCTGGGCCCTGAAGGAAGCCAGGGGGACAGAAAAGAGTAAGAGTGGGGCCACGCAGGGGTAAACTCCACATAGGATCCTACATTTGCCCCCTTCCCATTTCTGTGTGTGCAGACCCCTCCCTCCCATCTCTCAGCCAAACCCTGGTTGCCTTCACTTCCTGTTGAGGAATCAACTGGTCACTGTCACTAATGCATTTCTCTCCAAACTCTGTGTCTGCTGTGTTGGAATTTTTTTTTTAACATACCAACATATGTGCAGGTTTTTTCTGATAGAATGGAAGCCCTTTGAGGGCAGGAACTGCCTTCCCCAGCACTGGGAACCTAGCAGGCACTTAAGAAATGCTTTGACATTGGTAGAGGTAGAGTATGGGAAAAAGCTGAGGGGCAGGACTTTGTTCTCTCCCTCTTTGTGCCCCCAGAGTCACTTGGCACTTAGGCTCAAGCTTGTTATCTGCCCTTCCCCTGGGCTCAGAGGAGCACTGTAATGTAAACCAGATTTACCATCTGGCCCACACTCTGGCCAGCTCCATACCCCATTCTAAGAATCCCTTCTTAGAATGTAAGCTCCTTCAGGCCAGGGATTGGCTCTTTTGTCTTTGTCCCAACTTGGGCACATAGTAGGCACTAAATAAATACTCCATTCATTCATTCACTCATTCCCAAACAATGAATTATAAAGGCTAGTGGAAGTAAAGATGTAATCTCAGAAAAGTAAGCTAAAGATGATTGGCTGGGTCTGAAGCAAGACCTTTCCTTCCCTTCTCAGACCTTTATTTTCTCAAACTGCCAAACCTTAGGGTTGGGCAAGACCATTTCTAGATTCTAGGATCCTACTCATTCCTAATCAAATCCAATCATTCTGGGTTTGCAGAGTGAAGAAAGGTGGAGGGATTTGCCTCATTCATAGCAGAATAAGCTGGAGAGCTGGGACTAACATTTATGTCCCCTCACTACATCCCACATTCTATCTCTCCACTTACCCACCCCAGGCCCCATCTCACCATTTGCTTCTTGCCCAAGGTCACATGTGGGTAAATCAAATTAACATGATTGTTGCTTTTGGATACTCCATCTACTTAAATCCAGAACCCCAAGTCTGGGCATTTTCCTGGCTGCCTCTGGTGCCTGGAATGCTTCTTATCTGTCACCTGGCTGCCATCCAATCACAGCTGTAATCCTCTCCTACAAAAATCCTTTCCCTGACCCCCCCTTGAGACTAGTGCCTTTCCCCATCTCTCCTGCAGATAGTTGCTTTGACAGAATTATTTGCATATTGCCCCCCACTTCCACACTTTGGTGATTGAGCCCCTTGGCTTTTGCCTTTCTTTGCATCCCAATGTGTCCTACATACTGTATCCCAAAGCATCCCATGGCACAGTACATGACACTTAATAGGTATTTTGTAAACACTTGTTGACTTTGACTTAACTTGAGCACCCCTTGTGATTATCTGGCCCTTCCCTGGCTACCTTCTACTGTGCAAAGCTCTTCACCCTGGAAGGCAGGGGCTGTTAATTATCCCCACTTTACAACTGAGGAAACTGAGGGAGGCTGTGTTAACTGCCCAAGATTACAGAGCTCCTGAGTGTCTGAGGCCAGGCCTATTCTCTATCTCTGACTGCATGATCTAAGTGGTTTCCTACTATGTGTGTTGTCTCCTATAAAAATGTCAGTTCCTTGAGGGCAAAACCTGCCTTGACATTTATCAGGACCATAGCAAGTATTTAATACACTCTTCTTTCAGTTACTGTTCCCAGACTCCCAGAATGCCAGAGAGGAGGTGACATGTAGTAGAAGAGGGCATCTCACCCAGCCCCAATCCCCACAAGGGATCATGAATCTGCTCTTCAGGGCAGAGATAGCACAATGGAAAGAGCCCCAGTCCTGGAATCAGGAGTTCAAATTTGACCTCAGACATTTGCTAGCTATGTGACCCTAGACAGGTCACTTTACCCTATTGCCTCCCAAAAGAAAAAACAAACAGTCCTCTCTGGAACTCCCCAAGTGCTTGCCCAGACTCTGCTTGAAGCCCTGAGTAAATGTTCTTTGACTGTGTGCTTGTGTGTCCTAAGTGTGTCTAGGATACCTGGAAGGACTCTGCTAATGCTAAATTAAGCCAGAGGTTCTTAGGACTACCTGGGGATTGCTTATTTGTATGCCCAAGTTTTTGATTGGTTTATTTGTTTTAAACTAAATTATTTCTTTTTAGTTTTCAGCAATCACTTCCATAAGTTTTCAATTTTCTCCCCCTCCCTTCCCAAGGCTTGCAATCTGATATGGGCTACACACATACATTCCTTTTAAACACATTTTCACATTAGTCATGTTGCATAGAAAAATTATAACAAATGGGAAAACGCATGAGAAAGAGAAAACAAAACAGATGAAAAAAAAGGAAATAGTCTGCTTCTGCTTTGTTTTGCATTCTGATTCCATAGTTCTCTCTCTGGATGTGACCGGCATTTTCCATCATGTGTTCTTTGAAATTGTTTTAGGTCCTTGCATTGCTGAGAAGGGCTAAAAGTCCATCAAAATCAGTGGCTGTTACTGTATACAATGTTCTCCTGGTTCTACTCCCCTCACTCAGCATCAGTTCAGTCTTTCCAGGTTTTTCTGAAGTCTGTCTGCTCCTCATTTCTTATAGTACAATAGTATTCTATTGCATTCATATACTACAACTTGTCTAGTCATTCCCCAGTTGAAGGGCATCCCCCTGATTTCCAGTTCTTGTCCACCACAAAAATAGCTCTATAAATATTTTTGTACATGTGGGTCCTTTTCCCATTTTTATCATCTCTGTGGGATACAGCCCTAGAAGTGGTATTGCTGGGTTAAAGGGTTTGCACATTTTTACCCAAGTGTTTTTAGGATCAGAAATCAAAAGCTGAGACATTCGCAGAGGACCTATTGCCCAACCTTCTCATTTTATAGGGGAGGAATCTGAGGCACAAAGCTATTTCCCCCATGCCTGTAATGCTCTCCTCCTTCACCCCAGCCTCTGGGAATCCCTAGTTTCCTTCTAAACTCAGTTGGGGTACAAGGAAACAAAACAGAACATGCCTTCTGCAAGAAGCCTTTCCTGGTGCTGCCCTCCTTCGAAAAGCTACCTAGTATCCATTTTGTATAGACTTATTTATATGTATACTGGCTGCCTCCCAGGTTAGAATGTAAGTTCCTCCAGGGCAGGGCTTGTTTCATTCTTATCCCCAGTGCCCAGCCCAGGGTTTGAGTTAGCTGAACATAAATGTTGATTAATGGTTGATTGGTGAGATAATTTACCCCAGTCACCAGACTTGCTACTGTTGGACTCCACCCTCCAAATTCAGCCCCCGGTTCACTCTACCAGCTGTCCCCCCACCCCACTCTCCACACCCAATGGTCCCTGCTGGCTTCTGGACTCTGGTTATATGCCTGAAGCAGCTGGGTCACGCTTACTAACTCTGATTGCCACCCCATTACAGGGTCCAGCCTCAATCTGAAGAATGCCAGTTACTTGGCAAGGATACAGATTGAATTCTAGATTGATGGTCTCAACTACAGAATGGTAACTCTCCACTGCCTCATCATTTCTTACAGCACAATAGTATTCCATTACATTAGTATTTACATTACATAAGTACTGTGTTTTACTTGCTTACCCTTGGGGAATCTATTTCCTACTTCCATCTGCAATGTGCCATCTGAGAGTGAGATTGGAGGTGGCATGTGCCAGGTGGGTCAAGTTACCACCAACTTGATCACATCCACCACCTCTGACCCTATGTTCCCCAGAGCCCCAGCCCTGCTTCCAGCCTGGCACAGGACTGATACCAACTGCCCAGAGAAGGCAGGTAAACCCCAGAACCCCAAGGAAGAGCAGCATTCCCCCAACTTACCAGCTCCTTCCAACCATCATCCACCCAGTGGATTCCAGACCTACCATCACCATCACCACCAACACTGACTTCAAGCTAACTTCTATCAATAGGGCAGGTGGGCAGGTCAGTTATGCCACCCAGCGAGGTGACTTAAGGGTGAGACATAAAGTGGAATGTTAACCACTGCCACTACTGGGACCATCACCTCCCTGTAGACCCCAGGGCACCAGAATTTCATACCAAAGGGCCCTAGGAATAGCAGCAAGCCTAGATCACCAGCCCTGTTTCCAGCCCAGTCCCTCAGTCATCACTGAGGGAATGAATCAACCCCCATGCACATGCACTTGTCAAGTACCCCCAGAAGAGCAGCAGCCTTCATCTCCATAGCAGCCACAGCTCCTGAAAACCCAAGAAAGCACATACTGACCACCAATGTCATTGGAAGGAGGAGATGGTTCAGCCTCAGAAGTGGATGTGATTTTTATCCATGGAAATGATGCTGAAGAAGAAGGGTTATCATCTGCTCCATTGTTGCCCCTAAGGACCACGTGACCTTTCATCCAAGGAGCAGCTGTGGTCTTTCCACAGGAGAGTCAGCAAGCGGGCTCCACCTTTTCCATCTGTGCTTAGATAGTAAGCACCTCTTAATAAATTCATCCATTCTTTATTTAGTCCAGTCTTCTGAATGCCCCCAGTATAGCTTTTCCTATGACTCTCTCTGAAAGAATTACATGAATGGATGATGCCTTGATTAAGTGCTTAGTACTTACAAAGCCCTTACAAAGTGCTGAGGATTCAAACAGAAAAGTGAATCAATCAGTCCTTGTTCCAGAGAGCTCACATTCTGAAGGGAAAGATAGGTGGAGAGGTCTCATGGTCATTAGGGTGGGGCAGTGGAGTAGACAGCAATGCCCCATTTTTTTTGAGGGGAGAAGGCAAGGCAATTGGGGTTAAGTGACTTGCCCAAGGGCACACAGCTAGTTAAGTGTCAAGTGTCTGAAGTCAAATTTGAACCCAGGTCCACTGGACTTCAGAGCCAGTGCTCTATTCACTGTGCCACTTAGCTGCCCCAACAATGACTCATTTTTAATGAGATTTCCAGGGATAAAATCCTGCCATTTCTTGTGCTGAAGCATCAGACAGTTCCTAGGACTTTGTTGAACAGAATTCAGGGTCTTCAGGAGTGGGCAGTTCCCCAGCTGCATCTCTGAGAGGTGGTGACTGTGGACAGTGGGCTGGAAGCCTTGCTGTGCCCAAGGTTCTTGGGAACAGAGTCCCCAGGTTGTCTATTTCTATTATGGTCTGAGGGGAGATGGTGGTCAAGTGAAGTGGTGACAATGGTGGTAGTGGAAATGAATATCCCTCAGAGGACAGTGGAGGGGTCCATGATGAATGAGAAAGGCAGGAACAAAGGATGGCATGAGGGCAGTGTCTGATAGGAAGCAAAGATGTGGTGGGCACAAGGCAAGAGGGCAGGATGACAGGTGGAGAGTCAGAGGGCTCCACTGCTATCTGCTTAATGTTAGGAAAAATCAAGGTTACCCCATATTGACTTTGTGGGAGGATATAGGCAAGAGTCTCACAGGCTGCACAGACATGGATGGAGGAAATACTGGATTCCAAATTCCTCTGAGATTGTTTCTTTGTGTGGACCAAGCCAATTTTAAATCCTGTCCCTCGAATTAGGAATCTTCCCTGCTTTGGGCCCCTTCCTTACTTGATCTGGTGACCACATTACCTCACTTCTACAGGACAGTCTTTCCAGGACTTGCATGCAGCCAGGTAACACAGTGGACAGAGTGCTACCCCTGAAGGAAGGAGAACCTGAATCCAAATCTGGATGTGGACATTTAGTTCCTGTGTGATCCTGGCAAGACCCTTCACCTGTGTCTGCCTTGGTTTCCTCATCTGTGAAATGGACATAATAATACTTGCCAGGGTTATTGTGAGTCAAATGAGTCAATTTGTAAAAAGCACGTAGTAAATTCCCCATAATCGCTAGGTATTATTATCATTATTATCATTATTACCATTCTTCAAAGCACCTATCACATTCTCCTGTCATCATGTTGATTATATAAAATTAAAAAAAAACTTCTACCAGTAAAACGAATAAATATAGAGAAAGAGAAACCACGGAGCAAACATTCGTATCAAATTTCAGCACCAAAAGTCTGCTATGCAAGATACACAGGGGGTCGACACCAATATATATGACCAGGAGACGTTCCCCAATAGGTGAATGATGAAAGGATTTGAACCATTCTCCAAAGTCACAAGAGTAAAGGTCAGGAAGATGACCTGATAGGCTGGATCTTTTTTTGGGCATGGGTTAAATGGCTGAGGTGCCTTACAACTCTAAAATGTCATGACTCTAGGGCCTCCAATGAGAAAAGCCATGAGCTCAGGAGACAGTCCACTGGGCTTTGGGGCAGAGCTAACTTTTGGGAAGATTTTCCTAACAGCCAACCTAAATCCACCTCTTTGTAGCTCCCACTCACTCACTGCTCCCAAATCTAGATAATCTAAGTCTGGGGTGGGGAACCTGCAGCCTTGAGGCCACATGTAGCCTTCTAGATTCTTATCCTGTGTTTGGATTCAGTCAGAAGGCCCCACTTAAAGATCTAGAAGGCCATATGTGGCCTCAAGGATGCAGGTTCCCTACCCCTGATCTAAATGAGAAACTTGAAAAATGGGGAATGACCTGCACCCAACATTTTGGGAGAACAGACTTCAAAGGCTCCCAAGAAAGGATAGGTAGGCTAAGGCTCCTGTGGGCTAAAATTCTGCCAGGGAATGGGAACCTCTCAAGAATGAGCTTCTAAAGCCCCAAGAAGAAACAATTGCAATGTGGAAGAAAAATTGAATTCTCCTAAAGAGATTGCTTTGGACAACCTAGGGAACTCCCCAACTAATTTAGATTTTAAAGATGAATGATATGGGCGGCTAGGTGGCACAGTGAGTAGAGCGCCAGCCCTGGAGTCAGAAGGACCTGAGTTCCTTTCTGGGCTCAGACACTTAACAAACACAAACAAAAAAGAAACCTAGCCGAGTGACCTTGGGCAAGTTACTTAACCCCAATTGCCCTCCAAAAAGCAAAAAAAAAAAAAAAAGATGAATGATAATGTGGGGCACTGCCCTGTGATAACACTGTCAAGATAGGAACCAGGAAGGAGGTAACTTGCTTTACCAAGGGAGAGGAGAAGAGTTCTTGACCAAAGGATTTCAAGGATCCTGGAAGATAAATAGAATTTTGATTACATAAAATGGAAAAGCTTTTTGGACTAAAAAAAAAAATCAATGCAGGTAACATTAAAAGGGAAGTGGTTAATGGGAAAGAAAAATCTATATAGCAACTTCTTTGATAAAAGTCTTATTTCTCAAGGTATTTTCATTTTGTTTGTATTTCTTTTTTCAGTTGTGTGCCACTCTTTATGACCCCGTTTGGGGTTTTCTTGGCAGAGATCTTAGGATGGTTTGACATTTCCTTCTCCAGCTAATTTGACAGATGAGGAAACTGAAGCAAATAGGGTGTTGACTTGCCCAAGGTCACACAGCTAGAGTCTGAGGTCACATTTGAACTCAGCTCCTCCTATCTGCAGGGCCAGAGTTCTATCCTCTGCACCACCTAGCTGCCCACAGTATATAGGAACTTGATTAAAATATATAAGAACAAAAGCCATTTCCCATTAGCTAGAGGTCAGAGATATTAATAGCTCTCAAAGGAAGCTATCAAAAACTATATGAAAAAAATGCTCTAAATAACTAAAAATAAGAAAAATACCAGTGGAAACAACTCTGAGTTTCCATAACATATCCATCAGATTGACAAAGATGACAGAAAAATAATGACTTAGAAGGCGATGGAGAATAGTCACAGTAATGCTTTGTTGGTGTGGTTGTGAGTTGGTACAGCTCATGCAGTTCAACTCTCCCCCCAAATCATTACCCTGCATTTGCCCTTTGACCCAGGGGTATCTCTACTAGGCTTATATTCCAGAGTTAAAAGAAAGAAGAGGGGCTGCTAGGTGGTGAGTAAGAGCTCCAGCCCCCGATTTGGGACGACCCAGGATCGGATCCAGCCTCAGAAAATGAGCACCCACAAGTAAATAATGACTGGCCATGTAACCTTGAGCAAGTTACTTAACCCCAATTGCTTTTAAAAAGAAGAAAAAGAAGAAAAATACCCACACAGATGAAAATATTCAGAACAGCACCTTTTGTTGTAGCAAATAACTGGAAGTTAAGGGGGTATCTTTTATGATGGTAACTCAGTATCAGGTCATCACCACTGGAAGTTACAGAAATATTATCCTAAATGATTTACAGATTGATGGATATTATGCAATTTAATAATGGAAGCTGCCACACATCATTGCAAGTTGCAAAAAATTTAGCATCTCATAGATGCTTAAATAAGAGTAGGTCCTTAGAATTATGCCCTAGCTTTTTGCTTTCTGTCATAAGGTAATAGATAACACATCTCCACATATCCCCAGAATAGCCTTGAGAAGGCAGCTGAATTCAATCGGGGAATGGCTGAACAAACTGTAGCCAAAGAATGTAGTGGGATATAGTCACACCATAAAAAATTATGAAAGGAGTGATTTCAGAGAAGCCTGGGTTTAGGACTTGTAGGAACAGATGCAAAGTAAAGTGAGCAGAACCAGGAGAACTATTCACACCATGACAGCAATATTTTAAAGAAAGACAATTCTGAAAGACTTAGGAACTCCGATTAATTCATTGACCAGCCATGATTCTAAAGGACCTACGGGGAATCATGTTTCCTACCTCTTCCCAGAGGTAGGGTCAATGTGTGGGATTGTTTTGCTTACCTATTTTTACTGATTACAAGAAAAGGAAAAGGTACCTTCAGTACCTAGCACAGAGCTTGGCATATAAATAATTTCAAAATGCTTGCTGATTGGTTAATTTATAAATTAGCATTAGAGACACTAGGTTTGAATCCTTACTTTCTCAAGGAGTTTAGGCATGAGAGGGAGGAGAGATATAGAATGATAGCTACTGGGTATGGTCAAATTAAGTAAGGTTTTGTTTTTCCTTTGGGTTTTTTGTTTTGTTTTGTTTTAAAGGATGAGGGGGGGTCTTAGACATGGACATGTTTGTAGGCAATAAGGAAGGAGTCAGTAGATTGAGAGAGAATGCAGATTAGAGAGAGAGAGACTGACAATGATAGAGGAAGTTATCTGTTGGAGAAGATAGAAGAAAATGGGATCAAGAATTCATGTAGACAAGGATTACCTTGCCATTGTATGTCAGAGAAAGGACCTGAACTCAGGACTTTCTGCTGTTTAAGTCAGATTACTATAAATGAAACCCTGTGGGGTTTTTTTAATGAAATAATGCATATTAGATATGAATACCTAAAAAGAAAAGTGAATGATGGAAAATGGATAAAGAATCTTGATAATATGTTAGATGGAGTAACTGAAAATTGTGATTTATGCGGGTAAATTAATTTAAATATAAATTTACCAAGTTAAATTGATTATATGCTACCCAATGTTAAGTTTCTAATAACATATATAATTTTAAAAGGGGGGGAAAGAATGCATATAGACAAGAAAGGCTGTCTCTCCTTTTTGTTTTTTTGTCTTTTTGGTGATGGGAAGGCAGGGCAATTGGGGTCAAGTGATTTGCCCGAGGTCACACAGCTATTAAGTGTTAAGCATCTCTTATTACACCTGCCTCTCCTACAAGGAGTCTCCACTGTGATTCAGCTACGCGGGCCACCTTGTCCCAAGGACATACTCTGTCTCCCATCTGACTAGGTGAATTTTCACAGACTGTGTCCCACCCCTCTTCATCCCCAACTCCTAGTTTCCCTGTGTTCCTTTCAAGTCCTAGTTAAGCAAGTTCCCTCTTACCAGTTCCCTTAATGCTATGCCTTCCCTCTGAGATGAGCTCCAAGGTATGTTGTGTATGTCTTGTATATCATTGTTAGTATGATGTCTCTCCCGTTAGAAGGTCACATAAAGGGATTTTGGAAGTCGTGAGTGTGGAAGTGCACTTGTGGGTGATGTCAAGATCAATGGTGTGCCCATCTCTGCATGTAGCTAGGGTGGAATGGAGGAGTATGTTATGGGAAATAAAAAGACTGAGGAACTGGGAAGCTGGGCTTTTTGAGGGCAGTGTGTGTTGCTCAGAGAGCATTAACATTTAAAAATTATTCCAACTATAATGTGAGCATTTACATCACAGAATTTGGCAAATGCCACAAACCCCCACTTGATTGTTTTATTGATTGCACTTTGAAAAGTGATAATGCCACTTGAACTTAAAAGGGTGTCATACATATAGGGTTGTTTGAGGTGGGGGTGGTTTTTGTTTGTTTAGGTTTTGGGGTTGTTGGGTTTTTTTGCCTGGAAAGCTGGTGGTTAAACACTTGCCAGCACAACCCTGGTGAAGAGATGTTGAAGTCTCCTGTATGAGGGCTGGACATGACAAGGAAAAGAAATCGGTGAGCCAGACACTCAGTGAGGAAGGAGGGTGTCACTAGGTAACAACCACCTGAGACCTGGATTGGGTGATAAATTTGGAGAGCAGGAGCCTTGGAGTGAGAGGCTGGTGAGAGAACATGCTCAGAAAGAGGGATGAGAAGTAAGGGAGTGAGGAGGAAACTGACCCTTTACCACAATAAGTTCACAATTGGCTACTTGACCTGAGTATAGAGAACTACGTTATGAAAAAAAAAAATCTAGACATGAACAAAAGGAGCTGCCTTTCAGAACTAGAGCTGGCGAAAGAGAAGACAGAGATCACGAGAGACAAAAGACATTCGTAACTTTTTCACAAAGTCACCAAAGGGGAGACCGGGAGGTAAAGGAATAAGCATTTATTAAGTGCCTAATATGTTCCAGGTAGGCACTGTGCTAAGCCCATTACAAATACTCTCTCATTGGATCTTCACATTTCACAGAAAAGGAAACTGAGGTAGAAGAAGATGAAGCAACTGGCCCAGGGTCACACAGCCAGGAAATGTCTGAGTCTAGATTTGAACTGGGGTCTTCTGGCTCCAGTCCGAGCACTCCAGCAACAGCGCCCCCTAGAGTAGGTAACATTTCTGGTGCTTTACATACATCATCTCCTTTGATCAAGAATGCTCCTGAGGAGTTTCTCAAAGTGATTTGAGGAGATTATAGGGAGGACATGGGCCTCCTTTGGAGAGAATGTGGATCACTGTTAAAATGATCACTTTCCATTTTATGGACACACGTGTTCTCCAGCCCTCTGCCAATAGGACACAGAGAACCCATCTGATTGGTGCTTTCCTACTGAGATTACCCCCAATTCACCATCTTTATCTTGTTTGTCTGTAGTCATTTGCACGTTACCTTCCCAATTAGACTGTTGTCTCTGTGAGGGCAGGGACTGTCTTTTACCTCTCTCTATATCCCCAGTGTTTAGCCCAGTGCCTGGCACACAGTAGGTGCTTAATAAATGCTAGTAGACTGGCTGATGATTGACTGGGACCTGGCACACAATAAATTGTTGACTGGCTGACTGATTGGAACTAGATTGATCGTGGTGAGGACTGGTTGACTGAGGCTCAGGATGTTGGGAGAAGCCTTTTCTCTGTAGTCTTTAAGAATGAGGTGAGATGATGCACCCTTGGGACCCTTTTCATGGGCTCCCTTTCCCTTGAGCTTCCATACTGGAGGGCAGTTATGGTAGGGAATGTCTCTCTAACACCTCTCAGCAAAACTTATGACTTAACATGGAAGCACCTGGCAGAAAGCAGCCATTCAGCCAGGTGAGCCTGGGACTTGAGTCTTTCAAACTCTGATTTCCTGGCTGCTTCCTTCCATCTTGTTTCTTTTCTGAGCACAATTCAGTGACTAGAAATCCAGAGAAATAGATGTTTTCTTGCTTGGGGTTATATTGTTGGGTAATCCTGAATTCCCAAATTCCTGAGTTGAGTCAAACACCAGCTGCTCCAAGAGAGATTTCCTTAACGAGGCAATAAAGATTTGAGGACAGAGTGGCATGGCAAGATTTGTGATTCAGAACAACAAATGCTCTGGCAGCCCAGAGAGATCTGGAGCCCTGTGATCTCAGAGCAGAAGCAGATTTGAGTCACACCTGGGAATTCAGAAAAAAAGTTGTTTTCAGTCTTCAAGAGAATAAACAGAAAGGAAGGAGCTGGGATTGCATTAGCTTAATAGCCTCAGCAGAGGAAGAGGGATTCCTCAGCTCCCCACCCCCAGCCCCACCCCAGGGACTCAACATGTTGAGCTGGGGAAAAGAGTCAACACAGGAGCAATGGGGAGGAGGGGTAAACGGGAGAGGGGAAGAGAGAGGGGGACAGACCAAGAGCTGGGGGGAGAGATTGGGACAGAGGGAGGAGTTAGGAGGTGAGGGAAGGCTAGAGGGGCAAGAAAAGGGGAGAGAGAGGGGGGAAAAGATCGTAGGGGTGGGAAGAGGGGCTGAAGGGAGAAGGAGAAAGTGGGGAAAGAGAGAGGAAGAGAGAGCACAAGCTGCGGGCATCTTGCGACAAAGAACTCAGATGAAAACTGCCAGTTATAAGCCCTCTTCAAAGATGAAGACAAATTCTAAAAGTTTAATCTTTCCTCAGTTTCCCCTTCCCATATCAGCTTGGTAATAGTCATTGTTATATACCCTTCTCCCTGTAAAAGGGGTGCTCTGTACCCCTACCTCAGCAATTACTGAGGGCCTGGGGTTCTCCATTCAATCAATCAAAGGTATTTAAATTAGGTCAGTTTAAAAGAAGTGAAGACTTGGAGGAAATGGGGATGCTTACTGGCATACCTTAGAGAGCATAGGTGTGCCCAAGTTTGGACAGGTTATTTTGTACTAACAGTTCTTACTATACCACTTCAGCATGTATCTATTTCTAAAAGTTGTCAGGTTTACTAACTGATATCAACATATAATCAAAGAGGGACATACCCAGTGTGGGTTCATGAGGTCTGGTACTAGAAAAACTAATCCTCCCCATTCTCTGCAGAGAACCCCTAGAGCGTAGAGGGTAGGATTGCAGCTGCCCTCTGGGAACCTGGACTCCCAGTAAGTCTTGGAGTTAGTACAGGAGCCCCTGAACCCCACTGCCTACACTGCCTCCTGTTTCTTGAATTGGTTTCATAGATATATGGAGGCAGTTCATTTAGGCTTGTACAATATACTTGGTCCATGCTGAGGACAGGGTAGTGAAGGAAGCCAGGGCTTAGCTCCAAATCTATAAACCTGAATTAGGGCAGAGAGTCCAAACTCCGTCCAAACAATAACAATATCCCTAATGCTGAGGAGCATGGTTCTGAGCTGTTGTGATTTTGTTAATAACTTCTCTGATATAAACTGTAAAATCCCTTTGAAGTGGACTGCATGGGCCCAGCTCCATTAAATTCCCCCTAGACTAACATCTAGCTAACTGTCTGATCTCCCCCTTCTCTTCCACCCTGCAGCAGATAGGCAAGGTCTGGGACTTGCCCCCTTCCAGTGGCCACCTTTATCCCCAACTTTGTCAGTTGAATCATCTGTGGGTTGTATGACCCTGATGGGATGGTCACTCCCTCCAGTAGCATCAAAAACAGCCCTTCCATCCTTGCTTCTCACAAAGTCCAAATTTCACCGATTTCTTCCCCTATATCCAGCATCAGGAGTCTGTCTCATGCCCTGGAATCCTTCTTTGGAGGGTTTGAATGTTCTGTGAGTACATGCAAGAGTATTTGCACTGGGTTTATCATCCTTCATTTCTGCTACATGTAGGTTGGTGAGTCCACCTTCTGTCAACACACTAAAAGGGAAGGAAGACTGAACAGTGGAAAGAGCCCTCACTCTATAGTCTGACCTATGTTTAAATCTTGCCCTTTGATACTTAACTTAGCACCTGTGGGGCCTTGAGTGATGACTTTCCCTCTCTTTAGGCTTCAGTTTCCTCCTGTATAAAATGAGGGGGACTAGATGGCTCTAAGTCTATGATTTTATAAGCATCCTCAGTACAATTACAGTGGCAATAATATCAGTGTCAAACATTTTAACAATCAGCTCTACACAAAAAATATACACAAAATACATATTTAATCTGGATTTGCATTAATATTTTTTCCATTGCTGTCTAAAGTCTAGAAATCAATATACCAAGCTATGATTTGTGGTGTTTACTGGTTTCTGAGGCATAAATACTCAAACTGAAAATTTAACAACCAACTCTCAAGATAGTTGATGGATTGTTAAATTTCCAGTGTGAGTGTTTACACCTCAGAAATGGGCAAAAGCTACAAATCTGGACTTGATTTATTGTCTCAGGACCAGGTTTGAACTGCTTTCAGCATACCCCTGGATGAGATGTACTTAAACCTATTCCCTCATGGTTTTAATTTATTCTTCTAGGTCTCTATATTTTAAAAGCTTCTCAGTCCATGTAGTTTGGAGATTAGGAGTGTTTGATAGGACATCTGCTAGAAACCTTATTCACAATTTTTTTCAAATCAATGTTAAGTTGGTGAAGTTGTAGGCAACAATTTTGTCTGTAATGATGCCTCCCATTCAATAGTTTACTCGCTGAATCCTCTAGGATATTTTGGGGTTCATATTTGTACTGCAGGCATTTGTTGGCTTGTAGCTTATAAATGACACTGAACTTCTGGGGTATAATTCTGGTTACCTGAGCATGTCTTTCTGAGTGCTAAAGGTTTCCAACCTGAAATAATATGTTCCACAGTTTCCATTGCTTAATTGTATAATCTGCATTGATTAGTAAGTTTGGACTCTTTAAGGATAACCTTTCTTTAACTACTGGTGGCAATGACTTTATACTGAAAAGCCTTCATTAAATCTTCCATTTCTATAAATGGCCATGACAGCCATTGATACTTCTCTGTTGACATGAGTTGGATGAGTTCATGTGCATTTTGCCCTCAAGGGCCTTTGATTCCACCCCCAGATCTTAGCTCTGTCTGGCAACAAACCATTTCTAGTGACTGTGGTATATATACACCTGTTGTCAGCCTTCAGTGTTTCTTTTTTTTTTTTATCTTTTTAATTAAACAAATGCTTTATTAACTTCTGGTTTACATCATTCATTTCCACCAGATTATGAGTTACATTTTTCCCCCATTTTTTCCCTACCCACCACCCCAGAATAGCAGTCCCACTAGATATCCCCTCATCCAGTCTGCTCTCTCCCATATCTTCTCCCATACCCCCTTCGACTTTGCCATTAGGGCAAGGTGAATCTCTGAGCCCCAGTGCCTGGACATCTTATAAAACATTTAATTTTAAAGCTTCGGTTTTCAGATCCATTCCCTTCTCCCTTGTCACCCACTCCCTCTGAGAAGATAAGCAATTCAGTATGTGCTGTACATGTATAGCTATGCAAAACATTACCATAGTAGATATATTGTAAAAGACTGCTTATATTTCCCTCCCACCCATCTCACCTCCCACTTGGTCCATTCCCTACTTTGATCCTCTCCCTCTTTGAAAATGGGTACTTCTAACCTCCCCTCTCCCCAGAATGCCCTCCCCTCCATCATCCCCCCTCTCATCCCCCTTTCCCCTACTCAGGAGAGTGAGTGAGGGTAAGATATTCCATTTAGTATGTATGTGATTCTCTCCTTGACCCAACTTCAATGAGAATATGCTTTTGCCTTTTTGCCTTCCTGTTCTTCCCCTCCACTGCAACTACTTCCCCTTGCCTCTTCTACATGAGATAGTTTGCCCTACCCTGTCTCTCTCCATCTCCTCTTGCCACTTTCCTCTCTCACCTCTTGACTTCACCCCTTAAGAATCATCCCTTCCTTGGGGCGGCTAGGTGGCGCAGCGAGCAGAGAGCCAGCCCCGGAGCCAGAAGGACCCGAGCTCGGATCTGGCTCCAGACACCCAACACAGAAACAAAAACCCAGCCACATGAACCTGGGCAAGTCACCCAACCCCAGTTGCCCTCCAAAAAAAAAAAAGAATCATCCCTTCCCATCAAATTCAACCTGTGCCCTCTATCCATGTATACCTGTGAACATATGCCATGTACCCTTCTTCAATTATTTTCATAATGAGAAAGATATCATCAGTCACAGTTATTGTTTTTCCATGTTAGGACTGTAAATAGTCCAACTTCGATAAGTTCCTTTTGATTTCTTTACCTTGATTACCTTCTCAAGCATCTCTTGCTTCTTGTGTCTGAATGTCAAATTTTCTATTCAACTCTGGTTTTTTCATCAAGAATGCTTGAAAGTCCTCTATTCCACTGAATGACCATATTTTCCCCTGAAACAAGATACTCAGTTTTGTTGGGTAGGTGACCCTTGGCTTCAATCCCAGCTCTTTTGCCCTCTGGAATATCATATTCCATGTCCTTCAATCCCTCAGTGTAGAAGCTGCCAGGTCCTGGGCTATTCTGATTGTGTTTCCACAATATTGAAATTGTTTCTTCCTGGCTGCTTGTAGTATTTTCTCCTCGATCTGGGGATTCTGGAACCTGGCTATAATATTCCTGGGAGTTTTCTTTTTGGGATCTTTTCAGGAGGTGATCTGTGGATTCTTTCAACCTCTATTTTGCCCTCTGGGTCTAAAACATTAGGGCAATTTTCCTTGAGAATTTCTTGAAGGGTGATTTCTAGGTTCTTTCTTTGATCATGGCTTTCAGGTAGTCCAATAATTTTTAAATTGTCTCTCCTGGATCTATTTTCCAGGTCAGTGGTTTTCCCATGAGATATTTCACATTGCCTTCTATTCTTTCATTTGTTTGGATCTGTTTAATAGTATCTTGATTTCTCATAAAGTCACTAGCTTCCATTTGCTCCAGTCTAACTTTGAAGGAATGAATCTCCTCAGTGAGCTTTTGAGATTCTTTTTCCATCTAGCAAATTCGACTTTTTAAGGCATTCTTCTCCTCATTGCCTTCTGAGCCTCTTTTGCCATTTGAGTTAGTCTATTTTTAAGGTGTTATTTTCCTCAGTCAGGCTGTTGACTGTCATTTCATACTTTTCTTGCATCTTTTTCATTTCTCTTCCCAAATTTTCCCCCACTTCTCTTATCTGCTTCTTAAGGTCCTCTATGGCCTGTAGCCAGCTTGTATTTTCATTTGGGGCTTTTGGTGCAGGTGTTCTGACCTCACAGTCCTCCTCCATGCTTTGAGCCTCTTTGCCCCTAAAATAGGAGTCCAATGTTGAACTTTTCTGTTTATTTTGTTTCATTTGCCTAGGCATGTTGCCACTTAATTACTTGATTTTTGGACTTGTTGCCACAGTAGGACTCTGCCACCAGACAGGGGAGCTTCCGCCCAAAGGTGGGGTCTTCACAACTTCCGCCAGTTGGGTGGCCTCTGTAAAGCCTCCACCCACTCTGGCAAGTTGGATACCCACCCCAAACTTCCCCCCCAGACCACAATCCAGATCCAGGCAGTTTAAAGCAAAAGCGATTAACCCCAGACTGATTGCTGGATCTTCCTACAGTTCGCAGACCAGGAGCTAGAGCCACTACTGAGGCTGCAAAATGGCTTCTGTGCAGCTGTTTCTTCAGCAGCTTTTTGCCCCCAGGGGAGGAAGCCATGTGTTCCCCAAATACTGGTCCCAAAGTCCATAGGGCACTAACCTCTCACTTTGTCCTAGGCATATCTGTGCTGATAATTCTGGAATCGCCACAATTGCTGGTGTTCTGGGGTTCCACCAGCCGGCTGAAGGCCTGGCCACCCTGGGGCTAAAACCGTGGACCTGGGCTCTGCTCTGCGGGCTGTGCTGTAGGTTCCCAGCGCGCTGTGCTGCCTGCTCTCAGAGCGCTGCACTGGCCGCTTCCTGCAGGGCTGCTGGGCTGTCCTCAGCAGGAGGTTAGCTTCTCTGTGCCATTCTGTGGGTGCTGTGGCTCCAGAAGTTGTTTGGAGCTCCCTTTCACATTGTTTGAAATTTGTGTGGGGCAGAGCACATTGGAAATGCTGTTTCTGCTCCGCCATCTTGGCTCCACCCCAGCCTTCAGTGTTTCTTAATGAAACGAAGCTGGTTTGTCTCAAAATTATTTCTGTACATTTTAAGCTGTTTATTATTCGTTAACTTTGTTCATTTTAACATTATTATCATTAATTATATGTTTCATCACTCTGCATGTGTAAGGCTTGACCATACAATATGTTACAACCTGCATATGCCCCCCATATATCTTTCTATTGTCCTTTGGGACTCAGGAATTATAATTCTTCAGAGATCATGGTAGCCTGTGATTTCCCATCATATAGAGAAAAGAATAGCTTGGGACCTTTGAAAGTCCTGTATCATTACCCCAAAATACCCTCTCTCCTCCTCCTTTTAGATTCTGACCCCTCCTTATTGGCTGCCCAAGCTCTGTGTTTTGATGGACTAACTCAAGGGCTGTCCATCACGCCTCATTTCCTAACCCAGACAACAGGCAGCCTTCTCCCATTTGATACATAGCTTCAGTATCTCAGTTGGGAATAGAGAAACAGCCACTCGAATGTCAAGGTACAAGAAAACATGTGTGTTCTTTGATCCCACCTCACTGCCATTTACGGGCTCACTCTTTTTCTGGCCCTAGTGAAATGAGAATGGCCACTAATTGCTCCCAGAAGTCCGTTCTTCCCAGACATTAATAGGCTGACCACTGGGTGGCCCACAGATCTTAGGGGCTTTGCAGTTTTATATTAAGAGAGACTGTGGGAGCTGGAGTCACATAGAAATGCACTCACCTTGAGGAGGTCAGATGAAGCTAAGCAGAGGGACTGAGTGGTAGGACTCCTCTGGAGGCAGGGGTTACACGCATGGATATTGCCTGCCTGATTCATATAATAAGCACTTAATAAAAGTGTGTGGTGTGAATGAGGATCTGGTACTTTGTCAGACAGACACCCAAGGTGACAGAGGAAGGCAGAGGTATACAGGAAGTCACTCCAGGAGGGCTGGGATGGTCCTGTTCAGGCAGAGATGTTCTGGTAAATGATGAACAACTGACTCTTTTAAAAAGTGTTAGAACACACACTTTTCAGTTTCATCTGCATTTGAACACTTTCTTCAGTCTAGACAAGCAACAAAACAATAAATCAAGCCTGGATTTGTATCTTTTGCCCATTTCTAAGGTGTGAACGCTCATGCTGAAAATTGAACAACCAACTCTCCCCAGGCTGTTTCAGCTGGCTCCCTCACACCTGTTAGAGGTGAGAAAACATCAACAGACTGTGCCCCAAGGGTACCAGGGAAAGCTGAGAATTTACTAAATAACCTTACATTTTGTTGTTCAACCATATCTCAGTCCTGTCCAACTCTTCATGACACCATCTAGGGTTTTCTTCTTAAAGAAACTGGAGTGGTGAGCTGGCTGGAGGGACCCCAGAACACTAGCAGCTGTGGAGATTCCAGAATTATCAACACAGATATGCCTAGGACAAAATGAGAGGTTAGTGCCCTATGGACTTTGGGACCAGTATTTGGGGAACGTGTCAGCTTCTTCCTCTGGGGGCAAGAAGCAGCTGAAAAAACATGGCATAGAGGCCATTTTGCAGTTTCAGTGGCAGCTTCAGATCCTGTTCTGCGAACTGTAGGGAGATCCAGCAATCAGTCTGGGGGTTAATTGCTCTTGCTTTAACCTGCTTGGATCTGGATTGTGGTCTGGGGGAGAGGTCTGGGATGGGTATCCAACTTTCCAGAGCGTGTGGAGGCTTTACAGAGGCCATCCAACTAATACCTCTGGAAATTGTGAAGACCCTACGTTTGGGACAGAAGCTCCCCTGTCTGGTGGCAGAGTCCTACTGTGGCAACAAGCCCAAAAATCAAGTAATTAAGTGGCAACATGCCTAGGCAAAGGAAACAAAATAAACAAAAAAATGCAACATTAGACTCCTATTTTGGGGGCAAAGAGGATCGAAGCATGGAACAGGAGGAGGTCTGTGAGGTCAGAACCCCTGCACAAAAAGCCCCCAAATGAAAATGTGAGTGGGTTACAGGTCATAGAGGACCTTAAGAAGGATTTTAAAAACCAAACAAGAGAAGTGGAGGAAAAATTGGGAAGAGAAATGAGAAGGATGCAGGAAAAGTATGAAATAAGAGTCAACAGCCTGACTTAGGAAAATAACACCTTAAAAAATAGACTAACTCAAATGGCAAAGGAGGCCCAAAAGGGCAATGAGGAGAAGAATGCCTTAAAAAGTCAAATTTTCCAGATGGAAAAAGAATCTCAAAAGCTCACTGAGGAGATTCACTCCTTCAGAGTTAGACTGGAAGCTAGTGACTTTATGAGAAATCAAGATGCTGTTAAACAGATCCAAACAAATGAAAGAATAGAAGGCAATGTGAAATATCCATGGGAAAAACCACTGACCTGGAAAATAGATCCAGGAGAGACAATTTAAAAATTATTGGACTACCTGAAAGCCATGATCAAAGAAAGAACCTAGAAATCATCCTTAAAGAAATTCTCAAGGAAAATTGCCCTGATGTTTTAGACCCAAAGGGGGAAATAGAGGTTGAAAGAATCCACAGATCACCTCCTGAAAAAGATCCTAAGAAGAAAACTCCTAGGAATATTATAGCCAGGTTCCAGAATTCCCAGATCAAGGAGAAAATACTACAAGCAGCCAGGAAGAAACAATTTCAATATTGTGGAAACACAATCAGAATAGCCCAGGACCTAGCAGCTTCTACACTGAGGGACTGAAGGGCATGGAATATGATATTCCAGAGGGCAAAAGAGCTGGGAATGAACCCAAGGGTCACCTACCCAGCAAAACTGAGTATCTTGTTTCAGGGGAAAATATGGTCATTCAGTGGAATAGAGGACTTTCAAGCATTCTTGAGGAAAAAACCAGAGTTGAATAGAAAATTTGACATTCAGACACAAGAAGCAAGAGATGCTTGAGAAGGTAATCAGGGAAAAGAAATCAAAAGGAACTTATCAAAGTTGAACTATTTACATTCCTACATGGAAAAACAATAACCGTGACTGATGAAACCTTTCTTAGTATGAAAATAATTGAAGAAGGGTATATGGGCATATGAATACATATGTGAATGTGTGTATATATGTTTACAGGTATACATGGATAGAGGGCACAGGTTGAATTTGGTGGGAAGGGATGATACTTAAGGGGTGAAGTTAAGAGGTGAGAGAGGAAAGTGGCAAGAGGAGACGGGGAGAGACAGGGTAGGGTAAACTATCTCATGTAGAAGAGGCAAGGGGAAGTAGTTGCAGTGGAGGGGAAGAACAGGAAGGCAAAAAGGCAAAACCATATTCTCATTGAAGTTGGCTCAGGGAGAGAATGACATACATACTAAATGGGCTATCTCACCTTGCAAGAGAGTAGGGGGAATGGGGATGAGAGGGGGGATGATGGAAGGGAGGGCATTCTGGGGGGAGGGGAGGTTGGAAGTACCCACTTTCGAAGAGGGACAGGATCAGAGTAGGGAATGGACCAGGTTGGGGGTGGGATGGATGGGAGGGAAATATAAGCAGTCTTTTACAATATATCTACTATGGTAATGTTTTGCATAGATATACATGTACAACACATACTGAATTGCTTATCTTCCCAGAGGGAGTGGGTGACAAGGGAGGAAGGGAATGGATCTGAAATTCGAAGTTTTAAAATTAAATGTTTCAAATGTATATAAATACTATCATTAATACTATTTTGCATGTAATTGGGAGATAAGATGTGCGGGCATTGTGGCACAGAGATTCACCTTGCCATAATGGCAAAGTCAAAGGGGGTATGGAAGAAGATATGGGAGAGAGTAGATTGGATGAGGGGACTGCTATTCTGGGGTGGTGGGTAGGGGAAAAATGGGGGAAAAATTGCAACTCAAAATCTGGCTGAAATGAATGATGTAAACCAGAAGTTAATAAAGCATTTGTTAAAATAAAAAAAAAAAAGAAAGAAAGAAAGAAACTGGAGTGGTTTGCATTTCCTTCTCAGATTCATTTGACAGATGAAAAAACCAAGACAAAGGGTAAAGTGACTTGCCCAGGGTCACACTGCTAGAAAATGCCTGAAGCTGGATTTGAACTCAGGTCTTCCTGCCTCCAGGCCTGGTGCTCTATCCACTAGGGCCCCATCTCACTGCCCATTGCATATATATCATGTCACCTCTAATGAATGTAAGTTCCTTGAAGTTAGAAATTGGTAAATTTTTATTTTATATACATCTTCTGTATCTTAGCCATAGTACAGTTAATATTTGTGCTCCTACAGCTGCCTGGATGTCCCATCACTAGTATGCCTTCAATACCAGCTTGAGGATCAATTTCCCAAACTCCGAGTCTACTTCTCTCCCCTCTTTCCCCATGGTCTAGCTCAAGCTCCCAGGAGAATAGTGCTTCTGTTTCTCTCTCCCTAGATCTTCTAAGGCTTTTCATCATGCCTCTTCTCTCTTCATCCTGAATTTCCTCATACAAGTATCAAACCATCAGCCAATCAGTAAGCCTTTATTGGATGCCTACTGTATGCCAGGTACTATACTAAGTGCTGGAGATAGAAAGAATGAAATCATCTTTCTATTTGCTTAATATAAAATGCTGTTCTACTGCAGCTCTTTTTTATCCTCTTTTATTCCAGTTGGGTCCCCTCCCACCCAGCATCCCTGATATCGAGGGAATCAAAGGTGTCTCTGGTTGTAGTATCTAGAGGTCACCTTGTTAACCATCTGTCCTTTGTGTGTTTGTATGTAGGCATTTGAGATAGTGGCTATCTTCTTGAATATTCTCTCCTGTGAATGACCCTGACTCTCCATGGGGTCTGACTTGGCAGATCCTAGTGAGCAGTCCCTTTGGTTCTTTTATCAATTTACCTAGCCACTTAGGGCAGTGTGAATTATTAGAAAATTATTTCTTAAATGGAATAAAATGTTGTTCCAATGAAGCTGTTTCCCTCCCAGTTTCATCCAGTTCTATCCTGTGGAACCAAGCAGAGTAAGACTGATCCCTTTTCCTCAGGACCGCCCTGCAGCTCGGGGAGATATTCCTAAGGTTCCCCCTCCCCCAGCCCCACCAACCCTTCAAGCTCAAGGCTTCCTTTATTTAGGTCAAATGTCCTTGCCTCCTTCAACTGATGCTTTGTATTATCATTCTTATCACATTTTCTTTTAAAAAATTCTTATTATGAACTTGATAGACATCAATAAATAGGAGCATTTCCACATTTAGAGCAGAATAAAAAGAACATTATTTATATCTAATCTCGAGGCTGGGTCTGCACACATTTCTTCCCTCCCTCCCCGCAAGCATGAGGCAGAGACCGGGGATTCTGATGAAAAGGAGGGTAGGTCCGGGTTCCCACACACTTCAATTCATTATTTCCCCTAACTCGGTGCCCTGGGGAAGATTTTTCTTACAGATTATGGCATGACTCATGCTTGGGGAAACTGAAAAGCCCTCAATGGCCCAGGTATGGCCCAGGTATGGCCCAGGTAATTTATTTCTACACACAAAAGAAATGCTAAAAATAAAAGACTCAACACACTTGGAGCAGAACTAATTAAACGGGATTTAGGAACAACTTAAAACTACTGTTATGACCTGCTGTATTTAAGCCAGACTGGTGCTAAAGTGTCTTTCAGGGCTGCTCATTAGCTCTTTTACAACTTGCTTTGGCTCTAAAACTATCCAAACAGCTTCTATACTCCTCTTTTGGTAAAAAGGAAAATCCAGACTTAAACCCATCTTGTTGGTGGTAGCCTGTCTTTTCTAGGAGAGATGCTGCCCATTAGCTCCTCCTTGGACCCAGGACCTCCCCAACTCAGGAGGTCACTTTCAAGCCTAGACTCATCCATGTAAGAGAAGTAAAGGACAAACACAAAAGTGGTCACCCAAACCCAGACTCCAGCTTGCCTAGGCAGGACATGTGCTTTAGAAGTCATGTACTCATGGCTGAAGAGTGAGTGAAAAGGGGTTGGGGGGAGCTAGCACAGCTGCCTGTCTCCCCTCCCCCACCAGCTCTTATTAAAAAGCTAGAAATAACTTTGTCCGAATTCATAGCCGAATATCCAACTATACATACAATACATACCCAATTAATTTACCAGTTTTGGGGCTCTGCAAACTATAAAGGAATTCTTCATTATTTCAAAGTGACAGACCCCACTGCTCCCCCATTATCAGCTAGAACAAGGAATGGCAACTCTCAGCATGCCTCCTGGGACAGCCCTCATCAGCCAAGGCAACCTCACTGCACATGACACCATCAATCTATTATGTGGCAAAGCTGTGATCTGGAAAGCCCAAGTTCCAGTTTAACTTCAAACATTTTAAATGTTTGAAGTTAATTTAAATTAAAATTTCATTTAATTCAATTTCAATTCAATGTAATTTAAAAATTAATTTAATTTTAATTTAATTTAATTTCATGCATTTACTAGCTGTCTGACCCCGGGCAAGTCACTTAACCTGTATTTGCCTCAGTTTTCTCTACTGTAAAATTGGTATAATAATAGCACCTACTTCCCAGCATGGTTATAAGGATCATATAAGATAGTATTTATAAAAGCTCTTAGCCCAGGGTCACACAGCTAATAAGCATCTGAGGCTGGATTTGAACTCAGGGCCTCCTAACTCTAGGGCTTGCGTTTTTTATATGGCACCTATAAGTGATTATTCACTCCCTTCCAGGTATAAGCTAGGTCTTTTTTTTTTTTTTTTTGAGGCAACTGGGTTAAGTGACTTGCCCAGGGTCACACAATTAATAAGTGTTTTTGGCTGGATTTAAACTCAGTTCCTTCTGACTCCAGGGCTGGTGCTCTCTCCACTGCACCACCTAGCTGCCAATGTAGGCATTGAGGCTTTTTAGAATTTTGTGTAATTAGATTGGCACAGCCTTCTACTTTGTAGTCTTTTTGGATCCCCAATCTGACTTCCAGCACCTAGCATGTTAGTCATCTGAACTTGATCAACATGACAGATGTGCCTTTGATTCCAGCTAAGACACATGTTCATCCCCTGTCTCCTTCCTGCAGAGGATTTGTTAAGGGCAGGGGGTGATAAAGAGTTTAGCAAAGAAAGGATGGAATGTATGTTCAGTAGCCTGCACATTCCTTCATTCAAATCATTCAGGAAAATTAGGACTATGGCAAGGCCAAGGACAGATCCTTGGGACCGAAGACCTCCTTTGGGGGTGCCAATGCCAGCACTAGCATTCTGCAGTCTGGGATTTCCACCCACTCCACACCCAGCTACTGGGGCTATCCTTCTGTCCTTGAGGAGATCACAGGAGAAGATACCAGATCCTCTGTGGCATTTCCCAGATCTGCTAGGATTTCAAAGCATTTCAAAGAAGAGAATGAAGCTGGTCTGGTGAGGCCTGTTCTGGAAGAAGCTGTGTGGCTTCCTGCTGATCATCAGAAACTTTTGTTTGCACTGACAGGAGTCAGGAAGACCCTCCTTCCAGATCTGCCTCAGGTACTTTTTATCTGTGTGACCCTGGGTTCTGCCCTGCCTTAGTTTCCCCACCTACCTGTCAGAGCTGTAGGGAGGATTGGATAAGATGATAATTGCTAAGCACTTTGCAAACATGAAGAGGTCATAGACCTGCTTGCTATTATGACTTCAAGAATTCTGCCTCAGATGGGGCAGCTAGGTGGCGCAGTGAGTAGAGCGCCAGCCCTGGAGTCAGAAGGACCTGAGTTCAGATCCAACCCTTTAAAATGAGGATTAGAAGGAAACAGAGGAAAGTGAATTATCCATCCTAAGGATATGTGTCTGCTGGAGACAAGGAGGTCAAGGATGGAAGAAGAGAGAGCCAGGACTGGGAGGGAAGTTAGTAGATCTGGGTCCACACTCCTGCCTTTGTCTGTAAAATACATGAAATAAGCCTTGCAGATGGAACCTAGCAGGAAACATCCTCCACAGAAACTGTTGAGAGCCTGTAGGAGGGATATCAGGCGTGGCACATCTTGAATCCATTCCCTTCTCTCCCCTCACACCCCACCCCCAGTCTTCACCTCTCACCTGGGCTCTTATTGCCATAGCCTTTTAAATAACATCCCTATTTGGACATTTACTCTAATAGGTCTGTCGAAGTAAAGAAAACCCCCCAAAGTGATTTGTCTAAAGCACAAGCCTGACCAGGCTACTCCCCACCCTCCCACTCTTGGGTATCTATGGTATATGGACCCCTCTATTTGCTCTTTACAGCCTTGCCCTTTCCTACTTTGTTCCAATCTTCTTATGCTTTATGCCCCTTTCTGTACTCTGATCTAGTTACACTGGCCTCTGTGTATTCATCTTCACCTCCTCTTTGTGCCTTTGTACTAGCTGGTCCCCTTGGCCTGGAATGGCCTCCTTATCTCTGCCTCTTATGATCCTTCCTTTTTCTCAAGGCCCAACTCACATGCTGTCTCCTACATGAAGCCTTCCCTGGTTTCTCCCAGCACCTAATGCCTCCCCCACAAATTTGCTTTGGATTTATTGTATCTCCTTTGCATATCTCTATCTAGTCACCAGGGGCACTATGTGAGAAAGGCAACAATGGTCCCCCAGCAGGGTGTCATATCTGGCTGCATTCAAAGCCCCACTTCAGGAACTAAAATTGGAGAGAAGAATAAATCTAGGACAACAAGAAAATTATGGTAGGTCTAGAGATCCACCCAAAGAAAGAGAGAGTGACTCTATAACAACTGCATATAGAGATGCAGAAGGGAAAAAAAAGAGGATTTTCCATAAGGACTCCATGAAGAAATGAAATTAGAGATTTTAAAAATGAAAGGAAAGATCTGGAGGAAGGAATTGGAAGGTCAATGTAAGTGGTAAATTTTTATTTGAGTAACACACTCTCTGAAAACTAGACAAGAACCAAGAGAAATCAATTACTCTTCTGCCCTGGGATAGTAAAAGATATTAAAACAGGGGCAGCTAGGTGGCACAGTGAGTAGAGCACTGGCCCTGGAGCCAGAAGAACCTGAGTTCGGATCTGGCCTCAGACACTTAACATACACACAAACAACAACCTAGCCGTGTGACCTTGGGCAAGTTACTTAATCCCAATTGCCCTCCAAAAAGCAAAAACAACTAACCTATAATGCAGGTCAAGGAGAAATTATATAAAGATCATGAGACTCCCTGAATACCCCCCCACACACACACACACACAAACACACAGAGCAGCCTGGACACTGTATTTCAAGAAATCATAAATGGAAACCACTTAGATCTTTTTGAAGCAGAGGGAGGGTAGAGTAAAAATAGAATCCGTCGATCATCTCCTGAAAGAAAAGTCACAAAAGGAAATGTACCAAGAATGTCATAGCCAAAATCCAGGGCTCCCAATGCAAAGAATAAATATGATATGCATCCAGAAAGAAAAAGTTCAAGACTGTAGTCAGTATCACATAAGACTTGGATGCTCAGAAGAGAGAAAATCTTGGAATACAATATTCCAAAAGATAAAA
This sequence comes from Gymnobelideus leadbeateri, assembly GCA_011680675.1. NCBI lineage: Eukaryota > Metazoa > Chordata > Mammalia > Diprotodontia > Petauridae > Gymnobelideus > Gymnobelideus leadbeateri. The sequence goes on from WOXC01009050.1 coordinate 538,576, forward strand.
GATACATGCTTACGAACAAGGCTAACTTTTCCTGCAAATATGAGTATAAACCTATAGCAGGAAATGGAAGAAAAGATTTCTAAAAAATTTTATTGAAAAGAACAGGCTTAGAAGGAACTTTGAAATACCAACTCAAGAATCTGGAGAAACCTAAGAAGGCAAATGTCCTTGAGCACTTGGAAAGGGTTGTATGAGGATGTAGTGATAACAGTCTAATAGAAACAGAAAAAGCAAGGGTCTCTCCAGAACCTGAATGTTTTCAAAGAGTATAAGAATGCTAAACGAGAAAGACATAGGTCCTGAGCATGGGTTGGAAGAGGGGAAAGTGAAGTAAAGGAAAGCACTAGTGTAGAAAAGAGAAATAAGAGGATTGTACTTGCTATTTCTCATAACTGGGGGGTGTGAGAAGATATGGAGGTGGGGGATGGATTCAGATGAACTTCACTCTTAACTGGAATGAACAAAAGAGAGTTGAACACACAAACTTTCTAATCCTGAGTGAAGATTAAAAGGGAAGTACAGATGGGAGAGGGGAGAAGAGAGGACTAGAATCTAAAGGGATGCCTAAGACTACCTCTTATACAATTGGGGAAAGGCTGAAAGGAATGTAATAGAATATTATTGTGCCATGGGAAATTCTGAAAGATAATATCAGATAATCTTGAGTAGTATTAACTGATATGGGGTGAAGTGAGAAGAACTAGAAGAGATTATATGAGGACACTACCACAGTAAAGAAAATAACTTTGAAAGGCTTTAGAATTCTGATCAATGCAATGACCAACTGTGTACCCAGAAGTCTATACTGTAGCATGATCCCCACCTCCTGCTGTGGAGGGGAGGGACTCAAGATATAGAAGGAGATACATGTGTTTAGAAATAGCCATGGTATAGATCCATTTGCTTGACTCTACTTATTTATTGAAAGGGGTTTTTGTCCTCTTTCTTTCTCTCAGCTTTTAATTTGGAAGTTTGGTTAGGAGGGATGAAGGGGAGGGAAGGTTAGCAATGGAAATGACAAAAAAACCCAGAGGACTATCAAAACTTATTTTTAGTAAGTTATGATGGAAGCACAGACAAGCAGGACAATTTTGAAAATAGCAGATTGAGTTTATTATATACATTAAAAAACAAGTGATATGAAATGGAGAATCATGCCTCTGTATGAAATTATTTTTGTTTTCTGGTATGTGTATGAAAGGACCATTAGATGATGCCATAGTACATAGAGTACTGGAGTTGGAGTCAGGAAGACTCAATTTCTTCAGTTCAAATCCAGCCTCAAACACTTCCTAGCTATGTGACCCTGGGCAAGTCATTTAACCCTGCTGGGCTCAATTTTCCTCATCTGGCAAATGAGTTGGAGAAGGAGATACACTTCAGTATCTCTGCCAAGAAATCTCCAAATGGGGTCAAGGAGAGTTGGATATGACAGAAAACAACTGACAAAATGTGTATGAAAATGTTCTTTTTTTGGTGTTTAAGTTCAAAGTAAAATAATTTATTTAAAAAAAAAAGTTCCATATAAATGTCAACTCTTATTATTAATAGCTCAAGCTCATGTTGGCTTTTTTGACTGCCGGGTTGCAGTATTAGCTCATACTGGTCTTGGGGGCACTTACTTCCTCATGTCATTTTTCCTTTTTGTTCCCTTCCTTTCCTTTAAATTTTTAAAAATTAATTTATTTCTAGCTTTCAATATTTGCTTTTATCAGGTTCATTTTTCTTTTAAATATGTAGTTAATGAATCCCTCCACAGCTGAATATTCTCATACATAAAGTAGAAAAGCAAAACAGGATGCCATCTGAAGCCACCTGTGCCCTTGTGTACAGTGGCTGGCACATAGTAGGCGTGTAATTAATGCTTGTTGACTGACCACCTCACTGTACAGCTGGCTTTTGAAGAGCACATGTAATAAATCAACATGCCACTTTCAGAGCTGTCCTGCTCCTCTTGGTTTCCTTCCAGGCTTTCTTTCTTTTGCAGGTTTTTAGAATAGTGTTCCAGGGCAGTCTTTTCTTGACAGCACTCCCTCCAGTTCCTCCCTCTCCCCCTCAAATCCCTTTCAAGTTAGAAAATATAATAAACCCACACATTTTCTCCATTCAAAAATGTGTCTCATTCTGCACCTTGGGTCTCTTAAATGGCCAAATCTGACTGGTTTGTCCCATTGCTCATTACAGCTTTGTCACTCTCTCCTCTCTAGGTTTCCAGGACGCCTCCCCCCCACCCCCCCTTGGTTCTTGTCTTACCTGTCTGACCGCTCCTTCGCTGAATCTTCATCTGTCACTCTCACTAACTCGGGGCGCCCCCTCTCAAAGCTCTGCCCCTGCTCGCTGGCTCTCTTCTCCCCTTTCTCGATTTCATCTCCCTGGGTGATCTCAGTTCCCAGGGGTTAAATGGCCATGTCTATGAGGAAGACTCCAGATTTACAAGTCAAGCCCTGATTTCTTTCTGAACCTCCTTTTATACACGTTGGAGTGAACGTCCTGCTGGCATCTCAAATGCAAAGTGTCCAAAACAGAACTTACTCTCTTTTGCTCCAAACTCCTCCTTCCCCCTTAATGCCCAGTTATTGTGGAGGGTCCCACCATCCCTGCAGTCTCCCAGACCCACAACCTTGGTATCTTCTTGCACTCCTCTCTCACTCATTCCATTTTATCCAATCCATCACCAAATTGATGTGACTTCCATATCTGTCCCCTTCCCTCCGCTTACCCAGCCCTAAGCCTTGTTCAGACCCCCATTCTCCCAAGCACAGACTCTTACAAAGGCTCCCTAATACGCTAGCCCAGACAAGGCATTTTAGAGCCAGAATGGGAACCAAACTCATAGGTCATTCAGTCATTAACACAACGTAGTTGAATGAGCCTTCCATCTGGAGTCAGGAGTCCTGGCTTCAAGCCTTGATTCAGTCACTTACTAGTTAGGGGAGAAGTGGTAAGCTGCCCTTTGGGGACCCTGGTCTGGGAGAGCAGGGTCCAACTGGAGAAAAGGTCAGGAGGATTTGGCCTCCCTCCTCACCTCAGCCTCTGAGAGTCCTCCTGTCCCTTCAAGACACAGCTCAAGCACTTCCTCCTCCTTCCTTCCTCCCCCGGACTCCCAGGTTACCATGTTTGGGTTCTCTAAATTTTTTCTTTATGTACATATGTATGTCTTTTCCTCCCTCATTAGAATAATAGTAGCTAGCATTTATATAGCATTTAAAGGTTTGCAAAGATATATATATATATATATATATATATATATATAAAATATAAAATTTGAACCTTACAACTTGGGAGGTAGGTGCTAAGAGTGTGCCCATTTCACAGATAAGAAAATAGAGTGTAGGAGAGGTTAAATGACTTCTCCAGGGTCACATGGCTAGTAAGTGTCTGAGGTGTGATTTGAACACAGGTGTTCCTCATTTCAGGATATGCACTCTATCCACTGGGCCCCCTAACTGCCTCCTTGTGAGCTCCAAGTGTTGTTTTGTGCAAAGCCTGTCACACAGTAGATGTTTAAACAATGCTTGTCAATTGACTAATTGATTACTGTTGAAGTTTGGGGTGCTGGGACTCTGAAATAGCAACACGCAGGTCTTGCCTGGAATGAATTCATTCGACCCAAGCCTTCTTTCAGCCAAAGAAAGGGTTTATTAGAACACTCAAGGAATCTGGCCACTTTAATGGAGGGGAGATGGATTTTTTATACAGAAGACAGTGGGAACAGAGAAAGGGTCTAGATGGAATTAAGGAGTGGCTGCCTGTGATGGAGCCAGGAGCAGACAGTGAGGGGCACAATGGGAAAGGCCCGATGCTCCAGGAGAACACCAGGGACCTGGGCTTCCTGGCAATGTCCAGGGGCTTTTCCTTTTAAGGCTTCAATTCCCATCTCTGCACCTTTGCACAGGCTGTCTCCTGGATCTGTAATGCCCCGCCCCCTCCTCCTCTTTGCCTCCATTAGGCTGCCTCCCAATACTCCTAGATGGTGGGGGTCTCTTTCTCTTGGAGTTCATTTGTATTCCCATATTCAGACTCCCCACCAGAATTGCCCTTCCAGCTCCAGGATCTAGGATGCCAGTCTGTCTCACCTTTGTCCTGGTATTGCTTGCCGGTGCCTACACAGAGCCTAGCACACAGTAGGTGCTTAATAAATGCCTGTCGGGTTGGCCTGGACTGAATGATCACTTCTCATACCCTCTCAAAGCTGCTGCTTCCTCTTTTCCTTTGCAGAGGCTGGGGCTTGGCTCATTTCTGTAGAACATTACAACATCCCTCCCTGACTCAGCTTCCCAGGGCGACTGGGGCCCAGGAGCTCCCTGGGATTTCCCAATCTCTCCCTTCTGTTTTGAAGTCAGGACCACAAACCCAACTCCCAGGAGACAAGACCAAACAGAGACAAAAGCAGAAGGGGAAAGTCTAGGGGGAAAGAGTAGTAAATGATTCTCTTTTATTCATTCAGTTAACCTTTATCAACCACCCAAGGTAAGCAGAGTCCAGTGTTGGGCTGGGGAAAGATATGAGATTAGATTAACCTGGAGCCCTGTCCTCAAGGGGATCCCAGTCTAGGAAAGGGATGAGCATAAACACCAATTAGTGCCTTAGAGAGGGCAAATAAATGGCTGAGCAAGGTCTCCAAGGGAAGGTCAATGGCTAAGGGCCTGGAGATAGCAAATGAAGTGTGGGCTAGCCCCCTTGCACTCCTGTGCCTACAACTTCTCCCCTGTCTGCGTAAATAATAACAGCTTTTATATTGGTACCTACTATGCTCCAGACACAGTGTTAAGCACTTTACAAATATCATCTCATTTGAGCCTTTACATTTTAAAACTGAGGAAACTGAGGCAGAATTTAAGTGACTTGTCCAGAGTCACACAATGTTTGAGGCATGATTTGAACTCAGGTCTTCCAGAGCCCAAGTCTGGGATGTTACCACTCAGCAGACCACAAAGATAAGAATAACAGTGATAATAACAATAGCCCTCTCAAAGTCCAACCCAATATCTGGGGGAGAGGGGGTTAAGGGATGAGCTAGTAGCAAGGGAGGAGAATGCCAGCCAGGGCTGTGGACAGCAAGGACCTTATGCATCCTGGTGGAGCCTACTGGGACCCACTTGGCTCCTAAAAGCTGATTGTAAAATTTTCAGTGTAAGCATTTAGACCTCAGAAATCTCAGAGGTTATAAATCAGAGCTTGGTTTACTGTTTGGCTGACTATCTAGACTTAAAGTGACAGGGAAAACATTCAGCATTCAGATTAAATTAAAAGTGTATCATGTATATATTTCCCACTCCCCCTGAAGAGTTGATCCTTAAACATCTATGAATATACTCCTGCCTGAAACCATTAAGTTATCTATGAAGACTTGGAAAAAGCTCTAGGATTCTGGAAAATCAGGTTTGGGCAATGTCACTGATTGGGTGAGGTGTCAGTGTTATGAGAGCACTCCACAGAAATGAAAGGGATGGCAAAGAGTGCCAGGCTGGCCCCATTGGCCAGTTATAATGACCAGCTTAAAAGGAGTGGGCAGTGACAGCATCTGGACAGCTCATAGTTAAGAGTGCTAGAGATACACAGAAATGCCAAAGACCATTCCTGCCCTCAAGGAGCTCCTGGGCTAATGGAGTTGGTGCTGCAGGAAGCCAAGATCCACCAGATCAAATCAGAAGTGCCCAGTCTTGCTCTGGCATAGAGGGCACTGAATCCTAAAGCAGGAAAACCATGAAATGGATTAAAAGCATGTTTTCATTGGAGCCGGTTAGGTAGTGCAGAGGATAAAGAAAAAGACTTGGGAGTCAGGGACACTCACTCAGACACTTAGCTGTGTGTCCCTGGGCAAGTCACTTAACCTCTGCCTTAGTTTGACCTTGTTGGTTCATTGGGCCTGACTCTTTATGGCCCCATTTGAGGGGGGCAGAGATACTGGAGTGGTTTGCCATTTCTTTCTCCTGATTATTTTACAGATGAGAAAATTGAAGCCAACAAGGTTAAATGACTTGTCCAGCGTCACACAGCTAGTTGGAGTCTGAGGCTAGCTAGCCACCTAGCTGCCCCAGTTTACATCTGTAAAATGGAGATTAAATTAGCACCTACCTCCCAAGGCTGTTTGTGAGGATCAAATGTTTTACAAAGCTATATCACTTATGTTAATGTTAGCTACTATAACCCAAACCATAGCATAACGAATGGAAAAGCAGCTCATGCTAGAAATAGGCAAAATCTTTGCATTCATTGCCTTTTGTCAATCATGCCCTGAGTTCCTAAGCAGGCAACATTAACATATTGCCAACTGGAACAGGACAATCCTAAGAAATCATTTCATCCCCAGGCCTAAAATGCACCAAAGAAGAGATTGGACTGTGGAAAGAAGGGGAGAGAAAAGGGGGAGATGCCCCGTTACTGACAATCTGCCCTTAATGTAAACTCCCAAAGTGTTACCTGAAAATAAAACACTCAGAAAGCAACTCCAATGTCGTGAATGCCTTTGAAAAGGAAACGGGCATGTGAGCTTCTGCAAAGCCCTTTCGGAGGCTGGTGGCAGGATTCCAAGGAACAGAGAAAGCAAAAAGAGCTGGGACCTGCCCACCAAACCCATTCTCCCAGGATGTCTGACGGGACGCGTAAAAACACTTCAGGACTTGCACACACAATGTGGGCGGCCGCTGCAGTCACCATGGTGAAGAGGGAAGAATGAAAAGCAGAGCTATCGAGGAAAACTCCAAAGGGCAGGTGCCAAACACCAGCAAGGCAGGCTCCTGAAACAACGAGGGAGCAAAAGCCAGTGGGAAAGCCTGGCCAAGGAGGAATGGGGTGATTAAGTCTGTGTGTAGGTGGGACGCTAGCTTGGGATGTGGCCCAATGCCGGGCACACAGTGGGTGCTTACTAAAGCAAGATGATGGTGTGCACAGTAGAAAGCTTCAATGCCCTATTGCCCAATTATATAGGGGAAAACAAAACTCAAAAAAATACAAAGCATGCAAGAAATTCTAGATTCTCTTAATTAGCAATTGAAAGCAAACTGAACAAGGGAGTAGAAGCAGTGACAATCCAAGATCAAGCACAAGTTTTTCTCCAGTGCCTTGAGAAGGCACCTGGGGGAGCAGTAATAGAGCCCTGAACCTGGAGTTGGGAAGATCTGACCTGATTTTTCCAATCCAACACCACACACTTATAAGCCGTGTGACCCTGGGCAACGCATTGAAACCTCTGTCTATCTCAGTTTCCTCATCTGTAAAATAGGGATGATAACAGCTCCTATTTCACAAGGTGGTTGTAAGGATCAAATGAGATAATATTTATAAAATGTTTTGGGTAGCTGACTAGTGCAGGGGGGAGAGCACTGTGCTTTCAATTAGGAAGACTTATCTTCCTGGGTTCAAGTCTGTCTCAGACACTTATTAGAGGTATGACCCTGGGCAAGTCACTTAAACACCTTTTGCCTCAGTTTCCTCATCTGTCAAATGAGCTGGAGAAGGAAATGGCAAACCTCTCCAGTATATTTGCCAACTTGGGTCATGAAGAATCAATCACACACGACCTAAAAGGACTGAATAATAATAATAAAAAAAAGCAATAACTGCCTAACTCCCAGCCTGGTGCTCTATCCCCTGACACCAGGCAGCAACCACAAAGTGCAAACTTTAAAGCCCTATATAAATGCAAGTTATTATGATTATAAAAGAAGAGACATATGATGAGAGAAACCCCCAAGGAAGATGCTGAACCTTTCTGCTTGACCAGATAGTTGCAAGAAGCCCGAAATGATAAAAGCACAGAAAACCCCGCTGACAGGACGAATGAGATAAGCATTGCCAGGGGGATAGGAACCTCCATCTCTCCGAAAGGACAACATGGCCAAAGAAGAGCCGCCATCATTGGCTCAAACTCCTGAGAATGGTTTGTGAATGACTAGAACACTTTCCCAATTTCCACTTAGACAAGTCTGATCTCTTGATAAAAAGATCTCACATTTACCCCCAAAAGAGAACACCGCCTGTCCCTCCAAAAACAGGCCATTGCCACCCATGTTGTTGTACCTTATTCAAAGCATTTGCAGCTTATGTTATTAAAAAAACCAAATTGAAACACTTATGAGAAAACATGGTGCAACATAAAGAGAACAGGACCTGAAATCAGAAGGACCAAGGCAGTTAGGTGAGCAGTGAATAGAGCATTGGCCTTGGAGTCAGGAGGACCTGAGTTCAAATCTGGCCTCAGATACTTACTAGCTGTGTGACCCTGGGCAAGTCACTTAACCCTAATTGCCTCAAAGGAAAATTAAAAAAAAGAAACCATGATGGATAAGAAGTAAAAAAGGGAGCTGCCTCAATGTCCTAAGGGTGCTTGTGATCGATTATTGGACATGCTGGACAAAGCCTGTGATGTTTGCGTTGCCTTCGTTCAGTAGAGAGAAGCCTTTGACAGTTCAGAACTCATAACATCGATAAGAGACCCAAGCATAGCGGCGGTCCTATGGTGTTTCATGTCCACACAGAAATCTGTTCTCTATTGAAAACGTGTGGCCAACATAGTGACGTCACGAACAAGCAGTAGAGCTCCTAAAGCATACATCTAGCACTGGGAGAGACCACAGAGGTCTCACCTTACAGGTGAGCAAACTGAGACTTTCCCAAGATCACACAGCTAGTATTGGAACCATTGACTTTGGACTCAGAGTCCTTCAGGAGGACAGCCTAAGCCTATTGAGGCTCTGTGTCCCCTTCAAGCCATGACTCTTCCTTCTATGAAGTGAAACTAAGTATGGCTTCCAAGGTGCAAGAGTGAAGGAAAAACACCTTATCGGCATCTTGGCTGCTCCATTTATCTGGGCACTCTTTGCCTCTAGCTCTCGGCTGTCTTCAAGACTCAACTCAACTCAACTCAAGTCTCATCTTCTGCAGAAGGTTTCTCCTTGGTCTCTTCCCCTCCTTCCCCAGGTAGCACCTTCCCTGAGATTTCAGTTCAGTCCTTTTTCAGTTGTGTTTTACATTCCATGACCCCATTTGGAGTTTTTCTTGGCAGAGATGCTGGAGTGGTTTGCTATTTCATTCTCCAGCTTGTTTTACAAATGAGGAAACTGAGGCAAACGGGTGAAGTGACTTGCCCGGGGTCACACAGCTAGGAAGTATCTGAGGCCAGATTTGAATTCAAGAAGATGAGTCTTCCCGACCGCAATGGTGCCACCTAGCCACCCTATCTTCTGAGATTACCTTCCATCTATATCTGGTCCATCCATAGACATTAACATTAGAATGTATACTCCCTGAGGGAGGGGTTCTTTCTTTGTACTATCTGCCCTTGGCACAAAGAAAATATGTAATAAATGGTTGTTGTTCACAGGTGACATGAAACTACCTGACTGCAGTGAAAAGTTCATTGACCATCTCTCAGCATCTTTCTCAAGTAATATCAGAACATCATCTGGCCATGGTGAATGTAAAATTCTTAATGGAAGCCAAGGAAAGCTAGAGATCAAAAGTTTTCAGCTTGACCTCAGAGGTAAAACTGAACCAATAGACAAAGACAAAGACCATAATTAGAAATACCTTGGTGTCTTCCAGGTGAGATATGTAGAGCATAAAGTTATGGCTGAATATATTAAGAGATTCTCTGGCATTCTGAAAGCAACACTCAGGGGAAGAATGTGTTCGAAGCAATTAGTGACTGAATGTATGCTGTTGGAACTATAAAATGGGCCACGGCAGATTTGGAAAAGCCCATACGGTATTAAGACAATGCCAGACCTACCACCCACCAGCTGTTAAAGAATGATCAACATTTACTCACCATGAAGGAGGAAGATTCTCAGAGCATGTGATAAACTGGTTAACATTTTCTAGACATACTTTTGGAAGAAACTGGCTTCATTTTACTAAGCAAAAGCAAGACCAATCTGTTGTTTGTAACTGAAAGTACTTTACTTCTAAAGAGAGACTGAGAAACAGCTAAGATCCAGCCGCAGAATCCAAAAGCCCTTTGTGGGCAGCACCCACATGACCTTGGTTAGCAATAGGTCAACAAATCTGCTAGTCAATAAACAATTTTGAAGCACCTACCTTGTGCTAAGCACTGGGGATACAAAGAAAGGTAGAAGACAGGTCTATCTTTCCCAGAGCTCATGCTATAAGGAGGAGGCTGAAAGGGGGAGGGAAGGGCACTGCATAGGGGCAGGATGAAGCCCAGAGGAGATGGCGGCCCTGGGCACCCTCCTCAGATGGAGGATCTGGGAGGAATTCACCACCAGCTGCCCCCCTTCACCTTCTCCAATCAGAGGAAGGTAGGAGATTGGAAGGTGGGGAGACAAAGCTGAACCGTGTGGATTTGTTTATGGACAAGAGAGGGGCTGGTCAATGGATTATGCCCAAGGAGTCTGAACTGAATGATCAGAAGCCATGCTCTCCATCACAGCAGGCTACAAAAATTAAACCAAATCCCTAGCAAGCCATGGGCCAGAATTTCATAGTGGAATAGTGGAAACTCCTCCTCTTTCAAGGACTGGCAGATGACAGATCCTTAGACTGCAAATACAGACATCTAAATATCCTGGAGACCACCACCAAGAAACTAGCCTGGAATTGGACTATTATCACAAACCCAGCTGTTGCCCACAATCACCTTCAACTAACATTGATCTGTAAATATGTTTTCAGAATACTCTTAGTACAAGTTATTGTGCAAAATACTCATTATCTCCAATGATGCAAAACCAAAAGCTTTCAAACTAGAGGCCTGACAGAAGCTGTGTCTGACTTGTGGCTCCATTTGGGGTTTTCTTGGCAAAGATCCTAGAGCGGTTTGCCATTTCCTTCTCCAATTCACTTCACAGGTGAGGAAACTGAGGCGAACAGGGTAAAATGACTTGTCCAGGGTCACACAACTGGTAAATATCTGAAGTCAGATTTGGACTCAGGTCTTCCTGACTTCAAAGCCAAAATCCTATCCTCTTTCTATTCATAGCCTACCTGAGAATCTGCCCAACTAAGAATTTGCTTCCTTCTAAAGACTGATGGGATCTTAAAAGTCATCTAGTTTTATAGATGAGGAAACTGAGGCTCAGGGAGCCCACACAGGTACTAGCTGGCAGATTGAGCCTGGGTCCTCTGGATCCAAACTCAGCTCCCTTTCCATGATATCCTGTTGTCTTTCAAGGGACTGCTTAGGGAGTGGAGAGGGCAGGCACATAGGGTCAAGTAGGGAAGGATTGGGTTTTATTAGCTTATTGTTGTTATCTGTTATTTTATTTTATAGCCTGTGACTTCTCCGGGTCATCTGAGAGAGGAGGGAAGGAAGGTGTCCCAAAGGCAGGCTCCCAGCAAAAACTGGGCTCACACACACACACACACACGCACACACACTTACACTCACACACACACCCCACTCCCTCTAGCTGCCTGGCTTCTCACAGAAGCCTCACCTGGCTCTCTGGCTCCCCCTCCTGTCAGGATGCAGTTCTGCAGCTAAGTCCCAGCTGTCCAGGAGCTTTCTAACACCTCTTTCCGCAGGTGAAGCTTAGCACCGCCGGCAGCCTCAGGGCGCAGCGCAGAATGCCCAGCACAGAGTCATCAAGACTCCTCTTCCTGAGTCCAAGTTTGGCCTCAGACACTCACTAGCTGTGTGACCCTGGCCTAGTCACTTCACCCTGTCTGCCTCGCAGTCCTCAGAGAGGGAAATGGCCAACGGCTCCAGTGTCTCCACCAAGAAAACCCCAGCGGGGTCAGGAGGAGTCAGGCGCCGCCACAAAATGACCGACAACAAGGATCTGAGGCTGGATTTGAACTCGTGTCTTGTTGCCTCCAAGCCACCATGCCTCTGACCTGCAGAGAAAGTGCGAGAAACAGAGACTTCTCCGAGCCCGGAAGAGCTCACGATCCATTCTCCTTCCTCTTGGGAAAGCCCCACCTTCCTGGCTGTCCACCCTCCTTCAGATTCACAGATCCAGTACTGGATTGGGCTTCCCTAGAGAGGGAACAAACCTGGGATTGCTACAGGGTCAGTCCTTTTGTCCCCTCAGCCTCATAGGATCATATCATAGATTTAGAAGGGATCTCAGGCAACATCTGGTGCAACTTTACAGATGTAGAAACTGAGGCCCAGGCAGATGAAGCACCTTGCCCAAGGTGACCTGGGAAGGAGATAGCATCTGACCCAGGTCTTGGCCTCCAGAGCCAGGTCCTTACCAAACTGGACAGGTCTCCAACCTAAGCTACCACCCCAAAGGCTTAAAGCAGCTGCCCCAAGATCCTTGTATTGTCTGAATAATTCAGGAGGGCAAAGTTTACTCTCCCGTATCTTGGCTTTACTTCCTTGCTTCCCCTCCAGCAGGGCTGGGAGTGGCCTAGGCAGCAGGGACATGGAACAGGTCAGAGCTTGTCTTCCTTCCCTCAAAGGTTAGATTCTGATGGCCTTTGCAGCAGGCCAAAGAGCTCCAGGAGACATCCTAAGGCTCTAGCCTGTGGGATCCTGAGAGGAGACTAAAGGACTCATTGGAATGTTGGGCTGAGCACACAGCCAGCTCAGGAACAGGGGCTCCTTCCATCAGCTGGCTTCTTCCTCCTCCTGCCCCTCCTGCTCACCTGAGAAAAGGGGGGCCATTCCAAGTGAAATCTCTCTTCTAGACCCTTCATCTCAAAGCTCCTTGACTTCACCCTGACTCTTCCCTCCTTTTCCCAAGTCTCTGAGGAGGTGGCTCTATTCCTTGCCAAGGTGAACCACCTCTGCAGGTGCCCCCCTCTCTGGTTTTCTCTAGCAAAGTGTACCTTTGATCATTCTCTCCCTCTCACCCCCTTGCTTTCTTTTCTACTTCCCCTCCTCCTCCTCCTCCTCCTCTCTCTCTCTCTCCCTCTCCTGTCTTTCTCTCTCCTTACCTTTCTACTTCTCTCCCTCCCTCCTTCAACCTCTACCTATCAAGTGGTTCCTTGCCTACTGTATTCAAACGTGCTATGCCCAGGTGTCCCTCATTCTCTACACCAACCAACCAACCAAGACTTCAATGGATTCTCCCATCCCTTCAGGCTATTGCCAGGAACCCAAGCTTGGGTCTCCAGTAAGGGTCCAGGTAGCAGCCAAGCACTATCCCCGAAGCCTCTTTCCCCTGGGGATGCAGGTGCACCCTCAGTTCTGCTGCTCTCCAGGTTCTCCTACAAATATGGAAACAAGCCAAGGGGCAAAGAGGAGCTGGAAGGGCCAAGCACCAAAGGATGGCTCAGATCCATCCTACTGACTAATCCTTCTTAACAAACAGAAGCATTTCTTAATCCCCAGCAGTGGGCAGGTCTCAACAAAGATCCTCCTTCCCTGGGAGGTTCATGGAGTGGATGGGGAACTCCCCAAATAAACCCAGGACTTAATGTATGCTAAGCTGGAACTCTTCAGTCCTGGAGGGTGGATTCCCTTATCTGTCACTTTAGCCTCCACACCCAGCCCTCTCCTCCAGGCCAAGGCTAATCCCTCCTTCTCCTCCTCTCCCTGATCTCCTCCCTGACCTTGAGCCCTCAGCATTCCTCTTTCCAGCATCAGGTCTAGTTATAGACAAGCTAACTCCTTTTACTGTCTTCCTACCTTTTCCCCAACCCCTCCTGTCACTGACAAACTGTGCAGTCTTTTCTGGTGCTCTATGGTACCCCCAGGTGCCCTTTGCAATCCCCACTGATTGGTGGAAACTGCTCCGAGTACATCAGGGACTTTTCTCAGTCTTTATTTTCCTCATCTCTTCTGCACCTTTTTCACACTGTCAACTCCCTCATCAATCTGAGTACTCTCTCCTCCCTTGGCTTCCATGATGGGGCATTCTCCAAGTCTCACTCCTCAGTCTCCTTAACTATGTATTTTTCCTAGGGCTCACCAAGCCTTAAGATAGAGTGCTAGAAGATCTGGGTTCGAATCTTGCTGTAATGTTGCATAAATAAAGTGTCTGAGCCTCAGTCTCCTCATCTGTGAAGTGAGAGGGGATGGGTAGATGGTCTGGAAGGTACCTTCTGACTATAACTCAATTATAAGCAGAGTTCAATTTGGGGTTAAGTGACTTGCCCAAGGTCACAAGTAAGTATGTCAAGTGTCTGCAGCCGGATTTGAACTCAGGTCCTCCTGACTCCAGGGCCCGTGCTCTATTCACTGCACCACCTAGCCGACCCTATGGAAGTATTGAGATGCCCTCTGACCTGCATCTCCAGCCCTGACCTCTCTCCCAAGATTTCTAACTAAACCCTGAACAGTTCAACCTGGATGTGGCCACTCAAACCAAACTATCATTGGCCCATAAAGCCTCTTCCCCTCTTGCCTTCCCCATTCCCATCAATGGCTCCAAGGTGGAAACCCCTGGATAATTTCTGATTCTTCCTGTATCCCCTATAAACAATCTTTTCCCAAATAATATGAATAGTAGTTCCTATCTCCAAAGAGCCTTACAGTGTACAAAATGCTTCCTGTATGTGGAGGGACCCTGGACTAGGGAAGCACGGTCTGGAGGATGAGGAGGGAGTTCATTTAGTCTAGCTCTCTCATTTTACTGATGAAGAAACTGAGACCCAGGGAAAGGGCTTGTGTAAGATCCCATGTGGAAGAGATTCGAATCCAGGTCATCCATTCTCCAGATTCAGCACTCTGCACTGAGCTTGGGGCTCACTGTCTATGCCCTCTTCTAAAGATTCTAGGATTTTGTGTGTGATTTTCCTCAGACACTGGGCATTGAAGATTGAAGTCAGAAGAGGCCATGGGGTGAGAGGTAAAGGCTCTGATGGAAATTCTCTTTACCTTCCCTGGCCTGTAAATAAACTTGTTCATTCTTTCTAGTTCAGCCATTTTTCAGTCATGTCTCATTTTTTGTGACACCATTTGGGGTTTTCTTAGCAAAGATACTGGAGTGGTTTGCCATTTTCCCTTCCACTCATTTTACAGATGAGGAAACTGAGGCAAACAGGGTTAAGTGACTTGCCCAGGGTCACCCAGCTAGTAAGTGTCTCAGGCCAGATTTGAACTCTAGGCTGGGCACCCTATTCACTGCAGCACCTAGCTGCCCTCTCATTCTTAGAGCCTTGCAAACCTGCCTGCTTGTAAGGAGAGTCAGTATCTACACCCTGGAAGGTCATCAGATGCCAAAGTTCCCTTATTTGAACCAGATGAAGGATAAGCAATAGCTGGCATTTAGATGGCACTTTAAGGTAAGCAAAGTACATGCTGTTTTGTTTTGTTTTTTTTTTCAGGAGGGAAGGAAGGGCTCAAGGTCATAGCTAGTAAGTGTTAAGTGTCTGAGGCTGGATTTGAACTCAGGTCCTCCTGACTCCACAGCTGGTGCTCTATTCACTGCACCACCTAGCCACCCCTAAAGTACATACTCTGATGATCTTGGATGAATCACTTCCATTCTGGGCCTCGGTTTTGTCATTTGTAAAATGGCAGGGTGAAGGTGTAACCTAGTCTAAGTCAGGGTTTCTTAAACTTCTCTAACATCTATAATTTTCTCCACTGGAGACCCCTTTTAGGGTAGCATTTGTTGGTTTTGCATGGCTGAGGGCATGCTCATGCTTTGTGTTCAAAAGCAAAGGCTAGCATTGCCAGAAACACCTTGGATTCATGATACATTTGATTTTTAATTAATTTTTGGTCTTTTTGCCAGAAGCCTTTTACTGTTGCCAAATTCTTTGCAACTCCCAGTTAAAGAAGTGCCAGTCTAGATGGCCTCTAAGGTTCCTTCCAGCTTTCAATCTTTGACCCTTCATTCCTCTAAGCCTTTAGGTTCCTCAACTGTAAAATGGGAATACTAGGGTTTTTACTACCTAATTAAGAGTGATGAGGTCCTGGGACAGAGGAGGGCAGGGACCTATTGATGCAAACACAACAGAAGTCATTTTGGTAGAAGACTTCAGAGGGCTCTCAGGTGGCACAAAAAAGGTTTTTGTTTTCTTTTTAAGTTCCTTGCTCTCAAAGGGTTTAGAGTCCTGGAAAAAGGATAGAAATTCATTCATCATTTTCTGTGGGCCAGTAACTATGCTGCCATGAGCAGGTGTCCTAGCGTGGGGGTGAGAAATGATTTGAGGTGAGCATTTCCGAGTTGATGTCATTGCTGATACAAAATGGAGTGAGTGGAACCAGGAGAACATAGTACACAATAACAGTAATATTGTCCAGTGATCAGCTGTGAATGGCTTGGCTTTTCTCAGCAATACAATGATCCAAGACAATCCCAAAGGACTCATGATGAAAAATGACCTCCACCTCCAGAGAAAGAACTGATGGACTCTGAATACAGATTGAAGCAGATTTTTTTTACTTTATTATTCTTGAGTTTTTCTTGCTCTGTGTTTTCTTTTGCAACATCACTATCTGGATATGTTTTGCATGACTACACATGTATAATCTATATAAAATTGCTTGCCTTCTCAAGGAGTGGGGGTAGGGAGAGAGAGAATTTGGAACTCAAAATTTTTTTAAATGTTAAAGTTTTTTGTTTATATGTAATATAAAACAGATTTAAAAACAGAATTGATGTAATCCTTTTTAAAATTTATTTTTAGTTTTCAACATTCACTTTAAATAAAATTCTGAGTTCTAAATTCCCCCCTCGCTCCCGCCTCCCCAAGATGGCATGCAATTTGATCTTGGTTATTAAATACGTACAATCATATTAATCATATTTCCACATTAGTCATGTTGTGAAAAAAGAATCAGGACAACAGGAAAAAACCACAAGAAAGAAAAAAAGAAGAGAGAAAATAGTATGCCTCAAGTCAGACTCCATAGTTCTTTTTCTGGACGTGGATCATGAATCTTTTGGAATTATCTGAGATCATTGCATTACTCAGAAGAGCTAAGCCTATCAAAGTTGGTCATTGTGCAACGTTGCTATTACTCTGTACAATGTTCTCCTGGTTCTGCTCACTTCACTCAGTATCAGTTCATGCAAGTCTTTCCAGGTTTTTCTGAAATCTGCCTGTTCATCATTTCTTAAGGAACAATAGTATTCCATTACATTCATAGGCAACTTGTTCAGCCGTTCCCCAATAGATGGGCATCCCCTCAGTTTCTAAATATTTTTGTACATGTGGGTCCTTTCTCCTTTTTTATGATCTCATTGGGCTACAGACCTAGTATTTCTGGTATTTCTGGGTCAAAGGGTATGCATCATTTTACAGCCCTTTGTGCATAGTTCCAAGTTGCTCTCCAGAATGGTTGAATCAGTTCACAACTCCACCAACAATGCATTAGAGTTCCAATTTTCCCACATCTTCTCTAACATTTATAATTTTCCTATTCTGATAGGTATAGTGTGGTACCTTAAAGTTGTTTTAATTTGCATTTCTCTGATCATTAGTGATTTAGAGCATTTTTTCATATAACTACACATAGCTTTAATTTCTTCATCTGAAAACTTCCTGTTTTATATACTTTGACGGTTTGGGAAACTACTTATATTCTTATAAATTTGACTCAGTTCTCCATATGTTTTAGAAATGAGGTTTTTTATCAGAGACATTGGCTGTAAAAATTGTTTCTCATGGTGGAGGGTGGGAGTGGTGAAGCAAACAAGCATTTATTAATCACCCACTGTGTGCCAGGCTAAGAAAGGTAAAAGATAGTCTTTTACTAAGAAAGGTAAAAGATAGTCCCTGGCCCAGGAGGGGCTCAGGGTCCAGCAGAAGAAGAATGCAGGCAGCTAGGTACAAACAGGGAGCACAGGGAACTTTTCCTGATCCCCTAATGTTACATTATCTCCAGTTTATCCTGTCTGGTTTGTACAGCTATTTGCATGTTGTCTCCCATGTTAGACTGTGAGCTCCCTGAGGACAGGGTCTGTCTTTTGCCTTTCTTTGGATTCTCGGGACTTAGCAAAATATGGTATATAGTAGGTACTAAATAACTGTTTATTTTCTGACTGGCAGATGATAAAATGGAGGTAATCAGAGGGAAGACACTAGAATGACAAGGGAGAGGGGGAGACCTGTGGATTAAATAGTATACAGAGTGGGGAGGGGGAGCTCTAAGAAGGCTGCAAAGGTAGGAGGGGGGTGGATTATGGAGGACTTTAAAAGTCAAACATAGGATTTTGGAGTTTACTGAACAGGGGCACAATATGGCACCCCCAGAATTTAAGGAAGATCATTTGACAGTTGAGTAGAGAAGAAGGGTCTGGGGGCAGCTAGGTGGTGCAGTCGCTAGAGTGCTGGGCCTGAGTTCCAATACAGCCTCAGACACTTGTTAGCCGTGTGACCCTGGGCAAGTCATTTAACCCAGATTTCCTCCCCCCCCACACACACACCCCCAAAAAGGAGAAGGGTCTGAGATGGAGGGACATGAGGCAGGGAAACCAGTCAAAAGACTGAGGTGGGATTCAAATCCAGGTCTTCTGATTCCAAACCCAGCACTCAAAAGTAGGAATGTAAACTGATATCCTTCCCTCTCACCCAGTCCTGGACCCTTGCTCCCTCCCCCACACCTCCTCTCTTAGTACCTCACTCCTCTCTCTTTCTCCAGCTTTCCCCTTGGATACTTCTCTGCTGCCTTAGTGAGAAAAGGTCCAGGATTCAATAAGAGATCAGTAGGTGGTCAGTGGCCTCCATTCTGGGCTCATTCTCACACCTTCCCATTCTTTAAACCCCTTAAACTTTGGGGCCCCGATGCCTGAAGCTGTGGAAATTAAGGACTCCTGGGTCAGGTGTCATGGCCATAAGTGAAACATCCCCCAGCTGCCCTCCCCATGTACTTCATTTCAATTTGGGATCCAGGACCTTCAAGAGGGGCATGAGCAGAACCCATCCTCCCACCAGAGATGCCGCTCTCATGCCTGCCTGCCATGTTGTCTGACCATGTTGCTATCCCAGTAGGACCACATGGCAGGGCCCTAAATGCTCAAAAAGGTGTGTGTGTTGGAGAGGGATATAGGGAGAAAATGAGTCAGAAATGGAGGTCACCATCCCCTGGACTGCTCCATATTTTGAATCGGACCTTCACCAGCATATTACACCCATGGAAAGAGGTGGCCAATGAGCCAATTGGAACTATCCATATGTGACCACTTTGGAAGGTAATGAGTTCCTCTTCACTGAAAGTCATTAAGAGGCTGGAAGAATACTTATTGGTTATATTACTGTTGGGATTCCTTTCATGTGTGGGTAAGCTTGGGCTGCTCAGGTCCCTGCCAACCCTCACATTCTGTGATTCAGGTCCTATTCCTGGTTCTCCCACTTACTACATGACAATGGGTCCTTTTCATTTTTTAGGCCTCAGTTTCCCCATCTGTAAAATGAGAGAGTTCAACTAAGTCTCTTCCAGTGTGGATATTCTATACTGCCTACCTCTCTGACCACTCCTTCTCTGTCTCCTTTGCTGGATCCTCATCCTGGTCATGCCCTTTGACTTCAGCTCTTCTCCTCTCTTCTCCCTCTATACTACTTCACTTGGTGGGTTCAATTACAATCCTTATGGTAATGATCCTCACATGTGCTTATCCAGCCCTAGCCTCTCTGCTGCTCTTGTATGGGATCTCCAGCTACCTGTCAGGTATCTCCTTCATGAAGACTCACCATGTCCAAAACTGCCCTCATCATCTTCCCCTATACCCTCACCTTTCCATCCTAGTACTTTCAAGCCCCATCTTCCCAGCTGTAATGGGAATCAGAATTTGAAGATCTAGGGGGGAGTTTGAAGACCTCCCCTGCTTTGAAAGGAAACTCTGCCCCCTAATAGGCTTGATGTAATCGCATGGAGCCTGGGATGGAGGGAATTTGCTGAAGGGTGCAGCAGAGCCCACAGAGAGCTGGTAGTCAAAGCTAGCAAGATGGTAGGGGAGAGAGGAAGCTCAGGCAAGGAGTCAAGATAGACTCATAAGTTGATAATGATCTTGTATTGGTTTGTGGGAAGGCTGAAGGATGCTGTGGCTCTCAGAATTATAATGGCTTCTGAATATCTTTAGTACTATGATGGAATTGGCTTACTGGTTTTGGGATTTGGTTTTCTGGTGTCTAAATAAATGCTTCAGTTCTATCATTTGGAGAGTCTGGTATATTTTGCAATCAAACATCATTCGATACTTATAGTCACAGTCTTTATCTTGATTGTGGGTACTGTAAATATTGCATTGGTGCTACACCAGTCTCCCAATCTACTCATCATCCTTGATTCTTCACTCTTTCTACTTGCCCCCAGCCCCACATCCAATGTTACCAAAGTCTGTTAATTTTACTTTCCCAATCTCTCTCAAATATGTCCCCTTTTCTTCCTTGACAATGCCGCCATCTTGGTGCAGGCTTTCATTACCTTATGCCTGGACTATTACAACAGCCTGTTTACTCTCCCTGCCTCTAGTCTCTCCCCACTCCAGACTGTCCTTCATTCAGCCACCAAGTAATTTTCCAAAAATTCAGTTCCAACCATGTCAATTCCATACTCAGTAAACCACAGTAACTCCCATTGCCCCCAGGGTCAAGTAGAAAATCCTGTGTGACATTTAAAGCCTTCCATAACCAAGCCCCCTCCTACCTTTCCACCTTACTCTCTGATACTCTTTGATCCAGTGCCACCAGCCTCTGGGCTGTACCATGGGAATTTTCACTGTTCCCCCTCCACCTCTGCACCTTTCTCCCTCATCCATTCTTGACTTCCTTTAAGTCTCAACTGAAATCTCATTTTCTACATAAAGTCTTTCCAAATTCCTCTTAATTCTAATACTTTACCTCTGTTGATTACTTCCTATTTATCCTATGGTTAGCTTGTTTGAACATAATTATTTGCAGGTGTTTCTGTTAGATTGTAAGTAATGTGAGGACAGGGACTGTCTTTTCCCTTCTTTTTACCTCCAGTGCTTAGCACATAGTAGGTATCCAATGTTTATTGACTAACTTGCCTGGCAGTGTCCAGAAGACCCCAGATGCCAACCCTCTTACACTCACTGTGTGGCACTGGGCAAGTCACTTAACCTCTGGGTCTGTTTCCTCATCAGTAAAATGGTGGGGCTCAAACAATTAATGTAAAGAAAATGTATAGTGTGTATTACATAAGTATTTCAGTTACTAAGAAGGAGCATCCTGGTTTGGGTTTCCTCACTGATTCAGCTAGGATGCCCAGTCTGGTCATCTGCTCCACCACATTAAAAAACTACTTGGATGGATGAAGGCCTTTTAATAACTGCTTTAAGATTAAGTCAAATCTTTCCAGAGACTATGTAGGAACGGGACAAAGTGTGCCCCTGGGGTAGAGAGAATTACATGTGTACAGCAATTCTTCCTTTCTTGTCTCGGGAAATAGCCCTTTGGAAAAATGAATTGATGTTAATTGGTTAAATGAAACTGGGAGACTGATATTGGGGGGAAAACATTGGAATAGGGACTTGAATGATAACATTAAAGAAGAACCCCACAGTCTCTCAGAGGTACACCTAGAACTCCAGGGATGAGATATAGGCTGGGGATGGAGCTTACCCTAACAGCAGGAGTTGGGAGAAAGACCCTTAGAGCTTAGACAGGCTACATTACTAACAGCAGCCACAAGAGGCATCATGGGACAGTGGCGAGAGTAATGGAGGAATGGAGTTCCAAGGCTGTTTGTTCTCAGTGCCATCTGATACTGTGACTTTGGGCAAGTATCTTAACTTCTTAATTTCCCTTGATTCATCTCTGTTTCCCATAAATAAAGGGATTAGACTTGTCTTCTAAACTCCCAGCTCTAAATCTGGGGTCCTGTAATTTTCACTCCCACCCTCCTAAAGAAATGTCATCCTCCAAAGCATATAATTTAAGCCAGAGAATATTTCTATAATTTATCTCCAACCACCATTCAGTAAAATGTAAGCCCCTTTAGGGCAGGGAATGTTTTTGGTTTTGACTTTCAGTCTCCAGTAGGTATAGCACACCATCTGGGAAAGCTTGAAAAATGTTCATTGAATGAATGATTTCTATAAAATTATATTATATTATATATATATATATATATATATATAAAATTATTATCCCCCTTAATCCCACCCCAGTCTCATGGAAAAGTCTAACCTAGTCTTTGCACTTAAAGGGGGTGTGTGTGTGTGTGTGTGTGTGTGTGTGTGTGTGTGTGTGTGTTGGGGGGGATGTATTGGGTGTGTTTGGGGGGTGGCATGGGAATGGGTGTGTGTGTTGGGTAGTGGTATATATGAGGTACATTTGGGGTGGTATGGGAATGGGGGTGTGTGTTGGGGGGTGGTATGTATGGGGTATGCCTGGGGGATGGTATGTATAGGGTATGTCTGGGGGGTGGTATGGGAATGGGGGTGTGTGTTGGGGAAGAGTCCTGATGATGTGATGAGAGAATGCTTCAATCTGGGTCCTGATTCCCTGGTATTTATTCCTTTGGATGGGGTGACCTACAAGGGGACCAGATTAGATGGAAGTGCATTTCACCGTCTCCTAGACTCCAATACCCCACTGACCTACCCAGATCTGGCTAGGACTTCACAATGTAGCTTGGGACAGTGGAAAGAGTGTGAATTCTGGGCTCAAATCCCACTCCTCCCACTATCCCTGTAACCTTGATCAAGTCCTATGGCTTCTCTGGGCCTCAATTTCTCCTCTGAATAAAGGGGCAGATTGGGCCCTATGATCCCAAACTGTGCAGGTCTGGATGTTGACAAAGCCTCCATCAGCCTCCTCAAGGCCCAGTGATTCCTTCCCCCACCCTTGGACACCAACAGAAGGAAGCCAGAGTTGGCTCCTGTATCCAGGGCAGGGGAGGGGAGGGGAGGAAGGAGATATACAGGGAATACACTTGTTTTTCTTTCTGTGTTTTAAGGCGGGGGCAACTAAGGAAAAATTAGAAAATGGCTATTTTCCTGCCCTCTCTCTTCCCAGGCCAGACTAGCCTGACATATGGACAGGATGCTTTGAATATCTAACATTCAGTCATTGAGGGGACCCAATCCCAATCAGTGTCCCTGCTCAAAACACCCCAAATGATTGTCTCTGGGATCCTAGGAGAGGAGGCCTGTCCAGGAAGCCCTGAGTTTGGCCCTGGCCCTGTCCTTTATCAGCGAGTCGGGGCTAGCCTGCTGCAATAATTTCCATTCCTCATTAGCCAAGAGGGCTAGTGGATAGCCCGGCTGGGCCTCAGGAGTCATGGGGGACCTGGATTCATATCCTGTCTGTGTGTGCCACCAACCGGGCCAACCTAGATAAGGCCCAGTGTCTTAGTAGCCCTGAGCCACCAATGCATCCGTGAAGGGAATTCCCCAAAGCAATCAAATTACCCATCAGGAATAGCAAGGCACCTTGTCAGGACACACCGAAATGAACATGTTTTGCTTGTTCTTTGTTTCTTTTAATTACCTGAAGCCAGTTTTTAAACCGAGTTCTCAGAGGTAAGGGGCTTTGAGTGAGGACAATCCTATAGTCTCTTATCGATGAAAAAAGGTTTGCTTGGTTTTTGTTTTTTTGGGGTTTTTTTTGTAGATATAGTAGTTGTCGATGTGCCATGCCCTAGGAACTGGCTGGCTGTGTCCTGGACGAAGGGAGGACCAGAGGCAGGTCTGCAGGACCCCTGCTATTTGGCATTCAAGGTTGGGGTCTTCAGAAGGTTGGATGGGACCAAGCCTCTCTGCCCATTTAGCTCCCCATAGAAGAAGCCATTGTCATCCATGGAGCCCAGCACAGTGAGCACATCACCAGCACTCAGGGGCAGCTCCTCGGTTACACTTAGGCTAGTGCTCTTCAGGGGATGGTAGTCAAAGGCGGCCACCATGGTGTGTGGGTGCCAAAGCTGGGCTCTCAGTGGGGCCCCCTTTGCCATGGAGAAGCTCTTCTGGGGCTTGGGGGGCTGCGTGGAGAGCTCCAGAGAGCCATCCAGGGACACCCCAGATGGCAGATGGCCTTGCTGGAGGAGCTTCCTGAGCACGTCACTGCTCTCTGCTTGTACTTCAGACACCATGTCCCCAGGGATGTAGCCCATCCGACCGAAACACTCTCCATGATAGAATCCATCTGGGTCTTGATCCCCCCAAACCTTCAGGAGCTGGCCCTGCTGGAAGGCGAGCTCTTCTTCAGCAGCTGCTGGGTTAGTGGACATCAGCTGGGGGTCATAGTCCCAAAGGGCTACAAATACTCGGACAGGGTCATTTGCCACCTTTCCTGTCAGAGGGCTGCTTCCTGGGGCCCTGAACCATGGCCCGGGGGCAGGCATCATGGGACTGGCCTTCAGGATCTTAGTCATCTTCCCTGAGGGGGCCTGATACAACAAGGCACTGAGGTCTGGGAGTGGGTCTGCTTTCTTCAGACCAGACAGCCTAGTCTGTCCTTTTTGGGGCCTAAATTCCTTCTTCTGCCCGGGTAACCTTGTCTTCCACATGTTCACATGCTGATCCCCTTCCTCCAGACTGGCTGGGCCAGCCACGGGGCTGTGAACAGCAAAGGCCTCTGATGACTGACCGGCCACCTTTACTGTTTCTGCTTCTAGTCTGTTCCTAGGCACCTTCCCATCAGAATTGTTCTCTCTATAGATCTCTTTCATGGGGCCATTTTCTGGGGGAATAGCTAGCAACTCCTGTACCCGGGGCCATCTTGGCACAGCCTTTCTAGCATTCTTCACCTCCACCCTGATCTGGCCATCAGAGAAATGTCTGGGACTCCCAAACCTGCTGTCCTTGGCGGTCTTAGGCCCATGGGGCTCTTTCCTACTAGAAGGCAGAGAGCTCAGGACACAGGCTTCTCCAGATCCCTGAGGGGCACTGATGTCTCCTGGGCTTAGCAACTCACCTTCAGAAGGTTTTGCAACTCCCCTTTGGAAGCTGTCTTCTGGGAACTGAACAGAGGCAATCACTTTATCCTTCCCACAGCTGGCAGGAGGAGAGGTGCTGGTCTTGGCACTGAAGCTGCCCAGAATGGACTTCTCTTGGCAGACAGTTACAGATGGTCTCAATGTCAAAGGGGCTTGAGGATGGGCCAGCTCCCCATAGCTGTGGGTGACAGGAAAATCCTGGGGGGACCTGTTGGCGCCTGCCCATTTCAGCCACTCCCCGGGGATCTGTGCTGGCACCGAGTCCAGGGATTCACCATAATGAGACATGGTTCTCACAGAGACCTCTTGGGAAAGCTTTTGTTGCGGGAGCTGGGAAAATTCCACCAAGACATTTCCTGACGTGGGGGAGGACACTTCAGTGACTTTCTGCCCACCTGCATACACGGCATAGCCTGTCACAGGGACTCCATTGGACGAGCCCGCTGAATCGATGGTGACCGGGATCCAGCTGACCAGCAGAGCACCTGGGGAGCTGTGGTATTCCACCAGGACATCCAGGGGAGGGTCGGGCGGCCCAGCTGATGGGGTGGTAAAGCTAACTGAGCAGGACATCTCCCATGTCTTCTTGGAGGGCTCCCCGGGAAGCTGCACCCCCACATGGGCACAGTAGCGAGTGCTGGGCTGCAGGTTATGGAAGGTGTAGCAGCAGACTCCAGCCTCAATGAGGCTGTGCTCCTGCTCATTGAGATATACCCTGTTGGGGTAGTTACTGCAGCTGTCCTGCCAGCTGATCTCCGCAGACATGGAGGTGAGACTCCGGAGCCGCAGCTGGCTCGGGCCAGGGCAGAAGCCCCCACCCACCAGGAAAGGGCACTGCAGCTGGTTGGAGCAGCCTCTCTCCATCACGCTCTGCACGGAGATGCCGCAGGCCCTTGTTTTCAGGTCCAGGTTGTCAATGGTGACTCTGGTCTGGGAGCCGGCCCCGATGTTCTCCCACAGCTCGTTGTCCACATACACATTGTAGCCCTGCATGGCACCATATGGGTTGGGAGCAAAGGGGGCCTCCCAGTCCACAACCACACTGTGTGGCAGCTGCTGGATCAGAGTCAGTTTTGGAGGGCAAGGGACCCCAGGAAAGTCCCGAGTCTCCCCCACAGCCTCCTTCTCCAGTGTCTTTGGCAACAGACCACAGCAGGAGGCTTCCTCCAAGGAACCCATCACTTTGCCCTCAGGACTTGAGCTTTCACTGTGTGATTTTACTTCCTGGGAGGAATCCAGGCAGGAGTCACTACCCTCTGGAGGTTGTAAATTCAGGATCTCACTGTCTGAAATCTGCTCCACCAAGTTGGAGGGGACCAGTCCCCTTTGGCCATCCATCAGCTCTCCAGCATAGAAGCCATCCTCATCCATATCCCCAAAGATGTAAATATACTCCCCCGCGGTCAGGGGCAGTTCAGCCTCTGGCTGCTCATTGGGACCCACAAATGGGTCATAGTCATATCGAGCTAGGAAAATCTTCAGTTTAGAAGGGCCATGGCTGTCGTGGCTGTCGTGGACTTGGTGGCCGTGGTGGCTGTGTTGACTGTCGCGGCTGTCGTGGCCCTCTGGCTCAGGGACATGGGAAAGGCTGGCTGCTTCTAACTCTTCCCCTTCACCTCCTGTATCCAGCTTAGGAGGTTGATAAGACTGAAAGCCCAGGCGCCCAGAGGCAGAGTCTGAGGCGCTGGCCTGAGTGCTAGCTTTCTTCGCCAGGGTCCTAGAGCTGGGGAGGCCAGGGCCCTCTCTGCGGCAGGTGGCTTTCTTGGCCCACTTCCCTCTGAGCAGCTGCAAGGGCTCCAGCTCCTGCGCTCTCTGGGTGCATGGCATCTCCAGCTGGTGCAACTGGGCCTCCAGAGTGTGCAGGGCCGCCTGATGCTCCTTCTGCATCCTCTGGGCCTCTCCCTGCTGGGCCGCCAGCGCGCTCAGGGCTTCCTGGAGCTCCTGCTCCAGATGTTGGCGGCTGGCCTCGCTCTGGCTGGCCTGCTGCTGCAGCCGGGCCGAAAGGAGGACTGCGGAGTCGCGCTCTTCCATCACCAGCTCCAGCTTACTCCGCATCTCCCAGTTCTCCGAGCCCACCTTCTCCACCCACTGAGCCTTCTCCTGGAGCCTGCTGTTCTCCTGCGCCAGCCAGCTGTTCTCACTCATCAGGCCCTGCAGCTGGCCCTCAGCTTCCTGGAATCTCTGCTGCGCTTTGCTCACATCCAGCTCCAGGCTCTCACAACTCTTTTTCCTTTCGCTGAGGGTCTGCTCCAGGGCCTGCACTTGGCGCTTCAGGTCCTGGGCCTCAGCCGCTTCCTCGCCAGGGTTCTGGGGCTGGGCCGCGGGCGGCGGAGAGGCGGGCCTCTGGGTATGTGGCTTCTTGAAGTTCTGCAGGGCGACTTGCCTCTGTAGGCGAAGCACCTCGTTCTGGGACTCTCGCAGGAGACGGTCAAAGTCGTTGACGTTGAGCCACTGGGCAGGTCCCTGGCAGGCGGCCACCCGGGCCTGCAGGTCCCGGCATTCCTGTCTCAGCTCCTCGATCTGCTTGTCCTTGGCCAGCAGGGCGCTCGACTGCTCAGTCAGGTCCTTGGCCCACTGTCGTGCGAAGGCCTGGCGGCAGAGCTCCAGGGCTGTGGCGCTGTCTCCAGGGACCGGGGCGCTCACAGCCCGGAGGTTGGTCTCCTGCAGCTTCCGGGCCCGCTCCTCCAGGCGCTTCGCGATGACCGCCAGCTCTGCGTTCTTCACCTTGAGGCGCCGCACCGTCTCGTTGGACTCTGGGAAGCCCCAACGAAGCTGATTATTCTCCTCCCTGAGGCCGGAACAGCGCCTGGCTAGGGTCTCCAGAGCCTCAGCCAATTCCGAGTTCTGCTTCACTAGGTCGTTGTAATCCAGCGCCAGGACGGCTTCGTGCGTGGGCGCAGCACCAGCCGGCTGCCTTGGAGCGAAGACCAACGGAACTTGGCCAGCTTCCCCTTCTTTCCCAGGCTGCTGCAGGCTCAGCGCCTCCATGGGCGGCCGGCTCCCCCAGGCCCTGGGCGGTCTCCCACAGCCCAGCTGATGGTCATCGGGGCTAGGCCGCGGCGCCCCGCAGAGCACTTTCTCACCAGTACCCAGGTTGTCTGGGGCCAACTGTAGGCGGGGCAGGATCGCGGGGTAGTGGGGGCTCCTGTCCAGTGGGCTGCCCGTCTCGGGCTCGCCGGCCCTGGGCGACTCGGCTCGGCTCGGGCTGCCGTCCAAAGACCGGGAGGAGCGGGCGGCGGTGGCGGTGGCGGTGTCGTCCAAGGAGAACGAATAGGAACGCGGCCGTGGAGCGCACAAGCTGTCCAAAGAGCGCGGCCGGGTGGCGGAGGTCACGGGCCGCGGGCGGTAAACTGAGCCTGTGGCTGGGGTGGCTGGAGGGGCTGGCCCCAACGGAGTAAGAGTGAGGGCGGAGGCAGGGGTCGAAGCGGCTGTGGCGTCGGTGGTGGTGGCGGTGGCCGCCGCGGCTGGGGCTGGCAGCTCCCCGGAGCCCGCCGCCTGGAAGTGGATAGGGACGATGGAGGCGGCGTCGGCGGCCGCGGGCTCGGTCCGGGCCAGGTTGGGCCGCGGGGCCCGGACCGAGAGCACGGAGGCCGGGTCCCAGTGGAAGTTCTCCAGGATGTACTTGAGGAAGAGGCTGCGTTCCACGTCGAGTGCGGCCTGCAGGTGGCGGATGCGGGCCGCCTGCTCGCCGTCCGTCTCCCAGCGCAGTTTGGCCAGCACGTCCTGGAGCTTGCAGCGGCACTCTGCCGCGCCCACGAGGCCACCGGCCGCCGAGCCCGGGCGGCCGCAGTAGCCTCGGCTCAGCAGCTCCTCCGCCAGCTGGCGCTGCAGCTCCCGCGCCTGGCGCACGGCGCAATCCCGCTCCTTGTGCAGCAGCTGCTGCAGCTGGCGCCGCTCGGCCTCCTTCCAGCGCAGCAGCTGGCGGATCTCGGCGTCGCGCTCCCGCAGCGCGGCCTCCTGCAGCTGCCGCAGCTCCCGCACTCGCCGCATCTCCCAGCGGGAGCGCAGCTGCTCAGCCAGCTGCTGCCGCTCCCGCTCTCCAGCCTCCCGCAGCTCCCGGGCCTCGACCGCGAAGCGCCGGCGCTCGGCCTCCAGCTCGGCGCGCACGGCCTCCAGCTCCCGCCGCTGCTCCTCCAGCAGCAGGGCCGGGCTCGGGCTGGCCGGAGCTTTCTTGGGCGAGTAGCGGCCCCCGCCCCCCTTGGGGCTCGGTGTGTCCTTGGTCATGGTGCCCCCTACCCCCCGCTGCCCCCGCTCAGCTCAGCCCGGCCCCTGGGGCTCGCCTGCCTCCGCAACGGCTGGCCGACGCCCTCGCCCTCGACCCGGAGGCCCCAGGCCTCGCCTAACCGCCCCTAGCCCGCGCGCCCCCCTCACGCTCCCTCGGCCTGCTCCTGAGACGAGCCCCTCTGGCTGTGCGGCCCCAGCACGTGCATCAGGGACCCAGAGCTCATTGGCTCTGGAAGTCATCTCGTCCACCCCCCGCATTTTAGAGCGAGCGCAACTGTTCGATCCCCATGGTGACTGAAACCGGGAACCCCTAGCAATATGGGCGGGCTCAGCATGGCCGAGACCGGGCTGTGTCTCTAAGAGCTGAGAACAGCGGAGTGGGGAGGGACCGGGCAGGGATCCTGTTCGATTCTCTCATTTAGCAGAGGAGGGAACCCAGGATCAATTACCATCTCCGGGTACTTCTGCCCTCAGGATTTAGGGAGTTTCCCAGGGAGGCAGCGATCAGAAAAAGCATTGAACAGGGCTTCCAGAGGCCCGGGTTCAATCCCAGCTTTGTTATTTTCTAGGGGTTCAATCCCAGCTTTGTTATTTGCTAGTGGGGGGGGGAGGGAGAGAGAGAGTGTGTGTGAGAGTGAGTGTGTGTGTGTGAGAGTGAGTGTGTGTGAGAGTGTGTGTGTGAGTGAGAGTGTGTGTGAGAGAGAGAGCAGAGGGGGGAGAGGGGAAAAGAGGAAGGGAGTTAGTGAAAGAGGGAGAGAGGAAGACAGAGTAACAGAGAGAGGAGGGGAGGAAGAGACACAAGAGAAGGGGAAGAAATGTAGAGGGAGGGAAGGAAAGAGAAAGAAAATAGGATAGGAGAGAGACGCAGAGGGTGGAGAGAGTGAGGAAGGGAAGGATGGAAAGAAAGAGACCTGAGAGAGGGAAGAGGGAGAGAGACAGAGATGGGAGTGGGGCTGTAAAATAAGCCTGATCTGTAAAAAAAATGGGGAGGGTAATATTTCCACCTTCTCCCCACCTCCCTTGCAGGGTTGGTGTGAGGCAAGCTCCTTGGATCAAAGTCCTACAGAAATGTAAAAGAATAGAGACTGGGCCTTTGGGATTATTAGAAGAGAGAAAACTATCTATGATTCAAGGCCTCGGCTTCTCTTGGCTGGATAGGCTTAGAGGGGCCTGCCTTGGACATCTTGGCATTTTCCAAGGGACACCCAAACAGAATGTGGCAGAAAGAGGACTGGAACAAAGGGCAGCTCTCTGGCACTGCCCTCAGAAGTGGGAGTTATTCTGTAAGGAGATCCAGAGAGACCCCTAGAGCCTACTGACCTTGAGCTGGAATCCCGGCTTGGCCACTTGGCCACAAAGTCCTGTGGGGCTTTGGCATGCCTCTGCCTCCCAGCTGTGTACATGACTTTATGTGTAAGTCATCACCCTGGGTGCCCGGGCTTTCTCCTCAGTAAAATGATGGGGCTGTATTCACTGGCCTTCAAGATCCCTTCCAGCTTCCAGTCTCTGTGAAATGGTAGGGGGTGTGGAGGAAATACACAATGAGTTACTTTCCAAATGTCTGGCCATTTGATTTCATGCTATGGGAACATCCCAGAACCCTCATGCCTCCCCACAGAGATGAGAAAGGATCCAAAGAATTAGAGCAGCTAGGAGTACCATAGTGAATAGAGTACCAGGTCTGGAATCAGACTCATCTTCCTGAGTTCAAATCCAGTCTCAGACACTTACTCGCTGTGGGATCCTGGGCAAGTCACTTAATCCTGCTTGACTCAGTTTTCTTGGCTGTAAAATGGACTGGAGGAGAAAATGGCAAAATTCTCCAGTGCCTTTGCTAAGAAAACCCCAAGTGAGGGGCAGCTAGGTGGCAAAGTGAGTGGAGCACCGGCCCTGGAGTCAGAAGAACCTGAGTTCAAATCTGGCCTCAGACACTTAGCACAAAAACTAGCTGAGTGACCTTGGGCAAGTCACTTAACCCCAATTGCCCTAAAAAAAAAAAAGGCAACCCCCCCCTGCAAAAAACAACAAACCCCAAACCCAAGTGGGGTCCCAAAGCGTCAGACACAATTGGACAACAACAAAGATATTGAAACTCCCATCAAAGCATTGAAGTCATTTCAGCCCCTCCCCCTCATTTTACAGAGGAAGAAACTGAGGCCACACAAGGAAAGGGAGTTCTCCAAAGGCACATAGCCAATATCTTAGACTGATGGGCTACTGAAGTCCCTGCAATGCTCAGACTGGGGGGGGGGGGGTTTCTGGTGATTGGCAGAGCTAGGATTTGAATCCAGGGCCTCTGACTCCAGAGGTTAAGAGACTTGTTCAAGAAGATACTGCCAGTATGTGTCAAGAGGAGGATTTGAATCCCTGAGGTCTTCCTAGCTTCTGAACTGACTTCCTTTTCATTTACTAGTGGACTTTACCTTACTCTGCAGGCTTTTCTGAATTAACCCCCCACTTCACACATGCAAAGTATAAATGCATCATCTGAGAATCTTCAGCTAGCAGAAACCACAGAGATCACCTGGTCATAGGTTCATAGCTCCCACACTGGAAGGCTGTCTCACCCAATCCCCTTACCCAGGAAACTGAGGCTTAAATGCTTTACTTGATGTCACACAAGTAATAAGGAACCAAGCTGGTATTGTGTGTCTCTCCTGGATGGCCTATAGAATCCTACCTGACCTTTAAAGCCAAAGGTAGCTAGGTGGAACTGTGACTAGAGAGCTGGGTCTGGACTCAGGAAGACCTGAGTTCAAATCCAGCCTCAGACACTGACAGACTGTGTGACTCTGGGCACGTTACTGAACCTCTGTCTGCCTCATTTTCCTCAACTGTAAAAAATGGGGGTTATAATTGCATGTCCCTCCCAGGGTTGTGAGCATCAGATAAGTCCATTTTTGTGGAGTACTTAGTGAAGTTGTTCAGTCATGTCTGACTCTCTGTGTCCCCTTTTGGAGTTTCTTGGCAAGGATACCGGAGCCATTTGCCATAGCCTTTTCTATCTCATTTTACAGATGAAGAACTGAGGCAAACGGGGTGAAGTGACTTACCCAGGGTCACTCAGGCAGGACGTGTCTGAGGCTTGATTTGAACTCAGGTGCTCCTGACTCCAGACCCAGGGCTCTGTCCACCTTGCCACCTTGCTGCACCTTTGGCACACAGTAGGTGATACATAAATACCAGCTGTTGTGAAATCCTCCTTTTATCTTTCTTCCTCAAAACTAAAGCAACTTCTAGATTCAGAAGGTACAGGGAGGACAGGTGAGTCAGGGCGGGCTCTCCCCAAAGAGTCATCTCTTCCGCTGCCAGTAGAGGGCAGTGTTGTCACCCTCCACTACACATAGGTTGCTCTGTTGGGGAGGGAATGGATTGTCCCTTGCAATTTAGACAGGCCAGAGTGGGAGGGGCCTCAGCGGCCATCCAGGCCAACCCCCTCATTCTCCATATAGGGAAATCAAGGCCCAAAGAGAAAACTCTTCCCCAGTGTCACACAGCTTCAAAGCCAGAGCTAGAAGTCAGGCTTCCTTTCTGTGTGTTGTCTAGGACAGCGGGAAAGGGTAATGTTTTAGGGGGAGAGGCTCTGAGTTCCAATTCCTGGCTGTTTTGTATAGCCCAAAACAAGCCCTACCCTTCTCTGCACTGGGAAATAAGAGGTCTGGACTAAATGACCTCGAAGGTCCCTTCCATGCTGAAATCTCTGACCCCCCAAGACGCTTTCCATTCCACCAGAGACATGGACCACTGCTCCTGTGGAGAGATGTCTCAGAAGCTTGAGCTCCCACATTTACTACACTTCAGGGGTATTTAGAATGAAAATCGATTCTTTGGGATTACATCATCAACCAACATGAATGTTTTAGTATCCAAGGAACCTAAAAGAGAATTGTATCTGAAATTGTGAACTTGCTACATAGTTGGTTTAATGTTCTTATTGAATCTAATGCAGTAGTAACAAAATTACTGTTTGTTTAGCCCTCTCTGAACTTTTCTCTGTGTTTGTGAAAGTTTTACTGATGCTGTCACTGATAACTCATTTTGTCCCCATTCCCCAATTGTTACAGATAAATACTGTATAGTCAAATAAATAGGAGACAGCTAGGTGGTGCAGTGGGTAGAGTGCCAGCCTTGGAGCCAGGAGGAACTGAGTACAAATGTGGACTCAGACACATACTAGCCGTGTGACCTTGGGCAAGTCACTTTGATGAGATTTGGGCTCTGGGAACCCCCTTGAGCTCTCCTTCAGTCCTTGAGGTGCAGGCTCTAGGAGCCTCCCTTGGACATTTGCATGGGGCAGTGGGCCTTGCATTGTGGCTTTAGGGTAGACTCAAGATGCTTTCTCCCACAAAATCCCTGAGATAAATGGAGTGAGAAGTGTGGCATGGACTGCTTTAGGAGGCAGTAAGTTCCCTGTCTCCAAGCAGAGCCAGACTGCTCACTTGAGCTAGATGCTTGTGGAGGTCCCTATCATCCATTTCAGAGGCAGAGACCTTAAAACAGGCTCAGTGAGTTGCCCACTGGGAACACAAATCCAGGTCTTTTTCTAAGACCTAGTTCAGCGCTCTTTGGGTATTTATGGGCAGCAAGGTGACTCAGTGGCTCGAGTGCTTGGCCAGGAGTGAAGAAGACCTGAATTCAAATCCTGACTCAGACACTTGCATGACCCTGGGCAAGTCACTCAACCCTGTTTGCCTGGTTTCCTCAGCTGTAAAATGGGGATGATCACAGGACCTGCCTCCCAGGATCAAACAAGGTAACATTTACAAATCACCTATTACATAGTGTGTGCCAGGCAAACATTAGTCATTACCATCATCCATGGAAATAACGTATTTAAGGCACTTGACACACCCAAATTGTTGCTGATTATTGTTACTGGTTTTCCTTTGGCACTGTCTCTCACAATGAGACCACTAGGTGGCGCCACAGTGGAGAGAATGCTGGCCTGGAGTACAGAAGACTCCTAATCCATCCCTCCTCTGACCTCAGATACTTACCAGCTGTGTGACCCTGGGCAAGTCACTTAACCCTGTTTGCCTCCATTTCCTCATCTGTCAAATGAGCTGGAGCAGGAAATGGAAAGTCCACTCCAGTATCTCTGCCAAGAACACCCCAGATGGGGTTAGGGAGAGTTGGACATGACTGAAATGATTACTGAACAAGCAAATAAGCAAATTGTCTCTCAGGCTGGCCTGAAACACTTCTCTGGGTGCCCCCTAGACACCAGCAGATTTGTCAGAGGACTGGGGAGAGTGGAGGACCAGAACACTTTCTAAAAGGGCATGTCAAGTGACAATAAGCTCTCAGCATTAAAAAAAAAATCCAACAAACTCTGGTTTTTCTCCTATTTTCTAGTAATAAAGCTTTTCTTCTATTATCCTGCTGGAGCCTCAGCAGCACAGTGGTTGGAGGCAGGCAGGGCAGGAATTGTCCAGCCTACCTTTCCACACTGATTTTGACATACTCCTCTCAGCCCACTCTTCATTCTGGTCAAACTGGACTGGTAGCTGGTCCCCATATTTGAAATTCCATCTCCCACTTCTGTATCTTTGCCCAAGGTGGACCAGAGCTCTGGAATGTACTGCCTACTTGTCCTCTTAGAATCTTCCTCCCAGACTCAACTCAGGAGCCAGCTTCTCCAAGAGGACTTCCCTCATGTTCCAGCTCATCTTCCCACAATGAGTTCATATTTACTTACGGAGGGTGTGCCCAGGAGAAGCCTGGCTGACTAAGCAAGGTACAAGGAGATGTATTTTGGCTTTAGAGAGCTTTCCCTATACAAGGAATGATAATCACTTGGCCCCAAACCCCAAATGTGGCACCACATTTGAGACTTGGATGGCACCATTTTGATCAGATGCATTCTGGCCTTACATCCTCCTCAGCCTGGCATTCAAAGTACTCCTTGAGCTGGTTTGAAGATAATTCATTATCTTTCCAGGTATATTTCAAAATAATTGGCTTCAGTTAGTATGTGAATCTCCCTATTAGTAATTCTCTGAACTTAACGAGTCATCTCCTGCTTCTGTGCCTTTGCCCAGGCTGATTCCCACACCTGGAACACCTCTCCTCTCCCCTCCTGCCTCTTTATATGTCATCTTCTACAAGAGACTCTTCCCTATCCCTTCAGTTGACTTTGTTTGATGTGCTTCTTGTAGAATGCAAATACTTGGAAGTCAGGGTCTCTCTGGGGTTTGTCTCCCTATCCCCAGCACACAGTTCCTGGTACATAGTAGGCTCCTTAATAAATCCTAATTGAATTGAATTTAAAAAAAAATTAACTATGCTGGTTAATAGACAATATCCATACGTAGACCAATAGCATTTATTAAACACCTACTCTGTGCCAGCCACTGTTGGACTTATTTGGACTAAAAAGACAAAAAGTCTTCTGGGCAGACAACATCAACAGAAATACATGTAATACAAAATGTAATCTGGAACCATAGAATCCTGGTTCTGTGTGGTAAGCATGTGTGACCTTGGGCAAGTCACTTGTTCTCCTCTGTCTTCAGTTTCCTTGGCTGGTGTGTGTGGGTGTGTGAGTGGATGTGGGTGTGTGGGGTGATGAATGGGTGGGTGTGTTGGGGAGTGTCTCTGAAAGAGCTCCCAGCTCTGAGAGTCTGATTCTTTCTGCATGTAGTGATACAAGGGAGAAGGCAGAAGAAACCCAATGTCTTCCAAGACCAAGATAGAATGATATACGTATCCCTGAGCCTGTCCCTAGAGAAGAGAAAAGAAAGCCCACTTCAAAGCTTTATCATCTGCTGAGGTTTATGTTTTAACTTCTTGGGAAAGTACAATAGTAGTCAGTTCAGTTAATGGGTCCTGTTTTAAGCCTTTTTGTCAAAGTGCATTTGTGAGCATTTTGGGTTAGCATTTCTCTCAGGGGGAGGAAATAAATACCTGTCCCATATTTGAATGCCTTTTTACTCCCCCACTTTGGGGGGTAGAACCAAAATCTATCCCCTAAGTAAATTGTCTGAGGGTGCCAGGGTTGAGGTGTAATGAGTCAGAGACCCTGAGAAAAGGTGCTTCATCCCTCTTATCAGAGGCTGGGTCCCTCTGGAATGAATGTTGTCAGTACCTTGGATGCTGGTCCAGAGCAGAAGGACCCTGTGGTGAAGAGAGGAGAGTGCAGTATTCAGGGACAGTCAGGAAAGGCTTCCCTTAAGAGTCAGCCCCAAAACTGGACCTTGCAAGAAGAGAGAGTTTTCAACAGATGCAGGCATCCTCAGAGGAGAGAGGAGGCACTAACAAGCAGAGGGAATGTGGAAGGTTGGGGGCACCTGACCTAATCGATCTGGCTTCTGTCTTTCTGCTCTTTTCGTCAAACGTACCTACTATGCCTGGCACATAGTATGTGCTTAATAAATGTTTATTGATTGATTTTTCAGATTTTTTCTAGAAATGAATATATTCACCAGTTCCTGGTATCTTCTTCTATTCTCTCTCTTTTTTGGTGAGGGGAAGATCTTCATATTAACAGAATTGGACAAACACCAATAAATATAAACTATCCATGTATGAGGAGGAATAGAAAAAAAAGATTATATATAAACCCCACAGATTCTGAAGCTACTCTCCCAACCCCAACTTGATCTGGTAGGCAGGGTCCCGAGGACACAGCTGTAACTGTGTATCTCCCTTAGGGTTCTAGCATGGGTCAGAGTAGGAATGGGAGGGAGAAGACAGGATCTTGGTGAGACTATAGCTCATCTTGGAGGCTAGGTGGTGCAGAGAATAGAGCACTGGTGCTGGAGTCAGGAGGACCTGAGTTCAAATCCGACCTCAGACACTTAACACTTACTAGCAGTGTGGCCTTGGGCAAGTCACTTAACCTCAATTGCCCTGCCCTCCCTCTTCCAAAAAGCAAAAAACAAAAAAAACAAGACTATAGCCCATAGGTCCCCCCACCAGCTGGGAGGGCTAGGTGGCACAGGGGTTAGAATGCCAGAGCTGGGGGCATCTAGGTGGAGTAGTGAGTAGAGCACTGGCTCTGGAGTCAGAAGGACCTGAGTTTGGATCCGACCTCAGACACTTAATGCACACACAAAACAAACAAACAAAAAAAACCTAGCCGTGTGACTGGCCTCAGACACTATGTGATCCTGGGTGAGTCACTTCACCTCTGCTGCCCTTGGTTTCCTCATTTCACAGGATGGTTGTGAGGCTCAAATGAGAAAATAGTTGCAGAGTGCTTAGCACAGTTCCTGGCACACAGTAAACCCTCTCTAAAGTTAGCTGTTCTGGTCATCAGCTGCCAACCATTCATCTGTCAGCCTTGCTTGGGATTGGGTGATGAGTATTTGCTAAAGTAGGATTCTGAGAAGAGCTGTCCCACAATATTCCCCCCAGATTAGATGACACACTTTCTCATAAACATACATGGAAGCCAGGAGAAGAGTGCATGTGGCCAGAGTAACTCAAAGGAAAGCCTTATAACAAATCTGTAAAGTCAAACAAAAATGACCTATTAGTCATGGCTCCTGCACCACCTCTCAATCAATATCAATCAATAACCATTTATTAAGTACCTACTATGTGCTAGGCATTGTGCTAAGTGCTGAGGAGACAAAAAGAGGCAAAAACCAAAACCCAGTCTCAGCCCTTAAGGACTTTACAGTCTAATGTGAACAAATACATGCAAAGCAAGCTATATATATGGGATAAAAAAGAAATAATTAGCAGAGGGAATAGACTAGAATTTAGAGGGATTGGTAAAAGGTTCATGTAAAAGATGGGATTTTAGCTGGGACTTAAAGGAAGCCAGAAGATGGAGTTGAGGAGAAAGCCAAGAGATGGACAGATGGTCTTGGGGGAGGCCAGGGTCACTGGATCAAAGAGGATGAGTTGGGGAATGAGGTATTTCAAGACTGGAAAGAGAGGATCAGGGTTCCTAAGTCTTTCAAGGTTGTTTATCTTTACAATAATATTGTTACCATACAAAGTGTTCTCCTGGTTCTGTGCATTTTCCTGCATTAGTTCATAAAATCTTCCCAGGTTTCTAACCATCCCTTTCATAATTTCTTTTTAAAAATTTAATTAATTAATTAATTTTTAGTTTTCAACATTTGCTTTTATAAAATTTGGGTTCTAAATTTCTGCCCTGCCCCTCATACCTCCCCCTCCCCAAGATGGTGTGCAATCTGATATAGGTTATACATGTATGATCATATTAAACATATTTCCACATTAGTCATGCTGTGAAAGAAGAATCAGAATAGGAGGGAAAAGCCATGAGAAAGAGAAACAAAAAACCAACCAAAAGAGAGCAAATAGTCTGCTTCAATCTGCATTCCAACTCTACAGTTCCTTCTTTAGATTTGGATAGCATTTTCCATCATGAGTCTTGGAATTGTCCATTGCATTGCTGAGAAGAGCTGTCATCACCCAGTGTTACTGCTACTATGTACAGTGTTGTCCTGGTTCTGCTCACCTTTCATAATTTTTTTTTGAGGGTAATTGGAATTAAGTAACTTGCCCAAGGTCACATGGCTAGCTTTTGTGTTAAGTGTCTGAGGCCGGATTTGAACTCAGGTCCTCCTGACTCCAGGGCTGGTGCTCTATTCACTGCGCCACCTAGCTGCCCCCTTTCATAATTTATTACAGCACAATAATATACAATCACAATACTATACCACGACTTGTTTAGCCATTCCTCAATTGATGGGCATCCCCTCAGGTTTCCGTTCTTTGACACCGCCCCCCCCCCCCCGCCCCAGAGAGTAACTATTTGTATTTTTTTGTATATATGGGTCCTTTTCCTTTTCCTTTAATCTCTTTGTAGTGTAGGCATAGTAGTGATATCACTGGGTCAAAGGGAATGAACAGCTTAATAAATTTTGAGTATAGTTCCAAATTTGCTTTCCAGAATGAGGAGGGGGAAGGAAGTATTTATATAGTGTGCATTTAGACCTACTATGTGGTAGGATGCACATATATGTCTTGCTAGAGTTAGGAACTGCAGCCTGAAAATGCTGAGATCTTCCTGATCCCTAGGTCCCTTTGATGGAGATCATTAAATCAAGCTTCAAAGCTACTATTTGCTAGGAACTGCACTAAGAGCAACCCTGCAAGTTAGGTGCTATTATTACCCCCATTTTATAGATGAAGAAACTGAGGTAGACAAAGGTGGATTTGCTCAGGATCACACAGCAAAAAAGTAGCTGAAGCAAGATTTGAACTCAGGGCTTCCTAATTCCAGCACCAGTTAGCTGTCCACTGCACCATCAGCCACCAAATGGGTTTTATAGTATTTATTCATTCCCATTTTTTTCATTATTTATTCTCCTTGAAATTCTTGATGTTTTATTCCTCCAGATGAATTTCATAATTTCATTAATGCTTTTTCTAGCTCTATAAAGTAATCCTTCAGTGGTTTGGTATGGCACTGAATAAGTAAATTATTTTAGGTAGTATCATCTTTGTGACATTGGCTCAGCCTACCCATGGGCAATGAATAATTCTGTAATTATTTAAGTCTGTCTTTATATCCATAAACAGTGTTTCATAGTTGTATTCATCTAGTTTCTGTATATATCTTGGTAGATAGGCTCTCAAATGTTTTATACATTAATAATAATAATAATAAAAACTAGGAGTTATATAGCATTTTGAGGCTCACAAAGCACTTCATTCATTTCTTATTTGATCCTACCAAAAAACTGGGGAGGTAGGTGTTGTGATTATCCCCGTTTTACAGATGAGGAAACTCTGAGGCAGATAGAGGTGAAATGACTTGCCCAGAGCCACAGCCACACAGTGAGGCTGAATTTGAACTCCAGGAAGACTCCAGGAAGACTCTATCCACTGAACCTCCTTCTGTAGTTATTTTAAATGGAACTTCTTGTTCTTCTTGATGATTTACTGGTGATATGCCAAAATGCTCATCATTTATATGTATTTATTTTATATTCTGTTACATTGCTGAAGGTATTGTTTCAAAAAATTTTTAAAAAAATTCTTTTTTGCTTTTTGGAGGGCAGTTGGGGTTAAGGGACTTGCCCAAAGGTCACACAGCTAGTTTTTGTGTTAAGTGTCTGAGGTCGGATTTAAACTCAAGTCCTCCTGACTCCAGGGCTGGTGCTCTATTCACTGTGCCACCTAGCCGCCCCCATACCTATGTTTTCTAATTTTTTTTTAAACAGAAACAAATGTTATATTTTATCAGAAGCTTTTTGTCCAGTGATTGATACAATCATAGTATTTTTATTGTTTCTATTATTAATGTAGTCTATTTATCATTTTCTTAATATTGACCCAATCTTACATTCTTGACATAAATCAAACATGATCAAAACATATAAAATTTTGATACATAGCTATGAATTCTTTGCTAATGTTTCATTTAAAATTTTTGTGTCAACATTCATTGGGTATGTTGGTCTATAGTTTTCTTTCTCTGTTTTGACTCTCCCTGGTTGAGATATCAAGACCATATCTGTATTATAGGGGGAATTTGCTGGGGTCCTTTCTTTTTCTATTTTCCCTAACAGTTTATATAATGTTGGAATTAATCGTTTTTTGAATGTTTGATAGAATTTGCTCACAAATCCGTCTGATGCTGAAGTCTTTGAGAGTTCATAATAGCTTCTTCAATTTCTTTTTCCAAGGCTGGGTTGTTTCACTTTTTTGTTCTGTTAATCTGGGCATTTTACATTTTTGTAAAGATTCATCTATTTCATTTAAACTGTCAAGTTAGCTAATGGTCTATTTTATGGCTTCCTTCCCTCCCTCCCCCCCTTCTCCAAACAAAAAATTCCTGTTCACAAATTATTTATTTTGTTCATCTTTTCCTTGATTTTTCAGTATTTATTTAAGGAGGGGGTTAATTCGGTGGTTTTCTAGGGTATTTTTTTTTAGTTGTGTGCCCAATTAATTGATCTATTCTTTCTCTCTTTTGTTTATGACAGTTTAGAAATTAGAGATATACATTTTGCCTTAAGGACTACTTTGGATACATTCCAATAATTTTACATTATCTCTCTCTTGTTATCTGTATTAGAATTAGCTATTGTTTCTCTGATTTTTTGGTTGACCCATCTATTCTTTTTTTTTTTGGAGGGGGGAAGGCAAGGCAATTGAGGTTAAGTGACTTGCCCAAGGTCACACAGTTAGTAAGTGTGTCAAGTGTCTGAAGTAAAATTTGAATTCAGGCCCTCCTGACTCCAGGGTCAATGCTCTATTCACTGTGTCACCTAGCTACCCCTACCCATCTATTCTTCAGGATTTAGTTATTTAGTTATTTAGTTATTTAGTTTCCAATTATTTTTGAAAACATTTTTACTTAAAGTTTTGAGTTCCAAATTCTTCCCTCCCTCCTTTCCCTCCCCTAATTCTAAGAAGGTAAGCAATCAGATATAGGTTATACATGTGCAATTATGTATAACATTTCCATATTAGTCATTTTGTACAAGAAGATTCAAACATAAGTAAAAAATGAAGGTGAAAAATAGCACGTTTAAGTCTGTATTCAAACAATATTAATTCTTTCTCTGGAGGCAGATAGCTCACTTCATCATTAGTCCTTTGGATTGCCTTGGATCATTGTATTACTGAGAATAGCTTAGTCATTCACAGTTCTTCATTGAACAATATTGCTGTTACCATGTACAGCATTCTCCTGGTTCTGTTCACTTCACTATGCATAGTTCAAGTAAATATTTGCAGGTTTTTCTGAAATCATCTTGCTTGTAATTTCTTAAAGCACAATAATATTTCATAACAACCATACACCATACCTTATTTAACCATTCCTGAATTAACGAACATCCCCACAATATCCATTTTTTTTTTTTTGCTTTTTTGGTGGGGGTGGGTGGGAAGGCAATTAGGGTTAAGTGATTTTCCCAAGGTCACATGGCTAGTTTTTTTTTTTTTTGGTTAAGTGTCTGAGTCCGGATCTGAACCCAGGTCCTCCTGACTCCAGGGCTGGTGCTCTACTTACTGCACCACCTAGCTGCCCCTCCATATCCAATTCTTAACCACCAGAAAAAGAACTGCTGTAAATATTTTTGTACAAATAGGTCCTTTTCCCTTTTTTGGATGTCTTTGGGATATAGCCCTAGCAGTACTATCACTGGATCAAAGGGTATACATAATTTCACAGCCCTTTGGGCATAGTTCCAAGTTGTTCTCCAGAGCCAATTAATTTTAATCCTTCCTTCCCTTTCTCATAGTCAGTCAGCCAATGATGTGTGCGAGGGACTGTGCTAAGCACTGGAGCCCCATGCACAAAAAGCATCAGCTGGTTCCTGCCCTTGGGAAGCTCAGTCTCATGTAAAGGACAACATGCTAATAACTACGCGCAAACTGCCTCAGGAAGGATAGATTAGAGCTAAGAGAGAGAAGACACAAACAGTAAGGGATGTCAGGAAGGAGTAGCACCTTGGAGAGGTTTTTTAACAGCCTTGAAGATGCTGCAGTTTCTAAGTTGCTTTGCCTCCTGTATCTGTCTAATTGGGCAGCTAAGTGGCACCCTGGACCTGGAGGTGTAAGATGTGAGTTCGAATCCCACCAGGGAAACATAACTCACTTAACCCTGTTTGCCTCAGTTTCCTCATCTGTCAAATGAGCTGGAGAAGGAAATGACAAACCTCTCCAGTTTCTTTGCCATGAAAACCCCAAATGGGCTCACAAAGAGTTGGACAACAGTAAGGAGCTTTGTTTACCACCTAAGCAGCTAGGTGGTGCCAAGATTTAGAATCTGGAAGACCCGAGTTCAAATCCAACTTCAGACTCTTGATAGCTCTGTGACCTTGCCTTGCTTTCTTCAATCCCTATACAATGAGGACAATAGCATCACCTACCTCATAGAGTTATTGTGAAGCTCAAATGAGATCCTATTTGTAAAGCCTTTAGCACAGTGCCTGGCACAAAGCAGAAGCTTTAAAAATGCTAGTTCCACCCCCCACCCACTAAATTAATTGAAGGGAGGTATTCTGACTTGATAAAAAAAAAATGTCTGGGATAAGGAGGGTCTCAATCAACCCCCACCCTCACCCTTACCTTGTCTTTTTTTTTTTAAGTATAAACAAATGCATGATGTTGATGAGGTATGGGCTCTGGGAGCCCCCTAGAGCTCTCCTTAAGTCCTTGAGGTACAGGCTCTGGGAACTCCCCCTTGAACTCTGATTAAATCATCCCATTTCATGAGGCATTTGCATGAGGCCATAAGCCTTACATTGTGGCAGGGCCTAGACCTCAGTTACTAGACTTCCCACCCTTGAGCTTATCAAATATCAACCCACCCTTGAACTGGCCTAGCCCACCATTGTCTGTAGTCTCCAGGTGGCCTCCAGCAACTTCCCACCCTTAATCACTCCTTGACCTCATTAACTCCTCCTGAAGACTCTCCCCAAACTTTCCTCCCACAGCCTTCTGTATTTAAGACCCCATCTTGTCTTTATGTTTGTGAGAGTACCATAGAATGACCTAGCACAGTCTTACTCTGTGTCTAATACAAGCAAACTTTTAATAAACTTTTCGGGGCAGCTAGG
The DNA here is from genome assembly GCA_011680675.1 of Gymnobelideus leadbeateri. NCBI lineage: Eukaryota > Metazoa > Chordata > Mammalia > Diprotodontia > Petauridae > Gymnobelideus > Gymnobelideus leadbeateri. Next base: position 582,010 of record WOXC01009050.1, read on the forward strand.
TGGCCCAGTGAGTAGAGTGCTGGCCCTGGAGTCAGAAGGACCTGAGTTCGGATTCGGCCTTAGACACTTAACACACACAAAACAAAAAAAAACCTAGCCATGACCTTGGGCAAGTTACTTAACCCCAATTGCCCTCCATAAAGGAAAAAAAATTTACTTTTCTTTGGCTGAGAAGACTTGAGTTGAACGAATTCAGCAGGACCCGGTATGTTGGCATTTTGGGGTCTCCAGAGCAACCCTAACCCTCTTTGTGGGTAACCTCTTCAATGTGAGTCCCAAAGCTCATCTTGCTAGAGTTAGGAACCTCAGCCTGGAAATGCTGAGATCTTCCTGATCCCTAGGTCCCTGTGATGGAGATCAATAAACCAAGCTTCAAAGCTAGAAGATTATTATTATATAAGTTTCATTAAACATCAGCAGTCGGGGCAGTAGTCGTATGCCATATGCTTTTAAAATAAGGTTTTGTACAGCTTTGGGGCAAGCAGCAAAAAAAGCCCAAATAGGTTTCAGGTGAGGCTGCCCAGTTACATTCCTTGTTTCAGAGGTGGTGTAGAGACCGGGATTTAGGGACTGGGGGAGAAGAAAAATTTTAACTTTGGAGTAACCTAGGGGTTGCCCAATTCAGATCTATTCAAGTTGTCATCACCCTGAGGATGTACAGTCGTGGAGAATGAAAGACAATCTGAGTAGGGTGGTTAATCTCATCAGATCATTTTGGTGAGATAGGAGGTCTGGAGATAATCTCATTAGGCTCCTGCAAGATTCTAGGACTTCTAACATCCCTAATTCTGGGGCACCCTCTCTCCCAGACTCACAGCTCCAAGGTGTGACACACTTCTCTCAGCTAACATGTTTCTCCCTCTGCTCTCCTGTTCTTTTCTGTGCATTTTAAGAAAAGTTTAGTTGGCACTCTTTTCTTTTTTGAGGGGCCCCCAATTCTCTCCTATACAAAAAACCCTTCATTGTAGCATGTCTATAGTCAAATAATATAAACCCCCACCTTGGCCAGGTGTGGAAATGGATGTCTCATTTTGCCCCTCTAGCGTGTCCCTTCTGTTTAGGAGGTGGGAGGCAACTTGATAGGCAGCCTATGAGACTCCTGGCTGGTCACTGCCTAGCTCAGAATTCTTCAGGCTTTCTGGGGCTTCTATTAGTGCAAAAATCATTGTCCTGGTTCTGCTCTCTCCACTCTGTTAATTCAAAGGAGTCTTCCTAAGTTTCATTGAAACAGTTTCTTTTTTTAAAAAAAAAATATATAGAATAATAGTCATTCTATTTAGGTAACAGTAATTCTAATTTTAATAAGAGTAACAGTAAACATTTACATCACACTTTAAATTTGCCAAGCTTTACAATTACTATCTCACTTGCTCCATGAGATAACCATGGGAAGTAGACACTCTTACCATTCCCATTTTATATAAGAGTAAAGGCAGGGACCCAGAATCACCTGGGTAGCAAGTGTCTGAGACTATTCTAGCTGTGTCTCCTATCAGAGAGGTTTCCCTTGTATGAACTGGATCTGGAGAAGATAGTTTATCTTGATTTCATCTTCTCAAGATTTCCTTTCCATTCCCAAAGCATATAAGATCAATCCATTGGTTACTTGCTTGGTGTCCTTCATTCTCAAAGACCTAAATGCCAGTCAAGTTACAGTGTGTCCAGCTGTTGGCTGATCAGACCAATCAATAGGAGCTCAGAATGCTCTCCCACAGGTCTGCACAAATAGTCCATGTGACCATTGTGGGTGGATTCTCTAAATTTGTGCAGCCTGCATTTCCTTTGAACTGTCTCAAAGTAGAATTACTTTGTGTACAGAGCACAGCACTTCTCTGACTTGGGCATGCCATGCTGAGCAGTCCTGTGCCAGTCTCTCCCATGTCACACAATCAGCTCCAAAGTTCTTCAGAGAGACCTTGAAAGTGTCCTTGTATGGCTTCTTCTGACCCCCATGTGAGTTCTCCATAAAACAGTCTTTTTGGCAAGCGAACATTTGGCATTCAAAAAAATGGTAAAATGGTTTCAGTGGTGTCTTTTGATTTGTGCATAAATTGGCTCTAGCTGAGGCAGAGTTGCATGAAGTTGTCAGCCTCCCTCTCTACTTCAAGAGTCATCACAGTCCAGTGGCAGGGCAGTCAAGACAAAAAAAAAAAAAAACCTAGCCATGACCTTGGGCAAGTTACTTAACCCCAATTGCCCTCCAAAAAGGAAAAAAAAAAACTTAGCCAAGCTCTAAGTGTTGAGCACAACTCCACCCTCTCCTTCCCCTAATTGATCTGCAAGCAGACAACTCCACCCTTCCCCTCCCCTAATTGATCCCTGGGCCAGAGTTTCACCCAGGGTGAACTTCAGGCTGGCAGGAAATTCAAATGCACACTGTAACCTGACTATTGAATCTCTTTAAAAACCAGCACACTTTCCATGCCAGTACTGTCTGATTTGGGCATGTTACCCCTATAGTCCCATGGTAATAAAATCCACTTCCAAATTCTAATCTTGGGGATCTTCTGTCTTGCTCCTTTAAGCTCAACATAAGTGTTCCACAAGAACCTGCTTCAACTGTCTTCATGTCTGTTAGAACAAATTGTTCTCACCTGCCCATTCTGCCAGGAGAAATCTTCACATACTTGGAGGAGTGTAACAGCAAGCTCCCTAGCATACCCAAGATGGCTGCTAGCACAGGTTCTTTGATCTGCTTTTCTAAAGGAAAGCAACTCAAAACGGGTTAACAATTTTACTTTAATCAAACATATATATCATTTACTTCATTCAGGGGGGAAAAGTCAGCACCCTGAACTTCAGAGAAAACACTAACAGAAATTACAAGCAGACAAAAAATACAGACAGAGAAAATAACACAATTCAACATACAGGGCTTCCAGCTGTCTGACCATCACATAACCTACATAGCCACCAAAGGGAAGCACCAATATCTGGGTTTTCAAAAGCAGGGGGGCTCAGCAGCTGCCCAGAGTCTCATCTGGCCAAATCACACAACTCTTCCCATAAGTGAGCCCCAAAACAAAACCTCACCTCAGTATATATATTCTTCAGGGTCAGAGGACATCACAACCTTTGTGACCCACTGACTTATTACAAAGTAACAAAAGTTGTGGGTCTTCCTAAAAAAACAAGCCTCCCCTAAGCAAGCTTCTCTGGTTGGGCTCCAAGTGAGGCCCATTAAGGGGCAGAGAAGATCTTCAAATTCCCTTCCATTATAAGTAGACACCCTCCTAACTCACTGATGGGTTTGAGACCCCTTGGTTACCTTCAATCTGGGTTAGCCTGTCTTCCTAAATGGTTATGGGGTATGGATACTACATATGCCACAGGTGAGGGATAGGTACATTAGGTAGACAGCAAAGGTGGAAAGCAGCCCTCACACCAGAGGCACATCCTACACCCCATAGATCAGTTTATTGATCAACAAGCATTTATGAAGTCATGAGTGCTTTTTTGCATCTTTGAATGAATTTGGGTCCCCAGGTCTGAGTTGTGCTTTGAATCAAATTCTAGGCAAGCTTGACGGAATCCTTGAGTTGAAAATTTCATAAATTCATAGGAATTTTGAACAAGGAAAAGATTGTACTATATTGAAATTTAGTCAGAGGTTATTCCAGAAAAATCACCACTCTTCTTCCCAGACCACTCCCCTCAAGGATTCCAAAGATTCCTTCCTGTGATCAATACCTTAACCTTAAATTTCTTTTTTTTTTCCCAAATGCTTTATTAACTTCTGGTTTACATCATTCATTTCCATCAGATTTTGAGTTATAATTTTTCCCCATTTTCCCCCTACCCACCCTCCCAGAATAGCAGTCCCACCAGATATCCCCTCATCCAATCTGCTCTCTCCCATATCTTCTCCCATACCCCCTTTGACTTTTCCAATAGGGCAAGGTGAATCTCTGTGCCCCAAAGCCTGAACATCCTATCTCCTAATTATATGCAAAATAGTATTAATCATAGTATTTATATATCTATTTAAATGATTTTACAAGGAAGATAAGCAACTCAGTATATGCTGTACATGTGTAGCTATGCAAAACATTACCATAGTAGATATATTGTAGAAGACTGCTATCCTACCTTCCACCTGGTCCACTGCCCCCTTGATCCTGTGCCTTTTCAAAAGTGGTTAACCTTCAATTTCAGAAGAGAAGACATCAGTCTCTTCCCAGGGTGAGCTGTAGGCAGACTTCTTACCTATCCAGTAGTTACATTGGATTGTTATCTTTCTTCCATTTCAAAGGAATTTCCTCTAGGGCCAATCTGGGAAGTGGTTTTAGACTAGAGCAATATTATCTCTTAACATTCCTAGAGAAACTAAAAGGCAGGTTTTAAAATGTACCCCCACAATTTATCTCAATTGACCTTCTCAGGAGCCCTACCTAGTGCTCTTCCTAGATGAGGCAGGCAGAGGTGAAGCAGGCAGGGTCACCCAGCCAGTGTGAGCCAGATTTGAAAGCTTGGCCCTGTACCCACTGTGCCACCAAGTTGCCTTTATATATTAATTTCCTATCCCATTCCTAATTCCTGAGGCACATGGAGTGCCTTTTGCTCCTCCCTGTTGGGGGGGGGGCCCTAAATAGGAGCTGTCACCTTAACCTTTGTCTTAGTCATTTATTTCTGGGACATCAGGATGAGGGACTTAATGAGTGAATTTGTTTGAGAAAGGGGAGCAGCCTGTTTAGAGGCTTTCTTTAAAGACCAGGCTCCTGTAATGGAAATGCAAATTTAAAGATCTTCCCTGCCCCTAGCTTAAGTGCACCTGGAGCCTGTGGTGGGAGGCTTGTTTTTCAGGGAAGCCCACACCTTGATACTTTGTGATTGGGCAGTGGGTCAAGGAGGTTGTTACAATCTTTGAGCTAGGAGAAGGCTATATAAACCCTGAGGAGAGGCTTTGCTTTGGGGCTCACTTTGAGAAGTGTTGTGTGATTTGACCAGATGAGACTCTGGGTAGCCGTTGTTGAGAGCCCCCCGGCTTTGAAAACCCAGATGTTGATGCTTCCCTCTCCGGTAACTGTGATTTGGTATTGATATAATGGTAGGACAGTTTGGAAGCCTGTCTGTTTGATCTGTAAGTTCTGTAACTCTGAAGTTTGGGGTGCTGACCTTTTTCCCCTGAACTAGGTAATGTGTGTTTGTTTGATTAAAGTAAGCTTGTTACCCCATTTTGAGTTGCTTTCCTTTTGAGAAGCAGATCTGGGAACCTGTGTTGGCAGCTACCCTGGGGATATTGGCCTGCTTGCTGCTACAGCTCCCCAGGACTTAACCTAGGCTTTCTGAATGCCTGGCATACAGTTGGCACTTAATAAATCCTTATTAGCTGATTGATTGGGATGCTAAGCCATAATTTACATTTGCATCTTTGAATGAATTCAGGTTCCCCAGGTCTGAGTTGTGCTTTGTATCAAATTTTAGTTAGCTTTATGGGATCCTTCAGTTGAAATCCCTGAGGCACAGGGCCAGCTTCTATTCAAAGCAGCATCTTGGAGAAGCCATTATCTATATTCCCCATGAGATTTGCAGAAATGTGAAATAACAAGCAGCTGGTGATGCCATTGATAGAGAGGACTCAACTTGAAGTCAGAATAAATTCAAATCCTAACTTAGATACTGAGCTGTGTGATCCAAGGCAAGTCACTTAGCCTGTCTACCTCAGTTCCCTTATCTGCAAAATGCTGATCTGTGGCAGAGTATTCTGAGGTCCTATTGGTCTGATCAGTCACAGTCAAACACATTGGAACTTGACATTAACATAGTGATGTTGTTTTGGTCCTCTCCAAGAATGAAGGACAGCAGCCAACCAACCAAACAACCAACCAAAATGGGTATGATAACAGTACCTACCTGACAAGGTGGATCAAATGAGACAATATAGCTAAAGTACACTTTATACACTGATACATTGTTGGTGGATCCAACCATTCTGGGGAACAATTTGGAGCTATGACCAAAGGATTATTAAACTGTGCATACCCTTTGATCCAGCAATACCACTACTAGGTATGTATCCCAAAGAGATAAAAAAAAAAAAAGGGAAAAAGGACCCATTTGTACAAAAACATTGTATCTCTTTTTGTGGTGGCAAAGAATTGGAAATCGAGGTGTTGCCCATCAGTTGGGCAGTGACTGAACAAGTGGGGGTATATGATTGTGATGGAATGCTATTGTGCTTATAAGAAATGATGAACAGGGGGCAGCTAGGTGGTGCAGTGAATAGAGCACAGGCCCTGGAGTCAGGAGGACCTGGGTTCAAATCTGGCCTCAGACACTTAACACTTACTAGCTGTGTGTCCTTGGGCAAGTCACTTAACCTCAGTGGCTCTGCCATCCCCCCTCCAAAAAAGGAAAATAAAAATAAAAATAATTTAAAGAAATGATGAACAGGATGTTCTCAGAAAAACCTGGAAATATTTACATGATCTCATAGAAAGTGAAGTGAATAGAACCAGTAGAATATACCAATAGAACATTGTATACAGTAACAGCAACATTGTATGACTATCAACTGTGAAAGACTTAGCTATTCCCAACAATACAACAATCCAAGACAATTCCAAAGGACTCATGATGAAAAATGCTCTCCAGAGAGAGAACTGATTAGTGCAGATTGAAGCAGACTTTCTTAATTTAATTTTGTTGTTGTTGTTTTCCAACATGGCCAATATGGAAATATCTTTTACGTGACTTCACAATCATATTGCTTATCTTCTCAAGGGGTGGAAGAAGGCAGGGGGAAGGAAGAGAATTTAGAACTCAAAACATTTTTATATGAATGTTAAAAATCAATCAATCCAGACAAAGTAGATCTTAAAGTGCTATATACATGCTAGATGTTCTGAATATGAACAATATTGCCTTGCAAAGCATCCCCTTTGGGCTCGGAGAGCTGGTACCCGTGGCAGAGTCAAGCTGGTTTCTAGAAGCATTGCCTAGGCTCATATTTCTTTTTTTGCCCTTGCTAGCTCACACTGCTGACTTGGGATGAATTCAATTCAGTGAACAAGGATTAAGCCGCTTCTGTGCGGTGGGCACAGTGCCCTGTGGGGCAGAAATGTTCAGATTGTTGTCATTATTCATGCGTTCATTCAACAAACAAAGCTGGGGGGGGGATCTCTTTTGGGGTTTACAGTCTGCGGGAAGGACAGAGGAGGGAGAAGATACACAAATGCACAGATAAGTAAAACATGAGAATTGGGGGAGGTAGAGAAAGCACTAACAGCTTGAGGGAGAGGGGATCAGGGAAGACTTATCAGGGAGGGCTTCATGGAGGAGGTACCACATGAGACCTGGAAGGATCCACTACAGAAGAACAAGGGAGATGGGTAAGCTTTCTGTCCTCTGCCCCGGTCAGACCATGGAGAGCAGCAAGGGACCCCAGGGCCACTGAGTTGAACCCAACCCCTTCCTTTCACAGATGATTCCAAAATTCCCCCTGGCACCTGCCAGCCTGTCTGGTCTCAGATGCACCCCAGGACAAGTTCATCCCTTCTCCACTCACCCCTGGGCTGCTAAAGCCACCCCTCCCTGGGCCTCCTCTCTCTGCTGCCCATAGGGCTGGAGCAGGAAGGACCCAACTCCTCCCAATGCCTTCCTTTATTGTGGACAGAGCCTGGACTCTCAGCTTTCTTCACTTTTCATCCATTGTGTCCTGTCTGGTTTTAACTCCACATGACAAGGGCCTCTGGGTATCCCATTCAGCACCTCCCACCTGCTTTCTTGGCTCCCTTGGTGTGTCCTCTCCCTCTTTAGACTGTAAGTTCTTGAGGGTAAGCACTGTCTTTCTTTTTATTATTTATATTCCCAGCACTTAGCACCACGTCTGTCCCAATGCCTACATTGTGGGTGCTTAACAAATGTTTTTCAGATTGGATTATATGGGGAAACTGAGGCAAACAGAGGTTAAGTGACTTGTCCAGAGTCACACAGCAAGTGTCAGAGGCTGGATTGGAACTCATATCCTCCTGACTCAGACCCCAGCCCTAGGTATGGCCTATGGTATGTTGACCTTAGAGGACTGTGTTCATTTTGGGCACCTAAGACCATGAATAAGTTGAAGAGTAATCAGTCATACAAAGATCAGCTGGAGATAAAACTAGGATCAATTAGGGGAGAAGAAGAGTTAGAAGAAGGCAAATTTGGAGGCGATTGAGTGAATTTTTTGTTTTTATCAATGAGAGTTGTCTCAAAGGCTGCTTTGGGCAGTAGTAGGTAGCGAATTCCCTGTCACTGGAGGTCTTCAAGCAGCAGATGGATGTAGCAGCAAGCACCCCAATATCCCCAGGGTAGCTGCCAATATAGGTTCTTAGATCTGCTTTTCAAAAGGAAAGCAACTCAAAATGGGTTAACAAGCTTACTTTAATCAAACAAACACACATTACCTAGTTCAGGGGAAAAAGGTCAGCACCCCGAACTTCAGAGTTACAGAACTTACAGATCAAACAGACAGGCTTCCAAACTGTCCAACCATTATATCAATACCAAATCACAGTTACCAGAGAGGGAAGCATCAACATCTGGGCTTTCAAAGCCGGGGGGCTCTCAACAACGGCTTCCCAGAGTCTCATCTGGTCAAATCACACAACGCTTCTCAAAGTGAGCCCCAAAGCAAAGCCCCTCATCAGAGTTTATATAGCCTTCTCCTGGCTCAAAGATTGTAACAACCTCCTTGACCCACTGCCCAATCATACAGCATCAAGGTGTGGTCATTCCTGAAAACCAAGCCTCCCACTACAGGCTCCATGTGACCACATTCAGCCTATTAGGAGGCAGAGCATATTTTCAAGTCAAGGAAGGTTTTCAGAGTCTCTTAAAGCCAATCAAAGTCTCTTAAGCCAATCAAAGGGCCTAGGGGCAGGGAAGATCTTTAAATCTGCATTTCCATTACAATGGATAATCACTGGATGACCATTTTTTTTTTTTTGGCGGTGATTTTTTTTGGGGGAGGGGGGAAAGCAAGGCAACTGAAGTTAAGTGACTTGCCCAAGCTCACACAGCTAGTGAGTGTGTCAGGTGTCTGGGGCTGGATTTGAACTCAGGTCCTCTTGACTCTAGGGCTGGTGCTCTATTCACTGCACCACCTAACTGCCCCTTGGTGGTAATTGATAAAGGGGATTCTTATCAGGGTCTAGATATGGCTGGACGCTTTCTAAGTCCCTCCTCAGGCTGAGAATTTTCCAGAACAGCCAGAAAGCAGTGGCCCCTCTGAGCAGTGCCCAAAGGCTGGTGGGAGCAGCCTCAGAGCAGCACTGGCCTGTCTGGCCTGGGACAGTGGATAAGATTCCTGGGCTATGCCCTTGCCCTAGCCAGCATCCCTGGAGGCCAGGGCCTATTTGAACTTGACCCACTATAATAATATATTATTTATATTATATTTATATAATAAATATATAATATATAAATTATATAACATATAATTATATTATAAATATATAATAAATTATAAATATATAATAAAGGGCACTCAATGCATCAGATACCTCGCTGATTTAATTTAATTTAATTTAATCCTCACAACAACCCTGAGGGGTAGGTGCTATTATTATCACCCCCATTTTACAGAGGGGGAAACCGAGGCAGAAGAGGTATAGTGACTTTCTCAGGGTCACATAGTGCCTTAGGTTGAATTAGAACTCATGTCTTCCTGACTCCAGGTCCCATTCTCTATGCACTGAATCATCTAGGGGCTGAGGATCCATGTCTAAGAAAGGCAGCTCTATTAGTCAATTAGGAAGCATTTATTAAGCACTTACTAAGTACCAGAAGAGGCAAATGACAGCTCCTGCCCTCAAGGAGTTTACAATCCAATGGAGGAGAAAACATGTGAACACAATATACCAAGCAAGTGATATACAGGATAAAAAGGAATGTAGAGAGGGAAGACACCAGAATTCTGAAGGCTTGGGACAGGCTTCCTGTAGAAGGTAGATTATAGTTGGGATTGGAAGGGTGTCAGGGGAGTGCTTGAGATGAGGAGAGAGAGCATCGTTTCAGATGTGGGTGACAGCCAGAGAGAACACCAGCAGCCCAGGGATGGAGCGGCTGGTTTAGGGAACTGCCAGGAGGTCTGTGTCACTGGATGGAAGAGGAAGAGTTGGGGAGTAAGGTCTAAGGAGACTGGAAAGGGAGGAGGGGGCTGGGTTATGAAGGGCTTTGAATGCCACAGAAAGCAATTTGTATTGCTTGTGGAAATGATGGGGAACCGCTAGAGTTTATTGAGCAGAGGGGAGACATGATTGAATCTGTGCAGACTTGGGAGGGGGGGATTGAAGGTCATGGCGTGATATAGAGTAGGGCTTGATAAGGGAAGGCAGAGAAGTGGAAAAGCCAAGTCATCGTTGGATTCTTGAACACAGAGGTGGCGCATCTGTGGGTTCTGGCAAGATCAAGGGTAGGGCCACCTTTATGTGTGGCTGAGGTGGGTAAGTCGAAGAACTGAGTGGTAGGAATGCTTGAGGGAGAGTCCATATGTCTGATGAAGCCCCCATGTATGAGGGCAGAAGCTGGGAAGAAGAGAAAGGCTGGAAGCCTCATGGAAGAAGAGGCGTGACCAGCTGCCAGCATTTTGAGTGGGTGATAGGGATGAATAGCATGACCATCAAAGGAAGAGAGGTTTCTGGGTGATGATCTTGTGGCTGGTGAGTGGCTGATGTGCAATTGGCACTCAGGTCTTCCAGACTCCAGCTGGCTCCCCAAAGAGAATAAGCTCACTGGGGAAGTCCTTTTTGGGATTGTAGACTCCCAGAATGACAGGGCATGTTGTAAGCCTGGCTCCCCCATTTGTCTTTAGCTCCCATTGGCAGCTACATGACCTAGAAGACAGAATGATGGATCAGGAGTCAAGAAGGCCTAAGTTCAAATGTTGCTTTTTTTTTCTTTTTGGAGCGCAATTGGGGTTAAGTGACTTGCCCAAGGTCACATGGCTAGTTTTTGTGTTAAGTGTCAGGCCGAATTTGAACTCAGGTCTTCCTGACTCCAGGACCAGTGCTCTATGCACTGTACCACCTAGCCACCCCAAATATTGCTTTAGTCACTAAGTAGTTGTGTGACCTTAGGTAAGTTACTTAGCCTGGCTGCCTCAGTTTTCTTATTTATATAATGGTGCTACTACCTGTGAGGATGAAATGAAACCTTCAAGTGCTGTAGAAATGGTAGTTACCATTGTTACTGTAGATGGGAGTAGATTCCAGGGAAGAGAATTGGACTCAGTAGTCACAGGAGGAGGAGTGGAGCTATTGGGGGAACAGCTGAAACACATTGTCCAAAAGGAATAGTAGCATTGATTTGATTACTGTTCCTCGAGCAAGAGATGGACAAGGACATGGGGAGGAAACACCCAGAACCCACTAACGTAGGTTGACTGAATCTAAGCCCACTTCCTCACCAGTGAGCACAGCTCAGCCCCAAGTTTCAAGGCTGAGTAAACTGACCTTACCTGTGCAGTGTCTCTGAGGTCTGGAGGGCGCTGTTTCCATATGGGAGGTGGCAAGATGTCCAAGTAGAGGGATATAAAGCTTGGAGTAGGGCGGAAGTCTCTCATCACCTTATGCCTGGATAATTGTCGAAGTTTACTTGGGGGGGAGGGGTCCACCTGCCAAAGTGATCTCTATAAAGCCTAGGTGTGACCATGTCACGCCCCCGCTCCTCCTCCTCCCCCCCAATATACACCTCCAGGAGCAAATGCAAAATGGTTGGCCTTCAAAGCCCTTCTTAACCTGCTCCCTCCTCCCTTCTCAGGCTTCTTACCCCTTACTCTATATGTACTCTCCAATCAATCTGGACTCTGTTCCTTTTTTTTTTTTTAAACAAAATGAACTTTAATGAATCCCAGTTTCCTATAGAATAAAGTGCAAGGTACCTATCCTGGTATTTAACACCTTGTGCAGTCTGGTCTCTTTTAAAAATTAATTAATTTTTCATTTTGAACATTCACTTTCATAAGATTTTGAGTTCTAAATTTTCTCTGCCTTCCTCCCCTCTCCCCTTCCCAAGACAGCACTCAATCTGATATAGGGTCTACATATATGTTCATATTAAACCTATTTTCACATTAGTCATGTTGTAAAGAAGAATTAGAACCACTGGGAGGAACCATGAGAAAGAAGAAACAAAACAGAAAAAAGATGAGAGGAAATAATCTGCTTCAATCTGCATTCAGTTCCCAGAGTTCTTTTTCTGAATGTGGATAACATTTTTCACTGCGAATCTTTTGGACTTGTCTCTCCTGGCTGTTTCATTCCTCCTCATTTCTTTCTCCAGGCTTTCTTTCTTTTATCTTTCTGGAGGAAGGAAGACAGGGCAATTGGGGTTAAGTGACTTACCCAAGGTCACACAGCTAGTAAGTGTGTTAAGTGTCTGAGGCTGGATTTGAACTCAGGTCCTCCTGATTCCAGGGCTGGTGCTCCTAGCTGCCCCCACTGGCTTTCTTTAAGTCCCGACTAAAATCCCACCTTCTACAGCTTTACCCAGTCCTCCTCAGTGTCTTCCCTCTCTGAACCAGTTCCTATTTATCCCCTACATAACATGCACATTTAGACATATTTGTTGTCTCTCCCGTTAGACTATGCACCCCTGAAGGCTAGGGACTGTCTTTTGCATCTTTTTTTTTTTATCCCCAGTGCTTAGCACAGTACCTGGCACACAGTAGGGCTATATAAAAACGTTAATTATTATTATTACCTGTGAGGGAGCTGAGATTTTTGTCTCACTCCCAGTAGATAAATTCATCTGCTCTTGCATATTCCTTCTTAAGCACAAATCTGCATAACTCTCCAGATTTCTCTTTACCATTTGCCTGGATAAACATGTTTGCTAGTAATCCAAGATTGATTTTTTTGAGTACCAAGCTTTTCATGGGTATGAGAGGAAGCTAACTCCCCTTTAGAGAAATGAGGGACTCAGGGGCTTATCTTGAATTCTCAAAGAATCACACCCTTAGACTGCCAGTGTCTGATGTGTAGTAGGTAAAGAAATATAATTCTATGGTAAATAGACAGAATTCTGGGCAGCTAGATGGTGCCATACACAGAGCCCTGGGCCTGGAGTCAGGATTGATCTCAGTTTGAATTCAGCCTCAGACAGTTATTGTGTGATCCTGGGTAAGTCACTTAACCAGTCAACATTCCCAGCTCCTTCAAATGATCCTGTACATTGTGGTCTTCAGTTCTGTTGCCATCCTTTGGACACTCTCCAACTCTTCAATGTTCTTCCTCAAATGTGGTCCCCAGAATGAAACACAATAGTGCAGACGGGTATCTGGAGCCAGGGACAATGGAAGCTTCATTTCCTTATTCCTGGAAACCCTGCCTTGCAATGCTGTCCCACTCACTATTAGAGCTCCCATGTCATGCTGCCAGCTTCCATGAGCTTGTTGTCCACTAAAGCCCCCAGATCTTTGTCAGACAAATAACTGCCTGGCCAAGTCTTCTTCATCTTATACTTGTGAAGTTGACTTTATTTTTTAGTTCAAGCATAAGATTTTACATCCCTAACAAATTGGATCACATTAGATTTAGCCCAGTGTTCCAGCCTACCTTCAAGATGCTCCCAATTCTTAGGTGGCTGTCCAATGTGCTGACCATCCCATCTCTTTGACCATCTCTTAAATACCCCTCTCCAATTTGTGGCATCTGCCAATCTGGTCAGTGTGCCCTCTCTGTCTTCATCTAAGTTATTGGTCAAAATGCTCAACATTACAGCCTAAAGACTGATGCCTAGGGCCCTCTACTGGAGACCTGCCGCATAGACACTGAACAATTACCAAGCCCTCTGAACTTGGCCATCCCATTCATATTATTCTCAAGTCCAAGAACAGATCACTGGGTGGAAATTTGCCCTGTGCTACCTTGGTCAGGTCCCATCCCTTCCTTGGGTGTCAGTTTCTTCCCCCGTAAAATGATGGGGTTTGGCTAGATGGACTCTGAGGTCCCTCCCAGCTCAGACACTCTGACCCTCCATAGATTTGTGAGGGCAGAGATAGGAGTTAATTACTCTCTTCGCTCCCACTGGAAGGAGGCCAAATTCTTCCACATTTCCTCACCCATAATTAGCCCCTTATTATATATCATTTGTTCTCTAATTGTGGCACACAAACATTTTTTTTTATTTATAGCTCTTATCTCAGCATCTCAAGCAGTCTCTTATAAGATCTTTCAGTGGCTCATTGGAGGTAGCTTAGAGGGCAGAGATCACAGGGACTCAGAAGCCCTTGCGTCTAACCTCTTCATTTTAAAGAGGAAAAAACTGAAACTCAGGAAGAGTAAAAAAAAAAAGAAGAAAGTCCCACCTCTAGGAAGTGTCTAAAGCAGATTGAAACTCAGGTATAACCTGATCTTAAGCCCAGCATCCCATCAACTATGGCACACAGGTGACCTTGGGTTCTGGAAAGCTCTGACTGTGGAACACAAACCCTAGCAGCTCTTCCGAGGTGGGAAGGGGGTCAGAGTTCAGCCCAGGTGATAGCCTGTTCTCCAAAAACCAGCCCAGCCAAGTCGAGAACCAGAAGCTGGCTAAAAGAGATAGGTAGTATATACTCCCACTTAGGGTGGGGGTGGAGCGGTTCGTGACACCTCACAGAGGTGACCTGGAGTCTCAGAGGCTACATCAGCCATTCTCACCCCGCTCAAAGGGCTTCTAGGATGAGCCACACAATGAACTCCAATTCTTCTTTTTTAATATATAGTATTTTCTTTTCCCCCAATTACATGTTTAAAGGCATTTAAAGCATTTTTTTTTTTTTAAGTTTTGAGTTCCAGGTAGGGGAGATACAGGGAGAAAATTTGTAACTCAATCTCATGGAAATGAATGTTGAAAACTAAAAAATAAATAAGTTTAATAAAAAAAGTTTTGAATTCCAAATTCTATCCCTCTCCTCTTCCTGAGAGGGTAAGCAATAAGATAATAGGGTATGTATGTGCAGTCACGTAAAACATTTCCATATTAGTCATTTTGTACAAGAAGGCCCAAATTAAAAAAAAAAAGAATGAAGGAAAGAAAAGTGGAAAAATAGCTGCTTCAGTCTATTCAGACGATATCAGTTCCTTGGAGGTGGATAGTAGGTTTCATCATTAGTCCTTTGGGATTGCTTGGATCATTGCTTGCTGAGAAGAGCTAAATCATTCACAATTCTTCAATATCCAATATTACTGTTACTATGTACAATGTTCTCCTGGTTCTGCTCACTTTACTTTGCATCAGTTCATATAAATCTTTTTAGGTTTTTTCTGAAACCATTCTGCTTGTCATTTCTTATAGCACAACAACGTTCCATCACGATCATTTTTCACAGCTAGTAAACTCCAATTCTGCTTTTCTGAGGATCAGCTCAGTTAAGTCTAAAGAGATTCATCACCATGAGGTTGTGATTTTTTAGGGGGGCACACAGCAGCTCAAGATGGCTATTTACTACTGAGAAACAGCATGGATAATGGAATTGGGAAGAAGGAGATGAAAATGCTGCCTCTGGCACTTACCTGCTGTATGGCTCTGGGCCATTAAATCTCTCTGGACCTCAGCTACCTCATCTATAAAATAGGGTTGTCATGAGGCCCAAGTCATATGAGTAAGAGACTGGGGGTTGATCTGAGGAGTTCCCTGATCAACTGGGTAAGCTTACAGATTGGTGAACCTTTGGGGCATAAAGGCGGTACCTTTTAACAGAGAGTGTGGGCATGCCTTTGACATCTTTTTATAAGACTGAAGAAATATCCCCCTATGGTGCTGGCCATTGAAGAGTGGAGAGCCAGGACAGCATTCTTGTCTTCTTTTGTTTTCCTTTTAGGGGAGTCCATTTCCCCTTTCCCAATTCAGAGGACAGACCAGCAATTGGCTGGACTGTCTTCAAACTGGAGTTGCTAGCCTGGGGACCGTACCTGGGAGAGACAGGGATAATCAGCTTATGAAGCTACTTGGTACAGTAGAAGGGTAGGGCTGAGATGAATGAGAATGAAGAAGCAAGGAGCCCAGGCAGTCTAAATCACAGGGATCCCAAGGGTAGCTTCAGGACAGAAGATTTTCACACCCTTCTCAGCAGTCTTAATGTTGATTTGATTATTTTCCCTGATTGAGAGGTAGAGAGGGTGGAAGTACTGGGCAGCAAAGCAATTATCAGGGTGTCTGGCTAAGCTTGGTCTCTGTTGTCCTCAGGGATTCACAAAATGTGCCAGGGTCCCTCCTCTGGTTATTTTAGCACTTCAGGCTTCAGGGAGGTAAAGCAGCTCTCCCTTGCAGGAAGCCTTTGCCTAGAAGGGATCCTTCTGCCTTCCTCCCCACTTTTTTGCTCCAAAATCATGTGGGCAGCCCAGGAGAGGATCAATTGTACTGGAAGCAGGGAGACCAGTTAGAAGGCTAGGGCAATAGCCTAGGGGAGAGGTAATGAGGGGCTGAGCTAGAGGAGGGAATGGCTGTATGAGGGGAGAGAAGGGGGCCTGACAAGGATAAGACTTGGCAGCTGATAGGCCTCTTTTCTCAAGGTATTCTTGGGTGTTCTGCTCCACCCACACTCCATGCATTTTACTGGGATCCTCCTTGTAGCTTTCCCACCTCCCAGCCTTTGCTCATGCCTTTCCTTCTACTGAACATGCCCTCCAAACCTGGTGTATTCTTCAAGTTCTCCATGGTTAACTCTACAACCCACTGTGATCTCATGGTATTTATTTTCTCTATCATCTATCTGGTTATCCCTTGACCTCACAGTATGACTGTCCCGTCTCTTTTTTGGTCATCCATCTCTTGGGGTATACTTTCTCCATGCCTTTCTTGCATAATTCTCCATTGCACATGTGCTAGTCTAGTCACCCCCCCGCCCCATGCTCCTTTCCTTCACTGTAATGGAAATTCAGATTTAAAGATCTTCCCTGCCCCTAGGCCCTTTGATTGGCTTAAGAGACTTTGATTGGCTTTAAGAGACTCTGAAAACCTTCCTTGACTTGAAAATATGCTCTGCCTCCTAATAGGCTGAATGTGGTCACATGGAGCCTGTGGTGGGAGGCTTGGTTTTCAGGAATGACCACACCTTGATGCTGTATGATTGGGCAGTGGGTCAAGGAGGTTGTTACAATCTTTGAGCCAGGAGAAGGCTATATAAACTCTGATGAGAGGCTTTGCTTTGGGGCTCACTTTGAGAAGTGTTGTGTGATTTGACCAGATGAGACTCTGGGAAGCCGTTGTTGAGAGCCCCCCGGCTTTGAAAACCCAGATGTTGATGCTTCCCTCTCTGGTAACTGTGATTTGGTATTGATATAATGTTGGGACAGTTTGGAAGCCTGTCTGTTTGATCTGTAAGTTCTGTAACTCTGAAGTTTGGGGTGCTGACCTTTTTCCCCTGAACTAGGTAATGTATGTTTGTTTGATTAAAGTAAGCTTGTTAACCCATTCTGAATTGCTTTCCTTTTGAAAAGCAGATCTAAGAACCTGTGTTGGCAGTCACCCTGGGGATATTGGGGTGCTTGCTGCTACATTCACATGTGGCACAAAGCTGGGGGGCAGCTTCTCTGGTGTAACTTTAATTCTCATCTGTACATTTTTTTTCATCCTTTAATGATCCTCTCTTCTTCCTCTTCTTTTTATCTTACTGGAGACATCACTACCCCTGCTCTCCCTTCCTTTAGTAGAAAAAAAACGAGGTTCTTGTAACAAATCATTGTTTTATCAGAATTCTTAAGTCTTTCTAAGTCATTTATCTTTATAATGCGGTTGTTATTTACATAAATCATTCTCCTAGTTCTGTTCATTTCTCTCAGCATCAGTTCCTACAAGTCCTCCTGGATTTCTGCAAACCTCTCCCATTCTTCTTGTATAGGACAATAACATTCCATTACATTCATATAACACCATTCCCCAACTAATGGGTAATCACTTAGTTTCATTTCTTCACCACTATAAAAAGAACTGGTCTGGACATTTTGTATCTATGGACTCCTTTCTTCTTTCTCTGATCTCTTTGGAATATAGGAGTATTGTTGGGTCAAAGAAATGTTTCATTTAGAG